>JAQQTO010000043.1:18220000-19470000 GCA_029884595.1 Ormosia semicastrata
ACGTAGGCACAATTGGCCGAACTCCGTTATCAATTTTTGTGTGTTATTATTTCACATTTATTTTGCTTTATACAAATCTGATGATAAGAAAATTTTACGTAATTTCCCAACACAAGGAAGCTTATGGGAAGTGTGAAACAACCAATACTATTGCTGTTTATTCAAGTAGTCCAACGAGAAGTTAGCTATTAATGTCACTGCCAATAGCTCCTCTGGCGGTGCCCTCTCCCCAAAAGCCTTATCTCCCACTGCCCTTGGACCTTCAGCTTCAGCTCCAGCACCAAGCAGCTCCTCGCCATCTACCGCTGCCTTTGGATACATGGCCACTTTCTTCTTCATTGGCTTGTCTTTCTTCCATTGATCAGTACTTTAGTAGAACATAGGGGATTCCTGTATTTCTGATTATACACATGGGATTTATATTTCTCTTGTCTATATATCTGATACATTTATATTATTGTAAGACTTTATCTATTTATTGGATTTATAGCAACATTCTGTTAGTGTATTTGGATTTTGGACAGGACTTATCCGCTGCATTTTTTAGGTGCTTTGATATAATAATAATTCATATATTTCATTATAGTGTGTAGTGACTGTTTCTTCATTTCATTGATTATATTTTATTTGACATATTCATCCCTTCAAGGAAAAAACTCATTACCAAACCAGTTAGTCCCAAACCAAATTGATTCAGGGCTCCAGACTCTGTAGCAGTGAAGTTGTCATTTTTGACAACCAAATTTGATTGCTTAATGTAAGAGTTGTAGAACATAATTCCTGTGCATAAGTCTAGCTATGATTGTTAATCACTGGTTAAGAAGTTAAAGATTCAGTGCCTTTTGCGCCGTTTAGAGTGCGGGTCAACAATGAAGCTTCCAGTGGTGACTTTCTCACTGACCCATTGAGTATTTGTGCATGATGCAGTATTACTTTAAAATCAAAGCCTAAAGTGCGAAGTTTATAATGGACTTATTGTATTCTTAATAGTTATGATGGACTTACTTATAATGGACTTATTGTATTCTTACCAACTATTAAGAATAAACTGCATATAAAGATTAAGGACCTGTGGATTTTCTACTGCGGGTCAAAATTCAAAAACATTAGTTGAGGTTTTTTAATTTTAAAAAAATAACAAAACCTAGATAGGCTCGAACTACTTAATTTTCCAGATTAGTTAACAATCTACATAAACTACACCACTTTTTGTTGGATGAATTTGATATTAAGCCAAGGTCTAATCTAATCCACTGAATTAATGCATTCCAAATCGTAGTGAACCACGGAATGAGGAAACACGTGAAATTCATATTGATATATTTGACAATTGTTAGATCTTAGAAAGAAAAACCTGCAGGCTTGCTTGCACAGCAAAATACAGAGATATAGTCGAAACAATAAGGAAGAGATATAGGATAGGTAGACTGGGTACACTCCAAGTGAACTAGAGGAAAAAAAAAATTTGAGTGCAGTAAACCCTGCTGTAGACAAATATAGATAAAAGATGGCTGCTACCTCTAGCCAAGCCCCATTCTATGTGGAACTTTGCTCTCCAAAGTTGATTGGGAACTTCACAATCAATGATCTTCTAGGTGTAAAATAAATGTAAAAAGACAACTGAAGGAGATACGGTTGATTGGCAAACCAATCACCCAGGCAGAAAGCAGGGGGGGACTTCTCTCTCTTGCAACCTGTGAAGCATCAACACACCATTTTTGTAGTGTGTCCGTGTATCAGACACATATTGGTGTCGGATACATTAAGACGCGTATACGACACACGTATTCTATATATCCGAATATATCTAATTAAAAATATTATTCTTTTAGTTTGAACACGTCTCGAACATAATTCGGATATACTTGAACAAGTTTAAGACACGATCTATTAATATTTTTCTTAAAAAAAATTAGTTTTCATGACTAACGTCCAATTAGTAAATCCATAACACACCTAAGCTCAATCACATGACTAACGTGCTAAGTCATTATTTTCACATATCAGTATTTTAAGTTTTATCTTTTTACATGTCACTATTAGGCTTTTAAGTTTTATTTTTTCACACACCACTATTTTCATCTGCTCTTTCTACCTCTACTCGTACTAAGACGTCCACTTCGTCGTCACCGAAACTTGTCTCGCACTACTGTTCTCTCTAGTTAATTTTTTTGGATGCACATGTACTTGTACATGGTTAATTCTATTATGAGAAATTGATTTAAGATATTTTTTAAAAAATGTCAATAAAAATTATGCTTCATATTTTTTGAGAAGGATTTACTAAATAGCAATCGTTGACACATATAATATATATTAAGATATTATAAACCTTTAAATTTATAGAAATAATATTAATAAATTATAAATATTTTTTCTTAAATTTTGTAATTATATATATATATAAATTAAGTTTTTTAATTTACTTTTATATATATATATATATGACTTGTTTATATTTTATAATTTTTTAAATTTAGTGTGTCTTCATATCTATATCCGTATTTAAATCTGTGTACATATCGTGTCTTATTTCCGTTTATGTTTTTATGCGTAACTCATACCAGTCTTGTAAATCAGGACTTACACTATATACAATGTGTTCTACAAAATCAACCCACCCCCGACCATGTGCACTTCAAAAGATGTAACAAAGATGCATCACCAATGACCAAGCAAGATGCAGGATTTGCTATCTAAAGAAACTTAGCTGATCTTCCTTAATATGTTCTGAAATGTTTAATTTGGACTTCCTTGAACAGTTACAAATTTACAATTTCACCAAGCAATCTGAGAAATTAGTAAAATTACACTGCCTCTTGGCTCTTAGGTTGGGATTAAAAGCTATACCGGTCAAAGCCATCATCACTATCATGTCAACTTTACTTAACATGTGAATAACAACGGTAATATGACCAACCAACAGAATTCTAGACAGGACATGCCCCAATGTTCAATGGATATTGGGCAGGGATAAAAATAATAATAATCGTATAATGATTAATTAAATGGATGTTCTCTTTATAAACAGTGCTCTTATAATGTAAACTTTTACATCATTCTCATTCTTAAACTAAAATTGATCTATTTCTTATATAAGGGACTTGCATGTGCGTGGATCCCAAAATTATAATGCAAAAAAGTAGTACAAGATAAAATAATGTATATATATAGTTCCCCACTATAATATAGGACAATTACCAAGAGATTATAATACAAGTGAAACTTCACGAGGGGTTGTGACTGGGGAAATTATATTCGCGTGTATAATAATATTTTAATTACGTAAGTGGTGATAAAAGAACTCCAACATGGAGACGTTTACTTTGCACTTGAAAAAGTTTTGAACAGTGATGCTCTTAAAAAATTACCTGTTTTTACAGGTAAATTTTCATTGACTTATTAAGTTTTTATGTCATCCGGTGGTGGCCATGGGCACCGTGGTGCTGACTCCTAGACGCCTGCGCTCCCAGCCCCTGCCCCGCCGCCCTAGTCGATTGGTCCGCCATTGCACAGACGATTATTGCGCCACCGTTGCCGCCAACAAAGATCATCCACAAATCTGAAACTGAAATCCCCGTTTGGTGATGAAACAAAGTGAAATGCGGTGAGTTTGGGTAATGATATAGAGCAAGGAAAAAGATTAATAAATAAATATACATTTGAGTAAATTACTACCTACTAATATTCATACATTTCAAGGACCAAATTTTAATTCTCACTTTTTAGAGTATCACCTGTTTAATAGGTAGCCATTGAACTATCACTGCCGTTGAAATTTTTACACACTTAATCTACGGTTATAACGTGTAGGGCAGCGCTGCTCCACCACGTTTAAGGAGCATTTAAAACTTCTCCTTCCAACATATACAATTAAATAAATTTTCATAGTTCATGAAACGCATTAACGCAGAAAGGAAGGGAAACATGGAGGCCTGGAATTAAAAAATAGTTCCTCAGCTTTAATTGGATTACAGACTTGATCAGCCAGGAACTTGTGATTGAAGAATGACACTTTTATAAAACAAAAATTCAATTTGATATCACAAGAAAGATATAATTATGACTTTTGAGCAAGGTAGCTTATTCCGAAATCCATTTAATTCGCTAATAACTTACAAGTTGCTTCCTACCAAAATTGCAAACTCTTGTATTAGAACGTGCTTGCCACACTCCCTAACAAAAATTATTTTAGTTCCTGGAAACCTATCTTAAAAGCTTTCCCCTTCAGAATATTAATAATATTATGATTTTAAACCAGAACAGAAAAGACCAAGTCCTAAACTCAGTTATCTTAAGGCTAACTAACTTTCGTGGTTTGAAAGTTTATGTAGTGTCCTTAGATAATTAGATTCGCAATAGCTTGAAGAGTAGTTTGACGAATTCTCATGTTCATATATATGACACATGCATCTAACATTATGTTTCCATGGAAAGTGGAAACTCCCATCTTGGAATTTTCCGCTCAACTTCTATGATATCCTTTCTCACAAAAGTGGTCCATATGGAATGCTATTCCTTTCTGTTCTTTGTTTCTATTACTTTATCAAGAAGTTCAATTTCATTATATTATAGCAATGAAGAAGAGAAAAATACAAAACAATGTTGAGCCAGAGTCCATAATTGACTCGTCTCCATGGCTCGTGTAAAAACAAAGAAGCTGGGGGCTAGTAAACGCAAGAAGTCAAATTGATTTGGTGGTCTTACGCGGCCATCTATCTAAATTTCTGGAAGTCTCAAATCTCGGCACGCCTCAATATTAATTTTGTTGACCAAACAAATTACACACGCGTCCACCGCCGATTACATTACACTTCAAATTTTTGCCATAAGATTCTCCTATTTGATTTGATGAATCAAAGTTAAATGAGGCTTCGTGAAAATGTAGCTTAGTAGTTTAATCATTAATCATTAATTAATATATTTATATTTATATTTACAATTCACTTAGAACAATTCTAATTTCTACCCTTCTGTCCGGCGTCATCACACTAGCTAGTAACTGAGCCCCTTTGTTCTATAAATACCAACACAAAACATTGGCCTTCTACTTCAGTTCTGTCATTGGAAGGGAAACAACCAAAAAACAGAAAACAGAGCTCTAGTCCTAGAAATCAGGGGCGACCTGACCTCCAAGAACACCCAACCATGGCAAGGAACCTGAATACCCTTGTTGTTGTGCTACTTGCAGTAGCCACCCTGCTCCATGGCTCAGAAGCTCAGACCAGACATGTGGTGGGTGATGCCACGGGCTGGATCATCCCTTCTGGCGGTGCTGCCACCTATACTGCCTGGGCTGCCAACAAAACCTTCACCGTAGGCGACACTCTTGGTAAATTAAAACATTAGACAGATCTCGTAAACCTTATTAATTTGAATTTGCTTAAACATATTTACTTTGTGTTTCCTGATCTTTGTCGTGCTTATACTTCCGAATCATCAATCATGTAGTATTCAATTTCGCCAGTGGTCAACACGACGTTGCCAAAGTCAAAAAATCAGCTTTTGATGCGTGCAACGGTGGGAGCACCCTTTTCACCAATACCAGCAGTCCTGCGACTGTGACGCTCAACGAGACTGGGGAGCAATATTACATTTGCACCTTTGGCGGTCACTGTTCTGCTGGTCAGAAACTGGCAATTAACGTTACCAAGAAAGCTTCTACTACTTCCCCTGCTCCTCAGCCCAGCGGTTCTCCACCAAAGACTAGCCCTGTCCCCGCACCTGCCCCCCAACCCACCACTCCTCCTCCAGCTTCAGCTCCATCTCCATCCACTGGACCAGTCACTTATACAGTTGGAGACACCACAGGCTGGATCATTCCTCCTAATTCTGGTGCTGCTTTCTACACAGCCTGGGCTTCTGCCAAGACCTTCAAGGTTGGAGACATCCTAGGTATGTATTATATTTCTACCACTAAATTGTAACCAAGAATTTAAGTGAAAAGAACAATATTATTATGATTAAAAGAAAAAAACAAGCTGCAAAAATTTAAGAATAATTTAGATTGTGTTCTGAGATATTTTGGTCTAATTTTGCTTGTGCAGTGTTCAACTTCGCAAGGAATGCACACAACGTGGAGGAGGTGACAAAGGAGAAGTTCGATTCATGTAACAACACCTCTCCTCTTGCCACTTACAACAACCCACCCGTGAGGGTGACCCTTAACAAGTCTGGTGCAAATTACTTCATCTGTGGAATTACGGGACACTGCTCGGCGGGTCAAAAGCTTTCCATCAACGTCACCGGCAGCGCCACCGCCACTCCTCCTTCCACCTCCACATCTCCTTCACCGTCTTCCACCTCCAATCCTGCATCCCCATCTCCAGCAGGTGCTGTCAGCCCACCTCCACAGAACTCTGGTGCTACATGTCTTGGAGTTGTTGGATTATCAACCACCCTGCTGTCAATTGCCGCGGCTTTTTTCTATTAGAGAGACATGACATCATAGTTAGGATTGTTGTCATTCATTTTCGTTCTCTGATTGTGTTTCTTATGGATTCAATTTTCTTAGATCATTTTTCTTTTCAATAAAATTAGCTCCTTTCATCAGCTACAGTTTTTGATTTTTTTTTTCTTAATTTTTTTCATCCCTTTTTAATGAGTGAAATAGGTGGTGTGATTATGTGAATAAACTTATAAATAATTAAATACTGTAAATTTCTTTTCTTTGAACACCGTTGTTGTAGTTGGAAACAAATATTAGTTTGGTTTGATAAACGAATTTTTAATACCTCTCACAATCACATTTTGTTTGGTTGTGGAGAAATTTTGACCTTGAGGTTTGAATTAGGAAGAGGTTGATCACTTAGCCCTCTTTAAAAATAATTTTGTTTGATAACGAAGTCTTGGCAAAGAAAATGGTGACATTTGGAAGTCATCTACGAACCTTCTTTTCCAACGGAAACATCTAGTCCCTTGTGGAGATCATCATTGGGCTAGACTTTTGCAACTTGCATTTAAATTCAAAATGACTAAAATATGACATTGTGACTCTATGACTTGGAAAGCTCCTTTTGAGGCCCTCTGATTAGACATCAGGCATTTTGTTATGGGAAATGATTTTTGGTTAACTTAAATATTTTTATTATATGTTTATCATATGTGAGATATTAAATTAGATTATATATTATTGTAATTTTTTTATATAATATAGAATGAGTTTATAAAAATGTTGAATAAAAATTAGAATATTTTAATTCAACGAATAACGTTGTTTTTTTTTATGGCCTCTCATGCTTCTGTATGCGTGTCTAGCTTGGGAGGTTGAGCTCCCAATATCTTCTTTTCATGTCTGATTAAATTACAAAGGTTGAAAACACCAATAAAAACCATAAGTTTAATATAAGTTTTAGATCTGTGCGTTTGATTCGGCATCCTATGCGGAACAGTTTAAATAAACGAAAATGATTAATTTTTTTAACTCGTTTTTTAATAATTTTTTTAATTATTAAATAAAAAATAAAAAAAATATTTTTTATATTTTTAAAATATTAATTATATTTAATTTTTTATTTAATATTTTTTATTAAATAATAAAATAATTATTAAAAGAATATCTTAAAAAATATAACAAAACTCTTAAATAAAAGGCATGTCCATAATTTTTTTCTTCTCAAATCTTATACGAAGATGTAAGTTTTGATGTCAATAACAAAAATTTGAGATTCGGTTATCGTGAAGTTTTAATTTAAAATTAATTGATATTAAATAGAATTTTTTAATATATTATGATTGATAAAATGAGATTTTTAACATCTTTTTTACAAATATCTAGATAAATCAGAGGAGTTTAATGAAGTAAGCAAAAAAATTTAGCGAAATAAGTTAAAATAGATAATAAAAATAAAATTTTAATTCTAATATCATATAAAATTTTTATATAAAATTAATTAATATTAATTAGAGTAATATAATAAATATATAAATAATATCTAAAAAATTAAAATAAATAATATGAAACTCTTAACAATTATATGACGGGATAAGCCCCTACTAAACAGCTATACTACTACTAGATCATCCAACAACAGAAGGCTACATCCAAGAGGAGAAGTCTCCCTAGTATGAACACCAACTGTTTCATTTAACTGAAAAACGAATATTTTCACTTAAAATCAAACATTAAGAAAAGAAAAACTGAGGAAAATAAGTTGAGAAATGACTATAATTCAAAAAGTTCAAATATACCTTTTACAATTAGAGTAAATAACCAATCTCATGTCTGAAAAAAATTGTATCCCCTATATTAATACTTAAGAAAAGAAAAAACTCAACTGGATCTTTGATAATTTTAAAAATGGAGTTAAATTAGTCTTTCATAAAAACTAAAATATCTAACAAAAATAAATTTATTTGACCCAATTTTTAAGATTATTAGTAATTAAGTTGAATTTTTTTATTTTTCAAAAATTAATATAGAGGGCAAATTTTTTTCAAAGATGAGATTTGGTGTCTACTCTTAAAATTATATGATTTTTTTTTTTGGACTTAATTATATGAGTAGACTAGCTTCATCCTTTATTCTATGTAGCTAGTTGGCTTCGGCCCTTTTTCCTACCAAAAATAAAAAATAAAAAACACCAGAAATTAAGCTTTTTTTTTTTGGTTGGTAAGCAGTTTACATTCCCATTCCCTTTTACCATCATGTCAACTTTGCTGACTCAATTATTTGCTGAGATTGTGGTCCTGTTCAACTCGTGTAATGTTTCGTTATTTATGGAAAAAGATTGTGGTGTTGAGTTTATGTGTGAAATGTTTGCATAGCATTACTCTTTACAAAATAAAGTGCAAAATTATTAACTATTAAATAAAAATGAAGATGCAGGTTTGGATGTCAATAACAGTTAACAAAAATTTGAGGTTTGGTTAAAAGGAGAGACAAGCCCCACTAAACAGATTGTGGTCTGGTCTTGTTCAACTCGTGTAATGTTTCGTTATTTTATGGAAATTGATTTTAAGAGTACTATATATATATATATTGAGAGAAAAAAATTTATTACATTTCATTCAGAATGATGTTTCTTACAAAGGTTGGAACGAATTCAAAAATAAAATCTCATGTCATAATTATATATCTTTCTTATTGCCAATGCCTTCTACAACTTGCTTGCAAACTATTTCGATAGCAACATTCTGGAAACCCATGTTAGTTAACTAAGTTATTGCTTCAAACAGACCGAGAGCTTCTGCTTCATTTACTGGTGGGATTTATTGACGCCAAGAAGTCATAGCTGATGCAAAATCTCCCTTCTCATTCTTGATGCAAATACCAACACCATAGCATCTCTATTCGTTAATAATTGAGGTGTCGACATTGCACTTGAGAATGCCCGGCGCTGATTTCTGCCAACGTTGCTGCTGGGTGCTATGAGTTGCAACTGGTTGGTCATTAATATTGTTTCTTCTGTTATGGATTGTGCGCCATTCATTGAGGGACTCCCGAGCTAAGCAAATGGATGTACCAACATTCTTCTGAATTCCTTCCCACACCTCATTCCTACGACGCTAGATACACCAAAACATGGCAGCAATGTCCGCTTTCTTGTCTGTTTGGATAGACTTGAGCATATTAAAAATAGCTTGAGCAAACCCTTCTGATTCATCAACTATGTCACGTAAAGAATCCCACAAGGCTGATTCCTCCCATACCTGTCGAGCATGATCACAACCCAGAAAAGTATGCCATTCATTTTCAGAATTTGTTTCACAGAACAGGCACAAGATAAGACATTGGACTCCTTTAGAATGAAGTCTGTGGCGAGATGGCAGGCAGCACCTGACAGTTCTCCATAAAAGCAATTTAAATTTTTGAGGAATCTTCAAGTTCCATATCTGCATCCAGTCTCCAGGAACTCGAAAATGGGAGTTATCAAGAAGGACTTTAGTGATGTAATAATTAGAAGATTTTACAATATAGGAACCTTGTTTGGTAAGATTCCATATCAACCGGTCTTCATTAGCATTGACAAGAAGTGGCATCGATAAAATTTCAGTGGCATCTCTTTCATTAAACAACTCAAGAATAAGCTCATGTTGCCACATGGAGTTGTCCAGATTAATCAAGGTACTAACATTAAGGTTTTCGAGCCCATCCACAATGTTGCTAGTGGAATAAGATTATACATTCTTTTTACAAGAGTTATTTTTTTGAGATTTAAACTCGCATCTTCATCTTAAGAATTAAAATTGCTTACTATCTCAACCTATTCTTTGTAAGTAAATATTGACTTATTTAATTGACTTTTTATTCATGATAATAGTTTGATTAGGTTTTGAATTTAAAATTTGTTAGCTAATAGACAATTTGTAATCTTATTATAAAGTTAGTGGTTTACCCTGATTATAGAATTAAAAATATTTTCTCCACATCTTAAATTTTTAATAATAATGATAATATTAATATTAATATTATGTGTTCGAATCTTGTTTAAGTCATTATCTTAAAAAGAAATTATCTTAAACATAACTCAGCATGGGAAATTAGGCCTTATTGCCTAACCTTTATGTAATAATAATAATAATAATAATAATAATAATAATAATAATAATAATTATATGTAAATCTCTGACTTGGCCTTCAATGCCACTCAAAAGCTCAGAATTTGTCCCACCATTGACGAGGATATAAAATATAAATTAGAGAAATGTTTTATGTTTAATTTTTATATGTAAGAGAGATGTTAAATTAATTTATATGTGATTTTAATATTTTAGTAGAATATAAAATAAATTTATAAGTAAATAAAAAAAAATTAGATATATAAAAATTAAACGAATAACGAAACTGTATAAATTATAATCACAATTTTAAGAGTTTTAACTTTTGGTTTCTGTTTCCTCAAATTGGACAAATATATAAGAATTATAAGGGAAGAATAAAACACGTTTTGGGTTTTTTGCGTTTATTATATTAACCAACTTTATGGTCATGGAGCGTCCCAGTGACAGATCAAAAAATTTAAGATAGTGAGGAGAAACTTATAAATATTTCATATAATTTTTTTAAAATAATTTATATTTACACGTAAAATATAATAAAAAAATGAAAAATAAATTTATAATTGTTTCTTGTAATTTTTTAATATTTTTAGAACAATGAATACTTTTTTGTAATTAATATTATTAAATATTTCTTTTTCTACATACATAATCAAAGAATAATTTAAAAATTTATATCTTATGTAATTAAAAATTAGAATTAAAAGATTTGTAAAGTTCCAAATGAATCATTTATTTTAATATGGGGACAAAAAGTTATAAATTATAGTACCATAAAGTCATAAATAATAAATATTATATATATAGTTAAAAAAAGGTTTAACTCAAATGAGGACATATGTCCTCACATTATTACACTTAGATCCGTCCCTGTAGCATCCCACGAGTAAATTCGATTTATGATTAGTATATATACAAAAAATTAAAGTTATTCACACCATGACACCAATAAAGTGTAGTATAAAATCCTGAAGGCACATGGCTTGCTTTTGTTCATTGTATTATTACAATTATTGGGCTTCATTTTTTATAACTTAATTTAGTTGAATGCAACCCTATCTGTAAAGCATATGCAAGACCCCTCGTATGATTCAAACAGCATAGTTTAAACCCAAAAAAAATTCAAACAGCACAGCGGGGGGCCAAAAGAACAAATGCGGGAATCGTAGTAGATGACTTCTTGTTCAGTAAAAACAACATGAATGTTTCGAAGCAGGGAGGATATTTAAGGCATAAAAAATTCTGTTTTAATAGCCGGCAGCTATTTTTGAACATCTACAATTTCGAAAAGGAAAACTACAAGTTGATAATGCTCATGTAACCCCTCATAAGTATAAACTGACAAAATTGTTTCCCCCTCCCATTTGATGTAACAGTTAAGAGACTTCAAATCATTAATAGTTAATTAAATAATTATAAAATTAGTAAGTGTACTAACTGTTTTTTATATTAAAATGTGATTAATGCAACTTAAATCTAAAATCATTACCTAAATCTCTATTTATTATAGAGTAAATTATCATTATAGTCTTTGAAAAATTAAGTTGACATCAACTTGGTCGCTAAAGATATTTGACATCAATTTAATCCTTAAAAGATGAAGAGTAACCTATGAAGTAAAGACACGAACACAGACATGAAACTCGACATTGACATGAACATGAAGATACACTAAATTTAAAAAATTATAAGATACGGACACGATATTTATATATATATATATAAATTAATATCAAAATAAATTAAAGAACTTGATTTATATATATATAATTACAAAATTTAATAAAAAGATTCATAATTCATTAATATTATTTTTACAAGCTTGAAGATTTATAATATATTAATATATATCATATATGCAAATATTTGTTACTTATTGAGTCCTTCTTTAAAAATATGGAGTATAATTTCTATTGACATTTTCTAAAAAATCTCCTAAATTAACTTTTCTTAATAGAACTAACCATATACAAGTACATGTGCATAAAAAAAAATTAACTAGAGAGAATATTGATGTGAGACAAACTTTGATGACAATGAAGTGGACAGTTTGGTACGAGCAGATGTAAAAGAAGCAGATGCAAATAGTAATATGTGAAAAGATAAAAATTTAAAAGTCTAATAGTAGTGTGTGAAAAAGATAAAACTTAAAATATTAGTATATGAAAATAGTGGCTTAGAACATCAGTCATATGATTGGAATTGGGTGGGTTACGGACTTACTAATTGAATACTAGTCACGAAAACTAATTTTTTTTAGAAAAATACTAATGAGTTGTGTCCAAGTCGTGTCTTAGACGTGTCCAAACGTGTTTGAGATATATCTAAGCGTATCCGAGACGTGTCCAAATTGAAAAAAAATAATCTTTTTAATCGGACACATGTGTTATACGAGTGTCTCCATGTGTCTAGCATGGACATGTATTCAACATGCAAATACGCCTAAAAAACGGTGTATTTGTGCTTCATAGAGAATGACATTAATTTAGTCTTGTAAAAATCTTGACATCAATTTAATCCATCAATATTACAAAATAACATTAATTTAGTTCCTCAATCATAAATAATTGACATCAATTTAGTTTTTTAATAATAAGAAATGACATTAATTTAGTCATTTAATCTCATAATTTGTGCACAAAAGAATAATTTTGATATTACTTTTCATAATTAAGAGATTAAATTAATGTCACCTATTTTTTATGAACCAAATTAATGTCAATCTAATCTTTCATGATTAAAATAATAGTTTACTCTTTATTATATATAAAATATATATTTATATAAGCTGATCGATATTAAGTCAAGTCACTTGAGTAAGATTTATAATTGGTAATATATATTTATATAAGCTTGTCTCAATAGTTTTAGTTTTTCATTTATTTTTTCTCTCGACTCTCCAACTAAGACTATATCATTTATAAAAAATATGCATTGTGACATCGACTCTTGGATATATGCAGTAAGTACTTCCAAGATCAAGGTAAAAAGATAATGACTCAAAGTTGATCCTTTGTGCAGCCTTATAGTTATAGAAAAATCTTCTATGATCTCATCTTGTGTTTTCACATTAATTTTAGTCTTATCATACATATTTTAGATTGTTCGAATATAAGCAATACAAATTTTTTTCTTCTTCAAAGTCTTTCACAAGACTTCTCTTGATATCCTATCGTAAGCTTTTTCTAAATCAATGAAAATCATATATAAGTTTTTTTACTTCTTCCGATACTTCTTCAGGTCAATTATATTTTATTACTACTTTAAAAATTTAAAGATAAATATAAAGAAATAAAATTATAAATATATCTTATTAAATATTTAAACTCTTAAAAAATCAAATAATCTTTATCTTAACAAAAATAAAAAAAAAATATGAATTGACAGACAAATAGTGTGTATGTACAATACTAATATATATTTTTATTTTATGAAAAATCACATTCTCTACCCTCGGATGGAAGTGTTTCTTGCGACTTGGGTGATTTGGAAAATACACCCACAATAGGCCTTAGCTCAAACATGTTAGTGCGCTTCAAGTATTTTCTGGCTTGAGCCACGGGAACGGGATTCTTATTCATCAATCCAGCATTGTGCACGGCAGAATCTTGTAACCTGGACATTTTTTGGGCCTATAAATCTACAAACTGGGCTTACCAATTTTAATATTGGAAAAGGAGCATAGGATAAAGCTTTTTTCACATCTAATATGCACATGCCTCTCACATCTGAGAGCTTGTGTGATACTTTGAAGTGGAGTTTGTCTTGACTTTACTTTGTGATGGAACAACTGCACTTGTCCTTAATTTGTGCTTAAAAAAGGAAATATGCTCACACCTGAGACATAAACCACAATATAAATGTGTAAAATATTTAATACATTAAAAACAAACTTTACTTTTTATTTAATATTTAGCAAAATTCTATGATTATGATGTCACATAAGTTAAGTCTAGATTTGAATTTTGTTATATTCTCATAAATTTTTTTAATAAACTTTCAAAAATTTAATAAAAAATATTAAATAAAAAATAAATATATTTAATATATTAATAATATAAAAATATTTAATATTTTTATTTAATAATTAAAAAATATAAAAAAAATTAGTTAAAAAAATTTAAAATTATTTTATCTAAAATAATTGTTTCTCGTCTTTGTAGCTTTTTCCTTTTATTATTGGCAAAGACTGCACCATAATCAAGATAAACACTCAACGGACAATTTTATGGTTAGGGAACGACAACGTGCCAAAACAAGACCCAGGCACAGCGAAAGTCAAACAGTGAATTTAGGAAATTTCTACATGTTAAATCCATAATAAATATTAATTATATTTTAGTACATAAAATATTTGACAAGGAAGTTCTGAATATTAAATCCTAAAAAAGAAAAGATAGGTATCATAGAAATTTTTGTAAAATTATTTTACTAGAGTAAAATCGTCGGGATTATAAAAAATTAAATAAAAATAATATGCAATAATTATTTTATTATTATAATAAAATATATTTATAATTTTTATAAGTGATTATAAGCGATATAAATATTTCAAGTTAAAGTTCAAATATTTATTTTACTTTTTGAAGGTATGAAATATTAAGTTTATATATAATATTTTGATAATATTTTAAAAATTTCAAAAATTATTGAAAAAGTGATTAGATCTTTGGGGACTACGCCCACTATTAACTCTTATGAGTTCATCTCTGCATATTATAATATAGTTCGACACTAACAAAAAAAAATTTATTCTATAAAGAAATATTTCAAAAAAAGTTTCATATAATAATAATAATAATAATAATAATAATAATAATAATTCAAATTTAAATTTGTAATAAGTTATTGATAACACAATTTAAAAATCATATTTATAAGAAAGAATATTAAAATATTTCTATTTTCTTTTAATTTTTCTTTAAAAAATAATATTAAAATTCAATTTCAAATAACATTAGTGACACAACTTAAAATTGTCACTTGACAGAAAATCATACCAATTTTTTTTATTCTATAAAAAATATTTCAAATTTTTTATATAATAATAATAATAATAATAATAATAATAATAATAATAATAATAATAAATTCAAATTTAAATTTGTAATAAGTTATTGGTGACAATTTAGAAATGATATTTGTAAGAAAGAACTTGAAATATTTATATTTTCTTTTAATTTTTTAAAAGAATAATATTAAAATTCAAATTCAAATAACATTAGTGACACAACTTAAAGTTGTCACTTGACAGAACACCATAACAATTTTTTTTTATTCTATAAAATAATATTTCAAAAAAGTTTATAATAATAATAATAATAATGAAATTCAAATTTAAATTTGTAATAAGTTATTGATAACAATTTAGAAATGATATTTGTAAGAAAGAACCTTAAAATATTTACATTTTCTTTTAATTTTTTTTAAAAGAATAATATTAAAATTCAAATTCAAATAACATTAGTGGTACAATTTAAAGTTGTCACTTGACAGAACATCATAACAAAAAAAAAAATTTATTCTATAAAAAATTATTTCAAAAAGTTTATAATAATAATAATAATAATAATAATAATAATAATGATAATAATAAAATTTAAATTTAAATTTGTAATAAGTTATTGGTGACAATTTAGAAATGATATTTGTAAGAAAGAACTTTGAAATATTTATATTTTCTTTTGATTTTTCTTTAAAAGAATAATGTTAAAATTCAAATTCAAATAACATTGGTGACACAATTTAGAGTTATCATTTGATAGAATTCTACACAGCAGGACTCTTTATTATATATTATGATTGACTGATTATTCATGATTAACAACGCTTAAAAAATACATAATAAAAATTTAAAGTATTGAGTTACATATAAATATCTATATAAAGAATAAATTTACATTACTTTTAAAAAAATGTTTAGTACACATCAATTTCACACACACCTCTCACATTTGCTTATGTGACAAAATCACATTTGTTTATGTGACAAAATTAAGTGCAAATGTGTAAAAAATGAGATATAATTATAATCAAATATAAAAATTTATGTAAATATGATATAATAATTGTGTAAATAGCATTATTGTTACTTTTATCTATTCTTACCTCATTAATCTCTTTCTCTTGGTGGATTAGGAATATCATGTCTCCACGGATCAATTTCGTTCAAAAATCAATGCAAAGAGGACTGAGAGGAAGCTCAATGCTCGTATCATTTGTCTGTGAAGGTGCCAGGTTACATCAATCCTCAGGAAACAGGTTCCATAGAGATTATTTTGATTGATGAAAATTGTCGTATATGCTACGTTGTGAGGGTGACTAATGGTGACAACCTCTTCAAGCAGTATATTGCAATGACAGCTCCAGAACAGGTAATACGAGTTTGCGGAACAAATAAAACACTCTTAATGCATGATGTTGACAAAACTAGATGAGTATGGTTAAACTAAGGAATATGGAGGTCTTTCAGAGGAGAAAAGTATGTACTATTTACCATATGCACTTAATGATACTCTTTAGAGGATAATTGTTCCTAGAACCAGAGAGATCTCTTCCTTTATACTTTCACATTTAATATCCGTGTATTTTCTCCAGCCATGAAGATATTTAATTTTCCTTCTCATGATTGGTTCATTGTCATACCTTTTTTTTTTCGAGGGTTTGAATGACATTGAATACATAAACGCCCCCACTAGAAATGGGTTAATGATGAGGGACTTAAATATTTGTACAAGGTCATAGGTGTCCCATTGTACTAAAAGATAAACGAGCCACAAGTATTAAAGGCTGATTACCGAGAAAATTCCACAAAGCAATCCCACCATTTCAAAACACAAGGTTAAGCATACGCAATAATGTGACCTAATCTTTCTAGAGTTAGACTACAATGGGAGAAGATGTCCATTCTCCAAATGATAGGACCAAGAGCCCTATCTTAGATCAGCACGGGGTACAGCAGGAAAACTTGCAATTCATCCTTAAGAGACATCTCAATGCTTGTTATCTTTTGAACAATGCCTTGAAACTCACACTTCTGATGAACTTGATCAGATAGACTCAACTGATTCACGGTCCATATCCAAGCATGCAGACTGCTAATGTGATGGTAAGGATCAGACAAGAATATTGGCTCGAGAAATGTGCATACCGGCGTTCTTAAGAGATAAGTGCATTTCTAACATCCAAAATATGTTCAACTTTATCTAACCCACTCAAAATCATTTTATATGCCACAAGAATGCTACAATCACATATAAGATGATTTAACATCTCTCTCACATTAACATTCGGTGTAAATACAGTGTGCATATTCTGGTTTACATAAAACATATCCCTTCTAACATAAGCTACACATCATTACACATGTTTAATGTTGAATGGCGCACCTAGGAATTTCTCATTGGATCTTTCCATAGGGTTGGAAAACTTAATCTGAGATTGGTTAAGCCCTAATTCCTTCATCTCCCGCTAATGTCCTAGCATATAATCAAAGCAACCAACCCTCCACCTTTTTGAGGTGGCCTTGATAAGAAAATCATAAATTTCCACCATTTCACAATATTCTCATGTCTTACTCACTTTATTTATTTCTTTTGCTTCCTACTTCTGAATTTCACATCATGATTCATATCCAGTTTTATGCAGCTACAGTTTATGCTGCTTAGTAATTTTAATGTCTCAAGCTTGTTCTATAGTTACTTTTGTCACTGACCACTTGATAATGAAAAACACACCTTGGGGCATCTCGCTTGATAATTTGCAACAATAGTTACAGAGATACTGCTGAAAGTCAGAAGCCAATAGACTTGGGATGAGAGAGCTAATCTTGACTGAGAAAACAGACATTCCAGTTAGCAGATTATAGTCTTAGCCACACTGAATCAGGCTGGTTCAGATAGCAGGTATAATGTTATATATCTCATTTTTGGGATGCATCAATTTTAAATTAGACCGCTTCTGTTACCAGGGGATATGGTTCCTTTTAGACACTATTTCAAAAGTTCACATTTTGTTCTTTTCTCTTTTGATCTTTCGACTTTTGAGCCAAGAAGAAATTAAGAAAAACAAGCTAAGATTTTATATACAGTTCACATTCGCAGCAATGCAATTAGCAACTCAATGAGAGCTTCTAGAATTTTTCACAAGCAGAGCTACACATCAAGAGAGAGTCTACATAAGAGGATTCAACAACATTTTGGATCATCTTGAACTGCAAATGCATATATGATACAACAGGAAAGACTGTCTACGAACCTGGCCCTTGGATTCTACCAGTAAACTGATTGGATGGGACCCCTAGATGCCGGCAAAATTGCCCATCCTCCTCGTTGTTACCTAAAGGTGCTTTGCGCTTCCGAAAAGTTGCCTCTAAGTTCTGATCTTCACCCTCTACATTACCTTTAGTAGAATTGGAGTCAATGGTACCATAGCCTGTCTCTCTAGGGTAAAAACAGTGCTCTTTATTTTTCCGCAAAGATAGATGATGACTAAACTTTCTGCCCTCTTGAAAAGCTCCTAAACCAACATCTTCTATTTCATATGCCGAACTACTTTTGCCGCTCAAACATGGATGCAAACATTGACCCAACCTCAAAGATAAATCACATTCCCTATCTGGAGACTCCTGATGAGTGCCTACAGCAGTTTCTTTTGCAATTCTGTTTGCAACATGATGGAATCTACCAAATGGCTGGTGTTGACCAGATGGCTCGGGGACTGGAGTAATGACTGGTCTACCAACAAAGATTGTGTCAGAACATGTGTTGTCTAGGTTGGTCGTCCTTAATTGAGACTCTCTGGCTTCACAACCGTAGTACAAGGGGTAAACTGAACCCATGTTCAATGAGGGTTTAGTTTCCATTCTCAATGGCTGGTGTTGACCAGAAGGGAAACCTTCTGAGAAGGGGTAGTTACAGGAACCCATAAGCTTACTATTTTGGTGGGTATGCTGTTGGTGGGTGTGCTGGTTAGAATCTGATACAGGAATTCCTGAAACAGCAGAAGTTGTGACTTTTGTATAGTTTAAGGGATTGCCCCCAATAGGTTTAGGAGGCCCTGAAGAAGGATGTTGAGTTCTTTGGGCAAGGTAAGTCCTGGGGTTATTGTGCCGATCACTTCTTGAAGTCCTCACAGGTTTGCAGCCCAGGTTAAGTGCAGCTGATCAGCATAAGGAATGGAGCCAGAAACCAAAAAATAAAAGCACACATCACTGGCAGCTCAAAATTACTAATCTTCAGTCTACAATACTCAACACTGTACACTCAGATTCCCAAATGACACAAATTGACACATCAAAATTCAATTTTGACACAAAGTCTTAGAAGTGGATCTGGAAAATTGAGTACCTTCAACACATGGGGGCAAAAGGTCTCCAGTTTCTGTGGTCTCATCTCTCCTTATGATTGTGTTAATGGCGTCATTGACGCGGTCCCAGAGTGTATCAAGATTCAGGTACTCTGCCTAAGCAACAAAATAAAGAAAATTTTTAGTAAAAAGGGGTTTATACACTACAGCAAAGGATCTAAGGATCTAAGAATCCACATTCCTACAAGCATTTGTAAAACAAAAAACCTCGGAATTAGCTTTGGAGTACATAATTTCTTCGGCTTTGAGAACAACCACGGGTAGCTTCTCTTGCCATTCCTTGTTCTTCTTAGTTGCGGGACTGTGAGCGTCATTCACGACCCTAATCAAACACATGGTGTGCAATCAAGTCATCAACAGAATGCACAAGCAAAAACGATGAGGAAAAGGAAGAAGGAGAGGACCCCAGAACCTGAAAATCTGCTGAATGATGGAACCTCTCAAGGGTTGGTGGCGCTCGCTGTGCCAAGCTCTCCTCACGCACTCGTAAGGCCTTGGCCCTGGCCTTGGCATCTTCGAGTTCAACCACACAACAACACTCACACACAACACACAACACACAAGAACAAGAACAATATGGGTAGAAGGAAATGGACACAAATAATTGAGAGGTGTGTCTGTCTGTTGGGTTCGGAGGAGATTACATACAATACTATGCACACACAGTGGCAGCAGTGGTCTCTGTCTCTCTCTCTCTCTCTTTACATGGGATTTTGTTTTTTGATGGGTCAATTACTTACTACTTGCCCTTTGCTTTGCCTCTCTCTGTTGCCATTCTCATTTCCCCAATTTTGTAATGGGACGGTTTTGTTGGGGGTAGTAGTAGCGAAAGAAGGGGGTAGCTTTCTCATTCTTTTGTCTTCCCCAATAATTTAGTTAGAGACGAGAGTGAGTTTACCATTACCATAGGCTTTTGTTTGTTGTTTGATGCATTGTTCAATCTTTTCCTTTGTGTTGGGGGTGGGGTCTGGTCACACCTCTTGGGAAAAGGAGAGTGGGAGGGTTAGGTTACTATCAAAAAGTACCTGCATAATAAAGTCCATTAAAATTCTCCCCCTCCCAATGCCACTCTATCAGCTATATTTAATATTGGGTTGGTTACATGCATTATAAATACAGAAATATTTTATCTTCTTACACAATCTTTTTATTACTCTCTTAATTATTAAATAAAAAAATATTAAATATTTTTTATATTTTTAAAATATTAAATACATTTATTTTTTATTTAATATTAAAAAATTTATTAAAAAAAATATAAAACGATATAGCATTACTCTTATCTATACCATCTATATTTCACATAATTACACAACCGTGGCCATGCCAGCATATTCGTACACACAACCTTCAACCAGCATGAAACACTGCAAGGAAAATGACAAAACCTATCTAATATCAACTTCATTATAAAGTAGTAGTAACCAAAGAGAATCCAGTTATATCAGTTTCCCCCTTATTCTTCCCTAATAAAGCCAGTGATACCTTTACTCAGATTCTTTTTTTTCTTTTAAACCTCCTTTCTCAAATTCTTTTCACCGTAGGGTTAAAATTTGTTTCATAGTAATGCTTTTATTATGCGGACAACATTACAACATTGTTGTTTCATTTGTGCTAGACTCATCTGCCACCTAAAATGTGCACATGGGGTTCTGTGAAATTGTAATTTATAGGTCAAATTTTGAAGAAATTCATGTCTATGTGGGAGTATTTGATGATGAAGGGATGAACAATGTTATGTCACTGAATAATGAGCGTGGGAGGAGCATTAAGTAAACTTATATATTATATGTGAACCAATGCATTGAATGTGCAGTGAAACACATTGATGGGTAAACACGGGTACATTCTGCAGCTTCAGCACTGTAAATAACCCCTTTACGCGCTGAAAACAGCCTTTGACACAACGCTGACGCTGTATGGGCCTTCCCGACTCGCTCATGTCACGTCCACTCTTGACAACGGCTGTACAAAAGCCAAACTACTTTTTCAGTTTTTATGTAAGCCTTGAGCATCCCACTTCCAACTTCCATCTTTTTTTCCTTTTGGTACAGTACTTGCAAAAGCCTTATGTTTCAACAGTAGTGTAATCCCCTCACCGCACAGTTCTCTGTCTTCTACTTGGTACTTTAGATTCTTATAACTTCAAAGTACAGATTTCATTTTATATTACTCGAGAAGGAAAAGAAAAAATAAATTAAAAAAGAGTCACGGAAGCTATGTCCAAGGTAATAATCCAGTAGCATACATAAATTACATTATGAAAATTTAACTTCCTCAAAAGCCCGAGGAATGAGGATGCTCTACCCATAATCATAGCTCATAAGCCAGTTTCTTTTGTTGGTGTGGTGAATTTCCCCCAACCAGCAAGCATGCTCACTGTCGGAAGCTGATGATATACTAGTAGGAATGGAATGGTCTATGAAATAGGAGTGAATCTTCTTTTATTGCTTAATGTATGTGCCACATTTTTCGGCCATTATCTGCTCCAAATTGAGCTCCCTATGTGATTGTTTTAGCTGAAGTTATTAAATGCTGATTTTCATTGCAGAAGGGATTAGGTCCACAACAACCATCAAACTAGCATTTTGAAGTATATAAACACTAAAGACTTTAAACCCCCTTTACAATATCAACCAACCACTACTATGTTAGCCATAAATAATTGTGATAGCAACTTAGATAATCAGTATCCACACAGCTTTACCCCAACGGCCCTACCCAAGTCTAAACAAATAATATGTGATATTTTGCTTCTCTTTGTTAATTTGTTGGGTGATATATTTGGCCAGGATGAGAGCAGATGCAACAGACGCATCATGCATGTCATATCAGTCATGTAGTGGTGAGTAGGGATTGTCCCAACTTTTGTTGCCATTCGATTCATTTTGATGCATTTATGGCCGGGGTATAAGCAAAATAGTAGTGGGGCTAAAGACAAATGTGGCAAGGAGAGCAACTTCCCTCACTCTTCCCCATCACTTAACCCCACGCGGAGTAAGGGGAAGATTCTTAACTCAATTTCGACTAACCAGCCTTTTTTATTTCGTGAATGAACTGGAATTTTTATTTCTATTTGCGTGAAAAATAAAATTGGGAAACGATGTTATCAATTAAAGGGATACTAGATTCTCACAAAAATAAAGTAATCAAGGACTAGTTGCAATACACCAAGTATAAATATAGATGTTTATTTTAATGAAAAATCCATCTATGGTTCTATTTGATAACGTGGTATATTTTTTTTAAATCGTTATGAAAGATTATTCCAAAATTATTTAGAAATATATTAAAGTCATTATATACCACATATTACTTGATAAAATATTTATAGAGGTTATCGTAAAACTGTTGTAAATGTTTAAAATTGTGAAAACATACTTTATAAGAATAAATGATAAAGTTTTAAATCAAAAATAAATTTTTTTATTATTTCAACTTCCTTTTGATTTATCTAATTTTTCACATACTTATTTTATTTTTAAAAGTTATACAAAACTCTTTTAACATTTACGAAAACATTCCTTGAATTTTAGAAAAGTCCTTCACATAAATCTAATTAAGAACCATAAGTTTAAAATTGACTAACAAAATCATTAGTCATCTATTAATCACCTTAAAATGTCATTACCCTTAATTTCAACAGCATTACTTGTAATATTAATGAAATTAAAGTTCAAAATACCATTGAGAGTATAAATTTGAGGATAAAAATGTTATCTCAATCCAAAATAATTTAATATTATAAACAATACTAATGAAAATAAAGGTTAAAATGTGATTTTAAAATAATTAATAGTCAACTAACGATTCTATTAATCAATTTTAAATTTATTGTACTTAATTGAATTTATGTATAATGTTTTTTAAAAAATAGAATGGGTGTATGTACAAGTGTTAAAGAAATTTTATACAATTTTCAAAATAAAAAAGGCATGTAAAAAATCACACAAATAAAAAAAAAGTTGAAGTATTTTATTTTATTTTTTGTAAATATTACATTAACCCAAACTTTGGCGACCTGTGTTTTACTCTAATGACTTTCTCACTATTTGTGTAATTGTCAATAATTACCTCCACGTCTTCTTCTACAAGAATTTCCTTTTATTTGTAAATGAGTTTAATTTCTATACATTTTTAATATAAATTTTTTTACATCATTAATAAATTATTTATTATTATACGTGTGATTTTTAATATAATTATTAATAAAGTTAAATATTTTTATTAATATGACAATACATAATTATATAACAATTTAATTTTTTTTACCCTTACCGTACATTTAAATTAAATCATTTATCAATTGTGTGCACAGTTTAGTTACTATCATCACCACCTTCATTCTCCTTCTGAGTCCCAGTATCACCACTTTCATTTTCATAGGTCTACCCAAAATTCATTGAAACAATCCCCAACTTTTTCCTGTATTCTTCTTAACTTTAATTGAAGTGAATATCCTTAACATTAAAATTTGAGCTCTCCTTACTATCTTCACCTGAGCCAATGTTTTTATCTCTAACATAATCTTTGGTCACATACAGCCTTACCAAAACTTGCCGTCTCAATTCCAACACATGCAGTTTGAGGTGGGTACGTGGCTCATCACCTATCTTTGGCTTCACCCATTCCCACCGCCTCTGCGTGTGATAGCTATTCACGTGCTGTACTGTGCGCTGCTTCTACAGCACTCTGGTTTTTCATTGCCATAAGTAATAATGAGCGGAGAACCATTCTCCATCCTAGAAACATCATTCAATATTCATCCACTTGGTGCTCTACGTGAAGTTCTACCTCAAATCGATTTTATATAACACACTTGGCCATTTTCAACGCATCATGAATCATTGACATATCTCAAATAATGTACTTCAACCCATCACAGAATAATATTATATGTATTACATTTACGTCACTTTATATATATATATATATATATAAATGTATATATATAAAAATGTATATGATAAAATAAATTTATTATAAGAAGTAAAATAAATAAATTTTAATTATTAAATTTTATATAAATAATTAAGATTTGAATATAAATATATTTATGTTTAAAAATAATTACATAACTTATAAATAATTTTTAATTTTGACTAATTATATATAATTATATAATTAAAATTTATTCTTCTCACTTTTACAATAAATATTATTCTAATTAAAAATACTTAATATATGTATATATATTAATTATTTAATTATAATTAATTTTATATTATTTTTTTAATTCTTACACTCTAATTTTATCATCAAACTTTAACGAGGTAATTTATACCACAATATCATACATCAAGTATTATTCATCCTTAAATCCATATCCGGTTTTTTCCTTGACAGCTTCACATCAGTTTTGTACCAAACTAATGATATCAGCTCAAAATACGAAATCAAATCCAAATCTTGTTTGATCTTAAAAGCATCAACCTTCCCCCTGCATATGTCATTTCAGGTACATTCACACACTGTCCTAGATGGTATATTATTACTGTGTTAATGGAAGCGTTTACAATGCGCTTGTTTGGCGCATTGATGTTCCATAGTTTGGACCGGTTATTACTGGTAACATCGGTTGTTTTTTTTATTGGTTTTTGAAGTTATAGTTTATTAGCGTGTCTAATATACACCCTTCATATCAAACACCTTATCATAACAGTCATTGATTTATTCATAAAATAAATCAATAGTTTAGATTAATTTAGGAAACTTATTTAGCAGATTTCTTTTTTTTTTAATTTTTTTTCAATTTTTTTAGTATTATATTTTTTATATACTATCACCATAATGTTATCGATTATTGCTTCTTAACTACCACTTGTCACTTGTAATTTTTTAAATTATATAACTATATAAATATTATCGTTAAAATTTATAAATTTTTTTAAAAAATACGATTATGATTTTAGAAAACTCGATCACTTCAAATTTTTTAAATTGTATAATTGTATAAATATCATTAGTTAAAATTTATAAATTTTTTTAACAAGTAATAATTTTAGAAAAAATTTTAGTATACACGATTATTTATGAAAAAATAAAGACTGATTGATATAATTTTAAGCGATATTATTTACGAGTTGTGTAATTTTAAAATATATAAACAGTATTCTTTTCCAAAGATAAATAGTATTCTTTTCCGGCATGAACAGAAATTTTTTCCGAGTGAACAGTAATTTTTCCAGCGTGAACAGTGATTTTTTCGACATACACAGTGATTTTTTTGGCGTAAACAGTAATTTTCCCGGTATGAGCAGTTATTTTTCCTGCGTGAACAGTACATTCTGCCGGCATGAATAGTGCACGTGATTTCTAAAAAAAAAAAAGAACCTGCTCAAAAAAAAAAAACCTACTGTTGCAGGTCATGGTCAATTGTGTATCATACACCCCAACTTAACGGGATGTATAGTAGTAACGGCCATAGTTTATTAGTTTAAGACACCAAAACTTGGGTCGTGTCTAATATACACCCTCCTTTGGAGGGTGTATCATACACCTTATCATATAAGTCATTGATTTATTTTATGAATAAATCAATGGCTTAGATTAATTCTAGGAAACCTGCTTAGCAGGTTTCTTTTTTTTTTAATTTTTTTCAATTTTTTTTAGTATTATATTTTTTATATACTATCACCATCATGTTATCGATTACGCTGCTTCTTAACTACTATTTGTCACTTGTAATTTTTTTAAATTATATATTTGTATAAATATTATCGTTAAAATTTATAAATTTTTTTAAAAATACGATTATGATTTTAGAAAACTCGATCACTTCTAATTTTTTTAAATTGTATAACCGTATAAATATCATTAGTTAAAATTTATAAATTTTTTTTTAACAATAATAATTTTAGAAAAAAATTTAGTATACACAGATATTTATGAAAAATATAAAGATGATTGATATAATTTTAATCGATATATTATTTGAGTTGTGTAATTTTAAAATATATAAACAGTATTCTTTTTCAGCATAAATAGTATTCTTTTCCGTCATGAACATTGATTTTTTCGGCGTGAACAGTGATTTTTTCGGCGTGAACAGTGATTTTTTCGGCATACACAATGATTTTTCCGGCGTGAACAGTGGTTTTTCCTGTGTGAACAGTTATTTTTCTGGCGTGAACAGTATTTCCGGTGTGAACAGCGCATTCTGCCGGCATGAACAGTGTAACATCCCAAAAATTCTTTATTTCATTATAAACGATCATTTTATAATATTTATGATTTTTAGGAATTTTTGTAAATTTTTCTGAAAATGATGAATATTTTAATATATTTTCCGTTTTTTGCGTGTACATCGAATGAGCCGGGAAACTAAAATATTTTCCCGAGGTGGTAAACTTTGAACTGTCAACGTGTCAACAGGGGATTTTACTAAACCCGAAACCGGACACAGTTTACGAGGTTTACATTTTTTGAGGTTTTATCTGTTAAATAAAATTTTGGTATCATAAAATCATCTGATGAATAATAAAATATTATTTTCATCAATTGTAAATTTTATTCACCGAGAAAATAATTCCACAGTGTAATTAATCATCTGTCAGATGTATTTAATTTGGAGACAAGTTTACTATATACTTTATCGAGGAGCGCGCGAAGCTTCTCAAGGAAGCTTCCTCCAACCATTATTTTATCATTTCTCTCTCCTCCCAAATTTGTCTTTGCACGTTTGAAATTAAGGGGTCTAATTCATTTTTCATTCTCACATTTTCCTCCTCCCGTACGCAAAGACTCACTTTATTCACTCATCTTTCTCTCTTTTCATTTCACTCCACACAGCAAAGACACCATCCACCCACATTTGTATTTTTATCTTCCAAAACGTCACACTCCTAGCACCATTTCGTGTTTGGAGAACCACCATCATTGAGGAAATCATCTTCACAGTTCTACATTTTCTTCATCTTCATTTTCTCTCCACTTGTTGAAGCTTAAAGGTTGGAACTTTAAGGTAAAGCTTTTAGCTTTTTCCTCATCTCCTCTCATTTTCGTAACCCACAGTCATTTTGATGACCATGGGTATCCATTTCAATACTTGATTCGATTTTGGTAAGTTTGAATGTTCAAGGATCTCCGAAAGCCGAAAACGTAACTTCGACCAAAAGGAGCAACCTTTCTTTGTGCTTCTCCCAGGTAAAGAGGAAGACACTCCTCCTCAACCTCTTTTAGCATTTAGGGACGTTGTTTGTGATTGGCACTGTGATTCATCTCTGTTTGAATGCTGCTGGTGATGTATTTGTATATGCTATTTGATTGTTGTGTGATTTGATATATATGTCTGGAACGTATAATCTAAAAGGAACGCTGTCGGGCTGGCTCTCGGATGGCCACGCCTTGAGACTAAAATTTTGGGATTATTGGTGAGAAGTGGTAATGACTTGATTTCTGATCATTAAGTGAAATGTCAAAACCTGTCGTGTAGGAACCCCTGGCCAAACCCGTCGAATGTGATGCCCGTCGAATTTGATTCCTGGTCATTTAGTGCAATGTCAAAACCTGTCGTGTAGGAACCCCTGGCCAAACCCGTCGAATGTGATGCCCGTCGAATTTGATTTCTGATCATTTAGTGCATTATCAAAATCTGTCGAGTATGAACTTCTGGCCAAACCCGTCGAATGTGATGTCATGATCACTCAGTAAAGTCAAAACCTGTCGAGTATGAACCCCTGGCCATGCCCGTTGAATATCCGTCGAGTATGAACTCCTAACCACTTAGGAGAGAAACTCCTCCAATGCAAAATCCGTCGAATTTGAATGACCACACCCGTCGAGTGAAATATTCGTCGAGTTAGAATGCCAATAACCATTGAGACATACCTGTCGAGTGGATCTTCTGTCCATTTATCAGAAGCTTCCCAAAGTTAATGTTCGTCGAGTTAGAATGCCAATACCCATTGAGAGACATACTTGTCGAGTGGATCTTCTGTCCATTTATCAGAAGCTACCCAAAGTTAATATTCGTCGAGTAGAACGTCAAGACCCGTCGAATTAGAGTTCTGACCACAATGTTTTCATCAGTTCGACACTTGGGAGATTTCTCCAACGTCGACACCCACATCCGTCGAATTGGACTTCGCGACCTTCCCGAAAGAATTCGACATTCGACCTCCGTTCGACAGAACCCCATCCAAACGGAAATTAGTTTTTATCCAATCTTGTTATAAAATGTTCTCTCATTTTTCATCCTTCTGTTATGTTAGTCTTCGTCGAATGGCAGCCTCAATTTTTCCACTAAATGCATAGTCTCCGTCGAATTCACAACTAGAGTTTATCACCCAATACCTAGCAATTAAATCTGTGATGTTGTTGGTGATTCTGGTCATGTATCTTCCTGAATTCAAAACCCTTGGATTAATGAAAGTACATAAATCATAAATGATTGGATGACTAGAGATTAAGTAGGGATTCATAAACAGGGAAGAACATGAGTATGTGGTGAGCTTTTGAGGCACATAATGAATTTAATGGTTGACTTTTATCATGACTATGAATGGAAATTATGAATGTCCTTAAAATGTACTATTGGATTGTTGTATACCCGTGAATGGAATCAGATATTGATGATAAATGATATGACATGCATTTGAAGCATGATGGACCTAGTTGGTCATGAAGAGTATGATTGTGTCATGCATTGAACAAAAAGAAAGATATTGTCCATTGGACTTGGTTAAGGCCGGTAGCCTAGGAGTTGAACTTACACCTTTGTGCGGGTGCGAATAGACAAGTGTAGGTTACTTGTTGACCTTGGGGGCGTCGGGGTGCGGGTACTTCACAATGGGCACGGTGGTAGCTCTCGTCGTGGGGCACCGATGCAAACACACCGACGATCCAGGACCGAGACGCTGTCCTATGTCGAGATACGTGTAGAATGTCTTGTAAAATGCCATGTTGTACAAAATGATAAATTGAGAATTTTTAGCACTTGAGGGCTGGGCGACCAAGAATACGTACATACCTCCCGATCGTTCCCTCGATTGTTTTGTGTCTAGCTCTATGGAGTAGGATTTTGACTATTAAGGGCACATGTGCATAGTGAGTCCATGAATTATCGGTATACATTGTTAATAATTGGAATCTGTTATACTTCGATATATCTATATGTATATATTTGCTCAGGCTCGTTTAGTTGATCATAATTGCTATAGAATGTTTATTACCATTATTGCTGTCATAAATGCTATGTGGGCGCTTTGCGCCATTTGGTTTCTCGATGCTATAATTGGTAATGATGGTAGGATGTCTTACCTCTTTCTTGTACTTTTCTTGCTCTATGTCAATTTTTGGTTAAAGACTGTAAGTGGGAACGAGGTTGGATTCTTTTGAATTTTCTTGGTTTGACCCACTGTATCCGGTGATGTCGTCACAAATAGAGTTCTATTGGGTTCGTTCGAATTGTGTTCACTTGTGGTGTCAACGCGCGGCGAGTCGATTGGACCGACAATACGTATTTAACATGCTGAGGATCGACTTTGACCATGAAGAGGACTGCGATTGAAGGCCTTATCCGTATTTCTCACTACACCGGTGAGCTCGGAGTTGCCTCACGCATTCGGGATTCGATGGAGTGCCCAACTCCTTAGTTGTAGATAGGGTGTGGGTAGTTGATATTTTATTTTGCATTACCTATATAAAAATGTATTTTGGGTATGTGTATGTTTTAAGGTGATTATCCAGACTTAAAGGTTGTAAATTGAGTACATTCTATAATTCATATTTTAATTAGTTGTATATGTAATATTAATTCATGGCTCCTATTTTCCTCATATGCGAAATAATTAATACATTTGTAAAGTTTGTTATTTGACAATGTTAGCACGCCGAAATTTAGTGACCGTGATATAATGACGATTGTGCCGTGGTTATTAAATTGAGGGGTGTTGCAAACAGTGCACGTGATTTCTAAAAAAAAAAAGGAACCTGCTCAAAAAAAAAAACCTGCTGTTGCAAGTCATGGTCAATGGTGTATCATACACCCCAACTTAATGGGGTGTATAGTAGCAACAGCCCCAAAACTTGTCTCTAATTCGGTTCCTTTATTTTCAAACATCTCGCTTTCTTAATTGGTACAACTATTTGGGTTTTGCCCATTTCATCACCTTGCATTTATGCATTTATCTTCACCCCACCAAAACATAAATCGGCCCAATTTAAAAAAAAAATTTAACCAAATAATAAATAATCACCACATCTCTCCGAAAAAAATAAATTCTTCACCCACTGTCCCTACACCTGCAACGCATTCTCCCAATTTATATGCAACCATGGACGCCCATTTCACGATAACCATGTACAAGCCAAAACATTGTACAAGTCACACACAGTGGACTTCGCCGATGTTCAAAGCACCGTATAACTGGAACATTATAACCACTGCCTTCCACCGCCCCTTGCAACAACGACACCGTCACAGACCCTTTCTTTTGTTTTCATTCACATCGTTTTCAAAATATAGGCCAGCTACTTTTTCTTTGAGTGAAACGGAGAATTTTGATAATACACATTTTTATTTTTCCCCCACTCCATTTCTTCTATCATACACATCCCTGTATTGATAGAATTTTTTTCGGGAGACATATCCTAAAACTAGAGCCGGCAAAACGGGTTCAACCCGTCGGGTTAACCGGCTAACCCGTCATTTTTTTACGGGTTGGGTTCAAAGATTGAACCCATATTTTTTTTTTCAATCATAACTTTCATCGCATAACCCCGGAGTTAAGCGGATGAACGGTTGGCCTATGAGTTGATTCTTTTAAAAAAAAAAAATGATAAGTAATACTATAAATGAAAAACTCTTTAAATGTTATATAATTTATGTTTGAATATTTAATTAGATTATTTTAAAAATTATATTTTAGATATGTGATTTGTAATTTTTTATCATTATTATTTATTATTATTTTATAGTATTTATTAATTTTTTATATAATTTTTTTTTTTTTATTTTTTAAAGGCGGATTAAGTTGGTTTAATTCGCTAACTCATCTATTTTTTTTTATTTTATCTTCTATACGAGTCAACCCGCCAATCCGTCAATCCACATTAAAGCGGAATGAGTTAACTCTTTTAACCTATTTTTTAAAACAGACCAACTCATCTCACCCCACATTTTAACTGGTGGGGGCGGATCGAGGTGGATTGGTCCATATTTGTCAGCCCTACCTAAAACTGCTTTTAAATTTTAATTACTTCCCACATGCTCACCACTTCACCCCGAAGCAATCTCATCCCTCCCTGTTTTATAATATTAAATCAGCGGTTGCAAACCTCTGGAACATGGATATTTGGCGCGTCATACACGCTTCCCTGTGTAACTTGAATTTATTGCTGTGTGAAAACAAAACAAACAAACAAAATCGTAATTACAAGTGAGAATAAAATAATGAAGTGATGCAACAATATATATATATATATATATATATATATGTTGAAGTGGTAGAGCACAGTATCTCTGTAAAGCACAAATCCTAAACCCCACATTCGGTCCACATTACTTATAAAACAGGAAACAACGGACAAGATAAGATAATTCGGCCATATTTGGACGTGAGCAGTCGAATGGTTAGCAACGAAGTAGAGTAATAAAAAGAAGAAAAATGACGATGATACATCAATTTTTTCTTCTACACTATTATTCATATTATTTTTAAATAATTATAATTAAGTAAGAAAATGATAAAAAAAGTGATATAATTAACAACTCTAACTTTTTTATTATATTTTTTCACATAACTTTTTACACCATTTTTTATATCATTAATCATACATACTTTTTTTTTTATTATTTTTTCTTACGTAATCATAATATTTAAAAAGAATGTAAATAATAATATACTCTTAAAAAATGGTGTAAAATTAATATTTTCTTGTAATCAATAGTATGAGAAGTAGTATAAAAAATAATGTAAAAAAATAATATAAGAAAATCAGAATTGTAAAAAGAATTTGATCTATTGTTTGATTTAAAAAAAAAATTAATAAAGTGTAATAGTCAATGAGAAGAACCCAAATTATTCCATACAACTTCCTAATTTTCATATTTTCAAATTGGGAGTTCGAAATGAAACATTTTTTTTATTATGTTTTAGATATCATTCACAATTTTAACCCAAGCACTCTAATCCTTTTTTCTCTCTAATCCTTCTACACGAAATTTGGTAAAATGTGCTATAAGTTTTGAAAATCCATAAAACACTCAAGGAAGTGGCTTAGGATTATTTAATTAGGAGGAATAACATTTTTTTATTTCAAGAAGCAATCAGGCCCTAAAGGTCTCAAGGTTCTAATAGCACATCCCCTATATTATAATTATGCCAAGGTTTTGAAGGCTACTTGGTTTGTACCTAAGGGTTCCTCCAGTAGGTGAATTCCACTAAAATGGTGTTTATATCTTTAGATCTTTTCACACACATAAAAATAGGGTGGAGCTCGCCTTAGGAGAAGTATGGCACTGGTATAGTGCTAGTCACTCGTGTCATATTTGAGAAAATTTCTGCAAAGTCAAACCCCAAGTTTTTGAGTAATATTGATAATTTAATTTGTAATTTACTCTATTTCATTAATTTTCATCGTGACTTCTAAATAATAAATAAGAGCTCACCTTTAAATAATAAAGCGATACTTTTTAACCTTTTCACTTGCCACATTTTAAATTGTTATGAATCACTATTTCTTATCATCTTTAAGATACTCAAACATGGCCAAAAGGTAAGCATACTAGGATGGCGTAACAATTGCACCTTAATTTCTTCACTAATTCCACTTTATTAGTCAACGGAAGGGATGAGATATGACATTTGAAAAGTTTTAACCCCCCCCCCCCCTCTCCCTCATAAATTAATGGGATTGGCAAAAGAAAAGAAAAAAGTTGTATGGATCATGCGACATCCATGTGAAGCCATGTGATTCCTAGCATAAATTCTTTTATCAATTTTATCTCTGGTAATGACTAATGTTGGAGCTTGAAGAGAAAGTTTTGGGATGTGAAAGTATCTATAAACTATAATTATGCCTATCATGCTCACAAAAATACTTTTAGTCATTAGATTCTTTTCCCATAATCTTAACCTAAATACAACCATGAAATTTATTATTAACAAATATTTCAAGAATCACTATTAATTTACTCCTTTAAATCTCCATACACACCATCACCCTCACTGTGAATACAAGCAAGACAAATCAAACTCCAACAAAACGAAATTATGAAGGCCAAATCCTCAAACAGTGAACTCACATAAAACAAACATAATACCTCCTATTTTGACACACCAGAAATAGAGTTCCCATGGTGACAAAAAACTCAGTTCCTACATGAAGATTATGTGAGGGAGGTCTAAGGGGTTATAGAAATTTTGGGGGAGCTATTTCATAACAAATATTTACAACTAATAATGACTAACAATTATGCGAAATGAAGATGGAATGAGTTGGAGTTGAATTATCGTTTCCAATTTATACTTGGAGTGAAAATGAATTGGGCTAATTAAGATAAGTTTATGGCCAAATTTGATCTGTTATTCATCATAAACTATTTTTTAAGACTTAGCTTAATTAGTTTATAAAAATATTAAAGTTTGACTTGACTTGAAAACTTATTTAAAACTTACATTATATAAATATCTTTATATAAGTTAACAAACTTAAATTTTTTATTTTTTAAATAAGTATAATCTTTAACAAAATTATTATATTCTATATAAAATAAATATATTATTGTAATCTATAACTAATAAATTATGTAAGTATTACATATTCATGATAATATGTATAAATATTAAATAAATAGGGTAGTCATATAGGTTAAATAAATTTATTCAAAAACCCAAATATTATATTACACAATTAAATATGTCTTTCAAAAAGTCTAAGCCTGATTTGTTTGCTAAATGAGTCAATCCTATGTAGGCCAAAAATAAGTTAGATCGTAGGCCTCTAATAAGCTGACTGACCTATTTCGACTCTTAATTTATTTATACTTTAATAACTTTTGGGATGAAATGATTTTTGGAATTATTTCTATTATTTGGTAAATGAAATTAACATAATACAAAATCAAACTTGATGTAAATGATATCTATGAAGAAAAAATAATATTTTTTAACTTTTTTAGCTTAAAAAAAGTATTTATTTATTTGGTACGTGTCTTGTATATAATATAAATATATATTGTTAATAACTTGAAAATTAGGTTTAAATTAAATTTATTTACAAACCAACCAGCTTACACATATTTTTGTTATGACATATTTCAGAAATTTTTATTTTCAATTTTGAAATATTTAGCGTAATAATCATGTTGCACTAAATTATTAAATTTTAAAATATTTTTGCATATTTATGTAATTGTGATTTTCTTTAAAATTTAGCAAAGACAATAGCTATCATTATATAAACTTTGATGAGGGTATGTTAGAAAAATCAGAAATAAATCACATTCTATAAAGTGTGGAATTTCGAATCCTGGCTTATGTGAAATAAAGGAATTACTATTTTTTTTTAAATAAAGGGATCAAGGGTCAAAGAAACAAAAACAAACTTAAGCAATAGAACATAAATTCATTTAAAGTAAATTTATTTTTAAAAATAAATAAATAAAAATATATTTATTATTAATTTAATAAGATGAATCGGAATCCCATTTCATTAAATAATTTAAAAATAAATATACTCATATTTATCAACTTTATAAAAATTTTATTCATAAAATAAAAAGAGTTAAGACAAATCATTAAAGGCCATCCTCGACAAATCCTTGGAAGGTTAGTTAACTCCTAAAGTCCATATACTCTATGCCTAAAATTCCAACTAGTCAACTAATCGGCACAACCCACCCCCAAATAACAATGTTGATTAATAAGAAAAATTAAAATGTGTTTGATTTGATTGATAAAATACTTCATACATTTTTATAACAATTTTTTTTGGCGATATATTTAGATGATAATCGTGTTCCTATACACAAATAGATATTATACTTCTTTTATATTTTTCACATATTTGTATATTTATTTTTAAAATTTAACTCAAGTATTTAATATTGATTGGAATACACAAATGGTAAGTTAGGGCAAGCTAAAAATAAAATTGAGATTTAAGCATGTTAGTAATAATGAAAGATAATAATTGTTATCATATAAAATAAATTAGAGTGTGTTTGAAAAAAGAAAATAAATGTCATTTTGTTGAGTATAAAATCACTAATTTCTCATCTCTAATAGGAAATGTTTATTCCTAATTAATATTTTAAAAATCGGATCCAACTCATCATGTTTTTTGTTATAGCATTTTTTTGTTCACTTACAATTCAAACACAAATTTAATTAATTAAATTAATCAAATTCATGATTCAAAAGTTTTGTCGATTCAATTTTTAATTCATTTTTTAAAATATTATTTTTAATCCTATAAACATGCTAAAAAACACAAAAATGCATATTGCCATGTAATCATTTTTCCACGTATCAAATGTAAAATAAAGTATGTTAGGGAGTTAAGAGAAAATGAGAAAGAAAGAGAGGAGTATATGAGTTAAGTTCTAGGTTTCATTTCCATTATACGAACTTAAATGTTTAAAATAATATTTTAAAAATTAAATTAGAGATTAGATTAATAAGATCTTTGAGTCATTATTTTATTGGTTTAATTAATTAAATTTATAATTATATTGTGATTAAAGTAAATATTATTTGAGCTAAAAATATAATTAATTTATGATTCAATTGGTTCAACAAGTTAGTTTGATTTAATTTTTAAAATATTAATTTTAAATCTTCCATTTTTTTATGACATTTAAAATCTTTTAAATTATGACAACTTTTAAATATTTATAAAAATTAATAAGAGAATGTTTTCGAAATTAATTATCTAATTTTTCTCCAGTATACAAAACAAAAATAAAACTCGTAAACAAGAGTGAGGTTTTCTTAAAGCTTTTCCCTCACATCCTTTTCCTCCATTATGTGCGTGCCGTGTGAAAATTAATTCCCCTCACAATTATCCCAAGCTTTTATCTCACCGGCAACATTATTCATAATTTTTCACTCAAAATATTTTTTATTACTATATATATATTTTTTTTCAGTATATTTAACTAAATTTACTTTCATGTAATTTTTAATAATTATATCTGAAAAAATAATTATTTTACACTGTTCAAGTAAAATTAATTTTTTAAATTATTATTATTATTAAACATAAATTCATTGTTTAATTTATAATTCAGTTTTGATATTAATTTTTTTTCAAATTAAGTCAACAAAAATTTAATCTACAATCCACATAAACAAAGTCCAAAATTTAAACATAGAAGCAAAATTTTTCAATTTGCGGGTACTAAACCAAACAATCAATGTTGGTTAACAATAAATATGTCTTATTAGTGTTGTTTTAAATAAATTATTATTATCCCAAAACTCAATATATTTATTAAGGAATAAAAACATATTTAAGGCATTTTCATTTGCAGTAACCAAAATCAAAGCGAGGAATCAAACGAACAAAGGGAACTTTCCGCGCTTTCTCTCTATCCCCACACTGCAGACTAGTCGCTACTACTGCTGAGAGAGACGAGACTCGGATGGAATCGACGTTCTCAATGTTGGCGAGTCCCAGAGCAGCAGCACTACAATCACATTCCCAACAACCACAAGATTCATGGGAATCTATGCTACCAGGTCCACCCAGCCGCAACAACTTTGGATCTTCAGATCTCAGCCCCCACGGCCTCCTCGCTTTCCCTTCCGGCAGCTCCCTCTCCGTCGTCGACACCCGCTCCCTGCAGCTCCTCTCCTCCTTCCCCATTCCCCCACCTTCTTCCTCCGCCACATCCTCAGCCGCCACATCCCCCTCCCTCTCTCCCTTCGTCACCGCCGTCCGCTGGACTCCCCTTCCCCTTAGCCACGATCTTCTCTCCACCGAGCCATCCTCCTCCCATCTCCTCCTCGCCGCCGGTGACCGCCAAGGCCGCATCGCCCTCCTCGACTTCCGCCTCAAATCCGCCCTCATCTGGTTCGACACCGATTCCAAACTCGGCATCCAAGACCTCTGCTGGGTCCAGGCCCGACCCGACCTCTACCTCATCGCCGCCATCAACGGCTCCTCCACCCTCTCCATCTACAACGCCTCCACCGGACGCTGCGTTTGGAAGTACGACGCCTCCCCTGAATTCTTCTCCTGCGTTCGCCGCGATCCCTTCGATTCGCGCTGCCTCTGCGCGATCGGCCTCAAGGGTTTTCTCCTCTCCGTCGTGGTTCTCGGCGAGAGCGAAGACAGCATCGTGATTAAGGAACTTCAGATTCGGACCGATTGTAGTGAATTGCTTAAGCTGGAGAGAGATGTTGCAGCCGGGTCTACGGTGGCGGCAACGTCGCCTGCGTCGGCGGTTTTCCCGCTTTACGCGGCGAGGTTTGCGTTTTCCCAGCAGTGGAGGCACATTTTGTTCGTCACGTTTCCAAGGGAATTGATCGTGTTTGATTTGCAGTACGAGACAGTGATCTTTGCTACTGCGTTGCCTCGTGGTTGCGGCAAGTTCCTTGACGTGTTACCTGATCCGAATAACGAGTGGGTTTACTGTGCTCATATTGATGGCAAGCTCAGCACCTGGAGGAGGAAACCGTAAGCGTTTATTGGCTTAGATTTTTTTTTTATATATTCGGATAACTTTCCTCTCGATTTAAATGCGTATATACATGTGCACACATACATTGTCAAATACAACAGTATATAGTAGTTTCATATTTTGGTGGTTGTAAGAGAGTAACAGAAAGATGCTTTGACAATTCATATATATAGGCAATATCCATGGATATTTAAAAAGAAGAAGCTTTCTTTATCTATTGAGCTTGTTATTGCTATCTTTGTTTGTCAAATTCTGGTTGTTGTAAGTCTCAAACATGCTTGAATTCCATGTATTTGAGACCAGTGTATGTCACATACCCGGATGAACTATGAAGATGCCGGCAATTGAAGTGAGACTGTCCTTATTGGAAGCTATTCCCCCCTGCCCACAACAAGTAAATCACTTTTAAATGAGGTGGTCAAATGATCAAGAGATGAATAAGAAAAAGGATCATATAGTTCTATTGTTTTTCTACTTATAATTTACTCTATAAGTTGTCCAATAGGTGTTTAGTCATTAATGCAACTCTAGTTATGGTACAAACCATCAGCATTTGATTGTTTATAAATTATAATCAACTTTGATTTAAATGTATATCTGCATTTTTTGAGCTATTTCTGTAACCATATTGGGTTTGCTCTGTTTTATATGAAGAAGTTTGTGCTCCACAAATTTATAATCACTTTTAATGTCATTTGACCTTTCAAGAGCACTGTTGGGCCATGGGTGTGCATAAAATATTTAATGCCCAAAATATCTATGCTTACATTTCTGGTCTTCTCCTCTCTTCTCCTCTCTTCATTTATTGATATTAGTGATCTTGCTGATTTACTTGCAAGTGTTTTTCTGTAACTGAGAGTTATATTTATCTGCATGTGATCACAGTGGGGAACAAGTACACATTATGTGCTCAATGGAAGAGTTAATGCCATCAGTTGGTACCTCTGTCCCTTCTCCTTCAATACTTTCTGTCCTTTTATGCCAATCAGATTCCACAGTTCAGAACATTGGCAAAAGTTATTCTGATATACCTAGTTCTCCTTACCTTCGCGAGGATTTTGATAATCCTTTTGATTTTTGTGATCAGTCCGTTATTGTTTCTAAGATACATTTGATCTCCATTTCTGATGATGGAAAAATATGGAACTGGCTATTGACTGCTGAAGGGCATGCAGACATTCAAAAGGATGATAAGAAGTTGGGTTTGGTCAATGATGACAATAGAGTATCATTTCCTGAGGCCAACTCTAACACCATAATATCTTCTGCTGGTGGACGGGACCTAAATGTAGGCAGGCAACAGGAGCGTCTCAATGATAGTAAAACCCGCCTGCCAAACTCAATTTTCAACCAAGAAGAAATGTTAATAAAGGTAAGTCAATACTTACAAACTTGCTTTGCTTGATAACCTACATTGATGGATCAAATGGCGAACGCAGAGTACACAGATATAGAGAATACAAACTTTAACTTTATTGGCCTATTATTAATATGAAAATTCAAGCACTGCAATGGTTTCTCAACATCTTTTGTATTATTTTACGCGCTTGCAACTTGCAAGCAAATAGGCAGAGTGCCATTGTAGAATTTAATTCTTTCTTTATGTTTGTTAACAACTTGATTTTATTTACTGTTTGTAGTCCATGGTCTTTATAATGCACTTGGCTAATTTTTTCTCTCTAATTTTTTCTTTCTGCTTACACCTTGCCTTTTCTCTCTCTCATTTTCCTCGTGTCCTGGTAATTTTCCGAGTTTCTACATTCTAGGTCATCTGCAAGAACAATACCTAGTCCCTGCTATGGCAAGACATAAGAGCAGAATTGGATGAGTTATGGTGTATGGCTGAAATTTTGTTGTGTGCCATACATGCTTTGAAGTGATGGGAATATGTGGGAGCCCATATGTAGATACTGGAAGGTGACCACAATCCTTCAGATATGTTGAAAGGTGGTCTGAAAGATGAAACTAAAGATGGAGAAGATGAAAATTGTTTGTTGACACTGGACTTGCTAATAAAATGGTATGAGGTGGATTGGAGGAAAGTGATGGTATATTTTTTTCTAGGAAACTAATGGATGAATGCGTTGAGGATTGTATGATAGATTAGAAGTCTATACCAGTCTACGATATGTTCCTTGATGATATTCTTGGAGGCAGTTGATAAGAGCCCAGACCCAAAGATAACTAAAGTGTATGTTAGAAAGAGGCACCATAAGGCTAGTGAGGGGGGATTTAGGAGTGAGAACATAAACGTGGGATTAGTTGTAACAACTTGCTGAGCTGGCAGGTGAGTGGGCTGGGATCATGAGTGAAATTCGGTTGAGAGGCATATAGGTGAGGGAAGGAGGGAAACATGAATTAGGCTGGGATTGGCTTGGGCATTGGAGGGACTAGACGCTCTATACTTGTCTAGAACTATCTTCTTTCTTCTTTCTCGGTAATCTGCTTACTACATTTTTCCTAATACACTATCGCATCGGCTTTCGATGTCACACCGATATCGGCCCGTAATTCGATGATCTTGTGTGCACTTGTGCTTGCTGTTATCGTATTCTATCTGGTACCTATCATTGGTATCAAAGCTGTTCGTTCTGGAATCCTTGATGGTCAATACTAGATCCAACATGGAGACGCGTCTAGACACGATGGAGAGGAGTTTGATGGAGAGCTTGACGAAACATGAAAGGACGGAGGCTCGCCTGGATGAGATGTTGCGTTTGCTCAAGGTGTGAAACAAGGGGGAATCAAGAGGACGCTCGTGACATAGACGACGACCCTCGCTGAGTGAAGATGAGAATGACGATGATGGTGATTGGAGGAGCAAGGCTGGACCAGAAAAAACTCGGAATTCTCCCTACTAAGATCGGGAGTGGTCTTGCAGCTTTGGAAAACAGCCCTCGGAAGGGAGTCGACCACCTGAGAGGAATGAAGGAGGCCGAAAGCTAGAAATTCCAGTATTTTTCAGGAAAGGATGCTTATGGGTGGATTAACAGAGTGGAACGCTACTTTAAGGTGAACGGAGTGGCTGAAATTGAAAGAATGAAGTCAGTAATGGTGGCTATGGAGGGCAGAGCACTGAACTGGTATCAATGGTGGGAGGACCAGACGCATGGACCTAGTTGGACCCAATTCAAGGAGGCAGTGATTCGCAGGTTTCAACCTGGAATTATCCAAAATCCTCTTGAACCCCTGTTGAGTATTAAGTAAACCGAGTCTGTCATGGAGTACCGTGAACAATTTGAGCTAGCTTCAGGACCCGTGAAGCTTGCTGACAACACTGTAATGAAGGGGATTTTCTTGAATGGTTTAAGGGAGGAACTGAAAGCTGAACTGAAATTATATGATCTACAATCTCTGTCAGATCTCATGGATAGAGCTCAGCTTATAGAAGAGAAGAATTAGGCCTTGAGAAAAGGAGGGACGACTGTGAAAGGGATGATTCCAGTCAAAACTACACATGGGGACAGTGGATATAGGAGCTATGGAGGATTTGAAGGAGGAAAAAGTCAGTACCAGACAGCACCAAGAACTGCTACAAGTCAAAGAAATCCAGTAGAACCAAAACCCCTGGATGGAGTTGTAGAAGAGAAGAAAAATTCAGGACCCAGGAGATTATCCCAGGAGGAACTACAGGAGAGGAGCAGAAAAAGACTATGTTGCAAGTGTGGGGAGAGCTGGGGCTGGGAACATGTCTGTAAATTCAGGCATTATCAATTGTTTATGATGGAAGAGGAGAGTTTAGAATAGGAGTTGGATGATAAGGCCTTGCAATTATCTATGAAGAGTATAATGGGATTGACTTCCTCTAAATCCCTGAAATTATGGAGGAAAATTAGAGGACATCAATTGGTAGTGGTCATTGACTGTGGAGCCTCCAATAATTTCATTTCAGAAGAGTTGGTGAAGGAGCTGGGCTTAGTAGTGGAGGAAACTCCTGAATATTCAGTAGAAATAGGGAATGGCTGTAAGATGAGAAGTAAAGGAGTGTGCAGAAATGTTAAAATGACAATTCAAGGGGTAGACGTACAGCAGAATTTCTTCCTTTTTGACTTGGGAGGAGCTATGGCAGTTTTGGGAATGGACTGGTTGGAGAGTTTGGGGAACATACAGGCCAACTTCAGAGACCTTACTCTGAATTGGGAAAGAAATGAGGTCAAGATAGCTTTAAGGGGAAAACCATCCCTTTGTAAGGCCCAGGCTTCACTTAAAGCTATGCTAAAGGCTTTAAGAGATGAAGGAGAGGGCTACTACATAGAGTACCAGGAGCTGCACCATGAGGAGCAAACAAAAGAGGTACTGGCAGAGGAAATTCAGGTGATTTTGCAAGGATTCACGAATCTGTTCCAAGAACCCCATGAATTGCCTCCCACCCGAGAACAAGACCATGCCATCAACTTCAAGGAAGGAGCCCAAATTCCAAACATTCGCCCCTACAGGTATCCCCATTACCAAAAAAATGAAATCGAGAAAATAGTAGATAAAATGATGACTGCAGGCATCATTAGGCCTAATACAAGTCCCTATTCTAGCCCTATGATATTGGTGAGAAAGAAGGACGGGGGGTGGAGATTTTGTGTTGACTATAGAGCCCTAAACAAGCTCACCATATCAGACAAATTCCCCATACCCGTGATTGATGAGCTGCTAGATGAGTTAGGAGTAGTTATTTTATCCAAACTAGACCTCAAATCAGGTTACCATCAGATAAGAATGAGGGAGAGTGACATTCCCAAAACTATCTTTAAAACACACGAGGGACATTATGAATTTCTGGTGCTGCCTTTTGGGTTGACTAATGCCCTTTCCACTTTCCAAACCTTGATGAATATGGTGTCGAAGCCATACTTGAGGAGGTTTGTGCTAGTATTTTTTGATGACATCCTCATTTTTAGTAAAGATCAGCAAGCTCATGGAAAACACCTCAAGTTGGTGCTGCAGTTGTTGAGGGAAAATAAGCTCTTGGTGAATAGGAAGAAGTGCTCTTTTGGCCAGAATCAGTTAGAGTATTTGGGGCACATTATTTCGGCCAAGGGGGTGGTAGCAGACCCCAAGAAGGTAGAAGACATGTAGAACTGGCCACAACCCACAGAGATCAAGGGACTAAGAGGATTTTTGGGTCTCACGGGCTATTACAGAAGATTCGTGAAGAATTATGGAAAGATTGCTTGGCCCCTCACTCAACAACTCAAGAAGGATAATTTCAAATGGGGTTTAGAAGCTCAAACTGCTTTTGAGGAACTCAAGACAACTATGACTTCATTACCAGTCTTGGTTGTACCTGATTTTGATAAAACATTTGAGCTAGAGACATATGCCTCCAGAAAAGGGGTAGGAGTGGTACTTATGCAAGATAGCCAACCCGTGGCTTACATAAGCCAGACCCTGTCAGACAGAGCTCAAAATAAGTCAGTTTATGAGTGGGAGTTGATGGCCATAGTGCTAACTATTCAGAAGTGGAGACATTATTTGATGGGGAGGCACTTTGTAGTCCACACTGATTAGAGGAGCCTCAGATTTTTGCAAGATAAAAGGATATAGGGAGAAGATCAGCAGAAATGGGTCTCTAAGCTAATGGGATATGACTTTGAAATCAAGTACAAATCGGGCAAAGAGAATAGGGCAGCAGATGCCCTATCTAGAAAGATGCAATACTCAGCCATTTCTTCAGTTCAATTCACTGATTGGGATGACTTGGAAGATGAGATACAGACTGATGATAGAATGAGGGGCATCATGCAGGACCTGCTACGGCAGCCAGATTCACATGCAGGTGTTCAAATCAAGAAGGGCAGGCTGTTCTATAAAGGGAGGATGGTGATTCCCAAAAATTCCAGAAAAATTCCTTTGGTGCTCAAGGGGTTCCATGACTCTGCTATAGGGGGTCATTCTGGTTTTTTTAGAACATATAAGAGGATCTCTAGGCTGGTATTTTGGGAAGGAATGAAGGGAGAAATCCGGAGGTATGTACAAGCCTGTGAAGTTTGTCAAAACAATAAATACTAGACCCTCACTCCTGGTGGTTTATTGCAGCCATTGCCCATCCCAAATCACATTTGGGCTGATTTATTTATGGATTTCATTGGGGGACTCCCAAAAGCATGTGGGGTAGATACCATAATGGTGATTGTGGACAGACCCACTAAATATGCACATTTTATAGCCGTCTCACACCCCTACACAGCCAAGGATATTGCAGAGATTTTTACAAAAGACATAGTCAAATTGCATGGATTTCCTTCTTCAATCGTATCAGACAGAGACAAAACCTTTCTCAACTCTTTCTGGGCAGAATTGTTTAAAATGGCAGGAACTCAGTTAAAGTATAGCACCGCCTATCACCCTCAATCCAATGGGCAAACAAAGGTAGTAAATAGATGCCTAGAAACCTATTTAAGGTGTCTCACAGGATCTAAACCTAAACAGTGGCCAAAGTGGTTAGTTTGGGTTGAATTTTGGTACAACATTAATTATCACTCATCCACCAAGACAACCCCCTTCAAGGCTTTGTATGGGAGAGACCCACCTACACTGATTCGGGGAGATGGAGTCCAATCTGCAGTGGAGGAAGTAAATCAATTGATGACTGAGAGGAACCAGATGTTAGATGAGTTGAAGGAATGCTTAGCAAAAGCTCAAAATAGGATGAAGATCGAAGCTGACAAACACAGGAGGGAAGTGGATTATCAACCAGGAGATACGGTCTATTTGAAAATTCAACCTTACAAGCTGAAAACTCTAGCTAAAAGAGTCAACTAGAAATTGAGTCTCAGGTTCTATGGTCCTTATGAGGTCTTGGAAAAAATAGGACCAGTAGCTTATAAACTAAAATTACCCCAGGGCAGTATGGTCCACCCTGTTTTTCACGTGTCCTTACTCAAGAAGTCGATTTCTCCCTTAATTGACACACAACCCTTGCCATCTTTTCTTGCTGAAGATTGGGAGCTGCAGGTTCAGCCAGCTGAGATCTTAGACCATAGGCAGAATGAGACAGGAGAAGTTGAAGTTCTGGTAAAATGGCAAAATTTACCAGACTTTGAAAATTCCTGGGAATTGATGTTTGCCATACAAGCAAACTTTCCTGATTTCCACCTTGAGGACAAGGTACAGCTTTGGGAGTGAAGTATTGATAAGAGCCCAGGCCCAAAGATAACTAAAGTGTATGTTAGAAAGAGGCACCATAAGGCAGGTGAGGGGGGATTTAGGAGTGAGAACATAAACGTGGGATCAGTTGTAACAACCTGCTGAGCTGGCAGGTGAGTGGGCTGGGATCATGAGTGGAATTCGGTTGAGAGGTATATAGGTGAGGGAAGGAGGGAAACGTGAATTAGGCTGGGATTGGGTTGGGCATTGGAGGGACTAGACACTCTATACTTGTCTAGAACTATCTTCTTTCTTCTTTCTCTGTAATCTGCTTACTACATTTTTCCTAATACACTATCGTACTGTCCTGATATCACACTGATATCAGCCAGAATTCAGTGATCTTGTGTGCACTTGTGCTTGCTGTTATCGTATTCTATTTGGTACCTATCAGCAGTCAAGCTAAAATCATGGAGGAAGAAGCAATTTTAGATTTTCGAGTTGAATCAGCTTTACTTGTGGAGGAGCTCAATACATAATTTTTAAGATCCATGATCTTTAGAATATCAAAGATAGTAATGCATTGATTTCATTAGGTTAGATCTGTTCTACTCAAATTCCATTGAAATTTGATCAAGCAAATCAGTCAAGGATTCATGTGGATGAATCCTAGTTGTTTAAAAATTGGGGAACAAGTCAGGAAAGAAATTCTTGATCTTCAATATTCTCAGGGGCTTTTTATATATGGTATGGAAGATTTCAGGATCAACCTAAAAGCTTGAGGTTGAGTTTTCTTTTCTAGTGGAGGAGAACTAATGCAGGGAAAATATGGTTTAATGATAATTATACTATTGATTCTTGAATTTAATGTAATTTTCGTGTTTAGAATTTGTTGGGTTATTTTAGGTAATTTTAAGGTGACTTAAACTATATTATAATTGTAGTCCTATTAGGATACTATATGGGTTAGTCAAGTTTTGGAAAATTGGTAACTTGTTAATCAAGTTTATTATGCCTATGAAAGAGCTTTCTATGTGTAAAAAGAAGAACAACTTATATTTTCAGTTATGAATCTCATTCCAAGGATATCCTTGTTTTTCAGTTGACTCCAGATTCTCTGCCTTGTGGATTCTAGGCCATGTGCTATAATGGTACCTAGCCACTTTTGTCCTGCATCAAGTTTGGATACTAATGGGAGAAGGACAATCGGACATATAAATTACAGGAGTTCAAATTAAACAACATTTTGTCAAAACACATGGTCTAGGAAATTGCCATGAAATCGGTAATCAATGGTGCAGTACCTTCAGTTTAGCGACTAATTGAAGAGCAATCAACTTTTGCATTTTAAGTGGGACACAGTACAAGTCTGAATCCTTGCCCCTCTGTTATGCATATGCATGTATAAAACTTGTATGCACTCACATGCAAGGATTGTGGTGCAGTCTGCATTGCTGTTTAGTTTGGCCCTATTTATATTATTAGTACGAACATTTCCTGAATAGCCATTCCTTCCCAATCTACTCTGCCTTCCAAGAAAAGAGACATGCTAAAGGAAAATGCGAAAGTATAATATTTGTCAAATTGAAACTGAGCTCCTTTCATCATTTGCCCTGCACCGAAGTGAACATTGGTTGGGTCCAATGAATCCTTTTTTCATAGAGGCAGATGGTAGGATCACACATTCCAAACTTGGGGTCAGAGTTCTTATTATTTAATTTATGATCTATATGATAATCTTAGTCCTGACTTTTCTATGCTGAAAACTGCATCTAAATGCTAGGTAGCACTTATATGGATTTCCTGTGCTGGTTTCAAATTTTTGAAGTTGACTAATATCTGCAAATGGCTTAGTCTTTTCCTTTTGATGCAGATTAGCTTAGTTGGACAGCTTCAGCTTCTTTCTTCAACAGTTACTATGCTGGCAGTACCAACCCCTTCTCTAACAGCTACTCTGGCCCGTTAGTTTATCTTCCTTCCAACTTACATATTTGTTCAAATCTAGTATTACCCTTTTCAGAGGTCATTATACGTACCATGTTTTCTGTGTTGATTAATGAGATAATGTTATGTGAAGGTGGAGGAAATTATCCTGCAGCAGCTGTTCCCCTGGTTGCTTTGGGAACACAGAGTGGGACAATAGATGTTGTTGATGTTTCTGCCAATGCTGTTACATCAAGTTTATTTGTACATAATGGTATTGTTAGGGGCCTACGATGGCTAGGAAATTCCAGACTGGTTTCATTTTCTTATACTCAGGTATATTATAATTTGGTACTTATGCTTAAACAGTTTTTTTTTTTTTTGGTTGATGTTCCCTATGCAGTTTCTTTCTTTCCTTTGCCATCTTTGTTTTGTAATTATTGTGTCTTTTCTCTCTGCATGATAAGCTTTATGATTCGAGCATATTACTTAATGCTTACTTCATTATAATTTCGTACTTTTTTTAAACATTTTTTTTCATCGTTGTTCAATTGTTATGTATATGGCTATATTTTGGAATCAGGCTAATGAAAAATCTGGAGGATATATTAACAAGCTAGTTGTGACCTGCCTTCGAAGTGGACTTAACAAGATGTTCCGAGTTTTGCAAAAGCCAGAACGTGCACCAATAAGAGCTTTGAGGACATCTTCGTCTGGAAGGTGAATCTCAAAGCTATATTTTTGTTATTATCATTTAATTCATTATTAATTTAGTTTTTGAATCTTCTTTTGGTTGCACATTTTCTATTTCTCTTTTTATACTGATGTGTTAATACAAAACTTGTAAGCCCTAATGGCTTATTCATATCAACAATTTTGTACTACCAAGATGGAATTTAGTGACTTATTGAATGCTAGAGTTTATACGGAATTATATGTTGGTTCAGGTATATATGCTTTGTGTGTATCATACCTTTGAGATCTTAGTGAATGTTGATACGTGTCTTGCTGTTTTTGCAAAAGGGTCTCCTGTAGAATATTGCAATATGACTTGCAGATGATGGGAGCATTGGGACTCAAAACCAATCTTTTGTTGCCACAAAGGATTGACTTCTTTGTTAGTTGGTTTTACTAACGACTTTGAGTGTTTAAAAAATTTCGAAAAACAATTTCAGTGCTTCATTTTTATCTTTTGTTTTTCACATCCACCCCTATGATTGCTAAGAAACATTAGATTGTGAAGATATGCGATCCTTCAAATATTCTAAAACTTGATATCAATGGAAACAAGTTTTTTTTTTTTGGGTGGAGGGGGTGTTTTATGGCTTAATTGTCCATCCAATTTGATCAGACTCTTGTGCTAAGTGTTCATATTTCGTCTCCAACCCTGTTTATCAGAGCTGTTTACTTTACTTTCACCCTACATTAACAGATAAATTTGTGATTACGTCATGGTTTTCAATAGTTTGATATCCACAATATTTCAGGTATCTTCTAATTTTGTTTCGTGATGCACCTGTGGAAGTTTGGGCAATGACTAAAAATCCCATCATGGTAAGTTGGCTGATGTACATGACAGCCCCCCCCCCTCTCTCTCTCTCTCTCTCTTTATATTTGCTGGTATGTGATGTGATAACTAGCTTAAGTATATATAATATCGAGTGTAATTACATATGTAGCCTCTGGTTGATACTCTAATGTTCTTGTTGACTCATAATATTGTAATTTTCTTTCTTTGGAGTACTTTACTCACTCTAAATGTAAAATTTTTGGTTTCTCTATGTGATGGGGAATGAGAGAGGATTCACAGGGTATTGAATATGGATATTAGGATTATTAGTTATATACAACAACAACAACCAAACCTTTTCTCACTAGGTGGGGTTGGCTACATGGATCAAACGACGCCATTGTGTCTTATCATAAACCTCTTGTGAACTAGTTTCTTTACCCACACCCGTTCATGAAAATGTAGGAACCTTTGCTTATTTTTCACTACACCCAGGCGGCGATGCAGTAGCTATTGCTCATTTGACACTGTACTCGAACCATACAGCGTGTTGCTTAGGGGCAACGACCTAACATTAACACAATCACTTCGTTGATCCATGTCATAAAGATTCGACAAAGTTTTACGTTGGCCGTTGACTGTTTGAGACCGGCTATGTAGGGATTTGCAACAAAGTTCAGCATAGGCAGAGTTTAGGATTATTAGTTATATGGAATAATATATTGAGAATATGTTGTAATTATGAAATTTTCAGTATTTTGGGGTTAATTTTGGGTTTTATGCAACTTAGGGTTTAGTATTTCCTATTTAAAGATGCTTCTATACTCTATCAACACTTGGACTTGAATATTGAATTGAAATTGCCAGTAAACTTCTGTTCTCCCTCCTCAATCTACCTTTCACCCCTTTTTCCTCTCTATTAGTCTCCCCTTTTGTCTCCCTCAATTCCCCCTTCCTTTTCCGAGTTTCCCTTGCCTGTCCTATACATCTGTTTTTATGGCCTTTTAAAGCAAATGATGTCAAGGTATTTTATCTCAGATCACATTTTTTGTATTCTCAAAAATGGACAAGGAGTTAAGGACAAATGTTGTCCTCTAAAGTTGTGTGCTGATGCCTTCTTGGTAAAGGCAGCCATTACTTGGACCCAGATCTAGTTTTTGCTTCAAATGCTTCCTTCATGATTGCAAGTAGGACTTGGTTAACACAAGCTAATTTCCTGTATTCATGATTGATGTCTGGACTTCACTTTTCTTTTTTAATTTCAAAGTCCTACTTTTTAGTGTTCTTCCTTTTATTATTAGGAAGGTAATTTGATGTCTGTAGTGTAGGTGTTATATATTTTGGTTGATACTATATGTTATTTTATCTGGATATTTATAATGCTTGGTATCTCTATGTAGCTTAGATCATTAGCTCTTCCATTTACGGTATTGGAATGGACTCTTCCAACAGTTCCGCATCCTGGTCAAAAAGCAGCTTCTAGGGATTCATCTCTATCTTCTAAGGAGCAAACGTCTGGGGCATCAGATGAAGCATCTACCCCATCAAAGATTTCCTCATCAGATTCAAGTGGGTTGTTTGCTTGAAGTGCCTAGATATTATCAACATAGATGCTAGTCTAAAATTAAGGGTTCCTTCCCTTTTTGTGTAAGATTAAAAATAGCTTATGACTAAAATTAATTTCTCTTAGCAGAGGGTTCAAACACAGAGGGATCTCATGATGACACTTCTGAAAGTTTTGCATTTGCTCTGGTGAATGGGGCACTTGGAGTTTTTGAAGTACATGGTCGAAGAATTCGAGATTTCAGGTGTTAACTCTTTTCCATTGAGAAAGAGGTGCATTACTGCAATTGTGTCGTTTTTCTTGATATATGTGTTGACTTTGTAATGATCATTATTTAATCCTTGTCAAGGCATGTATAATCTATCTTGTATATTCATTGTTTTCTGCAATTATTAATGGTTAATTTCTGATCTAATATATTAATTTGTCTTGCTTTTATTATACAATACATCACTCATGCAGTTCTTCCTTTTTGTTTGCTTCATCTGATTAAGTTAGCATTGTCCACAGACCAAAATGGCCTTCTTCTTCCTTTGTATCATCAGATGGATTGATTACTGCAATGGCCTACCGCTTGCCTCATGTGGTATACATCATTACTTTAGAATTGGTTCAATATATTATATAGATACTCTGAATTTGCTCTAAATTGAATGATGGTTTTGACTAAATCAGTTTTTCAGGTCATGGGAGACAGAATAGGGAACATAAGATGGTGGGATGTGACAACTGGACATTCTTCCTCATTCAACACTCACAGAGAAGGAATCCGGCGAATCAAATTCTCACCTTTTGTGCCAGGGGACCATAGCCGGGGGCGTATTGCTGTTCTGTTTTATGATAATACCTTTTCTGTATTTGATTTGGTAAGATAGAAATTTACTTTTTCTGGATCATGGGTGCAGTTTAGTTGTTATTTTATTTCATACTTTTGCCTAGATATTTGTACTGCTTATGATAAGCGTTTTCATAACTTTGATTAATTCATATCTAACATTGGTTTTTACTGGGGATTGAAGACTAAGAAACTGAATATTGTTACATAAACAAATAAGTTTGCCAGTTCTCATTTTACATAGATCTTCTCTAGCTATTTGCTATTTGAGGCAGAAAAAGAAAAAAGGAGGAAAAGAAATTTTCTCTTTTTTGATATGCTGAGAACACCTCTTGTAATTATTTGATCATAAATGTCAACATGTTTTTTGCAGGATTCACCTGACCCCTTAGCCAATTCACTTTTGCAACCGCAATTTCCTGGAACCCTTGTGTTGGAACTTGATTGGTTGCCCTTACGAACTGATAAGACTGATCCACTGGTACTGTGCGTTGCTGGAGCAGATAGTAGCTTTCGCCTTGTTGAAATTAATGCGTAAGTGCCACAAGTCAATCTCAGGAGTGTTGAACTCCTTCCCTCCTTGGTATTGATATCAGGATATGATTGGTGGTCTAGATGGTATTGTTATGGCTTGGACTAGAATGGATGGTGGGAAAGGTTTTTAGCAATTATGAAAACATTCATCTTAACATTGAAATATTTAGATAAAAAATAGGATTTGTATAAATGGCATGTGATGTCACTCAATTGTTGCATTATCTCCTTCCTTCTGGTATTGTCATATATATCAAAGACACAGAAGTGGGGGGGGGGGAGGTAGGAAGGAAACTTTATTGGACATGCTACTGAAAGGTGAAAGAGATCAGAAAATTTGAATCATCAGTGCATCCTAATGTGTGTGTGTATATTTAGGATATATTGAAAGACTTGGATATAATTTAGACAATAGTGTTTGTGAAATGCTGTAGTGAAAATGCACTTAGCACATTGATATTTATATACACTTGATCATAAATACAATTTATGTTTACAAAGATATTAATGACAACTATTTCCTAAGTACATGCATAGATATAAACTAGGTACATGAATTGTTAGCTTCATGAATCTGAATTAATTGCTACTAATCTCAACACTCCCCCTCAAGCTGGAGCATATAAATCAAATGCTCCAAGCTTGGAACAAATATATTGAATTCTCGGCCCCCTTAGAAATTTTGTGAAGATATCTGCCAGTTGATCATTAGAGCTAACAGATTCAGTACTAATTTCCTTAGAAAGAACCTTCTCACGAACAAAATGACAATCAATTTCGATATGTTTAGTTCTTTCATGAAACACTGGATTAGAAGCTATATGAAGGGCAGCTTGATTATCACAACACAACTTCATCTGTTGGGTGTCTCCAAACTTCAATTCTTGAAGAAGTTGTTTGATCCAAATAAGTTCACAAGTGGCTGTAGCCATAGTCCTATATTCTGCTTCTGCACTAGATCGTGCAACAACATTTTGTTTTTGGCTTTTCCAAGAGACAACATTCCGTTCAATAGAAACACAATATCCTGAAGTAGATCGTCTGTCAATTGGTGATCCTGCCCAATCTGCATCGCAATACCCAACTATTTCAGTGTTTCCTTTTTCTTCATAAAGTAGCCCTTGTCCCAGTGCCTTTTTAATATACCTTAGAATTCGTATCATTGCATCCCAATGATTAGTATGAGGGGATTGCATGAACTGACTTACTACCCCAACTGCAAAGGAGATGTCTGGTCTAGCAATAGTGAGGTAGATAAGTTTTCCAACTAATCTCTGATATCTTTCTGGATCAGAATAAGGCTCCCCCTGACTAGGTAGTAATTTCTGATTTGGATCCATAGGGCTATCAATGGGCCTACAATCCAACATATCGGTTTCAGTAAGTATGTCCAATGCATACTTTCTTTGTGAGATTGTGATTCCATTTCTTGACTGAGCAACTTCAATGCCAAGGAAATATTTTAACTTCCCCAAATCCTTGGTTTGAAAATGGCTGAAGAGATGTTCCTTAAGTTGAGAGATTCTTTCATGATCATTTCCTGTGATGACTATATCATCAACATAAACCACCAAGTAAACACATTTATTCGAAGAAGTATGACAATAGAAGATTGAATGATCTGCTTTACTCTGTTTTAGTCCAAAATCTTGGACAACAGAACTGAATTTCCCAAACCAAGCTCGTGGAGATTGTTTAAGCCCATAGAGGGATCGTCGTAGTTTGCAGACTAATCCAGACTCCCCTTGAGCAACAAAGCCAAAGCGGTTGCTCCATGTAAATTTCTTCTTCGAGTTCACCATGAAGAAAGGCATTTTTGATATCTAACTGATATAATGGCCAATGACGAATGGTAGCCATGGCAAGAAACAGTCGAACAGAAGTAATTTTTGCCACTGGGGAAAAGGTATCTCCATAGTCAAGACCATAAATTTGTGTATAACCTTTGGCCACCAGACGAGCCTTGAGACGATCAATCTGTCCATCTGGGCCAACCTTAATAGCTTACACCCAGCAGCATCCAACAGGTTTCTTGCCAAAAGGAAGGGGAACCAACTCTAAAGTACCATTGTGCTCAAGTGCCTGCATTTCATCAATCATGGCTTGTCGTCATCCTGGATGATCAAGTGCCTCATGAACATGTTTAGGAATAGAAACAGAAGATAAGGATGACACAAAGGAATAGTAAGGGAGAAAGACGATGATAACTTAAAAAATTATAAATAGGATGAGGATTCCGGGTTGACCGAGTACCTTTCCTAAGAGCAATGGGCAAGTTAAGGTGTCCTTCAGGTAGGTCCGTTGTAGGGTCATCCGCTGGAGCAGGACATGATTCAGCTGGTCTTTCAGTGCCTTCCAACTCTGTATTAGCAACACGTAGACGACGACGGTATATGATGGGTGACCTTTGTGATTGCTCGAGTGGGGGATTGTCAGGAATATCTGTAGTCGAAACAGATTCTGACAAAGGCGAAGGTGATGGACCAAGATAAGGAATCGGAAAGACTTCTTGAATAGTATGAGACTCAACTGTGGATGGTGAGAAATAAAACTTTTCTTCGAAGAACGTTACGTCTGCAGAAATGTAATAACGATTCTGCACAGGGGAGTAACACTTGTAACCTTTCTGTAACCTGGAATATCCCAAAAAGACACATTTGATGGCTCGGGCAGCAAACTTATCAAGACCTGGAGACAAGTCATGAATAAAACAAGTGCATCCAAATATCCGTGGAGCGACATGAAATAGTGGCTCTTTAGGGAATAAAATGGAATGTGGTATTTTATGATCAAGAGAGGACGATGGCATCCGATTAATTAAATAACAGGCTGTCAAAACTGCATCTCCCCAATGTCGGACAGGTACATTCGCATGAAGTAACAAGGTCCGAGCAGTTTCAACAAGATGTCTATTCTTCCTTTCAGCTATGCCATTCTGTTGAGGAGTATGAGGACAACTGGATTGATGGAGAATGCCCTGTGATGACAAAAAAGAAGAAAGAGCAGAAGAAAAGTATTCTTTTGCATTATCACTTCTAAAGATTTTGATTGTCTTACCAAATTGGGTTTTGACCTCATTAACAAAAGCGGTGAGAATAGACAAAAGTTCAGATCGTTCTTTCATTAAGAAAACCCAAGTGCACCGAGAGAATTCATCAATAAAGGTAACGAAGTATTGAAAGCCATTAGAAGACACACGACTTGGTCCCTATATATCTGAATGGATAACTGAAAAAGGGGAATCAACTCGGCTTTCAACTTTGCTGGGAAAGGAAGAGCGAACATGCTTGCCTAGTTGACATGACTCACAGTTCAATGATGACATTTTTGCAAGATTCGGAACCATTTGCTTCAATTTTGACGAACTTGGATGGCCCAATCGTTCATGAAGAAGATTTGGAGACTCAACTACAGTACAACTTACAGAGGGAGCTGATTGGAGGTAATAAAGACCATGTGATTCATGTCCTACACCAATCATCCGACCCGTACCGTGTTCCTGTATAGTAAAAGAACCAGCATCAAAAATTACTGAGCAGTTTAGAGAGCGAGTAAGTTGACTAAGGGAGATCAAATTAAAAAGGGCAACCAGGTATAAACAAAACTGATTTTAAAGTTATAGAAGAAGTGACAGAAACATGATCGATTCCTTTGGCGCTGATCTTAGAACCATCCGCAAGCGTTATGAAGTGAGGAAATTTAGGAGAAGATATGGAGGAGAATAAAGAACGATTACCAGCAATATGATCAGAGGCACCTGAATCAATTATCCAAAGATTTTGATTGTTACCGGATTGAGATATGAAGGCTGCGGAGTCATGAACTCCAGTGGCAGTAGACTCATGAGACTGATGGGCAGCTTTCAATTGAAGATACTCTTGGTACTTGGCTTCGGAAAATTTTTTCTTGAACATTTCAGCATTGACTGATTTTCGGGGAAAGCCATGAAGAGAGTAACAAGTATTATGAGTGTGACCCATTCGCTTGCAATATGTGCATTGAGGACGACCCATTTTTCCAAACAACCGAAAAAGGGAATTTTGACCAACTAGACAGATAAAGGAGGTCGAGGCGAACAGTTCTGGGCGATCGCAGTGGTTTTCCGGTGGTCGGAGGGTGGCGCGTGAGTTACACGCGCTCGGAAGACAGCGGCCCATGGATGCTAGTGGTGGCGCGTGGCGGGTTTTACGGTGACGCCGCTTGGTGGGAAGGCCGATTGGAGACTTCTGAGGCTATTTCCAGTGACGGTGGAGACTGGGTTGGTCGGGACAGTGACTTTCGTAGTGACTTTTGGTCTTGAGAGGTGCTGTTTGGTTGGGACAGTGTTGTTCCGAAGACTTCGTACAAGGATAAAGGTTGAAGGTGCAAGGATTCTACTGGACCAGAGGCAGAAACCTTCAAAGGACACATGAACCTGCTCTTGATACCATATTGAAAGACTTGGATATAATTTAGACAATAGTGTTTGTGAAATGCTGTAGTGAAAATGCACTCAGCACATTGATATTTATATACACTTGATCATAAATACAATTTATGTTTACAAAGATATTAATGACAACTATTTCCTAAGTACATGCATAGATATAAACTAGGTACATGAATTGTTAGCTTCATGAATCTGAATTAATTGCTACTAATCCCAACAGGATAAGACTCCTTTAAATTGAGCTTGTGTGTAAAGTGATCAAGTATGGTTGTATCCACCCTTGAATTATTGGTGAGTTAAGATTTTAATGCACTTTAAATTAAATCAAGAGTAGATATACCATTACTTGCTCAATTTACATACAAGCTCACTTTAGAGGAGCTTTTTCCATATATATGTAATGTTTGAATATTTGTGTTTTTGTGGAATTATTTTTTCAGCTCAACAGTGTGTTAGCAAACCTATCATTAAGAGGGTGTGCACTAGGAAGAATAAACAACTAGTAGGGGATCATAACTACTAATAGGGTGGTTATTCTGTTATGGGCAGTTATTCTGTTACAATAACTGGTAGTTGGTTATAAATGGAGAGGGGTCCTTTGGAAAGAAGGCAACTGGTTTGAGAGTGTAAGGAAGGTTAGGAGAGTGAGGACCTCTCAAATGTCCTAGGGCTGTGGTATTTCACAGTTTGACTTATGCTTGCCATTTTTGGTCAGTTCTTGTAATTCTTTTTGATTTTTTCTCCCTCTGGTTGATACAGAGAGGAGAGTTTATCAATAAAGTTCTATCTTTTCTTCATATTTTCTGGTCCAGTTCTATCACAGTGCAACATCAATGGATATTTAGTTCATTATGTTTCTAACCTCTTAGAGTTTTTTAGTATTCTCTTCAAGGTGAATGAATCACCAAGTGCTTTTCATCTTGATGACACATAACTAATAATAGTTGTCCCAATTTTAGGTGTTTCTAAAATGGATTGAATTTGTAAATGACATGCTCTTCTTTTCATGCAGAAATGATAAACGAGTCAGTTATGCACCCCAGATCAGAAATATAAAGGAGAGATTCCGGTCAATGCCTATATGTTGTCCAGTACTACTTCCTACACCACATGCCCTGGTAGTATGCCAGCATTAAATTTACTGATTTTACTGAGCTAGCTAAATGGTATATTTTATTGTTATTATATACTACCAAAACTCTGATCAATTCTCACAGTGAATGTTTGCATTTTATAGAAAAAAGTACATTGTTAACATTTGGTGTGAGGTAATGGGTGTAAGAAGCAACATGAAAATTTTAAGGAATAAAATGGAAATGATTTCGTAGAGTACAGTCAGTTTGAATATTTCTCATGGAAATAGGATATTCGTTTTCATTTAATCTTCGACAAGCATTCTTACTGGAAAAAAATTAAAATTAAATTGAATATTCCTCATTCCTTTCTATCCGTCACGCCATGGCCGCCAGAGATGAAGTGTTGTATAGAAAGAAGGAAAGAGGCAGAGGAAAACGAAAAGGAAGAGAAAGAGGAAAACGAAAACGGGTGCCAAAAAATAGTGGAAAAACGAAATGGGAGAGAGAAAATAGAAAAGGACATTTGGTTTAAACCAAATTTGTTTACATTTGCTATATATAAAAATTTAATATTAATTTTTTAAAATGAATTAATTTATTCATTTATTTAAATTTTACTAATAAATTATTTCATTAATAAGATATTTGATTTTAAAATATTAATATTATAATGTTTATAATGTTTTATTATGTAAAAAATATATTTTATATTGTTATTAATAATTGATCATGGAAAAAATAGTTATAAATATGGCTGAAATAGTTAAAAATAATTTCATTATATTTTAGGGAATGTAAGTTTCTTTTTATGTTTTATGTTAAAATTAGTAGGTTACGTAATAATATTTTATTGTGTGAGATTTTAGTTATTATTATTATTATTATTATTATTATTATTATTATATATATATATATATTATTATTATTATTATTATTATTATTATATATATATATGGCGCATTCTAGTTTTTTAAAAAATTTGTATATAATTCAATTTTAACCTAGGTCTGTATAATTCATCCTAATTGGGTTTTTCTTTTTCTTTTTTCCCTTTCTTGAAATGCTTGTTCGAATTTTACTAGACTTGTATAAATTAATAAAATTATGATTATATTGGTCATCAGCTCCTCGTTATTTATTTATTTTTAGTGCTTCACTAAATATTTACTAATGTTGCTACAGGCAGTGCGCATGATCTTACAATTGGGTGTTAAACCTTTCTGGTTTAATACTTGTAGTACAACCATAAAAAAGAGGCCTCACTTAATTCCAGGAACTCCTTCATCTATGGGGGATCTTCGCACATACATGATCAACATACCACCTCTTGGTGACTCTGTGGTGCCAGAGATGCTTTTAAAAGTATTGGAACCATATCGAAAAGAAGGTCTATATCTTGTGCAGAGTTTCGATTATGAAAATTCTTATCTTTGATAATTTATACTTTTGGTGTTTAAAACTTCCCAATATTTCCATTTCTTAAGGTTGCATACTTGACGATGAGAGAGCCAAGTTGTATGCTAGTGTTGTGGATAAAGGTTGTGGTGTGAGGTTTGCCTTTGCAGCTACAATATTTGGTGAATCCTCAGAAGCTCTATTTTGGCTACAGCTGCCTCAGGCGCTTAAACATGTGATGGATAAGTTGTTGAGAAAGCCTCCACCAAAAGGGCCCACAGCAGAATCTGTCTCTGAGGTTGATGAAACATCTTTACTATCTAGGATATCATCAAAGGGGAAACCAACAGAAGAAATGGGGAGAGATGCATTGGTAAGATGTATTATAGTTTCCTTTGAGGTTCTATCACATGACATACCTTGTAGTGTCCCATATTCCAATTGTTTAAAGAGTCGCTTTAAAGAGTTTCTTTTAACGTTGAGTGTCAACCTACACTAACATTTGATTAGCAGAGTCAAGGTCAACTAAGGTTGATGGCTTTTGACCAAGAAGAGTTGTGGAAAAGTGCCAGTGAGCGTATTTCTTGGCATGAAAAATTAGAAGGTGAAGAGGCTATACAGAAACGTGTACATGAGTAAGTAAATGAAAATCTATCATTTCTTTTATCATTTTGTTGAGAGTATATTGCTTAGTTTAGCTTAATGTCCTCATGTCAGACTCAGTAGTTGTGCAAATCCATCAGTTTTTTAGTGCTGCACTATTTGAAATCATAATTGTGCAAGACATTGTATCGAGGTCTCGCCCTTCCCATATTGATATCTTGTTCCAAAAAGAATAAGTGTTGCTGTGACAGAAACCACACTGAAGTTTCTGTTCCTTTAATACTTTGAGTGGGATTATTACTCTAATTATATACTCACTTGGCAATTCCTTTTGAATTTGCTGCTATCAGGCTTGTGTCAGTTGGAAACCTAGAAGCTGCAGTTAGTTTGTTGCTTTCTACTCCTCCAGAGAGCTCTTACTTCTATATGAATGCTCTTCGTGCAGTTGCTCTCTCTTCTGCTGTTTCAAGGTCTCTTCATGAACTTGCAGTGAAGGTGAGTTTAACTGGGACATGCATGTTTTTAGACATCAAAATACAAATTCTGTTTGGCATACAAGAATATAGTTCATGTATTCAGTATTTTATAATATCAGATATACTTTTTAGGTTGTTGCAGCCAACATGGTGAGGGCTGACAGGTCACTCTCTGGCACTCATCTTCTCTGTGCAGTTGGAAGATACCAAGAAGCATGTTCTCAGGTTAGGCTGCATTTATAATAAAATTTTCTATGTACTCTCCATGCTTTCTTAAATTCAGTATTACAGTGCCAAATACATTCAAACAGACGCACACAACATCAAAGGTCTTTTTCCTGGTTACAATATGTTTTTCCTGGTTACAATATGTTAATCTTGTAAAGTTGTAAACAAGAGCTTGGTTGCTTGATGGATTTTGTGTGCAATGCTGATTATGTATTCAGCCTGCACAGTAAAATAACCTAAAACTCTTGGGTGATTTTCAAAGTTCAAAGTATGTGGAGGAATTTTTCTTTTTTACGTTTAGGTGAGAACTGGATCCAAGATTTAGCATATTCTACCCAACATTAAAAAATGAGAACGTATGGTAATATCCCGTCCAGGACATTGATTGATGAGATATGACATTGGAATCTAACCACACTGGGCTCTTGTTCACTTCTCCTCCATGGGAAAGTCTACTATTGGTTGTCGTTGGGTAATTCTCTTTTTAAGGTTGGTCTGATGGGAAGAATCGCTTGAAGGCTCGTTGGCCAGAAAAGGATATACTACGATGGTCTTGACGATATGGTGATACATTCTCTCCAAGTTGCAGCATCTTCGTCTCTTTTTATCGGTCATTTGGATATTAAAAACTTACAGGAAAAAGTGTGGCTGCGGAAATTTTAATGTTATGAAAGTGAAACTTCTTATTTAGTTCCTTTTCTGTATGCTCTAAGATCTACTTAGTACAACACTCTGAATTTGGTGTCAAATAGTGAAGAAAATAGTGTGGTTAAATTGCTAATATTTGAACTGAGCTGACTTCCTTGCATGGAACATTCTCTACTTTTCGTACTGATAAGTCTCTTGATATTATTATTCTCATGATTGAGCTTTGATGTCTTGGAGTATTCAATTGATTAAAAACTCTTATGCGCTGAAAATAGTTTTCAACTCTAATAACACTGTTTAAAATCAATATTTTAAACTACTGCTTTCCAAAGGAGACCACCTTAAAGACTTGAATCTGCAGAAGCCAACCTAATGGGATCTTTGTGGCAGAAGCTGCTAGGAATGATTACACAGATATTAATAATAAAAAGACGTAATGGGAAGTTTTTTTTAAGACCCATCAGAATTTGGGCTACCCAACTGGAGGCAATGCATCTACTGCCATAAATTTTACCCTACTGATTTTTAATGAATGAGACCTCTAAGTTAGAGTACATAGAGCTCAACAATTGAGGTTCTCCCTCGGGACAATTATGGGAAATCACTCTGACCAGGTACAAGTGATTCCTTGTACTAATAATGATTGATATATCACAATGTATTGGATGTTAAATGGCCTTCCTTACTGGTTAGCTTAGGGAAAAAAAAACAATAAAGGCGTGTTCAATTCAGAAACATTTCTGAAAAATATATCAAAATTAGAAAATTTCTGGATTTTTTCATAAAATTTTCTGAACACCTCCTTAGCTTTTCTGAGTTAAAAATTAACAGAAAGGTTGTCAATATAATGTGCTTGATTTTCTTAAAGAAATGCAATGTCATATCTTATGCAGCTACAAGATGCTGGGTGCTGGACGGATGCTGCAACCTTAGCTGCTAGTCACTTAAAGGGATCAGATTATGCAAGGTTCTTACTCTTTCTTGATAATAAATGCTTCTGTCCGCATTAATTAACTTTAATTTACCGCAAATTTTTTAATATGAACGGCGTAAACATCACATTCATTTGATGTTATAATCCTCATCTGCTATTTGCAGCATAACCTCCAATCCTCTAGCTGAATGACAAAAGAATAAATTCCACACTAGTATTTCTGAAACTGTGTCTCAAACTTACTATCCCTGTTGTCTAATTTCGTGAAGAATCTGAGTTTTTCCTTTTGGTTATTGACAGTAGGCAATCGGCAAATTTCTAGACCCATTTGGATTTTCACATAAATTTTAATTTTTTACTTTCCAACATGATTGCTGTCTCTGCGTTTGTATGACAGTCAAAAAGATCATTTGAATTGTATACCATCATGACTTGGAGATCTTCCCTATATTTTGTATGCTTGCAGAGTGTTGCAAAGGTGGGCTGGACATGTCCTGCACGCTGAACACAATCTCTGGAGGTACACTGCTTTTCTTTCTTTAAATCTTAACTCTATCAAGACTACTCACTCAATTTGAGCTCAAATGGCCCAATGCAGGGCTTTGATTTTGTATGTTGCCGCTGGTGCACTACAAGAGGCATTGGCAGCTCTTCGTGAGGCTCAACTACCGGACACGGCAGCAATGTTTATCCTTGCATGCCGTGAAATCCATGCAGAAATAGTTTCCAACTTGGGTATTTTTGATGATGAATCAAGTTCATCAGTTAAGGATAAGCTACTAAACTTGCGTGATTTAGATCCAGAGAATGAAGATGTCATTGCAGTTGGTGAATATTTTGGGCAATACCAAAGAAAATTGGTGCATCTATGCATGGATTCGCAGCCATTCTCTGACTAAGTGTAGGGCTTGATAAAATGGATTCAAATTTCATATATTCATGAAAACAGTGGATTAGCAACTCGGCTTGAAAAGAAAGTTGTAGGCTGATTGCTGTTCCAGTACCGCCCGCTCTTTAATGTCAAAGGATCAGATGCTTTCATTACCCAAGTTGTTGCCAAAAGTGTATAATGGAATGAAAGGAATTTGGAAGGGAATACTCAAAACGACTTGGAGTCTTCGAGGTGGCAAGATACCAGTCTTCTATGAAACACAATCCGATTGATTGCAGGGAATATCGTTTACATGAAACTTTCTAAAGTTGAGATTGCTATTGCATCATATGGGTAATTGTACTATTGTAGCTCGTGTATAAAATTTTGTCGGCGACAAATCATTCAATTGTATTTTTTGTATGGTATTTGATAGGACGCTAAAATGGTTGCATCTATATATGCATGCAACGTGAGAGTACTATGTTATTCAGACGTGTTAATTAATTAATAATATTCAATTTTTGTCGGTGTTGGATAAGTTACGTGCATACTTCGCGTTTAATTTATTTTATTTTACCAACATAATAATTTACATTTAATGTTCTGTTGCCTTGATGCACGTAATCAAGAGGGGCTTTGTTTGGAATCGCATATATAGAGAATAGAAAGGAATAGATTATACTTGTTATATAATAGATAAGAAGGGAAAAAATCGATGAAGAAATTCCTTTACATATGTTTGCAATAACAAGAAGTGAAAGGTATTTTTTTTATTTCTTTCTTCTTTTTTTACATATGTTTGAAAGAAATTATTTTCAAGTTTTAGAGTGCGTTTGTTTAGCTTAATTTGTACGAAAATTATTTTTTTATTAAAAAATATTAATAAAAATATTTCTTAAGCATGCATAACTGGATATGATTTTTTTTAAAAAAAAATCAATATTTAAAAACAAAATTAAGTTTTCTATTTTTAAGAAAAACGTTTTTGGTCTAATAAAAATACTTACAACTTTTGTCCACTATATTTTACTGTGAGATAAATATCAAATCATGTTATAAGCGATTATATTATTTTTGGTCTAACAATCATGTTGTAGTTTATGAGTGAATTGAAAAAAAGTTAGAGTATAAAAATTAGACAAATAACGAGATTGTATTTTTAATTAAAAGCTTAAATTAGTAACTTCTTTTAAAAATCAATTTTAAAAGAGAAACAATAGAAAAGAGAGACATTAAAAAGTGCTTTTTATAATTCTATTCAAACACAAAATAACTTGTTTTTCATAAAAATTTCTATAAAAAATCAATTTTTATGCCCTCTTTTTTCTTTTTGGTTTCACATAACATTCTCTCACTCGATAGGTGATAAACTAATTTTTCAATATACAATCAAGTGTTTAAGTGAAAATTCTTTCGAACAGTATTATTTTCATTTCTATATACATGAATCTTAGAATCGAATTCAAAATCGCATGTTTAAAATACTTGAACTCTTTTTACTCGAATCAACACATGTTAATTTTTTATGTCATCTTAAAATTACATTTTTTCAAAGCTTATACAAATACAAATTAATTTTAAGTTTAGTTTTAATTGTCTAGCTTTATCAATTTGAACAATCCAAAAGCTTTTTAGCTTAAGTATATAGCGGCTAAAAAAACATTTAATAATAATTATGTTCATTATACTAGAGACTGTGTGAACCACGGAAGAAAAGAAAAGAAAAGAAAAGAAACATAATAAAAAAAAAAGAAAAAAGTATAAGAGTTGTTGCTCTCCATTTTAGATCATCTAATGAAAAAGAAAAAGATATTTTATTTTTTTATTTAGTTTCATGAAAAAAATAATAAAAATATATATAAATAAAATAAAATTTAAATTTTCTCATGTTAATTAATAATATGAGAAAGTCATATTAAAGAGAGAAAATCACAATTTTCTTAAATATAACTAATAGATCTTATAATCAATCATAATGAATTTTTACATAATAAAATAAAATTTATATCTATCTCTTTAATGATAGAGGAGTAGGATAGGATAAAAAGTTCTATCATATCCTACTTTAATCTATAATAGGATAGGATATTTTATCTTATCCTACTCACTAGTTAAAATTTTATCTAAATAAAATAAAGTAGGATAGGATATCATCCACTCCAAAGCCCTCCATTAACCCACACCCATTAACCAACCTTCATCACTTTCATCCTTCACCCTTTAACCATCTTCCACGTGAAACCTCATCAAAACCATCACAAACACCACCCATCCATCGTCCCAACCGAGACCACAACCGTCCAACCTCTCACCTCCATAACTAACGTTCAACCTCCACCCAAACAAACCTCTACATAAAAAAATTCGACCACGTCGCGCACCAACACCACGAGCCGCCGTCGGGTCACGCCTCCACGTCGCAGATCCGATGCCACCATCGTTATCCATACGCCATTCGTGCCACCTGAGACCGCTCCTTCACCACGAATCAGCCACCTCTTCACGCAGCAGCCGTAGCAACCCAAGCACCATGCCTCCCTCCAAGTCTTTAGTCACACACAGATAGTCTTATCTCCTTTACCTCTCTGTTTCTTGCTTTTGTTTTTATTCTATCTATTTTGTGTAATTTTTTTATATAATTTTTTATAATTTAAATGTACAAAATGTAAAAAAAAAAAGTTAATTTTTAAAAAAATATATGTAATTCTGATATAAGAGTACATTTGTCATTTGCATATAATTTATATCATATATTGATAATATTTGGTTTACATCAAACACAAGACAGGATAACATAAATCATGTTGGTTATTGACATCAAACATCGATAAGATGAATTTATCCTCGCTTCATATCCTATCCTACTCCTATCCTACTCTCTTATCCTATCCGTTTTTATCCTATCCTAACCACCAAACGAGTCCTTAACGAGATAATCCTATTCCAATAAAATATATAAAAATATATGACGGGATCACAAAATTCTCTCTCTCCCCGTCCTTTTCATCCGAGTGGAAGAATGAAAAAAATAGTGAGGTGCATAAAATTATTATCCCTCAAATCCTTTCCTTTTCATCCCAAATTGTGTTACCAAACGCAGGATGAAGCTCTTCCTTCACCCTCTTCATTTCCTTTCCATGTGTCAAATGTAATACCAAACAAAGGCTACGAGATAACAGTGTGGAAAGTAAGGTCCATGGATATGTGATTTAGGGCTGATGATGAATCAAGCTGGTGCGGAAGGCGCTCGAGCCTCGAGGTTCAGGTGTGAAGCATAATCAAACCACAATTCGGTTCCACTTCCACCCCCATAAAAAAGAAAAAAAGAAATGATGACAGTGAAGAACAAGGAACAGAGCATTACCTAGCAATCTTGTTACATGGAGAGAAACAAAGCAGAGCTTCTCCTTGAAGAAGAAGAGGTGGGCCCATATTTCTCTTTGGAAGTCTGGGTTTATCAGGTAGCCTCTCACCATGGTCGTGGTGGTGGTGGTGGTGGTGGAGTTTGACTTTGACAGGATTTTGGTGGAGCCATTTTTTTATGAGGTCACCACCATTGTCTAGAACCATCGCATTGGTGGTGGATATGTTTAGTGACTTTATGTGGTATATTATATTATATGGTATATAAAACCATGTTAAGGAAAGGACGGATAACAACTGATACTAGAGGATCTGAGTCTTCTTTTACTATCTGATAGTCTATTATTGATACTAGGAAAATCTTAGAATTGTGTCAAAATTACATGGCAGGGAGTGAGGTACGAGAAAAGAAAAGCACATCATATTCATATATGTATATAGTATATATATATATTTATGAAGTATGAAACTCCTCAAATATTTTTTTAACATTAGGGTATATATCCCACATGGGTAAGCGCAAAGACAAAATAAAATAAAATGAAAATTTGATATTCCAAACAGGTCGAAGGCCGTATGGCCATGAAGAAAGATAGTTTGGCACAAAACTAGTCCCTCAACAGGAGAGCCAATTCGATTCAATAAGGTGCATGGTAGTAGCCTCCAGGTTGCCCCATGCCACCAAATTGTGGCATTCCATAAGGCATCATAGGTTGCGGGCCAGAAGCATAATAGCCAGATCCTCCAGCAACCCTTGTTAAACCCACTTGACCTTGCATCCCATCCCTCCCGTACTGCTGCCATAGCTGTTGTTCCTGCACAAGCAAATGCTGCTTCTTCTCCATCTCTGCTATTTGCACATATGAAGGTGGTGGCACTGACAGGGATGCTGCAAATGGGTCCTGTGGCCCTACGGCCTGGACTGTTCCATCAGGAGCAGGCAAAGCCAGAACTGGAGTGGCATTCTTGCCAGGTCCAGGCAGTGCCACACTGCTAGCACTTCCACCACTCAGCTGAGTTGTGCTCACGTGTTGCCTCACAGCCCCTTGATCATACATGCCATTCAGTAGCAGTGGATCAAAACCACCAGCCAAATCAGCCTTCTGTTTAGACAAATTACTAGTAGACTCCACCAATGCCAGTTCCCAATCTGCTTTACCAGGTTCAGCAGCTGGTGTTTGCCATGCTGAAGTCACTTCAGATTCCCCATTTGAAGGAAATGCTTCCCAGGAACCTTCTGTCCTTACAGTTGCTGGTCCAGAGAACAATGCCAAAGCTAGTTTATTGCCTTGCTCATCAGCCGAAATGCCATCATCCCTTAGATTCACTAGATCATTTGTCACCTGTTGAGAAGGAGCTGCTGGCTTAGGCTGGGGAACTGAAGGGGGTGGAGGTGTGAAATTCTCAGGTGGTGGAAGAGCCTTCACCTCATTCATATCTAACTCTGGATCTGGTTCTTTCTCTTTGACAGTTATCTTGGTTTCTATCTTATTCTCAGGGATCTTTGGCCTATTACTCATCTCCTTCAAGAAACCCTCAAGCGTCCCCAGAAGCTTATCAGTAATTTTCTGCACCTCAGGGTACTCTGATGACCTTGCAATTCCCATGTCCTTACACCAACCATAGAAACCCGCTAGCTCATCAAACATCTTGGCAGCACCGACATAAGAATCAAAGGCCTTGACACAATGTGCATACTCCATCTCAGTGAACCGATCCAGCACCAACCCCAACACATCACATATTTCTACATAAACCCCGAAACTGTCCCTCACAATCTGGTAAAGCGCAACCAGCACTAGCCTATTATTCTTTGCAGCACCACTTGGCCTACAACCCAATACACGATCAAGAATCCTAAGCAAATGCTTCAACCTCTCCAAAACCCTCTCAGGCCTCATTTCCCTCACAGGGGTAACAACCTCACTCCTTTGATTCTCTCTCCCAGATGACTCATTCACATCCCCATAAGACCTCGTCCTCCTATGCATCCCAGAACCAAACTCATCCTTAAACTCACCATCCCCGGATTCAACAACACCTCTCAGCTTCCTCTGATACACCACAAACTCAACCTTCTCATCAAGATACAATGCATAAAGCCTCACAAAACCAGCATGATCCCAAGAATTAGAATGGGCCTCGTCCCTGAAATCAGACATGTTGAGAATCCTCATCCCTCTGCGAGTGGCATACACAACCTCTTCCTCAAACACAGGGTGCCCATCAACCAAAAGCCTGTGAACAAGCATCAAAGCCTTAACAGCCACAATCCAATCGCGGGTTTTACCTAGCCTCTTGGAAACGGTGATCAAACAAGCATTGACATAGCCTCTGGAAAAAGATGTAAGGCTCAGAATCTCTCCGATGTACTTGTCATCAGCAGGGACTTCTTCGTGGCTCGTGGCTTTGACCACCAAAACTTCAAGGTCTGGAGCTAAGTTGCCAGCAACTTTGGCTATGCTGATACTGGTTTGGTCCTTCACAACGCCAATCGCCTTGCGGATCGTGCTCGACGCCATTTGGGGATCGCGTTAAGGACTAATGGGTATGCTTGATTTTGCTTTGTTAAATCGAAATTGGATTGGGGGGGGGGGTTGGTTCAAAATTGAGACTTTTCGCAAGTGGGGGATCAAAATTGGGTTTTTAGCTTACCTGGTTGTGAAGAGACAAAGGATGAAACAATCTGTGAAGGGAATGGAAGATCTGTTGACTTGGGTCAGTGGTGGCGAGATTCGTACGATAATGAGATGAAGAAATGCAGAGCGGTGGCAACGAAGCGAGATGTGTGTCTGTTTTTTTGTGGCGAGAGCTGTCTGCTGTTTGCTCTATTGTATGTGTGTAAATGTGTAAATGTAATAAGGGAATAAAGAGAACAGATAGGAGAGAAAAGCAAGACAACGGCAGAGATTACGAAACCGCGTAATGAACGGGCAATCAATTTTGGCTTTGGCTAGATTTTTTTTTTTTTAATTTTTATGCTACCCACTTTTTTCAAAGTTTGCTATTAGGATGAGGTGTAATATATTTGTTCACTATTAATTATTTTTAAATATTTTATTATAAATTTAATATTTAATATTGCTACCATGGGTACAGTATAAATTTTTTTTTATTGTTGCTTGGTGTGTTATAAATAATAATATCATTATTTATACATTTAAAATAAAATTATGATATTTTTATTATTAATAGTGTATATATTTTTTTATATTTTTTAATATTTTTATTATATTTTTATTATTTTTATTTTTATTAAATTTAATATCTTTAAAAAAATATTAATAATACATATACTCTTAAAAAAATTATAATAATCTTTTTCTCTTAAAATATAACACTTAATCAACTCTCTTCTTATATGATATATGACACATTTGTTCTATTTTGAATATCTTGACATCTACTCATTCTTATATTAACATACGGTGACGTGTTTATACAGAATATCGTACACCAAATATTAAAAAAAAAACATTTTTCTTATAAACAAAGTTTTGCATAGAACGTGGTCGTCTCAACGAGACATGCTGACTTTGTCCACTCATAACGGCTGAAAAAAGTGAAAAGTTATAACCTTAATTTTTTATATTGTTTTGGTAAAAGAGGGATAGACCTAGTCAGCAGTCACTAATACTCAAGTTTTGCACCAAAAGTTGATATAAAAAGAGTTTAGTTTTTATCCACTTTTAATTTTGATTTATAATTAACATAAGCTTATGTTATCAATTGTTAAAGGAGTTCGATGTATAGTTGTCATCAAAATTATACTTTCTTAATAAGGGCTTACCTTGCTAGTTAAGCACTTTTAAAATGTAGACAAGATTAATTAAGTTCAATTTTTTTTAGTACAATAATAACAATAAAAATTAAATTTATGAACTTATACAAACTACCAAACTCCTTTCCACTATCTCAATCTTAATAACTTTATTTAAGTTCAAATATTAGACCAGTATATGAGAAAATTCATTTTATTAGTTATATCAAGCCTATGTCATAAGAACATTTTAAAATCACTTAAAGAGAAATTTAATTTGATTGACATGAAAACATCATTATCGTACGATAAAATATATTAATGACATTGTTTCGTGGCAACAAAATTCATTAATTTTTAATTCTTTTAATTCATTTATATTAAAATCAATCTAATCTATTTAATTAAAATAATATATCTTATTAGATTATATTTAATAGATTCAATTTAATTATAAATTATTAATAATCTAACTAATATATGTATTGGATATCTAATTAAAAACTAATCTAATAGATATCTAATATATTTTATATTTTTAGAGAGAAAAACATATTTTAAAGAGAGAATAACATTTTTTAGAAAGAAAAATATTTTTTTAAATAACTGAGTTGGATATCCATCTATCCAATTCATTAAAATGAATTAATAGATAATTAAATATTCATCCATTAAATTGGTCATTGAATAAATTGAATAATATTAAATATTTTATAATGAATCTTAAATAAATTAATGATTTATTTTGAATTAAATCCATTACGATCTAATCTAAAATCAATCCAATATATCTATTTGACATTCTTTTATTAATAAAATAAAGAGTATAAAAATATAGTCTCATAATTTATTTAATTTTTATATATTTAATTTTTTTTAATTTATTTATAAATTCATTTTTGTATCTCGTAAAAATATTATAATTACATATAAAAAATTTAATATTTTTTTATATTAACATATAATATAAATTTAATATACATATAAAAATTAGACCAAAATATTTCCCATAAAAATAAGACTACAAGAGTTGCTTTTTAAGTTGGGTTACCTTATTACTGTCAAAAAAAAAAGTTGGGTTACCTTATTATATGTTTAAGAGACATGTGAGTAACCAACAATTATATGAAGTTACCCTTTTAAACAGTTCCTCTGAAGTCAGAACCTGCCTAACCGACAGTTATAATTTTTTTGACCCCTTACATCTTTCAATTTCACAATTTGGTCACAGACTCGTCTTCTCTCACTTCCAGGCACACCGGCGAGCTCTGCAATTCCGATTTGACTCAGCCGCCATGTTCTTCCTCCGAGTGCACTCAGTGGACGCCGAGCACCCTCTCGATCCCCAAATCATATTCTCAGCTCCCCAATCACAATCAAGCCCTAAATTCAGCGAACGCAGAGGCGTACTCCACTTGTTCCGAAGCGCGTCGCACTCGTCGCTTCCAAGCCCTAATTCTCGTTCCTCTCTGGTTTTCATCCTGGCCGTCCCCAACTACCTCTCCTTCGACGACTTCATTCGATTCTGCGGCCCTCACATCGACCACCTCTCCCACCTTCTCTTCATCAGGTACCATTTTTTCCATTCAATTCCAAAATCATCATGTTTATCATTGCCTAATCTAATTGAATAAAATTTTATTAATTTATTTCCAAAGTTCTATTCTTGTGTAGTTTTAAGATATAAAACCCCAAAACATATCTTAACATTAATCGTTCATTTTGATACAAAATTGTTCTCACTTGCAAGTGTCCGTTTAACTGAGCAGGAATGATGGGATGGAAGATCGGTATAGTGTGTTGATTAAGCTTGTTGATCAGTTTGCAGCTGATGGATTTTATAGCAATTTTAATGGGAAGAAGTTTTCTCCTGGCGAGGTAATGTGTTGGCCATAAATTTGTTAACTTAATATATGTGCATTTCCTCAATACCTTCTTCATGTTACTTTGTCTTGCTTAATATTTATTTATTTATTTATTTTTCAAATGATGATCAAAATTTAGGCAGAGGTATGCCATATTTTATTTTTGTTTTCCGTGGAGTACTCGGAATACGCAGAAGTTGCTGGGACTCCTCCTACAGGTTATACAGAAATACCAACTTGCCCAGTTTGCCTTGGTGAGTTACATTTGTATTTGCTGTGACTGTGTTTGCTCGGAGACTCTTATTTTTCTATGATGTCAATTTGTCCAGGACGATGATAATATTGTGAATTGATGTTTATGATATCTGTCTTCTATTTTACTGTTTGAATGCTAGAGAGATTGGATCCAGATACAAGTGGAATACTCACAACACTTTGCGACCACTCATTTCAATGCCCTTGTGTCTCAAAGTGGACATACTTATCTTGCCAGGTGAGCAGGTTCTTCATTCCTTCAAGTCTTGTTTTCCACATTTTATTTCACTTCTGATTTTGGTTGGTTTAGGTAATTCTTCATTCCTTTGCTAAATTTGTTTTGGCATTATTTAGGCTAACTATGACACAATCTCGAGGTTAATTTGCATTGAACATGTATTAATTTGCCTTCTTTTGCTGTTCATTTTCTCTGTAAACTTGAAATCCATCATTAGTTGTACTCAGGTTGCCATAAGCCCCTGTCATTTATCAAAATTTAAGGATTTAATTGGATGGAGTTTTGTAACTAAATACTTCTCATGGATTGTCTTTGGAAGTTGAGTGTATCTTGTAATTTTGCTTAGACATGATATCATCGTGTTAACACTGAATTTTTCACACCTTAAATCCCAAAATGAATGGTGTAAAGTTATTAGAAATTTTTTTAAGCAAGAATGTTTTGATATTGCATCAGCTCAAATTCATGTACTGAGAAACATTCTTTAATGTTGTAGGATGAAATTATACTCTTATTCTTGCACATTCCAGATATTAAAATCCAATCCTTGTATTTTCCTCCCAGTTATTAATTTAAAGAAGCTGGAATACATGAATGTGTTCTTTTTTTTTTGGGTTACTGAATGTGTTCATTTTAATTTTCTCAAAAATTAGGAAGGAAGGAAATTAGAGTGTCAGCTACATCTCTGCATATATGTTTACAGAAATAGATTGACTTCATATGAATTGTAATGCAAATACTTCATCAGTATTTTATTTATAGTTAGATTGTTTGTATTTATTATGCTGGAACTTCCTGTGCCTAGAGCAGTTTGAAAGCACTGGTTTTATTGGAAATGGCACATGGAAGGATTATTATATTGATGGAGAATTCTATCTGAAAAAACTTATAATGTTTATATTTTAGGTCTGTCGATTCTGTCAGCAGCAGGATGAGAAGCCAACCTGTTTTGTTTGTGGAACATTAGATGATCTCTGGGTTTGTATGATTTGTGGATTTCGTGGATGTGGAAGGTAACATACTAGCATCAGTTCTTCAATTTTCACTGATAACTTGTCTACAAATGCCCCTAATTAATATATTAAACAATTGCATTTTGTTGTCCCTAATAAGTTACATGCTTTTGTTTTTTCGGGAAAGACTTTAATATCATGATTTTTCTTTTTTATATAGATATAAAGAAGGACATGCTATTCGGCATTGGAAAGATACTCAGCATTGCTATTCGCTTGATTTTAAAACACAGCAAATTTGGGATTACGTAGGTGACAGTTATGTCCATCGACTGAACCAGAACCAGTCTAAAATTGATGGCAAGTTGGAGGGGGTGAATTTTCGCTGTATGTCACTGGAAGGAGATTGTGGTTTGTGTGAATGTCGTGAAGATTTAGGAATTAATGGGGCCCTTTTCAACAGCAAAGTTGAAGCAGTATGTTTCTCATATATTAAGCTCCTGAATGTCTTTTATTTATGCTAAAACTAGCTTGGACAGATTAGTTGAAACAAAAACGTATCCATATCTGGTATGATTTTGTTCGCTGTGACTAACACTGGACTATTTGTATAAAACACTGATACGAACCTCAGGAGAACCACATCACAAAAGCTAGCCATTGTAGTTGGAGAGCCCAAGGCCATATAAACCCCACACCGGAATCCCATACTTCCAATGTGGGACTCAAGTCCCATACAAAGGTGTACTCTAGGAAGAATAGACAAGTAGTAGTGGATCAGAAAATGTAGTTATTCTATTTTCTGTTAGAATAATAATTAGTTAGTTATTCTAACAGAATAAGAGTTAGTCAGTTGGTTATAAATAGAGAAAGGGGGGGTCTTTTGGAAGTTAACCTGTTTCAGAGTTGGAAAGGAAGGTTAGGAGAGAAAAAGGACCTCTCGAATTGTCCTTGGGTATTCAGATTGGTATATGTTTACCATATCTGATCATCTTTTGTAATTCTTGCTATTTCTGTTTCTTTCTCCCTCTGATTGTTACAGAGAGGAGAGTTTCTCAATAAAGAACTATTCTTTTTTCTCATAATTCTGGTCCAGTTCTATCAAACACTTAGTGCATACACTGTCATATAGACATAGGCCCATGTAGTTATTTGATAGAATGGGGATGAAATGTCATAAAAGCAATCACATATGAAGTTCAACATCATTGCATGGCCCAATGTTAAACATTTGGTTGTTGTTTATTATATGGTACTATATTTACCATTGCACTTAGCATCTCACTCTAAATTTATCATTTTTCTTTCCCATGCATGGTCACTGATTAGTAGTTAAACTTGAGTACAGATTGTGGATGAATACAACCGTCTACTAGCATCTCAGTTGGAGACTCAAAGACAAGTGAGTTAACTCTGCTGTCCCTAAAATTCTTTCTTTGAGAGATTTGAATAATTCTGTAAACAGGAGTCGAACTATAGACTATTCATGTCATAAACTTTGCCTGAAAATTTCCAGTGCCTATAATGTCATTGGAAATGTAATTGCTAGTGTGGTTGGGATTTGGAACATTGAATATTACTTTCACTTATGATGAAAGGCTTTGGGACAATTGCTATCATACTCTCCATATGTTGATCTTTTGATGCAATGATACTGAAGATGATGTGTTTGTGAAATCTGATTATCTTAATATATTTTTTGTTTTAGTATTATGAATCTTTGCTAGTAGAGGCAAACAATAAAGTAGAGAGTTCTGTATCTGAAGCAGTGGAGAAAGCTGTGACTTCCGGAATGCAGGATATCCAAAATGAACTGGAAAAGTGTACAGAAGAAAGAAATGCCGTTGCTGAGGTAAACTTTTTTCTGTTTTCTCCTGCATTTGGTTTACTGTTTCCTTGAACTTTGCCATTTAGCCATTTCTTTCTGCCCTTAGGTCAATCGGAATCTCATAAAAAATCAAGAGATTTGGCGAAAGAAGGTTAAAGAAGCTGAAGAGAGGTAAATATTCTTTTCTATTTTTCTGATTAATTTAAATTTGATTCACTATCGGTAAACAAGAAATTACCACATTGTTGTAGTTGCTAAGGTTTTTCACTTGCAGTAAAAACCTTAAAACCAACACTTCATTTTCTGTTGTCTCCACAACTTGAGCTATCAAGTGTTCAGGAATAAAATCATTTGCTTACATAACTGCTACATAATAAATAATGAATAAGATGGTTGTAAAGTAGTTTTTTTCCTTTGCCTTACTGCTGCACCAAGTTCTTCAACACATTTCTAAATATGTGATCTTTTAGGGAAGCTGCATCAATAAAATTGATGAATGAGAGGATTCTTGATCTGGAGGAACAGGTATTACGACTATCTTCAATAATTTTTTGTATAGAAGTTTTCCAAATTTATTGTTCTGTAATGGGTTAAATGATGATACAAACAGATTAGGGATATCAAGATTTTTCTAGAAGCACAAAAAACAATTGATAAGATGTCAGATTCAAATGGAATCAAGGAAGGAACAGTCTTACCAGTGGCTTTTGAGCAGTATTCTCCAAGCAACAGTAAGAGAAACAGAAAATCTGGTCGAAGGCGGAACTGATTGTAACCTCAACCAGAACAGATATTCGGAAGAGTCTTCGCCAAGAGCTGCCACTCTTCTGAATCACTGATATTGGTCAAGTGGCCAAACACTTGATGATATATAGAGGCAGATCCAACTCAGGGCCTTTAGTGCTTGGTTGCTGTCTGCAGGTATTGGATGCTGTATGTATGATACTTGTAAAATGTAAAATGTTAGTTCAACTAATTTCGTGGTCCCAAGGCATTCCCGGGCTGTGATGCCTGTTCGTGGTTGTGAAGTATCTGCTATAAGAAAAATTACCCAGCCGTTACAATTCAATTCCATTGCAATGTGTTTGCTTTATGTGGGACTACGCTTCCGGGATAAGGCAGTGAGGGGTGGTGGCCAGTTGGGTGAGATACATTTTTTGTAATTTTCAGAATGGTATTGGACAGAAGAGTAATCGAAGAAGAGCATTGCAAAGAAATTATCATTCTCTTTCTGTAGTTACCATCTACTATGCTCATTAAAGAAGATAGTGTCAATAAATAAATTGAATTTTAAGAAGACAAGGACAACCGTTATTGGAACAGAGATTGAGAATGGAGCATGAAAATTTTGGACTAACGTGTTTATGTGTAAATAAAATCGGATGATGATCCTGGACACTTGTGTTTGGGTGTTGAGGTTGGAGAGAAAGGAAAGCGACGGCTAATTTTTTCCCGCCTTAAATTAATATAATTATAAAATGTTTATAAAATTATATAAGATAGGATTGAAAAGTTACATGACTTCTGATGAATTCCTGATGTTTAGTCAAAATGAAAAAATTTATTGTTTTCCCCTTTCAAACCTTTCATCCAAACATAGTACCAACCTGAATATGATCTCTGCAAGACAAAAGTAACACTTTAACTAGTAAATAAAAGTGCATGGTCTATTTATCGATAACTGCATGCATTGCATGGTGAATATGAAGAAGTAAACCATTATCCTAGTAACAATGAACCAAGTTAGTATTTGCAGTGAATTCACTGCTAAGTAATCATGCACTACAATAGGAACGCTCAATTCTCTAGTAAATACAACTGTTTTTATCATTTTTTCACATGTACCTACAATAGCATTCTAGTAATGCCCTTTGATTTCACCCATTTGGGCCTGTGCTTTATAAATTGCTTCAGCACAAAACAAGAAATAGTCTCTCCAACGCATCTCATCATCTTTGATAAAATCAGGTCTACCGCGGAGATATTCATAAACTGCTCTACTGGTGGCAAAATTCACAATCATATTACTTTAGATAAGTCTCAAAACCAGAAAATTAGTCAAATTGCTTGAACCAATTTACCATTGAATCTTTTTTCAATTTTTTTTCATAAATATTTTCACATATTTCATATATATATATATATATATGAAATTCGACCAATCGATTTAATAAAATCAAATAAACCGGTCAAATCTAAACTAAAATCCTCGTTTTGGTTTAATTTTAACATTAATTTTTATTGCTAGCGATTCTTTTTAAATCTGCACCGAGGTCATCAGTGTCATTTAGCCTAATACGTTCCCAAAAACAAAGAATCTTAGGGCTTTTTTTCTAAATTCTGCCAGTTCTACGTTCACATGGCAGTTGAGTGTTATTAGGTCTGCACGTGCCAGCTGTTTCGAATGGATAGTTCAACACCATGAATTATTTAGCTTAACCATTCATTACAAAATATCACATACTAAAATGTCTCAACATTACTATAAAAACAAATCTTTAAAAAGGTCAACTATAATTCGTATTCAGAGTTAATTTTGCTAATTGTTATTTCATGTAGCAAAATCTAAAATCAAAAGCAGATCTAACAGATCCATTGATGGAGCCTCGGTGCCTCAAATAAAAACATTTATCCCACTCATAAAAATAGCTGTAAAAGAATCCTTGCATAGAGGGTAAAAATAAAACAGAACTGAATACCAGAGTAGCTAGCTAATTTTAGCTGGAAAATAAATAACTATAACGACTAGTTCATTATATATAAAAATCTACACAAATAAAGGCAGGCCCAACCAAAAAGGCAAACAAAAAAAAATGACAATGACCCTCCACTCTGCAACGCCCCAGACGAATTTACACTATAAAGTATAACCTTCGGAAATAATCCTAGATGAGTAAACATACTCTGACAATCCCATGGAGCAGGAATTGGTTAGGAAGCCACTAACAAGGTGATTGATTTATCCTAAAACTATAGACACCTAAGTTCCGCAGCTTCCCCTTGCAAACCGAATGGAGGCACCAGGGGGCGGGATCATATGCAATCAAATACATACACTCAAAGGTCCTTAGAGAAAGTACTATATAATGCACCGTCACCTTTGCGGTTGCTCTGAAACAGTGGCACCTGTAGTGCTAGGCCCAGCACCGTTCTCAGTTGGAGGTGGAGAACCCCACCTTCCTTCTGACTCTAGCGGTTCAAGTACATGTACTGCACCATCAGTAAGTCCTAATGCAAATTGGTTGGGTTCGGAGGGATGTGCAGCAATCACAAGAGGATACACTCTCAAGCTGTCAAAAGAATTTTGTCAGATATGAGAAAAGAAAATTACAACAACAGATCTTTCATTACACTGATAATAAAACAAACCTTGGGTTGGGATGGAGATAAGCAGTTTGATTTATTCTACATCTTAATCTGAGCGTTGAGGCAGTAAGAACGTCAACACTTCCATCTTCAAAGCTTACATATATTGATTGACTATCACACGAATATGTAGCATGTGTGATTGGACCACTAGCTTCTCGAGGCACCCACTAATACAAAAATGAAATTTCAGAATATGTAAGTTTGCAGGCTTAAACTAGAGATCACATTGAAATTGAGAAGCCAAATGGAGCTAGCGATTAAATAAACATACAATGCACTCCACCAGACCAAAGCAAACAAATGCATAAATTCAGATTTGTGTATATATAACTAGCACACCTGCTTTAGGCATTCCAATTTTGGTGCCTCATATATGGCTATTTGAGTTTCATGAACTGCCAGTAAATGTGTCTGGTCTAGATGAAATTGGACACGAGTATCTGCAAGAGGTGCTGGTGCTCGTCCACTGGGCATTTGCAGGAATTTACTGGCTTGCCTTTCCCATCCATCTGTGCTCCAAACACACAACTGTTGGACATAAAGAAAATAAATGCATTATTGATTTCCACTTAATACGTGGTCAATAACTAATAATGATTTTCAACATTATACTTTCAAAAGCAGTCATTCTAAGAAATCACAGGCCATATTAAAAGAAACACACATGCACACACACATGCGCACACACACACAGACAAACCATATGAAATCTAAGGTTAACACAAAATCTATTATAGCGTTAAACAACTCTGGACTGTCACAGCAAAAGAAAAAACACTATTATTTCTTAAAGGCGACTTTTAGCTTTTTGGCAACGCTCCACTCATGGGTCATGGCAAGAGATTTGCAAGCTAAAATTCCTTACCTGAGAGTCAGCTCCAGATGATACAAGCACATTTAGAACATGTGAAAAAGCAAGACCAGTAATTCTCTTCTGATGACCTTTTAGCTTGGTTTTGACCTTCGCAGAAACAAAATAAAAAGAAAAGGCCAATGTCAAAAACTTTTAAAAACCAACAATATATGAAACTAAACTGGTATCTTTAGGCATGGGAAAAAATAAAAAAGAAGAGGCTAATGTCATTTTAAAAAAAAATCAACAATTTATGACACTCAACTGACAGCTTTAGGCCTTGCATAGAGTAATACCTCATCCACTCGAACATTATAAATTTGTATGGAAGAGTCCTCCATGCCAATAGCAATAATATTGTTGTCTTGAGGATGAAATGCAAGAAATGTAGCAGCCGGTGGTGGCGGCATGAAAGTTGTCATTGTCTGCAGTTAGGATTCACAGAAATTAATGCAATCACAACATATAATTGGAACAAAAAAGAAAAAGGAAAAAGAAACTGAATTCTGGAAGTTCTAAAATAAACTATTAAAAGGATGCTTAGCTGACTACTTAGTAGTTAGTAGGCTATCATCTAAATTGTGTGGAGTTGCATTTTTTTTATTAAAAGGAGTTTGTCCATTTTGGCAACACTGCTTAAAGGTCAAAGAGGATAGGAACTACTAAAAACGTGAGCACCATTATGCTCTCTTTCTCTCTAACAAAAAGAGAGAGAAAACATGTTAGGCTCCACCAACTACTTTCGCCCAACTGAAGCAGCCGAGTTGTTGATTTATCATTTTCTTGCTTGCAACTTCATAACTCAATTCAGCTCTTTTATTTTTCATTCCAATCTTAGGCATTAACAACCCTTCGACACATGGAATGGTAGCAGTTTTAATGAGGTATAAACATGTATAATGACAAAGCTGAGAACAGGCTATACTGGGCACCCAAGTGAACCCGGTGCTAGCATTTGACAACACTGGTATCGTTATACTGGGGAGTGAGGACTAGTATTCAAGCTCACTATGTTTATTATCTCATCTCTTGAAGGATCAGAAATGAATAACCAGTAAAATGAAGTTTTCAATAAATAGAATTAGCTACAAGAACTGCTGTTTAATAATTCCTTAATTTAGTTCATACATTAAAATAGAAAAACATACAAAAAGAAAGCCATATACCTTGAATGTCATCATATTGAATAGGGAAATTTTTCCCCCTGAAGCTGACATAACATATGAGTCATTCTTTGACAGTGCAAAACATGACACTGCATCCTCTGGGTTAGTATCACCTATATCGTTAGTCATCAATATTCCACTAGATGGTTGCCATAGTTGTGGTTGAATACTTGCAGTAGCCTGTATAAAAAATTCTTGTTAATAACAATCTTATGAACATTAACATGTTGAAAATGTAAATAAAACCATGTACGTACATATGCTTCATTACCTTCCCTGAAGCATTCCGATCATTTCTCTGCCATTTCCAAAGCTTGTGAACAGCATTTGCTGCCAAAGCCAAAATTGCAATCCCTTGATTTGTATAAATTAACCTTGAAACCTGAAACAATATTTGAAATGTCTTGCCTGATGAAAGTATATCATAAACCTATAATAAGTTTGCATACATCTAAAAGAATTCAGATAAGCTAGGTAACACCTATAAACATGCTCAATTTCCTTTCTCTAGAAACAGGTATCATGGCTGTGTTAGGAGCCTGATTATGTGGAGTGGTTCAACTTATCTGTAATATGCAGAAGATTTGGTGTAGTCAAACCAAAGTCTATTGAAAAAAATTGTTTTCCAATATACCTTTTTTTTTCTAGAGTGTTCCTTTTGTGAGATCCTAGATGGAATATATCTTGGATGTACTATTTTTTCCTTTCCTTGGATGGTCCTAGTTGTGTAGTTACTGCCTGTCTACAAAATTTCATTTCTCTCTTGGCCCTTTTTCATGATTTTTGCTGTTATCGTACCAACTGATACTCGACAGACTTGCAAGTACTTTAAACAGGAAAAAGGATACGGCACATGCAACAAGCCAGTCATTAATCAAAATGAGTCTCTAGTTAGGCAGATGTTAGACAATTACAACCTCCCTAGTATAAGCAGTTATTTAGAGGTTGCACTATGCCTAATGTGATTGGGAACAGTGGCTCAAAACCTGCAGTTAAAATGATGAACTCTGCTAAAAAATTTGCAGATATGCAAATATCAACCTACGATGTTCTGTGTATCTATAGTCTATACTACTATCGAAATGGGATTCCCCTCCTTTCATCTCTACTTCTGTTTTTCCTAAAAATCCAATATTTGTGTTTATAATGGTTAAGAAAAGTTTCCAGCGCCCACCATTGACATCTATATAAACAATAAGACGATACTGTTCCAGTTTGAGTCAATTTTGAAATTCAAATGATTAAATAAAAAAAATTTTAAAAAAAAAGAGGAAAAGGAAGACCTTAGTAGAAAAACTTGAAGGCATGACAGTAGAAAAAACTTGAATGCATGACATGTGAACAGTAACACTATATAGGCAAAATACTTGTATGCCATATACTACACATGTACAGTAAATGTAATGTAATATAACAGGTTAGTTATTTATTTTGCACAAATGTTGTAATTCAATAGCGAAGCAGAACATGCATGCATTGATGAGAATAGAATACAAGTTTATGCATCTGCTTCGCTAGCCAAAAGAAAAAGAACATATACAATTTTAATATCAGATCATACCCTCATTGATGATAAACTATCAGGGAGTTTCAAAGAGCGGCATTGTGATGGTTCATTAATTTCCGTCAGCTTCCATATCCTAGATTTATCCACAGCTTCATCAACAATTCTGGGTTTGACATCAGCTAAACTTCGAGTATCGTTATTCTACAGAGACAAAAAGAGAAAACTGCATAATCAAACACAACAAAAAAACAAATGCAACCCACATTCATTTATAGATTAATTATATAGATATGTGGAAAAACTCACAATCCCAACCATGGCTGCTACTGTAGGAGCTCTATCAGCTAGACTTATTCCAACAGTTACATTGGTAGAAGGAAAAGCGCCAATAGTAGGTGCCTGAATAAACATGGAGGATTCAAAAGATGTACTTGCAATAGATCAACTAAATTTGAATAACTTTACCTTCACAACAGCTGCAGAAGCAACTCTGGAAGCATCAAAAGTACGATTCTCCACTGTCCGTAGCAGCCTAATTCCTTCCGCATTTGCTAAAATTTTAACTCCATCGTCATTTGTGGAGACGGCCAACAGTATTCCTTCCTTGTTAAATCTAATACAGGGAGAAGCCTGCAGGTTTCAAAGACCTGTATTACTATGCAATGACGTTAACATCAGATAAACAAATATGATGCCAATCCAATAATTACCGGTAATCCACCATCTGCATCAACACTTGTCAACAAGTTGGTATTATCCATGTCCCAGAATTTGATCATATACTCATCACCAGCAGCTAAGAACCGATTCTTAGTGGTATCAAATTGCACAACACCTACAGATCTCTTCCCAAGACCATGATAAGTACGCCTCACGGCTCCTTCACTTTCATTCCATTCCACTAGAAATGATTCCCCTTCTTTGTTTGTACCACATGAGAACAATCTATGAACCATAGATGGATAATAAGAAAAAATTAAAACCACAAGATCATGCAACAGACAGAAAAAGGGAGACAAAAAGAAGCAAAAAGTTTATATCTGAACCTTGTTCCATCAGCACTATATGCCATCGTGGTAGATGAATGGCCAGGTGCATCATAATCAACCCTAGAACCCATGTTATCATACAACCATGCCTTTATTTTTCCATCAGTAGCGGTTGAGAAGATGAACTGCAGAGCCATATCAGAACATAGTTGGAAAATTTTCAAGAACACAAGCGAATGATATGTGAACCAACCAAAACAAACTAGAATGAAAAAGAATATTATTTTCTTATCAAGGCCAAGGGAATCCAACAATTCGAAAATATTAGAAAGCACACAAGCATCCAAATCTGACGATATTTGTTCCATATTGTGAAGCTATTATTTACCAAGCATAACCACTATATGGCTCAGAGAATTAACATATTCCCTGAATTATAACCCGAATAGAGCCTTAAATCATACTTTACACTTATATTTTGGGTGTGGTAAAGAACACCAGTCTGCCTAATGGTACCAAAGTACGCACATAATAGAGAAACATTAATTTAAAGAGGTACTTCTTTAAATTGAACTACGGACATTTTACTCAGAAAATTCCATTGCTAACTGCATTCCCCCCCCCCCCCTCCCTACTTTTAAAAAAAACCAAGTTCAGGGACAAAATTAGATTTTGGAGACACAATCGTGCACCACATATGTAAAGATGAAGAAAGAACATATTCACTATTCTGCATATTCATGTTTATCCACACTCTGATGGCAAGGACTTAAAAGAGCTTGTGACTACACAAGCGTCATCCACAACAAATTGAATGGACATAATTTCAGATGATTAATAGTCCACATGTAAGCCCTCTGAAAACTAAAATATTCACAGAAAGAATACGAGTAGAAAATATACTCTGGTTGACTGATTATAACCTACAGGATTTTGTCTGTCCCTTGAACATGCAGACACTTGAGCAAGATTTCTACTTCAAAATCAAAAGTAACCACATAATTTCTCTTGTTTTTATTGTGTTTGTATGTCTGCTCCTTGCACAAATTTTCTCTTTCTTTTTTTATTTTTTCCTTTTTCAGTCCCTCTCAGTTTAGACAGGTGATGAACACACACACACACACACACAGAAATATAAATTGTTACCTGAATACTTTCTTTGTGATGAGGGCACACAGAATATACAGGTGCTTCATTACCCTCAAAAGTATACTGCTTTGCACCAGTAACTGCATCCCATACCTGCAAACCTTGAACTCTTAAAAATGGTTTTTTTTTTTTTTTGAGACCTATTACAAAATATAATATGACAAACCAACCTTGATGACCCTATCCTCTCCACAGGTTACAACGCAAAGCTGTTTGTTTGGATAAGAAAAAGCAAGATCATTGACACTCCCAGCATGAGCCTCAATCTGAGCCACAAAAATTGAGTAAGCAACTACATATCAATCAGATAAGTTATGGGCCTTGTGCTTTCAACGTATAGATAGGAAACAAACAAGGATAGCCATAAATTTAATAGACAAATGATAAGCATATAAAAAATCTAATGAACTTTAGAGAGATGAACAAACCTCTAGGTGGTTTCTAAGATCATCCCCACCATGATAGGAATATATGTGCACAATATGTTTAGAATAAGCAACACCTGAAGTATCAACAAGAAAAAAAAATCAAACTTCAACTCCTTACAAATTTGAATATAAGGAAAACATCTGAAACATCACAAGAACTCATTAGTGAATAAAAGAGCAAAACACAGCAGAAAAACTCATTAGATCATACTGCAAAGTGTTCCATCAGGACTCCACAGCACACGGTTAACTGATGCTGAGTAATCATTGGAAAGAGATGCCTATATAAGAATCAGGGAATTATTAATCACCATATGACAAGCTGTCTTAAAAAACAATTAATAAATATGGAGTGTTCACAACTTTTATTTTGAGAGCCACACCTGTAGAGCCACTGAGCATGCTCCAAGTTCCCAGACCTTAAAATTTCTATGAGCAATCCTGTCATGGCTACCTATATCCCAGACCATGACATCGCCCATGTTTGTTCCAACTAGCCATCAACAGATAAATAAATAAATAAATAAGTGAACAAATAAAATAGATAGATAAATAACTTACAGAAACAGAAGAAACTATTAAGACATGCAACACACCAAAAGAGGCTTACCAAGAAGTAGAATTTGCTGAAGTGGATGGAAATCCATACTTTTGACAGTTGAACCTTGGCTGAGAGACATCACAACAGTCTTGGGCAAGTCATCAGAGGAATAGGAGCTCTGACCATGGCTCTGGCTAGAGTATGCAACGGGAAGCAAATTTACTGGTAGATTATTGACCTGCTAAAATATATAAGCAGGGACCAGTTATATACAATGAACTATCCCTCTAATCAGCCTGTACATGCTACTTTTCAAGATATAAGGAGAAAAAAACCCTAAGAATTTAAAATTAAAAACCAAGTTTCATTTGATGGCAAGGCAAGCATATAAACACACACACTAGTCCATTCAATATCAATTATATGAATCACCATTACCCTCACTAGGGTGTATGCGAACAATTTCTGTTCTCTACATAAATGCAACTTCTTAATTTATGGAATGAAAATAATTTTGAAAACAGAAGCAGCGAAACACACTTGTTATTTGGTTGTGTTCTTTGTTTCCATACCAACAAGTATACAAAATTGTTCTCCAAAACACATTTTCAAAAGCGCTTTTAATTTTGAAAACAAGAAGAATAAAGTTATCACAATTTTGTTGGAAAAAAGGAGTGTATGAAAACACAAAACCAAGGACACTTCTGGGCAATACTGAAATGCTAATTTGATTTTCTCTTCACAATTCCACAATTGAAGAATCATATCCAATTATTAAAAAAACTAATCAGCACAAGCATAGTAACATACAATGCCTATGGTACTTTAAGGTCAGAGTGTCAACGCATAATTTATTTTTGGTTGGGAACTACCAGGCAAAATGCAACCTACTCCAGCTTCATAAAAATGTCACACTTTGAAAGCATGAAGCACTAAAACAGACACAGATAAGTGCAGACACACACAAAACCCAATCAAAATCAAAGGGAAACATCCTTTCAAACTTTCATTTTCAAATTAAATTAAATTAAATAAGAAAGACAAAGGAAACAGATAGAATCCAAGAACTGTACTTCATCTGATATGCCAAAAGGTCTTGTTCTCTTCAATACATGATCAGAATCTGCAGTTTGATAGTCCATAGCTGGATTATTGGTAGGAGTTCTGGGGCGCTTTAAAATAGCTGCTACCATTACCAAAAGCAGAAAGCCAGAAAGGGCGAAAGAAAATCAGTTTGGTTAAATATGAAGTGTGCAATCCAACTTCATTAAAAGGTGTCATAAGCTAACCACAACTTTATCTCTATCAATTTAATGCCTTTCTCAGCTTTATATCCTTAAAGTTGCGATTGCAAATTACATGTGTTTTCTCCATAATGAGTGATCATATTGATAATTGATAATAACCATACATAGTAAGCATGGAACTAATTGCCAATTCTTAGGCCATGTGTTAGTAGAAACACTAAAAAACAGTTACTTGTTGTGATATTACCTGCATTATTAGCTGCGGCCAAACCTATGGGTCCTGCAGAAGCTGAAGGGTGTGGAACAGGGGATGGGTTAGCCATCCATCCAGCAAGGGATGTCGGAAGAGCAGCTGGTGTGGGCTGAAATGGCTATAAAACGTATAAACAGAGTCATAAGTATAGAAGCGCATTACTAGTGAAACATATAAAAATTATATCCTGTTGTTTTACTTACACCATGAGCACTAAGTGGTGGGAAACCTCCAGCCTTTGGTACAGCACCCATTAAGGGATTGGTAACAGGGGATGGAGCCCGTGCACCATTTGGTTGCCCACAACTATGATCTACAAAAAGGGTCTTTATGTCAGGGTTAGGCCTTGGATTCTTACAGAGTTGATGCTGCCAATTTAAACTGCGAGTCAAAAAATAAATAAAAATGTGAGTAACATCAAACATATCACGCAGTGGATTATATAGTCATAGATAAGATAAGATCTTTTTAAGAACCTCTGATTAATTAGAGTCCGCAATCTGGAGTTCTTCAAGGTAGGGAACTGAAGCTTATCACGAAACAGAGGGTTAGCTTCTATTAATTTCTTTAGTTCAGCTAGCATTATTCCTCTAGCAGATTTTGTATCCCCATACTTAGACAGCTGTTCATTATGTCTGCAAAATCATAGAAACACACGTTATAAGCCAGAGAAAATAAAAATAAAAATAAAAATAAACCAGGCACCAAAACAAAAAATCCAAGGAAGTTGTCCAAACCTAAAGTTATCCAAAGTCAACAACTGTGTGATTTCCTTAAAAAGCTCTTCATTAAATGCTGCAAATACTTTCAAGTCCTTGACTAAAATATCCACCGCTTTCGCTCGATCTTGCCTGCAACGTTTTTCTCATTTAATTTCAAAGTAATAAAAAAGAAAATAGCTAAGAAAATTAGAAGACAGTAACACAGCCAAACATCACGGTAACCTACTTGTCTAACGCTTCTAGGTACTTCTGCTTCCGTATCTCAAAGAAGATCTTCATGGAGTATCTATTGTCATCCACCTTCGTAAAACCAGACAAGTACTTCTCCACCTCATCCCACTCCCCATTCGTCACCATATCCTCGAAATACCTCATGTTGAAGAAAAATCCCGATTCTTGCTCCAACCTCCACGTTCACAATTAATTCACATATAAACACATAAATTAACAAATAAAAAAAAGGAAAAATAAAAACCTGAAATTTAAATTTAAATTTAACGAAATATCGTACTTGTGAACAGTCTCCTTGAATTTCTCTTCATCGAGAAACTGAAGTATAAGAAAAACCAGCTCTCTGCTGAGCGAAGACATGGCGGTGTAGCTGAAAACAGAACCCGCCTGAAAGATCTAGAACCGAATAGATCAACAATACCTGAGCATCGAAACAAAGAATTGAGCAGCAAATTCACAAAAACCACAAATTCATCAAAAATACATATGTATAGATAGATACATCGCAACCACATGGAGCAGTTAAATTGAAAAGAAAAAATTTGGTGAATGAAAAATGGGAGGGTGAAGGAGCTCGCACCCGGCTGAGATTCCTTGAGCAGATCGAGAGGTGTTGAAGCAGAAGAAGAATGGCGAGGGAGGGTTTCAGTATTTTCTCGCTCTAGTTTCTCTCTCTAGCTTTTCCTGTGTCGCAGCTCTTCTCTTCTTGTTGAGTATTTATACAAGAAAAGGGAATAGGCTAGGCTAGGGATTTGAAGAAGAAAGAGAAACGAGGAGAGAGAGAAGGAAAGAAGAAATGTGTGAAGCGACGAAATAAAGGTTATCAGACAGTTTAAATAGCGTGAGCGAGAACGAGATGAGATGGAATCAGGCCTTCGTATTATAAGTAGTTGGATAAGTTCCTGTACTTATACACTGTGTAGATAAGTCAGCGTACTTATATTTGAGTGTGATATGCTATCAGCCTTATCAAGAGTCATAAATTTGGCTAGATTTGGATTTATTTTCGGCTGGACTTGCGGGGTTTTCAACCTGCGGTAACACTAATTATTTTCTAAATTTTGCTGTGAGCTGGCATTCATTTTTAGATTTTTATTTATCTGATTTTTTTTAAAAATAAATTGTGGAATATATTATGGCCTTATTTGTCATGCATGAAGTTTTCCTCTATTTGGCTTTTGTCTTTCTGTCTATGCATATGTGTGTGTTTTTATTAGTAGAAATTTCAACTACTTTCTTATTAAAAGAAAAAAATAATACAACTTTTTTTTTTAATTTTTGATTGATTGAAAAGGTAAAGTATTTCTTATATTATTAGAATATTTGACTTTCCTTTTTTGTCCATAAATTAGGATATTATCGCACAACTGAAGTTATTATTATTCCATTCATAGTGGATCCCATGTTGTAAATTGTAAGGTGTCTCCAGTAACACCAACTTCACCTACTTGCAAACTACTAGCACGTAATTATAATTGTCCAAGTAAAAATAATTAAATAACAAAAGAGTGATGTTGATGCCAATTTTTTTTTTTTAAAAAGGCTTGGCATCATTAGATGATTAACTGTTTAATGTTTCTCATGACAGTAATTTATAGAATATAATTTTATTTGCTCTTTTTGTGTAAAATGGTTGAAATGATTATCATTCCAAAATAGCATACAACTAAGATTAAATAATTCAATATGAAGTAAACAGGAAAAGAAAATAACAATGCATTATATGGAGCGTGATTGACGTCTAGATACATTTCCATTTTTTTTTTTTGAACTGAGATACATTGCCAATTTTTATTCCTCTTCTATCAAATATTTCTATTATTTTTACTAAATATTCTCAATTGGTAAATTATCAAGGATATTAAAGTAAAAATATTAAATGTAATATATATATATATATATATATATGAAGAGATCCAATTACTCTACGATTAAGTTTTTCTGTGTTTTGGGCTTTTGTCCCTTTATTTTTTTTTAAAAAAAAAAACTTATGTCCAATCAACACAGTTCATTTTACTTAGATCTAACAAATAAAAATATAATTATGGTTTTTTTATATTATTTTTCTCTGACATTACTTTTTATATTATTCTCTATACTATTGATTATATTACTTTTTTTTATCATTTGTTCTCATTTAATTATAATTATTAAAAATTATGTAAAAAATGATGTTTCTAAAAAATAATATAAGAATATCATTTTTCATAAGAATAAGTGGGACGAATCCTCCCAGTAATCCTCACGTGACTATCTCTCCAATTTCTTTGCCATAGTACAAATGTTAGAAGCTCTCACCCAAGTAATAAGATTTTCAGTTTTTTTTCAGGCCAAAGCAGTTGTTCCTTCCTGGGTTCATTCGGAAAATCTAATTGTCCAATGTCGGCCCATCAAAAGATGTGAGCGAACGGTAAAAAAAAAATCTGGGTAGGCTAGATGTGAACCTACATGCAACTAATTAAGGAATCTTCAAATCTAATATTAAAATCAAAATTGCTACCAAATGTTGAACACCCATGGAACAAAAGGTGAAAATGGCAAGTACAATTGATGATAAATTCCAACTTAAGCCAAATTTGAACACCTTCACCAATCACTGCTTGCGGCTTGTTCTTAAGAGAATGAAAAAAGTACAATGCCATGAAGCATGGGCGTTTCTGAATCCTGTCCACGTGTCGCATGTGTGTTCATGTTAGATATATAAAAATATGTGTATGATATATCTATCTTGCGTATGTCAATGTGTTTTGTTAAGAGTCTCACATCGCTTGTCTCAATTTTTTGAGTGCGGTTTATATATCTGTTGGGCCACTCCACTTAATGTCACTTGATTTTAGGTTAGAATCTAACATGGTATCAGAGTCAATATCCTATCTTTATTTTTACCTACTTCGTTAGGCTTATTTCCGTCTATTTTAATAGGCTTGTTTGTTTCCGCTTGTTCCGTCTAGGTATCTGTGAAGGGGGTGTTAAGAGTCTCACATCGTCTGCCTCAATATTTTGAGTGTGGTTTATATATCTATTGGGCCACTTTACTTAATGCTAATTGATTTTAGGTTAGAATCTAACATGTTTAATTAAAAATATTTTTTTTAATTTAGACACATCTTGGACACTCTTTGACACGTCTAGTCTAGAACACAGTTTAGACATGACCCATTAATATTTTTTTTAAAAATAATTTTTATAATTAACGTCTAATTAGTAAGTCCGTATTTTAAAAAAAAATAAATTTTTTGAATATACATGTACTTGTATATGATTAGTTCTATTAGAAGATGTTGATTTAAGAATTTTTTTTAGAAAATGTCAATAGAAATTATGTTTCATATTTTTTGGAGAAGAGCTTACTAGATAATAAATATTAGCACATATGATATATATTAAAATATTGTAAACCTTTAAGTTTATAAAAATCATATTAATAAATTATGAATTTTTAAAAAAAATTGCAATTATATATACATAAACTAAGTTCTTTAATTTACTTTGATATTAATTTTTATATATATATATTGTGTCCATGTCTTATAATTTTTTAAATTTAATGTGTCTTCATATTCGTATTTCTGTCGTATTCCATATCCATATTTGTATCCATGTCCGTATCTATATTTCGTAGGCACAATGTCATACAAAGATGAAAACAGCACCATATAACACAAGGACGAAATTCTTTCCTTTGAAGCCTTTGGGAGCATTGTCGAAGATGAGACCCATCCATGTGTTTGGCAATGCCGACAGCCCAATGATGATGACAACATTGGCTTTCATGATATAATTATACATAAATAGTTAAGATTAAAAGTTATTTAAAAGTCATGTGATCACTTGAAAAAGTCACATACATTTATATTCTAATCTTAAGCATTTATATGAGATCTAATGATCAATATTTACTTCTCTCACTTCTTTCAATAAACATTTCTCTCACAAAATATGTCTCCTATATATATTTTCATTTTCAAATTTTTATGTATAATTCTTATCAACTATTTTTAATTATAATAATTTCTTCAATTAAAACTTTTTTAAGTCTAAACTTAATAGATAATAATTAATTATATTATAATTTATCCATTTACATTTAATTAAGATCAATTTATTAAATTACAATTATAGTATTTTATGAGTAAACGTAAATACAATTTTATTATATGCATATAGCCACCTATTAAGAAAAATTCTATTCACATGTGAGAAATTATTACACGTTTATGATGTAGCAATAAATATGTACTTTATGATGATCTTTACCATCAGTTTTAAGTAGGGGTGGAAATACAATTTGGTACTACGTCAATTTGCTTTACTGAAGCTGACCTGGCTTAAATTAAGCATTTACTAAACATTTAAGTAAGGCTTTTTTATTTAACTAAAAAAAAAGTATGCCAATTAATAGTCTTTTAAGCAGTAATTGTACCTGACCTATTTAATTATATATAATATAATATATATTATTATAATAATTATAAATTATAATTATATTTATTAATTTATTATAATATATTAATATATTTTTTAATTAAATTTTAATAAAAATCAATAATTAAAACTTAAGTTAGTAAGTTAGAATAAAAATAATATATTTATTAATATATTTAACGTAATATATTTATTAGAATGAAAATAATAAGTTAACACTCACATCTTACTTTTATAGATGTTCATTACTTTCTTACTCTGATCTTTGATCGATGTGGGACTTGAAAGACTAGAGTAAGAAAGTGAGCAACTTGATATATCTTCAAGTCCCACATCGACCAAAAATTAGAATAAGAAAGTAGATAACATCTATAACACTCACCCCTTACTTTTATAGATGCTCACTATTTTCTTACTCTGATCTTTGGTCGATGTAGGACTAGAAAGACTAGAGTAAGAAAGTGAGCAACTTGGTATATCTCCAAGTCTCACATCGACCAAAGATTAGAGTAAGAAAGTAGTGAGAATCTATAAAATTAGAATGTGGGTGTTAAATTATAACAAAAGCTTATTAGTTTTGAGTAGGCCTGTTGGCTTATTTCAAGACTTAGGCCTATTAGTATGTAAAGGCATATTAACTTATTTAAAGGTAGGTCTGTTAGCCTATGTAAGACATGTTGACCTATTTAAAGGTAAGTCTGTTAATCTATGTAAGGGTCTGTTGGCCTATTTAAAAGCAAGCCTATTAGCCTATTTAAAGGCCTCATTGCAAAGTAGGCCTTTAAATAGGCTTTCAGGCCAGGCTAGGCTTTTAAAAAGGCTAGGTCAGGCCTTAAAAATCGGTCTATTACAGGCTCATAGGCCAGGCTCAGGCCTTATAATTGTGATATAGGCCAAACCTGTTTAAGGCAAAGCCTGACCTGGCCTGACCTGTTTCCACCCATAGTTTTAAGTTAACAACTCAAAATTTAAGTGAATATGCCTAAAATTAATAGTAAAGATAATAATAAAATACATATTTATTGTTACTCTAAGAACATATAATAATTTTTCGAGAAGCATTTGAATGTGTGCAGAAACATTATGATATGATTTTGTACATATCTAAAGAAAATAAAAAGAATATGTGAATGTCTATTAAAGAATTTGAGTGTGTCGATAAAAAATAGGGGTGTGCAAAAAAAAAACCATATGAACTGAACCACACCATGAATCGAACAACACCACATCATTAATAATCAAACTTTATAAAACAATTCAATAAGCAAACTATTTATTTACTTAAAAGTAGTTTTGGTTAACTATGAAATAATCCAATTCAGTTAATTGCATCTATCCGAACCACAAAAATTAAAAGAAAATATAGTTTGAGAAATAAAGTTTACAAAACCTAAATCCCAAATCACTGCATCAAAGAGCTTGGAGTGTTTGGATGCTGAGAAACTGTGAGAAAAGTTTGAAGATGTGAGTGGCGTCGCGGAACAACCAGTGATTGACTCACTGAAACCACCATCAGAGACATTGAACTCCTCTTCGGAGCTGTCGTTGATGTTTCCGTCGAAGCTGTAGCTGTTGTCGTCAAATTCCTCTTTGAACGAACCAAAGCACGTTGCGACTGCATTTCACTGTGGCCGGCTGCTTCATTCAAACTCCGTCATTCAACACGCTAGGCTCATCATCATTGTCATTCAACTCTTCATCAAACTCTGAACCAAGCTAGGCTCCGTCTCCGTTGGACTGATCGACTGAGGAGCTTTGCCAGTGACGGGTTTCTCCGACGAAGAGCAAGGTAGGCTTCAACACACTTTTGTTCGACAAGTTGCTCTGGGTTGGATCTGCAGATCTACATCTGAATCTCACACTATCCAAATATGCATCTACATCACGGGTTTCTCCGGGTTGGATCTTCAAATTTGCATCTGAATCTCATAATAGCCAGATTGCATCTACATCGGATGCATCGACGAGTTTCTCCTGTTTCAAATTCATTGATAAATCGATTCATCACATGTTGCATTGGTCAACTGAACTAGTGAAACTAGTTCTTATGATTCAGCTTATTCCCAATGAAATAAAAATGATTTGGCTTTTTATTCCCAATGAAATAAAAATGATTTGGTTTTAAAAAACCAAATCATATTTCCAGTTCGATTTGGTTCAATACAAAAAACCACACTGAATCACACCATGCTCACCCATAATAAAAAAAGGAACCTAAACAAATTAAGTAATAAAGTTTTTTGTTTTTCTTGAAATAATAATAAAATTACTAACAACTATAATTAGTTTCATAAGATTTAAAAAAGAAACATATTAAAGCCAGCTGTCCCATATGCCAAGTGCATTTAGACTAAGATGGATAGCTTATGGTTCTCACAACAATAAATAAATAAAGGATTTTGCTAATACATATCATTAGGACACTTATTAAAGATTTTAAAATTGAAAGTCCTAAATGAAAAAATATTTTTTCAAATTTTAATGTATTAAATGTTTTGTTTTTATTTTAAAAAAAATTTTTTTTTTAACAAATACCCTTAACAAAACCTATAAATAAATAAATAAAAGATAACTTATGGAGAAATACTTGTATATACTTTGTCTATATAGTTGTGTAGACTAAACCAATTAATTCTTGAATAATTACATAAATTTTTGTGTCATATAATTATTTTATATTAAAAGTGACAACATATAACTTGTTAATTGATTTAATTTATACAACTTTTAGAGAAATTATTACATGTTCCTAGATCGTCACCTAGGATTGTACTTACACCACTCAAATCTCAATATTTTAACATTCATTAATAATAGGACTAACCACTAACTTGCATATTTATTATTTCTCCAACTTATATAGACAAAATCTTAACAAAATATTCCTCTAGCGGATGATGTTAAAAGAAAAAAAAATGATAGCTTATGATTGATTGGCTATAAAGCTTGTGGTAACTTTTATACATTACTTAGTTATTAGTTATTCAGGGAATTTGTCTTGTGCTACTTGATGAGAGTCATTAGAGAATAATCCCTTTATATGGAAACGTATCTTTTATTATATCAGCACTAACTCTCGTTTAAGGCAGCTTTAATGACGCCTAAACAGTGGTCATGCATTAAACTGGTTTGTGGCACTTAATTATCTTATGATCAATAAATCTTTGTTTTTTTTTCAACGACCAATAAATCTAAAATTACCCTAAAGTAAAAAGAATATCACTCTTAATAATCTTTTTAATTACTTGAAGAAAATATATTAAATTTCTTTTATATTTTTAATGCATTAAATGTTAATATTTTTTATTTAATAATTTATGTTTTACTACATAATTAAAAAATGTTATTAGTATATTTGTTAAGATGATATGTAATTATTTCCCTAAAAAGAATTGTCTAATAATTCTATATATGAACCTTGCTAATCAATGCCGAGTATAAGTTAGCTATATTTAATATTTTTATTAAATCATCTTAATTATTTAAAAAGATTAAATATTTTATAATACATAAATTATTAAACACTTTTACTTTATTTTTAATAGTTTTCATTTTAATGTATTAATAAATACTAATGGTATATTTGGTGGAACAAAATGCAATTCAAAAAAATAAGAATAAAAATCAGTAATCTGGAATAAGAATCATATTCCGATTTCATAATTTAGTACAATTAGAAATAAAATGGTATGCAAAGTGATTTTATTGTTTGATATACCGAATACATATATGATGGAATCCAAATTGATGCAAATGATACAAATACCCCAAATATTTCAATATACATATTGATAATATATTTTTTCTTTTTAATGATTTTTTCCTTGTAATTAATATGTTGTAGTTTTTTTATAAATATGGAAATAGGTTAAAGGGAGAGAATATTTTATAAATTATAAAATGGTAACTTATGTCATTTTATAAATTAATTAAGGATATATTAGGAAAATATATGGAATCTTATTTCACAATAATATAAATCATAATCTTACCTTCTTTTTTTAGAATTAAAATTCTATAATTTTGTGGAATAAAATTCAGAATAGAAATATCATTTCATGTTTTTTCTATAAAGAAACATAAGAATTCTTATATTTCATAATTGAATACGGAAGAACATTCTTTTTCTTTACACCAAACGTATCATTTACGTATTCGTTAACAAATTCTTATTCTGCAGGTACTAATTATTTTAGAAGAAAAAGGAAAGTTTTCTAAAATTATTTTCAAACACTTTGTTTGCTGATTAATTGTGAATTAGTTAAGACGGTTATAGCAATGTAACTGTTTAGTCCTACGTGCACCCTGCATGGTACACAAGCTGTCACGTGCACTCGACCATACTTGATTCTTACACATTCATACGAATCTCAAACACTTTTCTCTCCTTTCTCTCACATTTTCTTCCTGAGATCTCTTTGTAAGTATTTAACAAATATATTTTTTATCTTTTATTTTTAAATAGTTAGAAAATTTTATTAATTTTTTAAGTATATGATTTTTTAGTCTAGATTTTACATGCGAGATCATGTTAATTAATTCAAGGTATCCTTGCAGCCTGGCAGGTGGCCTTTTATTTGTCTAAGAGGGAATATATATGGATTTTTTTTTTCATTGTGGTAGTTTTTCAAACAAATTCGTGTGCGAGAGAATAAGAAAAATAAAAAAAATTTCTCTTTTGTTTTTAGAAACAAAAAAGTCTTCATAAAAGTTTATTTAACAAAGAATAATTTTAAATTTTTTAACTAATCCTCTTAATAATTCTCTTAATTATTAAGATAAAAAAATATTAAATATTTTTTATATTTTCATGACATTGAATACATCTACTTTTTTATTTAATATCTTTTTTTATTAAGTAATAAGAGGTTTATTATGAAGAATTTTTAAGAAAATTTTTCAAAATTCCAAATTATAATTTTTTTATTACAGTCAAAATGTCTGATGGGTAGTGGTTAGGGCTACTTTTCTGTTTTTTGGTCGATTAAAGAATAAAGGGCTATACTTCCAGTAATAAAATAAATAAATAATAAAGGGCTACTTTCCTTAAATGCTTTCAATGTCTGCCTATTTCTTATTTTCTAATATTTCATTTTATGGTGTTCGAACCTAACTACTAATATTTGCATCTAATATTGAAACTTGATTGATAACTTATTGACGTTTTCATTTTATTTGTAAGTAAATACAGCATCATATTTACATTTACTATCTAAACACTGAATAAATAGGAATATAGTATCTCGTACGTCAAAAAATAAAAAAAATATAGTAATAAACCCTACAAAAAGTAAATATTATGACACTTTTTTTAAATAAATTATTTTAGGACAAAATTTAAATAAATCTTTTTAGGTGATTGTGATACTATTATTCAATAAAAACATAACATGTATATTATTTTATTACGCCTCATCTATAAAAGTTTTAAAAAGGAAAATGAGGTAACTAAAAAATAATATAAATGTTATGTTTTTTATTGAAAAATGTAACATCCCATGTTTCATAAAATATATTGTGTAGAGTAATTTTTTATTTCTTTAACTTGAACATTTTATTTAGTTTTATTTTACAATAGTTATTACTAAACAAAAAGGGATTAGAAAAAATTTATACCAATTGAAATTTTAAAGACTACTTTTCTAGATAAATTGGTAAAAATGAGTTAAAAATATGTAGCATTAAATTAGAAATAATAATATAGAAATTATGAAATTATAAATAAACATTTATTAAAATAAAATCTAGCATTTAATTTTTATAATAAGAATTAGGAGTATTTCTCTGAGTTTATAAGAGATTAAGAAGATATTATTATTATTATTATTATTATTATTATTATTATTATTATTATTATTATTATAAAAAAGATAAATATTTGTTGAAAGTTATGATTACAAAAATAAATATCTCTAGGTAATGATTACTTAAATAAATATTTAATTAGTTAATCATTACTCTCTCTATATATATAACAAGGTGTTACGTGCACTGATTCAAAAGGTGGAATATGCACCAATGATAATCATAAGAAGTGATTCAAAATAGTTATAAATATGTAGGAGATGCAATAAAAAGATGAAAAAATAAAACATACTTAAGAAACAGAGAGACATAGCAGAGAGGCAAAAAAAGGAGGAGAGAAAGAGAGGAAGGAAGAGGAAAAGAAAAGAAAAAAGAAAGTAGATTTTGTAAAAGGTAGGAAATGAACTTTTCTTTCTTTTAAAATTAAAACTACGACACCAAGTGTGTTTATAATTAGCTAATAATGGATATGGTTATATGTATTAATAGTAATTTTTATTTATAAATTAAGTTGATTAATTTCTTACTTTTGTATTTTGTGCATATTATTATAATATCATTTTTGTGCTACCTTAATTGTTCACATGTAATTTTGAAAAGGTCTTGATTAGACTTTAGAAACTTGATTTGATTTGTGCTTATGTTGTGCCTTAATCCTCATGACGCTTGACAAAATTCAAAGTTATTATCATTTAAATGTTAACTCTTTCATGAGACTAATATTATAACCTATAAAAAATCTAAATATTATTCAAGACTTAAGTTAAATGAATTTACTTGATTTACATAGACTCTCTTAAGTTACATTATTATTAACTTTGCTTAAAGACAATTTTATGACTTTTATGCTGATTTTTGCAAAGAAAGAACTCTTGTGTAATGAACTCATTATTGACCTTTATGTTGACATTTGCAAGGGAATGACTATTGTGCAATGAACATACTATTGAGACTTTGACAAAAATATGGACTATTATAAGGATTATGATGTGGACTTTTAAAAGAATTAATGAAATATTCATAAATTAAGGTTGGTCTCTTGAAGAATTGATATTTGAATATGATGACTCTAAGTTTTATAAATTTCATGTCATGATTTATTTGAAGTTTATTGTAGGCTTGCATACGATAAATTTATTGTGACATACATTTTATATTACTTGTATTTGTGTATGATGACAAGCAAGTAATTTATAAGGAAAACACTTAAAATGTTACACCTAACTACCAAGAAAGCAGAGGGATAGATGTAAGATCCTTTTATATTACCTACTTTGATTAGTGTGAGAATGTCTTGTTTTGTTGTGATGATGTTAAAAGTAACACTAAAAATAGGGACTTCCTTAAGAAAAAGAAGACTTTCGATCAGGATGTGAGATAAATAGACATAAAAAGGAAAGAAAAGTAATAAAACAAAGATGATATAATATATTAAGAGCTTGCCTAATTATGATCGCATGTAAAGCTACATTGAGTGATTTATTTAGCATTTATTTTGTCATGTTATTATAATTTGGATGTGCTGCTTGAATCTGCCTTATTTTATCACAATTGATTATCATGTGATTTTTTGTGGCTTTACACATCTGAAATTCATTATGTGTTTCGTAAAACATTTTCTAACTATTCATTTTTTACTGAAAATTTAAATTCTTATTTTATTTATGGTGATTTTAAACTAGCATAGGACGCATTAGGACTTATCATTCAAAATAATTATGCATGGACTTTGATCCCTAAGGAGGGCAAATATATTAGAGTTATTAGTAATATACATATTTTTACTCTCCGACTAGTTTGCTTAACTGACAAAAGGCATCTTAACAATGATATATATAGTTTAGTGATATCGACGCACTCTACAATAATAATGATGTATGTATATATACCTGATAATAAGATCTTGACAATGACTTGCCAACTTTTGATGCAATAATATAAGTAATTACTCTCCAATTTGTATTACAAGTTAGCATGATACTAGTTTTAGACTAATAAATAAATAAAAATTGACACCAATCTAATTCAAGTGTTAATTATAAATCATTCGCAAAGTAAGAAAGTAAAATTTTGTTATTATATTAAACTTATGAATGAGGTTACAAAAAATAATATCATAAATATTTAAAGAATTTTATCTAAATTTTATCAATTATATTAATGATTTTAAATAATAAGAAACTCAAAAAGTGTAAAAGAAAAAGTTTTCTCGTTGCATATTACAACAAATAATAATCAAAACTTTTTTCTCATTATAGATAGGGTCAACTACATGTATCACCACATATTTAAAAAAAAAATCACCTCACCATTGGATAATTATTTTTTATATATATATATATATATATATATATATGCCAACGTTATTATTACTCTTGTACAAAAGGTATTTTTCTTCCCATTGATTGTACATAAGATATATATTATTGATTCTTAGAAGTAAATTTAATATCCCACGTTTTTTCTTTTAAAATGGCAAAATATTATCACACTTTTTGAGTATAGGATTAATTTCATTTCTTTTTAAGTGGTTGAGTTCTAAATGCAAATTGATTTCAATAAGCTTAGAACTGATACAGTGATTTTGAATACTATAAGTAAAATTTATTTACATGCAATTTAGTTGGCCAATTGAACTATAACTCATACTTAATATCCCATGTTTAATATAACAACTAAAATTATTTAATATGTACAAGGGATATATCAGACAAAGTTAACATCTAAGTTTGTAGGCTTGAGTATGATAATGAGCGAGCCACACTCTTAAAAGGATGACCAACTTTCTAACATTGAAATACACACTTGTTGCCAACCTTCTGGAAAGTAACTAGTTGCAATCGTATCTGTGAAACCAATATTATAGCAATACCTGTAAAAATATATTAGTCAAAGAAAAAAAAATTAATTTGTAAAAATCTCAAGTCCTTGTGTAAATAATACTATATTGACATATGATTGTAAATATTAATAAATGGCCAAAAATGTAAATATCAATATAAATTTATGTACTGTTATTTAAACTTTTAACATGGCGTTTCTATTTTTTTGTAAAAAAAAAAATGTGGCATGACTATTTTAAGTTAGATATCAAATTCTATACATGTGAATTTACATGTATCGCATAATGTGCCCCAGTTGTACATAGAAATTTATGGTGGTGTCTGCAATGCTCCATTTGAAAGATAGAGCATGAATGCCCCTTTTATTTTTAATTATGATTTTCTTATTACATTTTTTTCTTAAATTATTTTTTACATTACTTTTTATACCTTAATTATATTATTTTTTTCTTATCATTTTTTCTTATTTGATCATAACTTTCTAAAAAAGATGTAGAAAATAATGTTAGATAAAAAATGATGTAGGAATATCATTTTTGTTTTATTTTACATGCTATTACAAGTTATTTGACTTTTACTTTTTAGATTTTTATCTTCTGTTTATTTTATTTTTAACCCTCAAGGTGTTTCATGTCGAGAAAGGCTGGAATGTTAGAAAGAGATTTTGGGGTTTGAGGTCACGGTGGAAGACATGGCTGTGGCAATGGGCTATGCCCTTGCAAAGTTGGAAGTGGAAATTCTAAATAAGGGAAGCGGGAAGGGGCTTGGGGTTGGGGAGCTTATGGTGGGAATCAATGAACATCTTGAGGTCAATGTCAAGGTACTCAAACACGAGGTAGAGAAGGAGCTTGGTGCAAGGGTGGGCAGAGGGTGTAGTGGCCTTTGGGATCTTGTCGATATGCTCGACAGAGAGGAGGCAAACAATGTAAATGGATTGGAAAAGCGACTGAAGGAGGGAGACTTCTCGTAGAGCAGTTGGAGGGATTCCTTCCTCGTCTATCTTCTTTCCTTGTTTAAGGTGTTTTAGTTTTGATTCTGATGAGTGGACATCAGAGAAGAGAGTTGGATGAGGGGGTGCTTTTAATATGAACCTGTAGTCAAAGGTCCATATATGGATCTTTGACTTTACTCATTATAACAGGTAAAGACCTTATTATTTCTAAACTCATTCAATTTTTTATATTTCTCCACAAGCCCTTAAAGTCTTTTTCTTTTTCATTTTGGTCCTCCACCCACCCCTTCCACACCCCACCCCATCCCACCCCCACCACTCTACTGCCAGCCATCAGCGCCACCCAAAGCAGCTAGCGTTTGAACCCCATCGACAACCATGACCCTTCACCCCCAAACACATTCGCGAGCCATGCGCGACCACCAGATCTGTCGCCACCCATGCGCAAACCACCTACAACCACCGCGCCATACGCGCGCAAGGATGACGGAGGTGGTGCTACTGTGATGGTCTACGGTGAACTCGTGGTGCGGCGTGATGAGGTGACCGCGAATCTGCAAGTGCAAGCGGCTACAACTAAGACCCGACTTGGTGGGTCGTCTCCGCCCAGATCTGCATCATGCCTCTGCCCAGATCTCGCGACTATGGTGGCTCTGTTTCACTGATCTGGGGGCAAAGACGAGTGGGGGCATGGCCGGTGTATTGGTTGCTCCCAACGGTTGCTAGTGAAGGGTGGTGTTGGCGCGTTGTGGCAAAGGCAGATGGTTCTGGTCACTATGATAACAGGGCTCGGGTTTATCGTGGTGCAGACGGTGGCCTCGGGTGACACAATGGAGCAGATCTGATTGATGGCATTAGGCCACGGTTGCGCGATGATGGCCTTGAGTGCTGCTAGCGTTTGGATTTGAGGAGACACTAGTTTTGGTTTGGGTGGCTCACGGTGGGGTGGACGTGTGGCAGAGGATTTGTGGTGGTTGGGCTCAGTGGTCTTGGATGGGAACGATGGTGGCAGTTAGTGGCTTGGTTCGTGCGCATGTGATGAGATAGGGGTTGTGCCATCGAGCCAGCCACTAGAGCTGCCGTCGAGTCCCTTTCTCAAACTTGTCGCGCCTCACCCCTGTTTTTGCTTACTAAAGTACCATCTCCGATGATGTAGCACAATCTCCAGCAGCAACTCTGACGGAAGACGGTCACCGACGATGTGTGTTGGTGGGTGGTGACTCCGGCGATCTGTTTTACAAAATAGCACTTTTGATGTACCAATTTGTAATATCAAATTTCTTCTACTTACTTATTTATCTTGTTGCAGGTAATTGATCATTACCGTTTATCTCATTTTACACAGATCTGATGTTCCATATTGCAAGGTTCATGGTAACCTTTGACTGCAGGGTCTATATTAAACACACCCTAGATGAGGAGATGAGTAAGCATAAATTTTTGACACTTTCACAGCCACGTTTATAATTAACAATTATATCACAGTCACCTATTACTAATGGGGTGTTTGTTTCAGATTCTTTTGGGTTTCAACAACTTTTTTTTGTGTGTAATAGCATAAGTTTGCAACATATTTGACAAATTTGATAAAAAGCATGTTTGGTTCAGCTGAAATAGCTGAACAAATAGCTTTTTTTTATCTATTTCAACTATTGCACAAATAAAGTAACGTATTTGGGTGAACAGTCGAAAAAATCAACAGCTTATTTGGGGAGAAAAAAGTTATTACAAGATAAGTTTTTGGTTGAGCATTATATAAAAAAGTTATTAAAATTATTCTCAACAGAAATATGTAAATATCATTTTGTCCTCAATTAAATAATTTTTTTAATCAATTAAATAAAAATTTTAATTATTTTATACTTATTTTAATAATTTGATGCATAAAAATAAATTTTTTATACCATCTAAACAAAACAAATTAACTTAAAACCATTTTTCAGTTAACATATCCAAACATAAAACTTTTTTCTTATAATCAATTATAACAAAAAAAATTTATACAATAATTGATTATTGAAATAATCTAACTTTCATAATTATCCCAAACACGCACAAAAGTTGTTGATGGAAAAAAATGTACGGCAATAGTTTAAAACGAGAAGTTCAAATTTGAACTGTTTCACAAAAAGCTGTTGTGATTATTCTCAACAATAAGATATAAATACTATTTTGTCTTCAATCAAATAATTTTTTTAATTAATCAAATATATTTTTAATCATTTTGTACCTATTTTGGTAATTTGATACATAAAAGTAATTTTTTTATATCATCTAAACAAAATAGATTAACTTAAAATCACTTTTCAGTTAACATATCAAAACATAAAACTTTTTTTCATATAATCGATTATAATAAAAAGTTGTTATATACAATAATCAATTATTAAAATAATTTAATTTTTACAACTATCCTAAACATACACTTAATCTGATTGTAAATCAATTTTATTATAAAATTAATGGTGTTGAATGTATAGAGCATTCAGATGGAGCATTATAGACGTCTCTTAAATCTATTTATGTATCTCTTTTAACTTGACAAACTTAGTGTTGGAGGTTTGTTGTGAACTTTTCAGGTTTTAAAAATACTTACAAGTGCGCAAATTGTACAAATGAGAAGTTATCCTATGACTATATACGTTAAGCAGAATCAATTTATTTATTTTTATTAAATTTCATTTTTAGACCAATTAAAGATAGCCTTAAAAGTTAATGTACCAATTATTACAAAAGTCAGCATTAAGTAATTTATACATATTTTTTTGGTACAAGGAAATAAACAAGAAACTACTACCTTAAATAAATAACACCAAGAGCATCAGTAAAAGCAAATAGGAAAGTTCTTGAAAAAGAGAATTCCAATAAGTCATTGCATCTGAAGAAGTAGCACCAATCTTGGCAAGAAAGTTCGCACAATGGTTAGCCTCCCTTAGAGTATGAGTAATCCTAAGCTCTCAATCCCGAGCAGCTAACATCTGAATATTGCTAACAATAGCACCATACAAGTACATATCTGACGAAACTTGAGACTGGATAAGTCTTATTGCCTCAACAGAGTTCGACTCACACCAAACACGTCTATAATCTTGATCCAAAAGCTCTACCAACAAGATGTTAACCTCCCACACAAAACCAATAAAACTAGCTTTCCAAAGACCAAGATCATCACGCAAGATATTACCAAAACCAACTCTAATAGGATTACTTAAGCAACTGCCATCTATATTCAACTTTGCAAAGCCTATATCCGACTTGGACCAAGCAACCTCCACCAAGTTATGCAGACCCACAACCTGATGACCCATCGCCCTCTCAACATCCGCCAACATAGCATAGATATTCCTCACCACTTGCAAAGCAGACCAACAATCCTTATCCAAAAACACATTGTTCTACCACATCCAAATCCACCAAAGAGAACAAAGAAATTGTGTAAAAAAGCTTTCTGACGCTTATGACCGAACCTAAGAATAAAGGTTATACTGAAAAAAGTTACTATCAAAACACGAATCAATCCTCAACCAAATTTCTCTTACATAAGGACAATCCCTCAAACAGTGAGAATCATCCTTCATCAGACAAGAGCATCTAGTGCAGGAAGCAGAAGTAGTTAAGCCTCGCTGAAATCTAAGTTGATTTACAGGAAGAGCATCATGCAAGATAAGCCAAACAAAAAACTAAATTTTCTCTAGAACACCCAACTTCCAAATCCAAGACCAGGAAATTGAATTCTCAGCCCAAGAATGACTTCTATCCAACAACCAAAATTAACCAGCAGAGACCGTATACACACCAGAGACTTTACTCTTACAAACCCAATAATCATGAATAGCTGAAAAGGAAAGAACGAGAATAAAGGACAATTGATGCTTAATATAATCTAGAAGAATAATGCATAAGCCATCAAACACCCAACGACCATCCAGCCAAATATCTTTCACCCGTAATTGGGAATCAGTAATGTGAACATAAGACACCTTATCACTTAAACAACTCCCTCCAAACCACTTGTCAAACCAAAAGTGATAAATCCCCACTGTCCAAACAGATACCAAAACCAAGAGTAAGCAACTTAAAAGCCATCATAATCTCATGCCAAACATAAGAAACATTAACAAAAGCCGTTCCTTGCAAAATAGACATGCGCCGGAGATATTTATAGGACAAAATGCGGACCCATAATTTATTATGGGACAAAATGTGAACTCGTAATTTATACATATTTGAATTTTTTAAAAAATTATATTCATTTTATAAAACTAATAAAAAAAAGTCAACATATTTATTACATAGGAATCGTTTGAACGAGCTTTTAAAGGAATATTTTTCATATGATTTTTAAGAAATGGTCTTTTAGAAAAAGTAAAACTATTTTTTGTTTAGATAAATTCACATTTCTAGTGCTTCGGTTTTTTTATACATTTTTCTTAAAAAGAAAAGTGCTCTTGAAAGATATCAACTTTAATGTTATAATCAATTAAGGATTTTTTATTTTTAATTTATTTATTAATTTAAGACCTCAACCTTTTTTTATATAACCAAATGACAAAATCAAATTTAATTAAAAAAATACTTTGATAAAATTTATCACTTTAAAAATTGGCCATATATAACATGCGTTTTGTTCATGTTATAATTTTTTTTATGTGAGCACATGTTATAAATTATTTTCATATGTCAAGCTAGATATTTTTATCTTTTCAATATTTTTTTCAATAAAATTATTTCTTAATAATGCTAATGTCCTTAAATGATAATATAAAATTAAAAGTTCAACCTCATAATTAATTTATCATAAAAAAGTTTAATTCCTCATATAACTGTTTTTTTTTTAATCTGAACTTCACTCTTTTTCTTATCAACAAACTTCCCTATATTATGAAAATGTGAACCCATTAATTGCCTCCTAAACTTTGAACTTGAGTTTGACATTTTCTCGCATAATTAAAAGATGCAAAACGGTCAAGTTCAAGAGATTAGTTTTATATTTTAGATGTGTCCGTACTCGCCACCGACCTAGTGTGCATGCATACTTACCATTATATTCGACATTTCTTATTCTTTGCCATTACATTTTTGCGCTAACGTTTACAAAATCCTTACTAGATGAGTTTTTTAAAAGTATGCCTTTAGGGTACAGATTAAAAAAAATATTAACCTAAAAAAATCAATAGTGAGGTATGTCGCTCTTCTCTCGTCATCTGATTCATTTCATGCCTTGATATTAGAAATGTACATGCATTGGTTGAGATAGATTTGATTTGATCTTAACTTGATATGATATTTTGATTGAGTTATTTTTTTGACTCGACTCAACTTGACCATATTCCAATAATAATTGAGTTTAAATTGGACTAATTTAATATGTAAATATAATGTGTAAATTTTAATATTATGCATATTTAAATCATAAAATTATAAAAATAAAAATTAAAATTAAGTTATATTTTATAATATATATTTTAAAATAAATAATATTAATATAAATATATTATTGTATTATGCAAAAGTTATTATTAATTTAAGATAAGAAATCTTATTATTTGTTGTTAATTATAAAAAATATAAATTTTAAAATAATTTGAAATATTAGATCGGGTTGAAACAATCCAAAATATAATACAATTAAGACTCAAAACTACATTTGGTCTAATTTATGAACCTGAACCTATCTCAATTAACTTTAAACTTAGTCATATTAATAGGACGAATCAAGTTTTAAACACACATACTTGATATGAAACCAATCCACCGACAATAAAGATAGAGGAAGAGTATTAAATCGTAAATTTAGAATATTCAAGTTAGGTAGATTAGGTCAACTACATCATTATTTAATAAATAATTATTATAATTAATTAATAATTAATTTATTATAATTAATAATGCAATTGGTACATCTAATTTGGTTGCCCTGCTCTAAATTTATGCTCTCAGAATTTTTTTAAAAAAAATCTAAAAAAAGATGTCTCTCTTTTATCTAATAAATATTAATGGCACTCAGGCAGAAGGCAGGAACTTTGAAGTGTGCTGGGTAAAAATGAAAGTGCAATGGGTTTGATTTGGGCTTTCAACATTGCGTGATGATTTTATCGATTTTTGGTTAAGATAAAAAGCTAAACAAAAAAAAGTTAGATGGAAAGCACATGGCTGCACGTGAACACAATTTTGTTAGTTTTTTTTTTATCTGCCTTGTTGTTGGTGTGCTTTTTTTTATCTGCCTTTCTGTTAATGTTTTGAACAAGTGTTAATAAAAAGGCATATTTTATAGGGAAAAAAAGGTATTTTGGTCTTCTTATAATTTTTTTTTAATTTTGGTCTAGTAATTTTTTTTAATTTGGTACCTTAAATTTAGGATCATTTATTAATGTGTTATTACATAATGATTCTGTTACTTCATTAATAAAAATAATGATGTGTTATTAACTAATGATGATCACATCATAATTAATTACATCATCACCATGTCATCACCTTAGTTAGTTTAGATGATGAACTTGTTACGATATTGATTGACAATTCTAAATCTAAGAAACTAAATTGATAAAAAGAAAAGTTATGAGATAAAATTAAAAAAAAATAAAGATAAGAGAGTAAGGGACAAAAAAATAGTTTTGCCTATTTTATATTTATTGGTGAATTTAAAGAGAGTTGTGTTAGTGAATTTCAAAACTTACAAAAAATTTTAAAAACTTTGTCCATAATTGAAAGAGGTTCTTTTCAATTTAACCCAAATAGTATTTATTTATTTATTGTTTGTCAGAGATAATTAATATGAGAAATCTTGCATATTTAAACCAGTAATTAGTTTACACATGTCAATACAAAACACTTACTCAAAACACACATCAAAGCACACAGGATACACTTGAGGAGAAAGATAGATGAAGGCAGAATTTGATCTCATTATTTATAGCATGAAGAAAATTTGTATTAAATGTAAAAATTTTAAAATATTTATAAATTCGTATGAAAAAGCTAACATCTGTGTCATAATTAGGGATGACAATTTTATCCGCCCTCGCGGGTACCCACGGGTAATACCCGTGATGGGGGTGAGTAATACCCGTCAAATTTCTCCCGCTGATATAAATACCCGTTTAGTGTTATTCCCGTTTAATAAGCAGCGGGAAAAGAGGTGGTTCCCGCACTCATGCATAGCATGCAAAAAATTTATGTAAAATTTTATATAAAATTATTAAAAAACTTAATTATATATATTAAAATATGGTAAAGTTATATAAATCAAAAGTATTTTAGGTGTTTGACACATTTTTTTTAGATTAAGTTGTGTTGGATAAATTTTAAAAAATTATAGTATTATACTTTTTTTTTATTTTTTATTTTTCATTTTTTTATTTTATTTTTTTTTTGATTTTTTTGAATTTTTTTTACAATTTATTGGGTATCGCGGATATCTACGGATACCCGTTTACTTGCGAGAGAAAGATAAACTGGTACTCACACGGATATGGGGACGGGGGAGAGGGACGGGGGACTACTACCCGTCCCCGCCTCGCCCCGTTGTCATCCCTAGTCATAATTACAGAACATGACAAAATCGAAATAAATATAGTAAATCAAAATAATGCAGTTACTAGATTTTAATTTAGACAATAAAGTTATGCTTGTTTATGTAAAAACAAAAAAAAAAAGTTATGCTTTTTTGAGTATATGATAAATGAGAAAGTGAAAATCAGTTTACAGAAAATGAGTGAGAAGAAAAATAATTGCGTTTGACTCAAGGGTCTTATGTTCGTTTCCTATAGTTGACAATTTATTGATAGGTTCTTGTTAATATCACCCCGAATTTTTATTGTAGTTTGTAACACACTCTTTACCTTAAAAATGAGATAATCTCTCATCTTTCTAAATTTTTAATATGCAAAAATATTATCATATGTTTATTGTATTATGTAAGTATATATATTTTTTATAAGAAATATCTAAGACTTAGTACGAAGTGAGGTCCGAGGAAAAGTTAAACGTAGAGTTAAGATTTTAATTTTAGAATGTTTGATTCCAAGATTAAATAATCTTAAAACACTTAATATTTTTTTTTGTATTGAATGAAAGTTTAAGGAGACGAGAGATTATCTCATTATAAAGTCAAGATTCTCCCTCTATCTCATTATAACTCTTTTTTAAAAAAAATTGTTTTATCTCAAATTATTTATCATTTGATAATATAAAAAAACTATTAATTAATTTCTTCTAACTTTACTTTTATCGTTTATTATCTTTATTAAACTAATAACTATATATAATTCATAATTAATTAACTTTTACAATTTTTTAAGAAAAAGTAATTTGGTTATATTGAATTATATTTCTTTATATTTAGGACTATTTAATAATATCTTTAATACTGGTAAAAAAATCTTTAAAAATAGTTATAATGAGACGGAGGGATTATATGACTAAGGCACACCTATAATATGGAGAGTGGAGCGATGTGCCCCCATTGACTTTTGAGTTTTTCCAATTACTCCATTACTACTTTATTAATTTTGTTCCTAATGTTGGTTATAATTTGCCTCCACTCTTAAGGTTTGTTGAGTAGTTTTCATAACACTTTTTTTAACATGAAGAACATATAAAAACAATTAAAAACTTATCAACTTTTATTTCACATGAGCATTCATCAAGCTATCTCCCAAAATTTATATAATTATCATTTTTTTCTCCATTATTCAAATTTTTTAGATCTATCACTGCATATTACAATGATAATTACAAATGACCTACTAATAAAGAATCTCAATGGAGTTAAGACTTTAAGATAAATATTTTTTTATTTTCCAATTTTGTATATTTTCAACTAAACATGGCTTATTATTCACTTGATGTAGTTTGAAATCAATATTCCCACTTTAGTATAAGTTATAAGTTATTTCCTTAAAAGGTGCAGAAGCTACTATTAATTTTAGAAGTCGTGTTATTGATCCACCACTTAGATAACACTTATTGTTTTTAAAACTATTTTTCATAAAAGTTGTTGATAAAAATCATGACTTACATTAAGGTGCTTATATATATTTTTTGAATTAAAATTAAAAATCATGGTTGAATACCACGACTTACGTTAAGATTTTATTTTTAATCTTTTTGTAATAGAAGTCGTAACTTTAAACTAGGACTTATATTTTCTAAAACTAAATTAACATGCATTATCTTGGTATACTGTCACCACAGGGATAACCTTCAATTTGTTGTAGGCTATAACACAATAAAATTATAACCATCATATTACCAAATACTAAAAGGCCAGCCTTAACCCCCCCCCCCATGAAAATTATTATTGGCAACGTCAATGGCCTCGCTAACACGTTGCCATTAACCCTCCGTACCTATGAACACTATTAAAGCTGGTCTCTATGTCTATGTATATAGTCACTTTTAGCTATGATACGAGTCTTTTTCTTTATTCCTTTTTTTTTAATCTCCTAAACGTTGTTCATCTAGGAGTATTAGTTTGTTGTAAGAGAAGGCACCGACAAAAAAAGTTAAAAGAACTAGATTTCTCAAGCGTAAGTCGCAGCTAATGCACACGACTTCAATTAAAAATTTATATAAGTCGTACATAAAGACCACGACTTTTATTAAAAAAGATTTTTTTATAAAAAAAATGTTAACCTAAATCGTTAACCACTAACACAACTTTTAGATTTTATTGTGGATTAATGCACCTTCAAGAGAAATAATTTCTAACTTATACGAATAATATTGATTTCTAAATGTGAGTATAAAAGTCCATGGCTTATATTAGAAACACTAATATTCTTTGAAGAATAATATGCATTGTAGGAAAATGATGCATGGCTTCAACGCTACAGAAGAATCAAGAGATGGAGTATAACACCATGTCAAAAATGGACCCCAACAAAGAAACGTAGAAACATGTGTAAAGTATAAACACCTAGATTCAATATGAAATTATTTTTTCTCCAACAATAATAAAATCCTTTGGAGTTACCAAAGCAACACGCACGCTCTTCCCAAAAAGGCGAGTAAGCATGCTCGAGTACTCGCGCAAGTAGGAATGGGTTTGCAAATTTTATTATATATTTATTTATTTATACATGCGGGTGACAGGCGTCTATTTAAATTGGATAAAGTAGTAGAGGTGCTAAACACAACATGGAAAAGTCACGCTCAATTTATCGCCACCTCTTTGTATTGCGATATATTGTAAAAACCCGTCTCGAGTTATCTCCCGTCATTGTCTCGTCAGGAATCAACCGCACGTCGATTCACTGTGACGCAAGACATTTTAAACGGTTCCAATCAGGTCGCTTTTGTATTTATCTAGAAAGAAGGGGTGCCATTCACATGTCAAGCTCCCCATCATAAATTTAAGTGCTACTTTCTCTCCACTTTCTCTTTTTCATTAATTGTATATAATTTTTACCCTACGTTACTTTTTTCATTCTTTTTTTAAATAAGAATTGATCTTGTGCAAAGATCTACTACTTATATTTGAGTGTGATGAATTCTGTGTAATTTATGAAAATAGTTTCTGAAAATGTCGTTCTTATCCTAATTTAATCGCTTTTGATTTTGACCCTCCACATGATTGATGTTAATATGGGTTATAAAGTGCCACATGTCCATTTTAGGAGAACAAACTTGGACTGATGGTATCCTCCTGGACAGCATCAAGAGCCAGAATTTATTACTCAGTAACAAGCAATTACAAGTATTTGTTTTCTTTTGAGTGTTTATTACTGTTATCACCATTCATGCTGTCAATTTAAGTATTTGCTTTCTTTTTTGTGCAACTGAAAATAGTCATTTTATTATAATTTTTTATTTTTATAATGACGGTAAGATTTTTTTTTTTGGTAGGAAGACGGTATGAAAATTTTGTGATAAGATTATGAAGTGTTTATATATATATATAATTAGGTATAAGATTAATCTATATTTAGACGTCGGTTTGATCTTAATTCCAAGATACTTCTAACAAATTTCAAACTCTTTCGCTACAAGCCGGCATTGCAGGTTTAAATTTATGGCTTTTTTTATTAATTATATAAATTCTTTTGTCACAAACACATTTTAAATAGCTTCATTCTATTTCAATTTGTTCTTATTTTATTTTCATTTTATAAAAATATTATTCTGTATAACAAAATGTGACGACTAAAATGCGCTTTGATTGGCTTTTATTCTCAGAATACTAATTAGGTATTGCGATTTTGACTTTTATTTTTTTATAACAAGGAAAGTAGGAAACAATATAGTGGCTTAACACCCAAAAATAAAAAATATACATATTGTGGCAAGTGATGTACTTTACTACTTTAGCATCAAACAAAGCATTCCCTTTGTAAGGGGACCCCCATGTTTGAAAAGTAGCAACGTAATTGATATGCATCTTCACCAGCATATGTCACTTTCTATGAGTTTTCGTGGTTGCTTCATGGACCAGCGGTGGCAACATCCAACACCACCTCCTCACTCTTTTCAGCCTCTTTAGTTGCTTTATTTGACAATTCCCTTGAACCAATTCTGTTTGGCTCTTCTAAGTTTTAACAACTATATATACTAAGCTCTCGTTATTTTAAAAAAAAAACTATATATACTAAGCTGCATAAGGTTTAATTTTTCCAATGTTGTGATTAATTTTATTTTCATCTTATGATAGTTAATCAAAGTATAGATAATTTTTACACAAAAATGATTAATCTAAAAATCTCATTTGAATATTTCCTCCCTCATTTTTCATTTCCAAACAATCTTAATTTTTTTTTGTCTTTTGACTAATTGTGTGAACAAATTTTTGGTTGGGATGGTAGTTAATTAAAACTATTCCTAAAGTAATGATTTTAAGATTCCAACACCTAACATTGTAGGTAAGATTCGTTTGGGTGTATAATTCGGATCAGATGTCGCTCCGATCAGAAGGTCGGGTCACCGAGTCAATAGTCTGATCGTAGTCAATCGATCGAATTAAAAACTCAGACAAAGAAGTAAATATTTTTAAAAAATATATTATATTAAAAAAATATTAAACAAAAAATACTTCCAAACAAGCATTAATAATAATTTATTAGTTGCATAATAAATTAAGAAATTGATAATAATATTAAATAGAAGCATATATAGTTTAGTAATAGAAAGCATTTTATGACAAATACTTTTAAGTATAGTGTTTACATCCTAAAAATTACAATTTTTGTTTAATTTCTATGAAAAAAATGACTAACCTAGGTCAACTCGGCCACGTTGACCACTGAGTCACCCAAATCAATCTGAATTTGACTGGGTCGATCAAAAAACAATTTAATAGGTTGACTAAACCGGCTTAAAACTCGAGTCGCGAGTTTCTCGAATCAACCAGTTGAGCCGGTTTGATACGTACAACTATACCACTTTCATTGCAACCAAAAACTCTTAGGTCAGAACAATCTTAATTTAATGCTTTAAATAGTAAATAAACATAAAAACATTGATAAGACAAATAGACAACAATATATTTTGATATTATATACTAGTAGAAAAATAGAAATTAAGTTGACAATTATATTTCTATATAAATGCAGAAAATCTATGGAAATGATATAATTACTTAATTTAAGGGATCCTAAACTAAATTAGCAATAAGTTTGGACTTATTTATGAATGATATCACCAATAAAATGTTTTTCCTCATTAGACATTATAGCCAGCAACCTGGATGGGAGGTGGTTTACTTTTAAAGTTCATCTTGAATGACTTAGTGGAAATTCGAGTATTGAGATAACCTAAAGACCTCATAATTTGCTAATAGGTTAGGATGGATATATAGCTACTTTTTAGAATTAGACTTTACATAATTGCTCTATGCATTTGTTTGATTTTCAATAGTTCCTTACTTGCATAAAGGTATCATTGTTGATTTGCAAGGATGTTGTCCACGCAAACTTTTAAGTTTTAACTTGGCTCCTAGGATAAAAGAATAAGGAAAATATAATGGTTAGAACAACTAATAATGGTGAATCGCGTTAATTAAGTTAGTTAAGATTTACATTTTATTAGAATATGTTATTGATAAATTATTTGTAAATATCTCCTTGTTAATGTTCATTAAATTTAGAGGTTTGTCTTGACTTTAAGATGAGACAGTTATCCTTAATTTTAAATTATTGTTTAAAAAAATCAAATAGAATAATTTGTTTGTAGGAATTAATTAACCGATAATACAATAAGCGTTGGCAAAACTGAAGAAACATATCATTTTCTTACATTAAATTTAAATTAGTTTGGATAGCGGAATTGTTTAATTTTAAAAAATCAAATAGAATAATTTGTTTGTCAAAGAATTAAGATAAGAAATTGTAATTCTAAATTCAATTATAATTTTATTGTTTAAAGATATGATCTAAAATATTAAAAAAATTACAAAAATAAAATTAATAAAAATATTCATACAAGTAATATTTTTATAATATAATAATTATTTTTTTTTCATAAAGAAAATTTTCATGAATTTTTTTATAAAAAATAAATAGCTATTATAATAATTTTTATATAAAAATATAAATAATTTTTATATAAATATAAAATCTCAATAAATATGATTATTCATAAATAAATGTGGGAGAGAAAGAGAGAGAGAGAAAGTTTAATTTTTAAACTATAGAATTGATAATTCTTATGGTATAGGTTAAGAATTGGAAAAGCGCTAACTTAGTTAAGAAATTCCATGGAATTTTTTAATTACAATTCCAATTAAATGATAAAAATTAAAGCTTCAACTCAATTTAAACTCTAATTACGCTTCAATTCCAGTAAACCAATTAGAAGAAAGTTCTTTTCCACGAAATCTAATTCTTGAAATGACCCACAAAATGAAAAAATGCTCTGCGTTTTGTCATTCAAGCCACCCCATGAATTCTTATGCAATCAAAATTATTTTTCTTCTATTCTATTCATCTATCACGTCATTTCGTAAAACACTTTCGTAAAAATTAATTTGTTGCGATATATATAGCACCACTGTTTGTCTAATAAATGAGCCAAATTGAAACTTATTAATATTCAATTTGGTTTGGCTCATTTAGACCATGATTAATATTACTTAAAGTTATTTTTAAAATTTACATTATCACATTGATACTTTGAGATCATCATAAGCTTTAAAGAACGTAAACGCAAATTTATACTTCAGTTTAAGATTTATGGGCATTGATCACATAATATTTTTTTTCTGTATTCAATATTTAATTTACAATATTATCGGATCCGTATCAAAATACATTTTTGAGTTGCACATAAAATTAATAAAAAAAATTAATTTGATAAATAATCTAGCTGGAACTAAATTTTCATTACTAAATCATTAGTCAAATAGACAATTTTAGTTAGTATTGTCTTTTTTGGGGAGGGGGGGGGGGAGGGATAGAGGAAGCTTAAAGGTACGGGGAACGTTTAACATGGACCCTGGAATTTAGGGTCCATGCATGGTCTTTGTTTTAACGGCCATTGGATGCATCAAAATTTAAATGGATGGATACATGTCAATACTGGTTACCTGTTAATCGAGTAAAAAGGAAAAGTGTAATATTTTTATAATAACCCTTAGTAGAAATGATATTGTTTTCACAAAATTATGCTAAAACACTCATTTCTCGGTTTCCACTACCCTATACCCTTCGTGGCCGTGGTGCTAAGTGGACGCTCTAAACACGAACAACTCCATGTGTGGCTGGTCCAAGAAAATTATGAAGGGTTGAGAGGATCTCAAGATCCACCAGTAGGGATAGTGAAGGTCCCTTCATTATGGAGAAAGAACGATTTCTTTGTCTTGTGTTTTTCTTTTTCTTTTTTAATGCGTTAGGTCCAAATAATAGATTTATTTTTTTATTTTTGAGTTGGGTAACATTAACGATAGTCACAATTAGATGACAGATCCAAGGAGAGCTTAAAAACTTGGGCGTATGCCTATAATAAGACCAAAGATACTGGAATGGAGTATATCTAATCAGCTAGAAATGGGAAAATCTTTCGAGGCATAAATTTTGAATTTTGATACTGGAAAAATTATACACAATATTATCTTATGCATTACAATTTACAAATTTAAAACAAAACCGCATAATTTACTTGAATCAAAACCAGTTGACACTTAATAACCAACACTAGAACGTACTCAACATATATGCCCCATTTGGTGTCTAAAGTAGCTGGGTTATTTGGGATTTTCTTTTAAGACAATGGACAGAACTTTGTATTTTGATGGCACTGAGCTTTACGATCGATATCTTCCTTTTTGGGTCGTTTTACTGTAGATCCTCCGGGCAAAAGTCGACTTGCAGAGACAAGCTTTTTTACTTTTTAGAACCACTAGTCCTCGTTGGTGTTCGACTTCAAGCAGACGAGATTACACTTGCAAAAACCAAACAAATTATAAAAATCAGTCAAGGACTCATGTATAAATATAATTAGTTGAAGGACGTAAAGACAATATAAAAATTTACCCATAATCATAGGTAAAGTCAAAGGTCCTATCATAGAACTTTGACTGGGAGGTTCATATTAAACCCACCCGAGAGAAAACTGCTACAGCCAGAATAATTGCCCAACTTTTACTTGCCAGAATGACCACTTATGTGGGTAATGAAATATTTTTTTATACACATAATTTATGTAATTCATCATATTTACATATAAAAAATAAAAAATAAAAAAAATATTTTATTAAACTTACTCATCACAAAATATTATATTTTTTCTTTAATTTTTTATTTCTTGCATATAAATCTAATATATTGTATTTATATGTATACAAAAATATTTTGTTGGTAAATTATATTCAGCAAACACTTATAATGGGTAATTAGTAATTTAAAAAAAATTAAATTAATTTAACTGGATGCCATTTTTCCTCCCACAAATAAATTATTCCTTTCCTAGGCGAGATCTTATCTCTATTTCCCATTCCTTTTCATCGAATTTTGTGAGCCATGGACTGAAAGATCTGAATTTCTGAAATTTGTGATTAGCTTATACTTATACAATAGAACAGAAAATGGATAAACACGTGGAAATGAAAATGCTAAGTTCATAGATAGTGAAAATGGAAAACTTTGGGGTTGATCGCTCTCTGAAAACGCCTTCTGGACAACGCGATCGAGCATTTTGGCCAATCAGGAGCAAGTGAACGCAATACCAGAAGCCAAAGAACCCCCATTGGTTGGGAATGAGAATCAGAAATTCAAAATAGCCATGGAATTATTTCGATGGTTGATAGTTCTTCTGGCTTAGTAGGGAGCTCTGAAATTCGGAGCCATCGGTTCTGCATTTCTTATTTCTGGATCACGACTTAAGGAGTCAATTCGGAGCAAGAAGAACTATCAATTCAAAATAACCATGGACGAGAATCAGAGACGACCTCAACCAACGCAGCTCCAGTGTCAGTGCATTCGTCGTCGTTGAGGAGCATGTTTCATTTAAGGGAGTAGGAACTAGGAAGAAGAGAAGACTCACCACACACAAAGAGAGACAAATAATTGGGAAATGGAGAATGAGTTGGACAGCGGCGCCAAAAAAAAAAAGAGAAAAGAAAATGAAATGGAAATTCTACCTAATTCAGGCAGCAGAAGTTCGGTCAAAATTTCTGGCTGAGTAGTATTTTCCGAAAAGAGAAGAAAACACGACCATCCAATAAAATCTAGTCCATCCCTTCCAAAAAAGGCAAATGTTGCACTTCGAGAGAGATGCAGAGGGGACTAAGCAGGAGTGTTTGCCCTCCAACACTTTGCAGTTTCCTATTATATGTTTATTATTAGCAAGAGTATATAAAATTCATTAGTTTCCCTTTCATTTATATCGATCCTCGTTCTACTAAACTATTTCACATCACCTTTTATTTTAAGAAAAAGTTTAAGGTAATGAAAAGTTCTCCCCATTTCAATACGAGAGTAAATCATTAATTTCAATGAGTAATTATAATAAGATTATAAATTACCTATTAACAAGAGATTTCTGAATTTAAATTCAAATCATGCTATCGTTATAAGAAAAAAGTTTATTAGGTAAGTCAACTCATGTTAACATTATACATCACTTTATAAGTATAGTTTTGTTTTACCTCTTGCCTGATTGTTGTTTTTTGCTCAAACATATGACTTGAATTTAAATTCAGAGGTTTTTTTTTTTGTGGATTAACTGTAAATCCCTTATAAGTATTCATTGAACTTGAGATCTGCCATTGTGCAATCACCAAACACCATCAGGTCCTCCATAAGACCATCCAAGTACCCTCCGTTACAGGTGAAGGAAAACTAATAATCTCATCTTAAATCACCTTGCTCGAGTGCTCAAAGAGAATATATACCCCAACACCTCGCCATCACCAATCTACCTTGCAACCCAAAGCCAACCATCACGAATCAGTAGCGGCTTTCTAGCTTGAATCACGCCCTCGTCATAGCCACTCCAAAGCCCAAGCTTCATCCCTTGCTCACCAAATCATCAAGGACCAAGAAATCACTGAACACCAAACATTATCTATCAATAGGAGTTTAGGTTTGTTTCTCTGGTTTTAAAGCATAAAAAAGAGGGGATATAATAAAAGAGAAGGTCACGAGGGTTTTGTGTTAGCAAGAATTCTTTATAGAAATGATTGTGAAAGGTGTATATTGCAAGGGGTGGGGTGTATTTTATTATAAAGATGGAGCTAACTCCATTCCAAAAGCTAGTTTAAGGGAGATAATTATTTAAGTTATTATAAATGATATTTTGTTTATATACCCAATTGATGGAGGATTTTCATGTTTAAGACTAAACATTTGGAGCATAAAGTTTTAAGATTTGATATTTGTAAGTAACCTATCATCAAGACTAAAATACACTCTGATATCATCCGTATCTTAAATTAACTTTTAGGGTAGAGTTAATTTCAGTTATTCTAATATAATATCAGAGTTTATCTTAATCTTAATATTAGACTACTCATAGATATTCATTCTTACAAACTTCACGTTCTAAATGTTCAATTATATGCACTGAGGGCGGTATGTTAAGTCTCAAATTGGATGGTATATGGGCAAAATATCTTTTGTAATGACTTAGACAATCATTTTCTTTTGAACAAGCTTTTAAAAAAAGTTAAGTCCAGTTATTTTAATTATATGTACCACATGTATGTAATTAATCTTTCAATCTTACCCAATGAAACAAAGAATTAAGGCTAGCCAAATTTAGAATAATATATGGTGTCACATAAAAAGCACTGTGCCACCAAGAAATTGTAAATTTGGGTACATCATAAAATCATGTACGCTTATCTTTCGTCAGCTCAATAAATGGACTAATACCTAATTTATCTATATGTTTACAAACTTGTCATTATATTATCCATAATTTATCAAAGTTGGTCCATATGAGATGTGTGGTGTAAATTTTTGGATAATTACAAAGGAATTGACAAAAAAAAAGTCCATTGGATGAATTGATTCCCAACAAGTTTTGCACTAGGGGAGCCCACTTTTCATTTTGCAGAGTGAAAATGTAATAACTACATATTCTCTTAGTTAACCCAAAAAGAAATCTCTTTGTTAATCACGCGTTAAGGATGCACTAACCATTAGTGTTTAACGTAAGAGGTTGATTACATATTAACCCATACCACACGAATAAGGAGCCCAGCCGGAACAAATCTATGCTTCGGTGCCTGAAGGCCCTCTCCCTCAGGCCTCAACCCTCATACACAAAGCTTTATGAAGCTTGTTGGATGTTATAGTTTGTTGACGGACTTTGTGTGATTTTGATTCCTGTTAATTTGATCTTACTCTTCTGATCATGTTGGATTAGTTGATTATTTTTCTTATTGCATTTTCTACCGCCCCACTCTTGTGCTTGTGAGTATGTGTTCTTGGAGCTCGATCCATCACTACAAGTTATTCACTTTTCCCTAGTTGTTGTTAGTGATGAAAAACCATGCTTATCATCTTTTAGCTAAAAAAAATGCACATAACATATTAATTAACTACCAATTCAAAAAAAAAACATATTAATTAGAGCGTTGCTATTTGTCGCCAACACAAATTCGTCAAATCCAACACGAAACGAGTGAAACCGTTCCACAATTCATGATGTTCATATTTTTAAGTTAAAGAATAAAAGAAATAACCTTATTCAATTGAAATCACGCCATTCGTAGTGAGTTCGAGGAAAAAAATTAGTGTAAACAAGCATTTTTCTATTAAGTAAATATATCTTATTTATGTGTTGACTCTTATTATTATTATTATTATTTTCTGGGTACAAGTTGACTCCTAATATTTGTGATAGAGCAACATCATATTAATCGTATATTAACAGAACCATGCTTTTATGAGTTATCAACTACTACTACTCAAAGCGGCTACGTGAAACATGACCACCCCCTTAACACAATCAACCACACTTGTAGCATGCGTTACGGTGGTGAGTTTGGGGGCACATGCCCACATTAAAAAAATCCACCACTATATATGTAATACATTATTTTTAACCTCCATAAAATTTGAGAAGGTTTTACCTAAATATTAAGTTAATTAGATAAATTTTAATTTTAACAAACTATTGTCAATTTATTTCTTTTGAATTTTGTCCAATTTCATTCATACTGTGTTAAATTGTTAATTAGTTCTCTTTTTATATAGAGCCATATTTATGTGTATAATTATTAATCAATCTTATATGATTTATAAGTAAATTTCTCTTAAATAAATAACACTTATACACATCAAAAAGAAAAATAGTAATTACATTAATACTACATATAAAAAAAGACAAAACAAATATTATAACTTTAAATAAAAATTGTTCATATGATAGAATGAAAGGATTTGCCTCCATTAACAAATTTTTGGATTCGTCATTGGTTATTGCGTTAACCACCTAATGCGATGGACAATACCTAACAGCACAGTAATTTGGTAGATAGAATAATAATTCAATTCATGTTTTTATTTTGCGGGAATGATAATTGTTGAGATGACTTTAGTATTTTTGTGAAATAGGAGTGAAAATAAAATTGATCATTTATGTTCTAATTTTTTATTTTTAAAAAAATATTTTATTCTATTCTATTTTACTTTTATGTGTAGTTTATGAAATCAGTGTACAATAAAAATTTAATTACAGCTAAAGAAAAATAAATAAGAGATTTTTTTCCTAAGTTGTAAGGATCAACTATTCGATCACTTATCTAAAAAGGGAATATTCATTATTGTCTCTATAAAATTAAAGTTTAAAAATAAATCATTATTCTATATCTTTATATGTATGAAACTAAGAAATTCGTATTCTTGCAAAATAAAGTTAGGAGTGAAACTACCATTTTTGTGTACCAAAATAATAAGTTCTTGAGATTTTTTTTTCTACGGTTAAGGGTGGAAACAGGTCAGGTCAGACTTTATCTTTAACAAGTCTAACTTATATTTCAATTATAAGATCTGAGTCTAATATGTAAACTTAGAATGAGTCGATTTTTAATTTCTAACCTGATCTTATTAAAAGTCTAACATGTCTTAAATAAGTTAACAGACCTACTTTTAAATAGACCAACAAACTTTTATATAAACTAACAAGCCTAAGTCTTGAAATAGACTAATATATATTTTTGTTAACTTAATACTCGCCTCCTACTTTTATAAATACTTACTATTTTCTTACTCTATTCTTTGATCGATGTAAGACTTAAAGATATACCATTTCATATGTAAACATCATGACATGAATAATGAATCACTCACTTCTTACTAGTAATTTTGTCCTTTTGTAATTCTCTACCATCATTTTTACCACCAAATTTTGTCAAAATTAGATTCCATCAAACTTATTAGATAGAGGATCAAGCTTAGAAACTATGTCTACTTTGTAATCCTGTAGATAAAGAATTGGAGCTAACGTTGTTGTCCTCGTATGGCAATCCTAAGCACCAAAAATAAAATTTAAAAGACATAAGATAATGAAACTCACATGTGGATCTGTAGCAGGTTTATTGGGTCAGACCTTCACATATCCTCTTGAAGTTGTTAGAAGGAAAATGCAGGTAATTTACTTCATTTGGTCATTCAGATAATGATAGATGGATATCAAATAACATGGTACAAAGTTGACAACAATCTGGCTAGGTTCAAAAACTCCTGGCATATGATAATGCAAAATTGAAGGGGACTCTGTAATCCCTTGTTGTGATTGCCTAAAAGCAAGGCTTGAAACAACTGTTTTCAGGGCTGAGCATCAATTACATAAAGGTGGGAAAACTAATAGCATCTTAGAGCAACTAACACTATAGAATCCTTCTGTATAACTATAGTGTTGATTTTTGTAATTCAGGTTGCTCCATATGTGGCCATTGGGTTTACAATTTATGATACTATGAAATCATGCCTGAGAGTTCCATCAAGAGAGGAAGTTGCAGTTGAAGTGGATATGAATAGTATCTGTCCCTCATCGTGTTTTACTTTTCAAGATTGTTCGACAATGTCTTCTTCATTGATGCCAGGTAACCCTAAAATCTTTTATATGAAATTGATATGTTATAAATTATTAGGATTAATAGATCCGATAAATATTTTCTTTCAATTGGTATCAGAGACAATGTTTGAATCCTGATTATGACTATCAATATCTTGTTTTAATCCCGAAATCATAACGTATGTAATGTTTAATTAATTTTATTTTATAATCGATTTCAAAGAATAAAGTTCGGGCTTTTATACATTGGGTTGTTCTGAATTCAGAAACATATTTATTGTATTTTGATATTGTGAATTTACAAATAATTTTATGCAAATTCATTGAACCCTAAAGTTGCAATTCTTTTATGATTCGTTTTCCTTTTGGAGTTTTTTCAACAAATTGATTTAGGGCTATTCATGATCCCTGTTTTCTGAGTTTAAAAACGTTTGGATCATGAGTTTTGGTTGAGAAAGAGCATCGAATTTCTGAGAAAACCATTCACGGTGTACATTGCGTGTGTTCGTCATTTGGTTGAGAAAATCCATCGTTTTCTGTTGTTTTTTTTTTGGAAATTAACTTAGGGATATTGAAGATCCCGTTTTTCTGAATAATTAGACACCAAGAAATTGAATTTTGGTGGAGAATCGAGGGAGAAAATCAGCGCGACCTATTCCTGGATGAACCGGGTCGCGCGACCCGTTACAGCGAAGCGGGTGAAGAAGGAGATCTGTCTCCAACGCTTCCCTACTCGCGCAGGTGGCGCGTGGGGACGCGTGTGGGCTCGTTAGGGGTGTTTTTCAACTTCTGTTTTTTGGATTGTTCTCCACGCGCCCTCTACTTTTTTTTGGTAATTTTTATTTATTTTTTAATGCCCATTTAATATTTATTTTAAAATTTTCAGAGGTTAAAATTATTAAAAATATATGGTGCTGTCCTCTTTTGCTTTTGAAAATTTTTGTGTATTATTGTAATATTGTTGGGCATGATATATATTGCACACTCTCAGAATTGATGTTGTTTGGTCACTCAAATATTTTTTGGTACTATTTTGTGCATAAATTAATATATAATATTTTAAAAATTATATGTTTTGTTGTTATTTATGCGATTAATTCTGAGAATTGCTGTTTAAAGTATTATTGTATTATTGTAATCTCACCTTCCATTGGATAAATTATGTTGAGGTGTTAATATTGTTAATATTTTGTTAATAATGTTGCATTGAGATTTATATTAATGCTTACCCTATCGGTTTGCCTTCTTGATTTGTTGAGTGATGTTACTTTGGGCACTTTTCATAATTGTGAGCTTGCCTTCATGGGACCAATTATTGTAAGGTGCTATTTTGTTGATAAAATATTGTTATGTTGTGGCTTTGGGGATTATATGGTAATGAATTACCTATCGGTTTGCCTTTATTAATGTGATTCCTAATGATTTGTTAAAGGCATTGAGGTTCTGACCTTAGAGTTCTCAGTATCCTTTCGGTACTAGCTTTAGGGACATGATTTTGATGTCTGTGGGAGTCTACTCATGTATTGTAATTCGGGACCCTTCGGCGAGATTGCAATCGCATGGGGAAAACTCAATTATAATTTTGCTCAAATGTTGTACATGTTGATATGCTTAACAAAATCTCCCTTTAATGTATCATTCTTTCAGCTTCATCGATGCAAATGAGTGCTATAACGAAATTGAATGGGACTAATTTTGAGGACTGGGTGGATTCTGTGAAATTGTTCCTGGCTGTCTCTAATGTTGATGCTGCTCTCACTGAGGATGAACCTCAGAGACCCACAAATGCATCTTCTGCTACAGAAAAGAAGAAGCATGAAAGGTGGGTTCAATCCAATAAAGTTTGTTTGATGACCATGAAGTATAGCATGGAAAAGACTATTAAAGAGAGCATTCCTGAAACAAATAATGCTAAAGAGTTCCTCAAGTCTGTTGGTGAGAAATTCAAGAAGTTTGATAAAACTGAAAAGGCCTATTACCTCTCTTTGTTGACAAAGACTACATATGATGGTGTGAGTGGTGTTCGTGAACATGTTTTGAAGCTTGTGAACTGGTACAACAAGTTGAGGTCCATGAAAGTGGAGTTGGGAGAGGATTTCCTGGTCTGGCAGGTGTTTAAGTCTCTTGTTAGCTAGTTTTGATGTCTTGAGAACCACTTACAATGCTCAAAAGGAGGAATGGACTGTTGATGAACTTATATCTGTTCTTACTCAAGAGGAGCATACCATGAAGAAGGGCAAGGCTCACAGTGTGCAGTTTGCTTCTCACAAGAATGGTGAAAAGAAGAAGAAATTTACTAAAGGGAAGAATAGTAAGCCTCAATTTAAGAAAAAGTGGAATGATAAGCCTGGATATTCTTCTAAGCCATCTTCTGGTCCTGGTGAGACTTATGGTGTTAAACCCAGATATCGTTTTAATGGAAATTGTAAGTTCTGTGATATATATGAACATAAGCAGTCTGATTGTTTAAAGTTTAAGAGTTGGCTTGAGAAAAAGAAAGGTAACCCCTTGGCTCTAGTATGTTTTGAATCGAATTTAGTTGATGTTCCTTTAAATACTGGTGGCTAGATATTGGTGTAACTATTCATGTTACAAATTCATTGCGAGGAATTGAAGCAGGAAACCAAGTGAAGGGGAGTTGATGATAAGTAGGAAATGGAGCCAAAGTCAAAGTAGAACATATAGGAATGGTTTCATTAAAGTTGTGTATTGGACATGATTTAGTTTTGAAAGATACAGTTTATGTACCTTCTATGAGGAGGAATTTGATTTCAGTTTCTGTTTTGGATAGTTGTGGCTACTCTTTCCATTTTAGTAATGCAAAAGTTTCTTTATATTATGATTGTGTTCTTGTTGGTTCTGGAGTATTGTCTAATGGTTTATACATGTTGAATGTTGATTCTCTTTCTGGTGATCAATGGGATTCAGATATCAATAATGTTGTTGGAAACAAGCGTGGTAAAGTTGCTGAAAAATTTTCTATGTTGTGGCATAAACGCTTAGGACACATCACTAGGGAGAGAATGAAGAGGTTGATCAAGGAGAATATTCTTCATGACCTGGACTTCTCTGATTTTGATACCTGTGTTGATTGTATAAAAGGGAAACTCACAGCTGGAGCCAGGAAGAGTGGGGTTACCAGGAGCGAAGGAATACTACAGTTGATTCATACAGATATTTGTGGGCCTATTACTCTTATTACTATGGGTGATTTTAGGTATTTTATCACGTTTATTGATGACTTCTCTAGATACGGGTGGATTGATTTATTGCGTGAGAAATCTGATTCTTTAGATGCTTTTAAAGCATTCAAAGTCGCTGTTGAATTAAAATTTAGTAAGCAGATCAAATGTGTGAGGTCTGATAGAGGTGGTGAATACTATGGCAGGTATGATGAAACTGGTAGAAATCCTGGACCTTTTGCTAGGTTCTTACAGGACTGTGGTATTGAGGCACAGTACACCATGTCAGGCACTCCACAACAAAATGGAGTTACAGAGAGATGAAATCGTACTCTGATGGATATAGTGAGGTGTATGCTTATTCATTCTACTCTTCCAGAATTCTTGTGGGGAGATGCTTTGAAGACTGCTGCTTATATTTTGAATCATGTGCCAAGTAAATTTATGCTGAAGACTCCATATGAGCTTATGATAGGCAAACGGCCTACCTTAAGGCATTTCCGTATTTGGGGATGTAGGGCAGAGGTGAAACCTTATAACCCACATTTAAAGAAACTTGATCCCAAAACCGTCAGTGGTTTCTTCATTAGCTATTGTATTGGCTCAAGGGGTGCTAGGTTCTATTGTCCTTCTCATACTACTAGAGTTATTGAATCCGATCGGACTATCTATTTTGAAGGGGACTTAGGACATGGTGGAACTCAGGAGCCGCGTATTGTTGATTTTAGTGAGGAGCATATTGTTGTTCCTATTCCTGTTGATCCCTTTCCAGGGATAATGTCATCTCCTCTGATCTATAATGATAATGTTGTTGATCTTGTTGATGTTGTCGATATCCCTCAACAAGTTAAAAATAATGTACAGATTCCAGATATTGTTGTGACTCCACTGAGAAGATATGAGCGGGTTCCTATATCCACTGAGTCTACTAGATTCAGGGACTATGTTGTGTTGCAGGAGCATAAGTTTAATTCAGTTGAGGATTTCGATCCTATTTCTTTTCAAGAGGCCATGGTTAGTCCCGATAGTGCACAATGGCTAGTGGCTATGGAGGATGAATTGGCTTCTATGAGAAAGAATAATGTTTGGGAATTAGTAGAATTGCCTACTGGTTGTAAAACTGTTAGTTGTAAATGGGTCTTTAAGACTAAACGTGATGCTAAAGGTGAAATTGAGAGGTATAAGGTCGACTTGTTGCTAAGGGATATAACAGGAGGAAGGCATTGATTATAAGGAGACTTTCTCAGGTCTCCACTAAAGACTCTTTTCGTGTTGTGATGGCATTAGTTGCTCATTTTGATTTGGAGCTTCATCAAATGGATGTTAAGACCGCCTTCCTAAATGATGATTTGTATGAGGATGTGTATATGGATCAACTTGATGGTTTTGTTGAAAATGGTAAAGATAATATGGTATGCAAATTGAGACGATCCATTTATGGATTGAAACAAGCTTCTGTGCAATGGTATTTGAAATTTGATTATATTGTTAGTTCTCTTGGTTTTAAAGAGAATATTGTTGACCAATGCATTTATCTGAAGTTTAGTGGGAGCAGATTCATCATTCTTGTTCTATATGTTGATGATGTATTGTTGGCGAGTAATGATTATGTTTTTCTGAATGAGACAAAGCAGATGTTGACAACACATTTTGATATGAAAGATCTTGGTGATGCCTATTTTGTGTTAGGTATTGAGATTCACCGTGACAGATCTCGTGGTATTCTTGACTTGTCTCAGAAAGCTTATATTGAAAGGATTGAATAGATTTAATATGAAATCTTGTAATCCTTGTATCTTGCGCCTATTCAAAAGGGTGAAAGACTCTCTAATACCCAGTGTCCTCTTGATAAAGATGTTTTTGAAATGGAGAAAGTCTCATATGCTTCCGCTGTTGGCAGTCTTATGTATGCTCAAATTTGTACACGTCCTGATATTGCTTTTGTTGTTAGTGTACTTAGGAGATACTTGAGCAAACCTGGTGTGGCTCATTGGCAGGCTGCAAAATGAGTTATGAGGTATCTACAGGGTACCAAAGACTGTATGCTCACTTATAGGAGGTCTGACCGCCTTGAGGTGATAGGCTATACTGATTCTGATTATGGTGGTTGTCTAGATGATTGCAAGTCCACATCAGGGTATATCTTTATGTTAGCAGGAGGAGCTGTTTCTTAGAAAAATGTTAAACAGACACTTACAGCTACTTCTACTATGGAGGCAGAATATATAGCTTGTTATGAGGCTACGCATCAAGCGATATGGTTGAAAAATTTGATTATTGAATTTCTTATTGTGGAGAGTATTTCCAGGCCTCTTACTATTTATTGTGATAATTCTGTCGTAGTGTGCTTCTCTCAAATTAATAAAAGCTCAAAGCGTTCAAAGCATTTTGATACAAAGTTCATGTTTGTTAGAGAGAAGATTCAGGAGTTTCAAACTTGTGTTGAGCATATCCCTACAGAACTTATGGTTGCAGACCCACTAACTAAATGTTTAGTTGTTAAAGTTTTTATTGATCATGTGACCCGTATGGGTATAGTGAGGTCTTTTGATGTTTTGGGTTAGTGGGAGTTTAATTTTGTAATTTTGTTATGACCTCATTTTTATTATGTCTCGAGACAATTATATTATTATTATCGTTGTCATATAATATTGTTATTGTTATTGATCTGCACAGTTTTGTTTATTTATGATATGACATATTGTGGAGACATTTTGGACTCAGTCTCATTTTGTTGTTGTGCTGAGATGTAAAATCTCAGAAAGCATCTTGGGCGGATGCTTGGGGCCATTTTGTTGGGAAATGCACTTTGATCACATATTGGCATGCAAATTTTGGATGTGCTTTCTCATTACCCATTTACCGCATTTTGATGGGTCACCGAGATATGAGTATGTTGCATGTATGATATCAAGTATTCTTCGAGTATGATTTTCTGCATTGTTGGGATACTTGTAGTCTCATTTTGGACCATTTGTTGAGAGTGCTAGCTTGATTTTGACATCATGTTGTGGCCACATATTGTTTGATTAATCTGGAGAATTGTTTTCTTATTAAAGTGATATAATGTGACTTATGTTGTCCAAGTGGGAGAATGTTAGAATTTTATTTGTGGACAAATATAAATCATATTATATAGAACCCAGATTAATTGGATGTCAAAATTATTAGAGCATTTTGTTTAGTCCAAATTGTGATCAGTATTGTTAATGAACCTATTGTTGTTAAAGCACTGCTCATATATGTGGGTTTTATTTATGGGTCCTGTATATGGGTTTACCATAGTGGGTAGGTTTAACCCATTTTAACTATTTTATATATACAGGGAGAGGCCCATATTCCTAACCACTCTAGTGCGTACAGTTACCCCATTGATACTGACGCGTGAGCGACTAGGGGTGATCACGGGTCGGTTTGGGTCGGTTTGGGGGTAAAAAAATCCAAACCAACTAAATGAAGTCGGGTCGGGTCGGATTGTGAAATTTTTTTCAAGTAACCCGAACTGAACCAACCCGATTAGAATCGGGTTGGTTAGGGTTGGGTAATCAGGTTGGTCGGGTTGGTCGGGTTCGCGGGTTGGGTAATCGGGTTGGTCGGGTTGTGCACCTTAAGTGGTTGGGTTAGGCAAAACGACATCGTTTTAATCGGGTCATCGGGTCGGGTCGTCGGGCCGGCTCTTTGAACCCGTCACCTGAACCAATTAATGGACGGGTTGGTCGATTTTTATCCGAACGGACCCGATTACCCGAACCAACCCGAACCAATTAAGTCGAGTCGGGTCGGGTCGGGTCGGGTTGCTCGGGTCGTCAGGTCGGATTGGGTATTTGTGCACCCCTATGAGCAACTATTGTGGGATAGGAATAGTATCTCTCCCTCATCGTGTTTTACTTTTCAGGATTGTTCGACAATGTCTTCTTCATTGATGCCAGGTAACCCTAAATCTTTTATATGAAATTGATATGTTATAAATTATTGGGATTAATAGATCCGATAAATATTTTCATTCGGTGGTAACCAATAAAAGAATCAGCCAGCCATCTGGACAGTAACAATATAAGATGTTTCTCTTCAGATTTCACTACTCCTAACTCCTCGTAGGCTTCAAACTGGCTTCTTGGTCTCATTTTTATTTTCACTGTTATTCACACATTATTAAACCCAAGTGTTTGAAGATAGGGAACCGAAGAAGGTTCAAAGGAATCGTGACCAAGAAAATGAACAAAAAAAGCAGAGATTAAGATATCAAAGAAGAAGATTCCCAAGGTTACGAAATTGAATCTAGAAATTAACAAATTTGTTATATCTTTAAGTCTCGTATCGATCAAAAATTAAAATAAAAAATTAGTGAGCATTTATAAAAGTAGATGGTTAGTATTAAGTTATAACATAATTCTATTAATATGTTATTCCCATTCTAACTTATTGACTTAAGTTTTAGTAATTGACATTTATTAAAATTAATTAAAAAATATATTAATATATTAGAATAATTATAATATATATTATATTATATATAGTTAAACAGCCGAACATTGTCAAATTTAAAATACTTATTAGATGACTTAAGACTTGACCTTTTTAGTTAAATAAATTTTTAAAAAGGTCTTGACTCAATTTATTTAATAAACAAGTTAGACCAAGTTAAGTATAAGATAAGCCAAGCTATAAGTCCTCGATAGACAAATTGACTTATTTTTACCCTCATGTACAGTTAAGGCAATTTCGGGTTAACTTTTCTGTCAACAGGAATTAAATCTCTTATTGAATGATTTTAAGGATGCAACCTTTATAATATTAGTTTGGTATATTTAGATGAATTAATTATCAACTCTGATTTTTTTATTTATTTTTCTCTCACATCATGTTTTACACTCTTTCCTAAAGGTACACAACCCAACCCGCAAACTTGTGAATCCGAAAAACTCGATCTGACCCGATCAAATATATCCGGGTTAGTTCGGGTAATCAGGTCTATTTAAGTCAAATCTGATAAAATCATTTAGATATCGATTCGGGTAACGAGTTTAGCGAACCAACCTGATGACTCGAAAACTAGAGAAAATGATGTCATTTTGCCTAAATTCAAGCCCTCATTTTATTCTTTCTCACTTAGGGTGCGCAACCCGATCCGGTGACCCATGAACCTGACCAACCCGACCGACTCGATTTAAAATTTGACCAACTCGATTACCCAATTTGAACCAACTTGATTCTAATCGGATTGGTTTGGTTTGAATTACTCAAAAAAAAATTTTAAAAATCAACCCAACCTAACCCGACCTCACCTAATTGATTTAGATTTTCCCTCCTAAACCCGACCCGACCCAACCCGACTCGTGATTACCCATACTCTTTTTAATATCATTCATCATGCATATTTTTTTATCATTTTTTCTCATTAAATCATACACCTTTAAAAAAAATATAAATAGTATATATATCCATAAAAGGTATATACGATTAACTTTTTTCATTAATTATCACTTAAATGCTGGCCATTAACAAGCGTGGATTAGTTCTAGGCAATCGGATTCCGTAGTCATATGAGTGACGTGGCTTTTGGAGCTCGTTATGACGACGAGATTTGGTCTTCTTGCCAAGGATCTCAGCTTCACTCATATGATTGCAAAACCCAATTGCTTAGAACTAATCCACGCTCTAAATGGCCAGAACAAGACCCACTCCTACTTTGGACTTGTGGTTGAGGATTGCAGGAACGCTTGCCTTGCCTTGAGTTCTTATCCTGTAGTTTCTCTCACACAAAAAGAAATGGTAATGTACAGCCCATGATCTAGCTAAATTTGCTTGTAACTCTGAGCCAACTATTTGGATGGAGGCCCCTCATAAACATTTGCAGCTTGGCTGGTCTTCACATTTTGTCGGATCCCTCTTTATTAGCTTCCTCACTTTCATGTTAAAAATAAATAAATAAATAATAATAATAATAAACATATATAACATAAAGAGCCTTTTCAAGTTTATTTATTTTTTTTTTACTTTCTCTCTGTTTTTTCCCAATTTATTTCGTATAAATAAATTTTATATGATAGTAAAGATTATATCATTTGCATAAAATATTTTTAATAATTAAAAGTGTTATGTGAAATTTTAATTCATTTTATAAGATTCAGCAATTAAATATATAAAATAGAAAAGTTCAAGTCCTTTAAATATATAACTTTAAATTTTATTATGAGATTTATGTGTATAAAAATAATATTATTAAGAGAAATATTTATTTAAACATATAATAATATTTTAAAAAATTAATCTCTTATTTATTAAATAAAAAAATTAAAAAAGGTATATAAAAAAAATTACAAAATTGAGAGATCATATCATTCCCACATCCCCATATCTCCCTTCCCTCCGCCTCTTGCCTAATGTTCAAACCTGACAGTTAAAATAAAGGAAACACCTCCTTAACCATTAGTTCGACCCTTAGGATATGTGGAGTACACAATTATAATTTTTGAAGAATCCAAATATGATAGTAAGTACGTGAATAGAAAAGATTTGAGTTTTTAAGTATGTAATTTTGAGTTTAATTTTTAAATTTATATATATAAAAATAATATTATTAAATTTTTTTTTACTTAAATATTTGATTATATTTCAAAAAATTAACTTCTTATTTATTAAGTAAGAAAATACTAAAAAAAAGAATGACGTGAATATAATGATTATTTTTATTTCAGTGTTGGGTTTGCATAGAATCTACTTTATTCTATATTCCTTCTATTTTATGTTTTGTACATGAAATTGATATAAAATTTAATTATAACCAATGAAAATAAATAATGAATCAATATTCTACGGTTTTTATATATTAAATTAATTATGTAATCATCATTGTGGAATAAAGACAAAAGCAGAGAACCCCGAATAACTATTATTCTTACGTATAAAAAAAAACACAAAATAATGATTCCATTATGTCCTTAATTCTGCTGTATTCCATTATGTCCTTATTTTCTTTTATCCTTTCAATATATAACATTTAATTAAACTTTTATGATTAAGTTATAAATTTAATTTATATGTATTCTTAATGTAAAAAAATTTATACCATCAGTCAATCATTTATTGTCATATTATTAAAACTATTTGACTCTTATAATAATTATATTAAAAATCACACATATAATAATATATAATTAATTGATTATGTAAAAAAATTTATAATAATAATACATTAAAATTAAATTCTTAAGTTGTTCTAATATTTTTTTTTAAACTTATTCTTTGGGGAGGTTGAAATTAAGAAAGAAAGCTAACGTAAAAAGTCAAAGCAAATGGGAAAGGAAGAATTGAAAAGTGGATATTATAAAGTGAAAATAAAAGATACGTAGTTTATTTATAATAATAAAATTAGACGTTGGTATTCAATAAATAATTAAATATATATTATTATTAGTTGATTGAAAATGATTAAAATGATTGAGAATTAATAATATTCTAAAAATAATGTTTTAAAAACTAGTTGAACCGTTGGATCAACGAGATGAGTGGTTCATGATTCAATCAGTTTTATTAGTGGTTGAATCATTAATATTGTAATATCAATAAGTCTTAAATAGTTTGCATAATGTTATAGTAAATTCACACTTCTAATATCAAGTTTCAATCAAAGTTTTAACTTTCAATATTAACTTTAATCACAAAAGAAGAGTAATATGTTCCTATGTTTTTTTAAAAAAAAATGAAATCATGGATGAGAACAAAGTCTCATTTTTGTTAGAGCATTATGGGGGAACTCTTTTCTTCTTATATAAAATAGTCTCACATTACTTGAGTATCAATATGAAGGCGCAATTCTCCCCTTACATATAAAATAGTCCTACATTACTTGAACATTAGCATGGAAGTACAACTTCCCCCTAACATATAGCATAGGTATGGCTATGTTGTATATCTATATAAGTTTTACCAATTTTTTTTCATTTTTTGAAAAAAAAATCAATTAAAATTTTAAATTAAAAATTAGTCAGTTCATCAGTTTGTTGAATTAGTTTTTAAAGCACTGTGAAATTTAAGAAGTGAAAAAGAAAATTATTAAGTACTTAATTAGCGAAGTTAGAGAATAATGCCATTTTATTAATTGTATTGACTTAGGCATGTTTTTAATGGGAATTGAGATAATTATTTGAGAATCGATGTGAGAAATGAAAAAAAGTAAAAAATTGTTAGACAATTATTTAAAAAAATAATATATAAGAATGTTATTAATTATCTTAAATTTTTATTTTTAATATAACTAATTAACATAATTAACTATATCATTATAAAATTAAGATGCCTTAAAAATTGGGACCATAAAGCCATGGCTTTATGGTAAAGCCGACACCGTAGGAAGGTGAAATCATAATTTAAAGTAGAAGAAAAAGTGTATCAATTTTTACTTTTGTTCTTATTTATCCACAACAACAGTATGCTTATGTTATGTATTAAATGTAAAAGAATAAAACAACAGCTTTTAAAAAAAAAAAAAAAATAGCTATTTTGAAAATCAAATATTGAAATAGGATTGAATATTCTATTCTAATCTATTCCATCCTCATTACGATTTCTATCTTAAACATAATAGAAAATGATATCTTAATTACGATAATGCTAAGAGTAAGTCTCATATTAATATCTGACACTATATCCTAGTAAAAAAAACAGCAATACAAAAAGTAAACAAATAATTGCTATCTCCATATGTTGGCAACAAAAGCTGCCATTATTAATAATATAAAAAAAAGGTAAAGGAGAAAAAGGAAGGAAAGCAGAAGAGCAACGCAACTCTTTCCTTAAGATTTTTCTTTTTTTTAAAAAGGTCTTATTTTTACCCTCTTTAAAAAAAAAATTAGTCAATAAAATTTCTGATTCCGTTCATTTAAAGAAACTCCTTTCGCCATGATACATAAGCACCAGCATCATAAAAGTATGTATATGTTTTTTATTTATTTATTTTTCTAACACCATTTCTGCTGGTTTAAGTACTTTGCAGTTTGCACGTCTACAGTCCGAGTTCTTTCTTCAGTCTTCACTATCTCCGCTTAACAGAGACATCGGTCAGATATTCTGCTACAATAAAGTGTATAAGCGGGATGAGTTTTACAGCTACAACAAGTATTGTAGCCCAAAATGGAAAAAAGGGGATTAAATCCTTTAAACCAGAACTCAAACTCTGTTATCTTCGTCTGTTTTTTCATGCTATTTGTACCTACTCCTTGACATTCACGAACATTGATAAAATTACAAGATTTAAGGCTATGTAACATCCTAACATAATCTCATGCTAAGGCGGCCTATGCTGTAAACTAAAATGGGAAATCTAAGTTTCGTTACTGTGCTAAAAACTAAAATCCTTCTTGGAGGGGGGAAAAAGGCATAAAAGAAAACAAAAGCATTTATTCTGGTGTTCTTAAGCAACCTCCAGGAAGAAGAAACTTAAATTTATCTGCATTTTCTATCACGTAGGCAGGAAGATGGACTGCAGAAGCTGAGCGGGGTATTGATCCCATCTTTTTAATCAAGTCCTGGAAGGAGTATTCTTCAGGGAGCATATCAAAAAGATCATCTCCCTTGCAAATAAGATTCTGAATTCTTGAATGACTTAGAAAAGATTTCCGTTTTACTCGGTCTGCATGGCTATAGGCAGTCATCTTGAACACAAACTCTGAAATATGCCGAAAGCAAAAGCTGCAGTGCCATCCTGCATCCGAGAAGATGACATCCGTCTGGCGTGAATGCCGATAATGTGTCCGCGGACCGTAGACATGGGCAGTGGCTCGCCAGCTGCTGTAGTCCACAAGGAACTCAAATGAGTACATGTAGTGCCTCAGTTCAAGATGCATTATGGGAGGAATCCCTTCACACCACTGTAGCAGTTTCAATGCATGAGGGCTTGGAATCTCATCTGTATCTGACATAAGAAGAATATCACCATTGGAAATCCCTGCACGGTGTAACAATGCATTCATAGCTCTACGTTGTTTTGACTCAAGCACAAATGGGTCCTCATGTGATCCAGGGACTGCAACTCTTCCAGGAAAAAAGTCGTGGGCAATCTTTTGTTCGGCAAAGGCAAATCTTTCCCGGTTTAAGGCAAAGAAAAGAGGTTTTGGAATGCCTGTAAACGTGGTATTGGACTCAAGGATCACAAATTTTGACACATATGGATAAAGTTCATGCCATCTAATCTCTAGCATGTCTAACTCATTGCTGAATATAATAGCATCAAAAATGCGGCGAGGTTGGGGGCGAAGGGACCAGCCATGGAGTCGGCAGAGGTGGTCCATAGAGACATTTTCTGCATAATAGTGAGGTATACGTATGAAGGGGGCAGGGGGATTGTCCCAAAGAGGTCGGAAGAAATAGGAAATCTTTTGGCCATGGATAAAAGTTCCAATCACACAAATAGGCACCAGTAACAGAAATAAGACACAAAGGAACTTGGGAGGTTTTCGTCTAGAAGTGAGGCGAGGTCGGTGAGCCATGCCTTTAAGGAAAAATGTTTAAAAATCGAATTGATTTCCCCAATTCAACGACCAGAAAGATCATATTCACCTGCAACAGTTTCAACAAAAGGGATTAGAAACAAGAATACAAAGTGAACATATTCTATGAAATTTTTTTCCAAGAGACAAATGAATACCAAAGTTGAGGCAAGAGAAAATGTAGTATAAGTTAGGTCCCCGTAATAAGATGAAAACACTTGTTAAACTGTAAGTGAATTTCTCTAGCATGAACCTAGTATATGCAAAAATATCACAGAACTATGTATGGCATTCCACTTAAACAAGGGATTTTCAGAACTGGATATTGCTGTTGTTTACAGGAGATACCAAAAATTCCAACAAGTATACTTACGGATGTTAAGCAGTCTCACACTGAAGCTATTTCTATAGACAGTAAAAAAATATATGAACAAAGGATATTTCAGTATACTTTCTAAATAAGAAAAGTGTAGATTTTTGTCATCAGAAAACAAATCTCATCGTGAATACAAACTAGTTTCTGACCTTCAGAAGACAGTTCATGAACAGGACCTTTGGCCAGAAAATGCTTATAATGGATCTAACTTCTAGCATAATATTGTGCAGAAAATAAAGTTCACTGTGAAATCTAACTGCCTTAAGAAATACACAAGAACTTAACCAGAGAAAACATAAATGTAAAACAACCAACAGGTTAGGCGTTTGGTTTCCTTTTTGTTTTCATTTTCAGTTGACATGTTTTCACAAATAATCACAAAAGTGCCACATTGTTTCCATTTTACAAAAGTGAAAATAATTTTTCTTTTATAAAAGTTTGAAAACAGGAAATAACAAAGGATAAACAATGTGACTTTTGTAATTAATAATAAAAACATATAAATTGAAAATAAAAACAGAAAAAAAAACCAAACGCCACCTACAATTTTTATCTTCATGCTAAGTGTGGAAGAAGCTGTATTTGTTCTGTACAAAGCCTTTTTCCATATTGTTGCTCACTTTTTTGCGATACCAGTTAAACCATTCTTTTGAGGGACTTCTGGGTTTTGTACTCACAGAACAAAGTGCCTTCTCCAAAGCAGTATTTTGATTTGTATATTTGGATGAACAAAATGCCTTTTTTTTTATAAAAAAAAACCAAATTGTTACAGTGAAATACAATTTCGACCACCCTCTGGAAGGTAATTCAGGGGTCAAGTATGTGTAAGTTAGTGATCTGCTAGTGTCTTGTGATGTAATTCAGGTTTACCGCCTTCCTAAAGAGGTGAATGAAATGTAGTACAGCTAAAAGCTTCCAAGACCAGAGTATCTTAATAAAGCCTCTAAGTTACATGACATCAATTATTATTAAAGAGTTGACTTGAAAAAGATCATGAAATAAATTAAAATAATTAATATGTAATGGCTTACTAACCGAACAATAGATGTGAAAAACAACTATTCCCATAATCCTTTGGGAAGATATTCTGACAAAATCTTATAAGTAGCTAGATAGCTTCTTAAGTTTCTTCAACTTTATCAATAGGAGATGAGGAAACAATGAACATTTGAAGGTTAGCAGTTAAATGGCATACCTTTTCAAAGCATGGTTTTAAATTCTAGGATTAGGAAGCAGCTTGAGTGCCTGCCTCTTGTTGGATATACAAATTCTAACCGAGCCAGAAAAATAATCCGTTCTGAAACTTGCATAATAAATCATGAAAGGAACGGAATTGGAAATTTGGAATCTAACTGTTTTAAAACCCAACACACAGAATCTAAAAGGAATCATTTGAATCCATTTTGGCCCCTCCCAAAAAATAAAAAATTGAATCGATTCACATCCTCTGGTCGTCTGCTCTTAGAACCCCAGTAAAGAAATAAAAATAAAAAATGCACCCGCATTATCTTGCCAAACCCCAAACTTTCAGAAACAAGGGAAATAAAAAATAAATAAATAAATAAATTTGCCTCCCAGAATTGTCAAAGAGGGGATTTTTTTGGCACAGCACAATGAAGCACAGCTGAAAATCGCAAACATGCACCAAAAAAGAAAAGAAAGAAAGGAATCTTCGAGCTTGCTAACAATTATGAAATATCCATGATTAAAGTAAAAAAAAAAAAAAGTGGAATAGTAAGAGTACCTTACCTTAGAGAAGTTGGAGAAGGTGAGAAATTAGGGGTGTGAGGAAGAGAATGGGTTGGTTGTCCGGAGTCCATGAGAAAGTCCGTTGAATGAGCGGGAGGGGCATGAGAGAGAGTGGAAGGATAAGAGAGATGCTAGGTAGGGTCGTCTTCTGTTCTGTTCTGTTCAACTTGGACTTTGGAGAGCAGGAGGGAGAGAGTAAAGGGTTACTATTACGGATTACCGATACATAACAACAACAATAAAATTAAGTCATTAACATTAAACATTAGTCATTAACATCAACATGATGATCGATGATCTTCTTGTGTGAGTGTGATCGCACGATAGGACCACCCAATCAAAAACATACACAACCACACAGCTAAACAGCTTTTGCCTCTTCGAGTTCGACGTTAGGAAGTGTGGACATGACGTGGCCCCGTTAGCATTTTTTTTTTTCTTTTTAGTTTTATTTAAGAAGTGTCGTTGGGGGTTGGCGTGGCGGAGGGTGCGGAACGACTTGCATTTGGAACTTGGTGCCTCTCTCTGCGGCCCGCCCCTCTATGTGTTTCGGAGCAAAGCGATGAGTTCGGAGGAATCTCAATCTCAATCTCTGTGTACATGATAAAATTCTCTTTTAATTTATTCCTCTCTATTTTGTTTCATATGTGATGTGATGTGATGATGCAGGCCCTTTAAAATTCACTTTGTGTTTGTGTGTGGATATTTTTTATTAATGAAACAAAATAAAATATGTAAAAATAAATTAAAAAAATAAAACATAATTATTATAATTTTTATTTAAAAATTTTATTAACAAAATAGAATAAAATTTTATTATTTATGTATTTTTTTATTTTATTTTAATTTTAAAAGAATAAAAATTATACATTTAAAGAAAAAAATATTTTATATATTTCATTTCATTTTTATATATTTTAAAATTTTAAAATAAAAAAAATATTTTCTTTTCCTTCATTTTTTTCTTTTTTTTCTTCTCCTACTTATTATCCAAATATATTTTCAATGTTTAAAAGAAATCATACTCTTCTTCCTTGGATCGCATCGTATTTGAATAGTAACAATTTCGATACTATCAAAATTCTACAATAATTAATTAATTTTAATAAAGTTGTCTAACTTATAACCGACAAGTTTTCTTGTTAATACTCCACACAAATTATTTCCTTGGAATCAACATGTGTTGCGTTTGATGATAAGCCCAGCTGCCTTTTTATGGGATGGTTTGAAGTTCAAATCTCAGAATATGTAAGTATTACTAAGACTAATAATTAGGCACGGCTAAGCTTACAAATTTAGTTTCACAACATGAAATATTTTGATTAAAGACAAAAAAAAAGTTCTTTGGATTAGGTAAACTACACTTTAATCTTTTGATTTTTTATTTAAAGTAATTTTAATACATAAGATTAAAAAAATTTACAGTTTACTTTTTCAAAATATGAAAATAAGTTTTACAAACTTACACGTAACTCTTTTGATATTTAGGTTATGTATAGCAGTTTGGTATAGAAGTTTGGTGGATGTTATGATATACTCTTTTAAGTTTAAATGTATTATACATCTTTTAATTTATTTGTTATGACAAAAAATTTATAAGTTTTTTTTGTAGGTTTTTTTTTTTTTTTTGTTTTATATTTTTTATTAGTTTTATAATTTTTTTACATATCACCACTACAACTACTATGTCACCAGTCACTGTCCTCCACCGTTGGTCAGTCACCGTCTGTTGGGTATCATTTTTTTTAAGTTATATTATTTATTTTTTATAAGTTACATAATCGTGTAAATAATATCACTTAAAATAATATCAATTAAAATTATATTATTTCTTATATTTTTTCATAAATAACTGTATATACTAAAATTTTATAGATTTTAACTAAGTAATATTTTACACACAATAAAATTAATAGAATTTTCAATATATACGATTATATATGAAAAAATATAAAAATTAGTATAATTTTAATTGATATTATTTATATAATTTTACAACTTAAAAAAAAATAAACCTTATAACCATGGAAAAAGGTGGGAGCCGATGGCCGGAGTTGGCCGACTGGCGGCTGGAGTTTATCGAAAGGTGGTCGGAGTTGGCCGGAAAGTTATCGGAGTTCGTCGGACGTGCCGGAGTTCACCGGACGGTGGCCGGAGTTTGCCGGCTTGTGACTGGCCGGTGGTGATAGAGATTCAAAAAAAAGTTAAAAAAAAAGTTTAACAAGTTACTTATCGTTGATCCTAGTCGTTGATGTGTTTTTCAACATAATCAATGACTACAATTAACTAAATGTATGGTACACCCTTTAAAATAGGGTATATATTAAAAATGGCCTAGAAGTTTAGTAGATAAAAGAAGAAAAAATACTTATAATAGAATAGAGTGAAATGATAAAGAATAAAATAAAATAAAATATATTACTCTATTATTTAAATATTTAATAAATTTAATAAAAAAATCATGTTATTTCTTCTTTGATCACCTAATTTGAGAAAAAAAATATAAAACTTTGAGTCGAAAAGGAGATTGATATTTCATCCCCTTATTAAATAATTCTCAAACACAAATTTTGTAAGTCTGACCATTTTGTTTCTTATCACTCTCTCTATTTCTAACATTCTAAACGTAACCTTAAAAACATTTTACATAATAAAGATTTTCACTTACAGAACACAATTTATTAAGATGTATTAATTAAATTGTACCAATAAAGAAAGACTGTGTAATATGTGGATATAACAAAAACAAAGTAAAAAACAATGGAAAGCAACATAAATTATGTGCTATAAATATGGAAAAAAATAGCACCGCAATATATTGTGTATTTCTTTGGTGGAAATTTTGGTGAAAAAAATCTGTGACATGAGACATATCTGTGACATGTTTTTATTAAACTCAGAGAGAAAATACTAACTTTTGCAGTGTTTTTGAATCTGGAAAGAGTTCAAATGAAGTAAAATGTGTTTTTTGAAACAACAGGAATAGGGGTTGACTAGAATAAACGTGTAGAAGGGATAAAATAAAAACAAAATTTTAGGGTGCTAGAGTTATATTTTATAAAATTAAAACTGAAGATTGAAGAAAACAATCAAAATTAAAAAAAAAAATTGGGGTACGGGAGTTCCTGAGTTTGTATGAAGTGCCCCCAGTGCCCCGAGGCGTAAAGTATATGATTTTAAAGCTGGTGTACTATTATGAACCGCAAAGTTGGTGTACTACTCTTTTTTAAAAGGACAAAAAAGTTGATGTATTATTTTATTTTATTAGAGTATGAAATTAATTAGGTGGGAACCTCTTATACCACTTTCCATTTATTGGGGGCATGGATACACACTAAATACAAGTCACTGGTAGGAGTGTACACATATCTGAGTTGATTCAATGTCTGGATTAATTTGATTTAATTTAATATAAAATATTTGAATTATTTCAGATTATCGAACCTGTTTGAATATAATCTAAATAACTCATCCATTAATTAATTTAGATAACGAGTTTAATAAACTAATTTAATGACCTGACTCGATGATCCAATTACCTGATTAAACAACATCATTTTGGCTATACTTACCTTCATTTCTCCTTTTCTTTCTAACTCGAACGAAAAGCACGGCTCACCCACCACTCATTTCATTTTCTCAGTTTCACTATCCTATCCCTTCCTCCCTCTCTACAAAATTCCCAAATCCCCTAACTCTAAGTGGCGTGCCACCTCTATTGTTACTCAATGTTAGGCTCTCTCAGGCTCTCAACCCTCTCTCACTCATCGTGCACAGCCAAGCACGGGTCTCCAGTGCAACCAACTGCCCAGATATGCGTCGTGCCACCACGCCAGAACCGCCGTCTTCCACTGCGATCCACCTCCTTGCAACCTGAACCAGAACCCATCATCCCAGAGCTAAACCACCACCAATCCTTTGTCCCAAAGCAAGTCACCATGTACGGACAAGCACAAGTCTCCACCGCGCACCACCGCGACTAACTGCCCAGATCTGCGTCACACCTCCACGCCAGAACCGCCGTCCTCCACTGTGATCCCAGGACTATCCTGTAGCGGGTCCGTCCATCACCACCATGCCGTCAATCGCGCCCACGCACCGTCGACCTTCATGTCTACTATTGTTGAGTGGTTGGCACTCTCAAACCCCACTCTTCTTCCCTTTGTTTCGTTTTTCAGAGACTTAAAGTCTCTTTCTTTTTTTTGACTTGCAGTTGTTGATTTTTTTTTTTTAGTTTTTTCATTTTGAAAGTTTGCTTAGTAGCAATAGTAACGTTCTATGATTCTAGTAGCCACTTTCCGTGAAGGAAACCTGGTTCTGGCGTTACGCTGTGTGACCTTCCTGGCTTTTTCTTCTTCCCTCTCACTCAAGTCTCAAGTCTCAACCATGGGATAATTGCTTCTTCTTTTTTTCTACATTTTCTGAACGTCATCAACTCAAGTCCATGTGATTCAATGCTTTTGTGTTGTCTATATTGAACGTTACTTTTGCACTGGCAATAGGTGTGATTTCAGTAAAAAAAATTACACTTTTATGCATTTTTTATGTTGTATTAAATTGAAATTTAGTAATTTTTTGAAACATTTGAACAACTCGACTACTCGACCCAAACCAATCCGATTGTAATTGGGTTGGTTCAATTCGGGTTACCCGAAATTTTTTCATCAAAACCGATCGAACCCAACCTGACCTCAACTAATTGGTTTGAATTTTTTTCTCCCTTAAACCTGAACCAACCCGACCCGACCCGTGTGCAGCCATAGTCACTGATACACTCGAAAAAGCAATTGAAATGGATTAAGCGTAGAAAATTAGGTTGCGCTTGGTGGACATGATAAGGAGGACTTGATAGTATTAACTAATACTATCAAACTTTATCAGGTATTTGGTAATTTAATCTGATAGTATAATGAAATCAGGTCAAGCATTTTTATCCTACTCTAACCTGGTAACAATATCCTCTTCTCCACCTCATGATAAAACCTGATAGGATATCTCTTCCTACCCTATCCCTCAACTTTATCCTCTCAGTCTAAACCTCTCATTTTATGCCAAAAACCCCATCCCCACCACCTGGAACAACCATTATCCCGCCGCCGTGAAGCACCATCCGTAGCCAAGAACCAGTCATGGCCACCGTGAAGCACCATCTCATTCTCCACAACCACGGGAACTAGGAGACCACTGGCGTGGATCTGCACCATCCGCCCCGGATCTGCAACCACCGGTCCTTCTTGCTCTAATCGAAAATGATGGCGCGTGGTTGCTCCAGTCATCTCCTTCTCTGCAACCACGTCTTGACAATGCAACCATCTCTTTCTCTGCAACCGCGTCGGATTTGCAAGGGATGCACACGTGTGGGTACCGCCATCAATGATTGGGTGTTATCGCTATCAACGCTTGGATGCGGTCGTCGTTAGAGAACTTGATGTGTCTGCGTGATAGAGTGGGAGAAAGATGCTTCGGTGAAAAAATGTTGCAAAAATGCATATAAGAATGGACAATGAGCAAAGCCTGCAGAGGAGGAGGAATAAGGGGTTAGGGTGAGGAAGAAACAAGATGAAACGAGGGTGAGGAAGAAAGAAGATGAAACGGATGGGTGTTGTGTACCAATGAGCATAGCTGCATGTAGGTGTTACGAAGAGATTTGGAATATACTAAAGGGTATTATAGACATATTAAATTATTATTATACTATCTGGATTCTTATACTATTGGGTATCAAATGTCTGATTGTATAAGAGTTAATCAAATCCTTTTATACTATCAACATTTATCCCATTGTCTTATACTATCAGGTCTTATACTATCATATGTGTCAAACGTAGCCTTAACATTGGCTACATGTTAAATAAATAAACCTTCAAAAGTAGATACCTCGATGGAGGAGGCAGATTGCTAAAGCTAACCCTGCTGCTCTGCTTGCAACTACCATCGAACCGCCTCACAACCTTCACATGTGACTGAACCACCACCACAGAGCCTATCTATTGAATCCACACCACACAGCCAAAACGTCATGAACCCATAACCTTTCAACCACCACCACTAACCAAACCCACGAGTTCCACCATGTCGTCCACCCTCAACCAGCAGCCTTGGAATTGGATTCCTTCTCAGACTCGAAAATTGCCCCCACCAAAAGCTGCCTCAACCGGATATGTCATCCCAAAATTGGAACCTAGAGAACCTAATTACTGCTCAGAACTGTCATCATAGCACCACCACCCATTGTAGTGTCCTCACTGCCACAACCCAGATTGAAACCCAAACCTACAACCATTGCGACCTATGCTAGATCTGCGACAACCAATTGAAACCGCCACAAAAACCCCTACCTCAGCCACTGAGAACCATACCCACACTCCACCCTCAACCTCCGTCGAGCCTGTCTCATTCATATGACCGAACCATCTCACCCCCAAATACCCATCCAGACGAACCCTACGGAGAGGCAGAACATGGCAAATTGAGGGCGGAGAAGGACAACCAACCACCTCCATCGTGTTCGCCACCTTCCAACAGTTGTCATCTCAGATCTATGCATCTGAGGTCTGCTTTCCCTCCAGCCAACCCTTTCATCGTGTTTGCCACCTTCCCCTCAGCTAGCCATCGGATTCGCGCTGTCATACGTCATTCGTTGGAATCTGCACAACCACCGCTAATAATGGTTAAATGGGTCATTTTACACCTGTTAACTGATGAAACCTACAATTGCTGGTCACCAAATGGTGCATATAGGCAGCACACTAACAAAGGGTGCATTTATGCATTCTCCTAGTTAGGTTTCTATTGAGCAGAAATCTAACGACATGAACCATTATCTTTAACTTTAAGGCTTCATCCTCTATTTAAGTATACTAAAAGATTAAAAGATTTATTTCATGTATATTTATTTTTTATTCTTACATCTCTATCACTCATTCACTTTGAGATCGACTTAAGTGTTGATGTGTCTCTTTAGGTAATCCTATCCAACCAATGGATCATCATAAATAATCAATGAATCGGGCAAGTAATGTGAAGTTCTTTGGAAAATAATTTTTATGATATGTTTTTTTAAAAGTTTAATACTTAAAATGAATTATTAAATATTTTATTGATTATTAATATTTTTAAATATTTATTATACATTAATATTTAATTAATACTTAATAACTTGCATTGAATACCAAACCTATTAAGACAACATAAAAATTTCATGTCCGGAGTTACAAAGTAATAACGTCCTTCAAGTACAGGCTGAAACGTCCTAATTAGACCATTCAACTTTTTTACATCATCTACTATACATCAAATCAGACTGCGTGAAAATCTCGTCTGAGTAATATTTCCATGTGACTTGTTTATTATTATTATTATTTACGAGGTACGTGTTTTTATATCCTTTTGAGTGTAGAATTAAATATTTGATTGAGTAGCGTTATCCATTAGTGTTTGTAATGAGATTCCAACTCTACCTGTACTAATTAATTGAGTTTTGTTATATTTTTTAATATTTGTTTTACTATTTAATAAAAATATATTAAATAAAAAATTAAATATAATTAATATCTTGAGAATATAAAAAATATTTAATAGTTTTTTATTTAATAATTAAAAAATTATTAAAAAATGTGTTAAAAAGATTAATTATTTTTCTAATTAATTTGATTATATTTTTAGAGATGAATAACTTGACTAAATTTCAGTGTGAACATTTATGCTTTGTTTTACTATGCTTAAAGGAAAAGAAAAGAGCGAATAATAAATAAACTCTTCTCCACTTGTCTAATATACAAAGCAAGAAATAAACTAATTTTTTATTTCATAGTAAAAATTAATAAGTTGGTGCCATCACGTCCGGGGCATTTTTGGTCAAATCAAATAAAAATAACAAAAAACAACAAAAATATTTATCTCGTTTTTTTAATATCACTTGCTGAAATTTTCATATATTTTCAATTTGATTTCTTAACAAAATTGAAAAAATTCTTACTGTATTAGTTTCTTTTACTTGATTAAAATAATGAGGAAATAAATTTATTTTGGTCGTATTGAGAAAATAATTTATTTAGAAAATAAATTCAACTCCTTTGTTTCTTTTAAGAGTTTTGCTAAAGATATTTGTTAAAAAAGTTAAAATAATTTTTTTTATAAAAATAAAAATAAAAATAAAAATTTTAACTTTAATACATTAAATACTTTATTTTTATTTTAAAAAAATTATTTTATCTAACAAAATTCTTCTTTCAAATCCAACCAAAATTATATATGCTGATCCAACTTTGAAAACCCAATTTTAATACCTAAACCCATCACTGCAACACTTTTAATTCGGCCCATTAACAAACCTAAAGTCCAATAGAAGTCGAGCAATTAAAGGCCACGAAGTATAAGGTGTTAGAATTTTTTATACACAAGTATAAATCCTATTGTAATTTTATAAAATTTAAATTAATTAAATGTTAAAATTATTAGATTAGTTTATTTAGCTCAAATGGTGATCAATATTATTAATAGTTTTATTATTATTAAAGTACTATTTATATGTGAGTTTTATTTAATAAATTATGTATATGAATTTATCATAATGAGTAAGTTTAACTGATTTTATTTATTTTATATATATAAAAAGAGATTTTTATTATTAACCACTTTAGTGTGTATGATTCTTTATTAATATTAATGTGTGAGTGACTACTATAAGATAAGAATAATATATTTCTCTCATCAAAATTAATTTTAAAAGTTTTAACAATAATTTCTTTATCACCGTCTTTTTAAAATAATCTTACAACTCATTATATATTTTTTAGATATATTATAAATTTAAAATTAATTGATCCGAGAAATTTTAGCATAAGGAAGTAGACTATAGAGCTTCATTCTCCATTTCTCCGTTACAGCAGCTCCTTGATGTCCAAAAAAAAAACAGCTTCTTTTTTTTGGGGGGGGCATAAGAATTAGGGTAAATTCAATGGCGGCTTAACTTGGATTCATCATGAAATTTTCAACACCAACACAAAAGTATCATTTTAACACTTCCGATCTAACAGAGATTTACGGACAAAAGCAATTTCGGCTGAAGACAACAAAACATATATTTGGCAAAATAACGTTTCCAATGACTAAACCAGATTTTGAGTTGTGCAACTGCAAACGCCAATGCTAATTCAAAATTTATCGTTTCAAATGAATACAAAGTGTAATTATTACTGTGGACTAAATGAAACTATCTTTTTTATATAAAATTTATAAGTGGAAGTGACAATTCCCTTTTTTTTAATAACAACAATCAAACATTCTTTTATTTAATTTTACATAACAATTTTTAATTAATTGTTATCTTAATTATGTTAATTGTTGGGATGATCTTTCAATCGTGAAGGTACAGGAAGGATTAGTTTTATATAAATGTCTATGAAAATATTATAAGACAAAAAAATCCTAATTATATCTATATAAATTTAAATGATAATTGATAACATAAATGGATTAACTTAATCATTTTATATAGGGATGTACATTAGGTGAGTTGGGTGGATTTAGTAGTATTTTTAAATCCGACTCGCTCATCAGAGGATTAGGTTGAGTTAAGTTGGATCAAAGAAATTTTTTCACTCAACTCGACCCAACCTAACCCACTCAAAAGTGGGTTGGGTTGGGTTGGGTCAAATTCGTGGGTTCGAAATGTTTTTTCTTAAAAAAAAAGTCTTGAAAGAAAAAAATCAAAATATAAAATCTAACAAATTAACACTATAAGTCTCAATCTACTAAATTAACATCATAAGTGTCAGCTGACCTTACTCAAACTTAATGATGAACCGTCAACATGTCCTATTTTTACGGTTCAATTCCTTAGTTTTTTATTTTTTGTTTATTTTTAATGAATTTTGTTTGTTAGTTTTGTTGTATTTTTAGTATTATTTAATTGTGTTTTTATTAAGTATTTTATGTGTTTTTGTCAGGTAATTACGCTTAAAAAAGTTTGGACGTTCAAAGGAGCAAGAAAAAGAGGAAATTTCACCAGGTGACCAGCGCTTAAGCGCTGGTGTTGGGGCGCCTGAGCGCCCAGAGCGTATATAGCAACGGTGAATTAGTGGTTCAGCGCTTGAGCACTAAGAGGGAGCGCCTGAGCGCGCAAGAGAAGTAGCAGAGCGCATTGACTTAAGTGTCTGAGCGCTTGAGTGCTCAGAACTGAGCGCCTAGGCACTGGTGGCGTAACAGAACACATAATTTTCATTAAATATGAAAAGTTATGCCACAGACAACAGATTGAGCACATTACACAGAAAATCCCTAATCTTGAGAGAGTTATTTTGCGGTAGCAGACCTTGGAGGGTGATTTCAAAGGAGGATTCTTGAAGGCTTGAAGATCTTAATCTCCATTAAAGAGGTTTTGATTTCCCTTTCTCTTTAGTTTTCCTTTTCCTTTGGGTTTTCTTTCTATGAGTTTATATTCTGATATGGATTTGTTTTTATTGAACATGAGTAACTAAACCCATAGTTAGGGCTATGGGGGATCATGTTTTCCTTATTATTTGAATTTGATTTTGAATTTGATCATGGTAATTTCTTTTTGGCTTTATCATATTGCTTGTATTCTTGTTAGAATTTGATCACTTTTGGCATGTGTTAATTCATTGTATGATCGGTGACCATCCTCATTCAATGAGTGGATCTATATGGTAAGCCTAGGATTAGATTGGTGAATGATCAAACATCGATTTATCCTATCAATGGAATTGACGGTATGTTAGTTCATCTCTTGAATTGAGCTTAATGCATTCTTGATTAATTAAACTAAATGACCAAATAGGTGAATTAAATTAGGAATAGAATTTTGTTTTATCCATAACCATTGGGATTCAATAGCAAATAAGAAAATATTGGCAAAAGAATTACCTATTTCATAATTGAAAGAAAATCTGAATAACTAGATTTAAGTGAATCTTGCGCCCTAGTCTCTTTCTCATTGATTATCTTTTCTTTGTTTAATTGTTCATTACTTTTATTTATTTATTTATTTTGATTTTAACTTGAATTTTTTCATACACTTTCGATTGTCTGAATAATAAAGAGTTTAGCGAATCTAGTAATTACTAATTATTCCTCGTGGGATCGATAATTGGGACTCAAGTCCTATATTATTTGGCGATAGAGTGCACTTGCTCTTAGTGTATTTTATGCATACCAAGTTTTTAACGTTGTTGCTGGGGAGTAAGTTGGGAATATTAGAAGCGAAAAATTTTAGTTAATTTAGACGACCTTTTCTTTTATTCCTTATTTTATTTTTATTTTTATTGTTTTTATTTCTTATTTTATTTTATTTTATTTTTAATTAATTTTTCATTTTTTTTGTTTATATCTTATTTTAATTCTTATTTCTTATTTTATTTTATTATTTTATTTTTATTTAATTTTTCTCTTCTTATTTTTGTTTATTCTTATTCGATCTCAGTGTCCTGATTTGACTTTTGATCCAGAAATTGAGAAAACAGTTCGCAGGTTAAAGAAGCAGTCTTTTATTGCAATTGTAACAGAAGACATAAGTAGGATGGAGAGACAACCAGTTGTTGAGGCCAACCGTGAAGAAAGAGCTATCCCAGCAGAGCGGACCATATTTGAGTACTCTATGCCCACTGCTAAAGGGTATGAAGGGAGTATTATAAGACCAGTTGTGGCGGCCAATAATTTTGAGATTAAAGCAGCATTAATCTCCATGATTCAGAATTCAGTTCAGTTTGGTGGATTGCCTTCGGATGATCTTAATCAGCATTTGGTCAAGTTCTTGCAGCTGTGTGATACTATCAAGTACAATGGAGTGACAGATGATGCAATCCGATTGCGACTCTTTCCTTTCTCTCTTAGGGATAGAGCAAGTCAGTGGTTAACGTCACTTCCAAGGGGTTCCATTACTACATAGGATCAGTTGTCACAGCAGTTTCTGGTTAAGTATTTTCCTCATTCTAAATCTGCTAAGTTAAGAAATGATATATATTCTTTTGTGCAATTTGAAATGGACACTCTTTATGAAACCTGGGAGCGCTTTCAGAAGTTGTTGAGGAGATGTCCACATCACGGATTTCTCGTATGACAACAGGTTCAGACTTTTTATAATGGTTTGTCACCTGCAAACCGTTCACTTATTGATACTGCTGCGGGAGGTACTATATGGAGGAAAACACCTACTGAGAGCTAAGCATTAATTGAAGAAATGGCGCTGAACAGTTATCAGTGGCAGAATGAGCGCCAAGCTCCTAAGAAACAATCAGGTGTACATGCTGTTGATTCCTCTACTGTCATTCTGAGTCAGTTAGAAGCTTTGACGAAGAAGGTGGAGACATTGATGGTGACAAATAGTGCAGCCCCACCTATCATCTGTGAAGCATGTGGAGAACAGGGTCGTTCAAGTGCAAATTGTCAAGTTGGTAGTCTTTTTGCCCCCGAGCCTGAAGCAGCAAATTTTATTGGTAATTCCAACTGGCAGCAGTACAATCCATATTCAAATACATACAATCCTGGTTGGAGGGACCACACGAATTTCAAATGAGAAAATCAGCAAGGCTATCAGCAGCATCAGCAGAGAGCGCCACAACCACCTCCAGGTTTCCAAGCACTTGCAGAGAAGCCGAGTTTTGAAGATCTGGTTATGAAGTACATGGAGACTCAGATCAGCCAGCTGTCTACATTGATGACAGCGAAGGCACCAGGGACATTGCCTAGCACTACTGAGACTAATTCGAGAGAACAGGCCCATGCAATTTTTCTTAGAAGTGGTAAGGAACTTGAGGAGTCATCTCAAAAGAAGGAAATACTAGAGCTTGGAGATACTCTTATTCAGTCTGTGCATGATGAAGAGAAGGCAACTGAAGATGTCATTACTGAAGATGTCAATCAAGAAAGAGAGGTTGAGAAGAAAGCACTAAAGTGGCAGAGAGTAAAGAAGGATCATGAGCAGAGTCAGTTTATGAACCATCACCATATGCTAAGATCGCATTTCCTCAGAAGCTCAAGAACAATAAGCCAGATAAGCAATTTGCCAAATTCTTGGAGATATTCAAGAAATTATAAATTAATATTCCGTTTGTTGAAGTCATCTCTCAAATGTCCAAGTATGTGAAGTTTCTGAAAGAAATACTTACAAAGAAATGCAAGCGTGAGGAATTTGAGATTGTATGTCTTACTGAGGAGTGTTCTGCCATTCTTTTAAAGAAGTTACCCTCGAAATTGAAAGATCTAGAGAGTTTTACTATTCCTTGTACTATTGGTAACTTTTATTTTGATAAAACATTATGTGATTTGGGTGCTAATATTAATTTGATGCCTTTCTCTGTATTTAAGAAATTGAGAATGCAGGAACCGAAGCTCACCAACATTTCACTATAGTTGGCTGATAAATCCTTCGCTTACCTGTGCGGTGTGGTGGAGGATGTTTTAGTGAAGGTGGACAAATTCATATTCCCAATTGATTTTGTGGTGCTAAATATGGAAGAGGATGCTGATATTCCTCTCATTCTTGGAAGACTGTTTTTGGCCACTTCTGGAGCTGTGATTGATGTACCTCGGGGTGAGTTCATCTTGAGAGTGGATGAAGATTATGTAATCATTAATGTTTCTAGGGAAGCTAAATCTTCCCCAATGTCAAATCTCCATGCTCCTATTAATTTTGTTCAAGCTAAGAAGTAGGAAAACTTAGCTATTAAATACCCTTCGCCATCATACAGTGTTGATGTTGATCTTTTAGAAAGTCAAGCTGTTGAGACAGATAAAGGTCCTCCCAAGATCCATGCTTCTTCAGAAATTGGTCTTTCATCTGTTGATCAAGTGCAACCACCATGGCCTAGTGAAGTCAAGGCGCAATTGGGATAAACAAGCTCTTTTCTAGTTCAGAATTTTGTTGGAAGCAGTCTCAAGGCCATTGTTGAAGGGAGGAAGAACTGTTTTGCAAAGAATAAGACGTCCTCCTATTTCTCTTACTTTAAGCCACCTTAATTCATCTGAAAAGGCAACGTCGAGCTAATGACATTAAACAAGCGCTTCACAGGAGGCAACCTGTGTTTCTTCTTTCTTTACTTTATTTTAGTTGTTTTGTTATTTTTGTTTTTCTTTTAGATTTTACTCATATGTTTTGGGATTTTATTTTTCAGATTGTATTGTTGCACTGACTCTTGTGCTTCTCCTTTGCCTGACATTGTGTCATTGTCCATCAGGTTGTGTTGTTCTTTTCTTTACCCCCTTTATTTCTTTTTCTTCCACACGGACAATGTTTATCTTAAGTGTGGGGGGATACTTTTACAATTTTTGTCAAATTTTTTTTTTGTTAAAGCACTTGAAAAATGTTGGTAATTAAGTTGGAATTGTGTGTTGATTTCTTGATTTATTCTGAGCTGATGGAGATATGTTTTGAAGGGGATTCCATTGATCATGAGCTGATAATGTGTGAAACAATCTTTTTCAATAAAGTAAAGTGAATTTAGCATCTTATTTAAAAATTAGTCATGTCTGCTTGCTTTTATTCTCTTTATTAATTCTAGCCAAAAAGTGAGTTTTGAGCTTTAATGATTGGATTTTTCTTCTGGAGTGAGTTTTCTCTTGATTTATGAGTGCTAGAACTTACTTTGATATCTTGTTGAGACTTTAATAATTCACATACAGACTTGAACATGATTAAGACAATTACGCTTAATTCTTTCTTGACTTCCAGAGTTGTATTGATTAAATAACCCTTTAGTTGCCCCATTTGAGTCTGAAATTGATTTTTTTGAATACCCAATTGAATAATCAGGTTGAATTCTTTGGAGCAATTGATGTGTTGATTGGAAATTCTTGAAAGGTTGCTTTTGTCTTCAAGGGTTGAAAAGTAAAAAAGAAAGAAAAAAAAAGAAAGTTTGAAAAAAAATGAAAAAAATGAAAAAAGAAAGAAAAGAAAAGAATTGTTGGTGAAGAATAATGAGAATATTAGGTTGAAAGTGAGAAGTTGATATATTCTTGTGCATCATAATCTATCTGTCATCTTTTCAGCCTGATTCTGCTTTGTATTGATTTATTCATGAGCATTCTTTACCCTATTTTATCATTTCTTCTTACCTTCTATTTTACCTTTGCCCTGTTACAACCAAAGGTAAGTCCTTTTGATTCTTGTGTTGTATGTGAACCCAAATGGAGATGAGATTGATAAGCAAGCCTATGGTATTGCATTTTTTAAGAGAAATTTGAGTGATCTCTTTGTTCTTTAAACACTTGAGCGATGGTAAGTTGAGTGATCTCAGATGTTTGATGAAGAGAACAGTTGCAAACTAGACTCAAGCCTCTAATTGTTTAAGTGTTAAATGATCTTGCTTGATTGGATTTGATTACTGAACTTGAATTTCTTTTAATTGTGAAATTTTCCTTTGATTCATATTTCTTGATGTTGAGTTTAATCTTGTTGTTGATTCCTATTCTTTACTTGAGGACAAGTAAAGCTCAAGTATGGGGGAGTTGATGAACCGTCAACATGTCCTATTTTTACGGTTCAATTCCTTAGTTTTTCATATTTCTTTTGTTTATTTTTAATGAATTTTGTTTGTTAGTTTTGTTATATTTTTAGTACTGTTTAATTGTGTTTTTATTAAGTGTTTTATGTATTTTTGTCAAGTAATTACGCTTAGAGAAGTTTGGACGTTCAAAAGAGCAAGAAAAAAAAGAAATTTCACCAGGTGATCAGCGCCTGAGCGCTGGTGTTGGAAGTGCCCTGAGCGCTCAGAGCGTATGTAGCAACGGTGAATTAGTGGTTCAGCGCTTGAGCACTGAGAGGGAGCGCCTGAGCGCGCAAGAGAAGCAGCAGCGCGCATTGACTTAATTGTCTGAGCACTCAGAATTGAGCGCCTAGGCGCTGGTGGCGTAACAGAACACATAATTTTCATTAAATAGGAAAAGTTATGCCACAGACAACAGATTAAGTACATTACACAGAAAATCTCTAATCCTAAGAGAGTTGTTTTGCGGTAGCAAACCTTGGAGGGCGATTTCAAATGAAGATTCTTGAAGGCTTGAAGATCTTAATCTCCATTAAAGGGATTTTGATTTCTTTTTCTTTTTAGTTTCTATTTTCCTTTAGGTTTTCTTTCTATGAGTTTGTATTCTGATACGAGTTTATTTTTATTGAACACGAGTAACTAAACCCATAGCTAAGGCTATGGGGGATCATGTTTTTCTTATTATTTGGATTTGATTTCAAATTTGATCATGGTAATTTCTTTTTGGGTTTATCATATTGCTTGTATTCTTATCAAAATTTGATCACTTTTGGCATGTGTTAATTCATTGTATGACCGGTGACCATCCGCATTCAATGAGTGAATCTATATGGTAAGCCTAGCATTAGATTGGTGAATGACTAAACATCGATTTATCCTATTAATGGAATTGACGGTATGTTAGTTCATCTCTTGAATTGAGCTTAATGCATTTTTGATTAATTCAACTAAATGACCAAATAAGTGAATTAAATTAGGAATAGAATTTTGTTTCATCCATGACCATTGGGATTCAATAGCAAATAAGAGAATATTGGCAAATGAATTACCTACTTCATAATTGAAAGAAAATCTGAATAACTGGATTCGAGTGAACCTTGTGCCCTAGTCTCTTTTTCATTGATTATATTTTCTTTGTTTAATTGTTCATTACTTTTCTTTATTTGTTTATTTTGATTTTAACTTGAATTTCTTCATACGCTTTCGATTGTCTGAATAACAAAGAGTTTAGCGAATCTAGTAATTATCAATTATTCCTCGTGGGATCGATAACTGAGACTTAATGAGTCCTATATTACTCGGCGATATAGTGTACTTGTTCTTAGTGTATTTTACGCATACCACTTAATAGGTCTCAATTTCAAATAAATTAAACACTATAAGTCAATAAGTGCATAACAAATTAACAACTAACAAGTCTTACTAAGTTTGGAATAAACTAAACAAAATTATTCATAACTCAAATATTTGTAAGAAAACTTCTTTTACTTTGTTTTTGTTCTCTATCTTTTTTGCAATGCATCATAGGTTTATTACCATGTAAATTTTTTTAGTAGGTAGAGAACTTCTTCTAAGATCATTCATCCAGTTATGAAATGTTAGTAAAACAAGTATATTATTTTGTTTGAGTTATTTATTTTCTTTAATTGGTTTATAAACATAAATATATGCAATTCACAATTCTAATTATATGTTTATTGTGTTCTTTTAATCCTTTAAGAGAGTTTGTTTTCAGCAACACGAGTTAATGTTATAAAAAAACTTAATAAGTCTTACTAAACTAACATAAATTTAAAATAAACTAAAACAAGCTAACATGTCCTAAAAATTATAAATAACAAATCACATTAACTAATTAAAGTTAATGTCATCACATATAGAATATGGATTAACATAATTATTTACTCCCTTATTAATTTTATCATGATACTCTTTATCATCCAAACGATTAGTTAGATTTTTATCGCATTAGTCTGTCAGATACTTTGAGTTTCTAATCACTATTTTATTGATTACATTCTTAATGTGATTACAATAGATACACCTAAACTTGATTGACTGTATAGAAAAGTCATGAAAAAAATAACATAAATTGTCACTATAGTTAAATAACGTTTACAAAAAAAAAAACTTACTTGAGTGGGTTGAGGTTGCGTAAGTCGACACTTTCTAAATTCGTACTAGTACCTTGTGGTAAGTGTTTTCCAACCCGACTCAATCCGCGAACCTAACTCAAATGCACATTTTTTGGGTTGGATCGTGTCAAAATTCGTGAATTCATAAGTTGACTCAACCTGCTGAACACCCTTAACTTTAGATTGTCATACAATGGTTAGCATGACTGATGATAAAACAACGAACTACATTTACTAAGTTGGTTAAGGTTCAAATTTAATTGATGGGTTATGTATAAATACTTACTAAGGGTATTCACCTATGACCCTAAATTTTTCAACAATCAACTTTAGATTACCATACAAAAATATTGGTATGTGTCTTAACACTATTAACAAATTATATCATCCAAACAAACTCTTTAATATATAATATTTATAATTAATTTTTAATTTAAGTGGCACACAAAACCTCTTTTTGGTATTGTGGTGGTAGTGTTTAGGTTATGTTACTTATATCTTGACTAATTTGCCTTCTCATTCTAGTCAAGTCATTTATATCAACATAAAGAAATTTATAAAAATATTTTTTATGATTTGATCTCAAAATATTAATATAATTAAAATTTAAATATGTGACTGAACGTTTACCCACATATTATATGCTAATCTACCACTAGCCAACAGGGGTACAAAACCTCAATAAATGTTACTTGATTAGAAATCAAATCATACTCAAACCATTTTACGGGCAATGTTTAACATTATGTGCGCAGTTCATAACTTCGACTATACCCTTCATATTGTTACTAACAACTATAAGTCTATAACAGTATTTTATATATTTCAGACACAAACCACTGGGAAGTTGTCATACTTCTACCCAAAGCTGGATTTAGATACAGTTAACCCAAAAAAAACACCTCTAAGTCTCTAAAGCAGAACCAGCAAAGTTGACAACTTGAAGGTTGTCTTGCCATTTATCCGCTGTTCTTCACCAATTTGAGCCGTTGTACACACTGAATGAAACTCCTGCAGCGCAGAACCCAAATATAATAGTTAGTTGGAATATGTATACCTATGTATTTTGTACAATATGTTATTAATTATTATTATATACAGATTGTGGTGAAATAATAATAATAAATTAAAAGGGTTTTTTTATTGGCTTGAGAATTAGAATGGTTATAGCTAGGATGCACTTGCCTCCATGGCACGTCTTCAGCAAGAAGCCAATCACCTTCTTCGTCCTGATAAGCCAGTTCATAGCAGTTTGACTGTTGATGACCACCTGTAACACAACCCCAGATAAAAAAAAAAGGAGCTAATTAATCCCATAACTCAATTAATTATTAGCCTCCTTAATTAGGAACTTGGAAACTAGAAAAACATGCGCCCTTATCAACTTTGGCATAGGCAGCTTATTATAGTTATACCTACATTTTCCAAACATGTCCAACAAGGTTTCCTTGAGCGTCTGAAACGAATGATGCATGCTGAGATCAACCTTTCGTGCAATTCCAACACCTTCCATCTTCACCTTCACGTACAGGGTATTCGATCCTCTGAGGCCAACAGAACCATGACCATGATGATGATGATGATGATCAATCCACACCATTTGATCATTCACCGCAATCTCATCATCCCCATAGTTATCGAAACGAAGTTTCTTCCTCCAGGAATTTACGGGCGGCCAACCCTCTAGAGCTTCTACATCATTCCCAGCGTTCCTACTCAATAATACACACTTAAACTTAATCAAATCAAACACTTGGGAGTTTTTGAATCAGCCAAAGACGAGAAACATTAACATAATATGTGATGATCAAATCAAAATAGAGAGAAGGAGAGTTGAAATGAACTAATGAAGAGTGCTATATATACTTGGTGATAGAAGAGCAGTTGGTACGTTGGTCATCGGGGTCGTCATGGTGGTTTGGGTGGGCAGGCGTTAATGGGAGGAGAGGCAGAGTGGGAAGCATAACCTCGCAGTTGTTAGTGTCAGAATGCTCAAAGAGTTGAGAGAAACTACGTTTGTTGTGGAAGGGATGGGATTTATGGTTGGAAGAGAAGAGGGCCTTAGACTCGTAGGCACGAGAATTGAGGTCGAGGGCTTTGGAGGGATTGGTTGGGAGAGCCAGACCCAGCTGAAGCTCCATCCATGCAATGCAATGCAATGCGAGTATCAGTATCTGTATCTGTATGAGTAACCAACAACAATAAGAAGAGAACAAAGAACGCTGAAATATATATAGATAGAGAGACAGAGTAAGTGCTGGGGGTGGGGGCTTTAAGGGGAAGTGCAGTTTAGTTTTGATAGACACACACTAGAGAGAGAGAGAGAGAGAGAGAGAGAGAGTGAGAGGGACAAGGGACAGAGGATTAGGGTAGGAGAGCCCGGGCCTGGCGGGTACGGGACAAGGTGTTGGGAACAAAGCTAATGTGTCCGTATCAATGCCCCCCTTTTTACCGACCCATTTGCCTGCTTGTTTACTTCCTTCATTGTTTTCTGAATCCCCAGCCCAGCACCTTCTGTTTATACCCACTCCTATTCACGCGCATTCATTTCTACTTACTTCACACTACTAATTCTACACTTCTAATTAGCTGCAACTTGTTTGGCCTTTTAGATTTAGATTTTTCATGATTAAGGAGAGATTATCGGCTCCTTTAAATCTTCTTTATTTCTCCTAATCCATTAGCATTCTTATTTACTTATTTACACTCTACATTAATTACTCATACTTTTATAAAATAATAAATTAAAATTATGATCTAACAATAATCTCTCCCCTTAATTCATCATTATAGCATTTAACAAGTGAAAACTTCTCAAATATCACAGTTTTAGTAACTTTTAAAGTAAGCAAAAATTCTTATTCTTTCTTATAAATTGAGTTTAACTAATTTGATGGATAAAGAGATACACTATTTGTTCATGTAAAATATACAAATTTCTGTTAAATATGATGTTTGGTGCATATTTAGTTTTGTTTAATTTTGGAGAGAAAATTACTGTTTTTTTTTTACATGCCCTTCCAAAGTTATATGCTGTTTTAAAAAAATAAACTAATTTAAATACATATTTAATTATTCTTCGTTAGATAGCCAATGAGTCTCAGGACATACAACTCTATAGCTTAACATCCAAATCAATTAGTCTTGGTTTACGAGGACAATACATATTTTTCAAAGAACTTTTTTTTTATTACAAAAGTAGCTAGATTACTATGCGATATATTTTGATAAACAACATGTTTGCTCTCTAGGAATTTATTTTTATTTTTATTTTATTTTATTTTATTTTATGGGTAGGATCTGCTTTGGTTTGATTGAGTTGATTTGATGGAAAGAGGAGCGTCACAAACACGCTCCTTAAACGAGGGTGAAACAAGTCTAATTGGTCTTAGGAAGGTGCTCTCGTTACGGGGCCACCAAGATGGAAAGCATATCTGAAGTTACACTTCTGACTTAGCATAAAGAACTTGCAGTCAAATCAAAGCCTTGGAGCTGGCTGGGTCCATCCACCCCAACATTCCGGATTTTTCATTTCTCTTCCCTTGCCTTTCTTTGAAATTTCGTTAGATTAACTAGTAGCTATTTTGATTGAAAGTTGAATATCTTTTTGTATTAGTTGCAAGATTTAGTGAGTCAGTTTAAAAAATATAAAGTAAGCGTAAATATTGGTATTTAATTAAAAATTAAATTCAACCTGAGTCCTGAGATACTTTGGGAGAAATTTAAATACTATATTATAAATATTAATCTAAAAGACAGTATGTTTTCAAAAGTGTTAGATGATATGTAAATTTATGTTAAAAACTAAATATAATAAATTAAAAAATAAGTTTTATTACGAGGCCTAGATTGCTTTATTGGGTCGTCTGAGCTTGGCTCAAAGATTCTTAAACAAGTTTTTAGCACTAAGATACCATCGGCATTGCTAATGATTTCGACAATCTGAGCATTACTTTCAATGTAACATTCATAGTGCGCTTATCAAATCAAAGCTAAATAGATTCCCGGCAGGAGAAGTTTGATGCAAGGAATCGAGGTACGAAAGGCCGTTGGCTTGAAAGATCCATTTGTTTAATATTTAATTTAATAAGTGGGGCCATATTTTATTGTGTAATTTCATTGTATAATTCTCCTTTCGTATCAGAATCAAACACAGATGAAGAAATTAATAGAAAGACCGACAAAGGGAACCGACAAGAAATTATCTTCCAAAATTTGCCATATCTATCTCGCAAGGATAAATAATGAATAAAAAGTAATTAACACATACATAATTGCTAATATTATACACAGACAGAAACTAACCAAAAATGTTTCCCTTCCCTATGTGTTCTTCTTTTGTTGGCTTTTTGGTTATAATATGTTTAATCATGTGAAAAATCAGATAGATTCAATATTGTTATTTCATGGTCAGTGTTTCGGCCAAGCACAAAGGTAAAGTACCAACAACTCAAAGAAACATTGCCGCCTACACCAAAGTCACCCTGGCAGTTGCTGTGTGATCAACTCTTATATTTTTATCATAAATATATATATATATATATATATATATTTTATTTTATTTAATATTATTTATTATATTTTTTTTATTTTTTTTTCAATCACACATTCTTAAAAAATATATATATAATATTTATATCTCTAAAAAAGTATAACATAATTATTTTCTGTCAGTGATGGTGGCATTTACCATAATCCCAGAGTTTGGGATCATGAATGATTTTTGATTAATTTATCATATATAAATAAAAATAAAATTTATTAAATAAGTATAATTTAAAAAATAATTATTAAAATAATATAAATTATGATTCTCAACTACGATTTACATCTAAATTATTATTTTTTTATTTTTTGTATTGAAGTCGTAGTTTCCAAGCCACGACTTCTATGTCAATTTTTTTTAAACAAAAACAAAATACATAGAAGTCGTGACTTTCAACCACGACTTTAGTACAAAAAATAAAAATAAAAATAATCCCACAACTTATATTTAGATTTTTATTTTTTATTTTTTGTACTGAAATCGTGGCTGGAAGCCACGACTTTTATGTCAAATTTAAAAACAAAAAAACAAAATACATAGTCACGACTTCAGTACAAAAAATTAAAAAAAATAATCTGAATGTAAGTCGTGGCTGAGAGTCACGACTTATACTATTTTAGTAATTATTTTTTAAGTTATACCTATTTAGTAAATTTTACTTTTACTTATACCTATTTAGTAAATTAGCCATGATTTTCTTAATTATTTTTATCTATTAATTAATAGTAAAAAAATTAATGGTTAAGATCTAAGATTTATCACTTAGATAGTAGGTATTTTTATAACTTTTACAAATTATGTCAAAGGCTTTTTAAAAATTCAAATCAATTTTTACTACCACTCTTTCAAAACCTCCGACAACCACCACTCTCGACAGAGATAGAACCACGCACAACCCACACCTACCACCGCTACCACCGCGAACTTAAGAATGGCCACCACCCCCAATGTAGAAGCTCACCCCGAACCCTCATCCCATATATCGCAAATCCTAAATCTTAGATCTCGCACCACTACCACAGATCTTACACGCCACCCCAAACCCTGTTCACTATGACAGTGACTCTAGCATTGTGAAGAGTCTACGACGATAGTGGTGGGTTTTGTGGTGACTGGAGTGCTAAGCGGAGCAAAGAGAGGTGGTGGGTCTAACGTAGAGTTCGATGGAAGCAGTATTGGTCGGTTCGATGAAGATGCCAAATCAATCTGACAAAGGCTCTCTAGGTCTGTTTGATAGAGTTGTCGAAGCAATCTGACAGAAGCTCTCAAGGTTGGTTCAATGGAGATGCAAAAACCATGGAAATGGAGATGCAGAAGCCATGGCAGATTGCAAAGTATTTAAGCCATGGAGATGTAGATGCCGAAGCGATCTGACGGAGGCTCTCTGGGTTGGTTCTATGGAGATACAAAAGCCATCGATTGTTGAAATTTCTTTGTGATTTTGGATTTTGGATTCTTAGGCTAGTGAACCATTACTCCTGCTAAGTGTATTCAAGTGGAATCTAGTCTTATGTTACAAGGTGGTGGATCTAACATAGGGCTCGATGGAGGCAGTATTGGTCGGTTCAATGAAGATGTCGAAGCGATCTGACAGAGGCTCTTTAGGTCGGTTCGATGGATATGTATAAGCCATAGAAATGGAGATGTAAAAATCGTGGCAAATTGCAAGGTATTCAGGCCATGGAGATGTAGATGCCGAAGAAATTTGACGGAGGCTCTCTAGGTCGGTTCGATGGAGATGCAAAAGCCATCGATTGTTGAAAATTCTTTATAATTTGTGATTTTGGATTTTGGATTTTGGATTCTTAAGCTAGTGAACCATTACTTGTGCTAAGTGTATTCAAGTGGAATATGGTCTTTTGCGATATATTCTGACGAGTTCCAAGGTGGTGGGTCTAACGTAGGGTTCGACGGAGGCAGTATTGGTCGGTTCAATGGAGATGCTGAAGCAATCTGACAGAGGCTCTCTAGGTCGATTCGATGGAGATGCAAAAGCCATGGAAATGGAGGTGCATAAATCGTGGTAAATTGCAAGGTATTCAAGCCATGGGGATGTAGATGCCGAAGCGATCTGACGGAGACTCTCTGGGTCGGTTCGATGGGGATGCAGAAGCCATCGATTTTTGAAATTTCGTTGTGATTTGTGATTTTGAATTTTAGATTCTTAGGTTAGTGAACCATTACTCTTGCTAAGTGTATTTAGTTGAAATATGGTCTTCTGCGATTCCAACGAGTTACAAGGTGGTGGATTTAACGTAGAGTGATGAATCTTTAAAAATTTATATTTTTATAGTTTAAATTCAAAATTTTTATTATTTTTTAATCTCTTTAATTGAGGCAGAAAAGACAGGTTGTTGTTGGGTTGAAAATAACAAATATTTTAGGATTAAAAAGTAAATAATTAAATGAATCATTTTATAAATAAAAAAATTACTATAATAGATATTTCTAGGGATCCATAGATGTACCCAAACTCACAGGATCATATTAAACGGCACTATCACTGATTGCTAGAATAAGGTGGAAGAGTAGCGCGGGATTTCCACGTGGTGCCCAACATGCACACGAGGCATCTGGGCCAGTGCACCCTCACGGTTTCCCTCTGCTTTGCACCAATAGTACTCACTCTTATCAAACAAAACCATTGTTGCTTAGTCAAACAAAACTCCATGCTTTTCAAAACTTGATCTTGAAGCCCATGTGTTTCAATGGTCCAACCCACAAGAACAAGGGTGAAGGAGGACCACTTTCTTCAGAACGTCAAACTTCAAATCCAATCCAAATCCAAAAGTCACAACTTTCTAGCTCTTAATAATGTATGAATATGCCTCATTGTCCTTTGGCTTGGCCAGCTGGGTGGACTGAAATTGCAGGGAAGGTTCACCTATTGACATTGTATGGCCCTATAAAGAGTAGGTTGAGGCCTCCCCTAGGGTGCATAGGGAATGGAGTGGTTCAAAATCTGTCTCCTCTCTCCATTGAGTTATCGTCTGACGTTAGGTACTACTACACACACAGTCACATCCTTTGGGTTTGTTTGTCTTAATTGGCAGCTCCATGGCCTGGTTGGACATGCATTCATGCTATTGTTTTCTTTGTGGGCGCGTGCTGTCCTTGCATTTTGTATTTACTATTTGGTGGTTACTAAACAAGCCAAACACAACTGCACAAGTAGCAGCAGCTATCAGTGTGAAACAGCCAGATCAGGGAAAAGTCGAGTGATTCATTAACTTGGTCTAGTTTTCAAATCCTTTTTTGGTATATTCTGCTGGACAGCACAGAATATTAATTGATTGGCTTGGGCGTTGGGCGGCACTCATTGAAATTTCAGAGAGGAGAGGAGAGAGTACAGAGGGAGTTGGAGATGGCAGTGGCATTAGTCTTTACTACTTGACCAAACAGTGTTAAAAAGTTGAAAGGGTTTATGACTTTGTGACCCCATTGTCGGATTTGGGTCTCATGACGTTTGCTTTGCCTCTGCCCCTTATCCCAGGCAAAGAGGCATATTCTCTTATGGCCGAGAAAGAAAAATGCTGTGACTGACATATCTTAAAATTGGAGAAAGTTTTAGCTTACTTTCTAAGGTCTAAAGCACCTCCTATTTTTTTTTTTTGGTGAATAAAAGCACCTTCTATTTGGTAGAAATAAATTTAGACTAGTTATATTCGATCTTATTTATTCATTTTTTTTATCGAACTTAAATCTAAGCAAATTACAAAATGTGAAATTCAAGACCTGACATATCTTGGTTTTATTTCATGAATACAACATAGTCTAATTTTTCTCCCAACAACAGCCTAGTCTTAATGAGTAGTTTGTCACTGTCACTTGGATTTGGAGCTTGGAGTGCAAGTTGCAGTACACACGTGAGGAAGTGACATAAAATGGACCAGGCACATCGTTATCTTCTTGGCTACGCATTGCACATTTTGGGGTGAGGAGTGAAGTGAACACTGAAAAGCTATTTATAATCCTTGTCTGTTGGGTTAAATTCAAGGTAAATAACGCAGGGTAGGGTAGAAACCTATTTAACTCGCCTTACTCCTAAATTGATTAACATGTCAATGTCTAGCCGAAGTTAGTATCTCAGATGTGATGTATAACACAGGTGAGGTCGTGGTTCATTTATTCTGTCGCTGTAAATTAAATCCCCTTAAATGATAACCAGATGGGTTTTTATTTGCTTATTTGGTATCCAGTTTTTTTTTTAATTTACAGAAAATTCAGTATTTCTATTCAAATTTCATTCATCCTTATTATTTAAAGCTTAATCTAAGTAGCTTGACGTCTGAAATGTGAAAGAATTAATGTGTAAGTGGTTTTTTATTTAATTTTATTGGCCAACGCTAAAATGCGATTGGATAATTAGTATTTTTCCTTTCAGAATTTGTGGATAAATATAATTTTACAAATTTTATTGGATGTATAGAATTAAAGATTTTCATATTATCACTTGGTCAGTGAATAATATATGATATAAAATATAATTAAAAAATAACAACGTATATTGATTCGAGTAAAAAAGATTTGAATATCTTAAAATGTGATTTAAATTTGATTTCAAGATTCATATGATTAAAAATAACACTCTCAAGATAAGTTTTTATTTAGATATCTAATTATATCTTTGAAGATTAATATTTTACATATGGGGTAGGAGATACTTTGGAAATATATATATATATATATATAAAATTAAAAAAATTAAATAACAAAAAATCTGTTATTATAATAATATAGCATATACATTTTTATTTGATTCATACTAAGTTAAGTATAGTAAATGCATGAGTTGGCACTAATATGTAACATGGCCTAGGCCTACAATCCCGCCCACAAAACTTTATGGGTGTTTTTTCCATGAGGATGCTTGAGGACAAGTGGGGTACACATACGAAAAATTGAAAGAACATGAGAAGGCCCATATGATGTATCTGTCGCATGAGTTTTCTGATTGGGATCGGATAAAGGGCCTAGACCATCTTGTTTGATGGAGGGACAACCCTGTCCAACAAGTAGCACAAGCCCACATGGCTCATGGACCGCTTCGTGAGGGCAACATTTCTGCAAACTGCAATGTATTTGTGCCCGACCTCGAATTTGACAATGACAGAAATTAAGGTGTTTTGTTTGTTTGTTCGTCTTTTTTTTTTTACTTTTAGTTGATATATTTTTACTTTTTATAATAAAAAATATTATATTATTTTTATTTTATTTTATTTTTTTAATATTTTATTAAAGAAATGACGAAAATAAGGAAATGTTGGTGTTTATAATCTCTTTCATAAAATTTTAAAAACAAAAAACAAAATAAAAGCAGTTTAGTATTTTTGTAATTATCAAACAAAGTATATCAATTAAAAATAATAAGGAAAATAAACCAGATAATCTTAGAAGACCTTGCTTTTTAAAAAGAGAAGGATGAAAAAGACCTTACATATTTACTCAGACTTTAAAAGAAGAGAAAAAAGGAATAAAACAATAGAAGATTGTGGCTTTTACCATGGACCCTTGAGTTTGGGTCCATGGATGGTCTGACAAAAAGTTTTTAAAATTTTAAAAAAATTGACAAGACATCGACGTTGTCTCATAGATACTGGCGCCTGAATCGTCCCTGCCGCACTGCCCATGGCTGAACCCGAACCAACTCACTTCAAACTCGTCATGTTCTCCACCTTCCACAGCCCAAAACAGTAACCATCGCCTCAACCAAGCCAGAACCTCCATCTCACACCACCCATGGCCTCCTCGAACCCAGCCATGTCCAGATCTGACCCGCCGCCGTACCCATCTGCCACTGAACCTAGTACCCTCGTCGCCCACAGTGGCATCACGACTAGACCGAACCACCACGAGCCAAGATTCCACCATAATTGAGCTCCCAAACCTCAAATCATCGCAATCGGAGAGCTCGACATGGATGGCAATGGCAGCAAGGATATAAGCGGCTTTGACTGCGGCGTTGTGGAAGGACGACAACATTGGTCGAGGAGGGCGCCGATGGTGGTGTCATCATCACCGAGATCTGTGGAGACAAATTTAGATTGACCTGCCACCTATTGAGTAGATAATTAATCCTAACAATTCATCTAAAATTAACGGTTAGAAATAACAGGTCCATGGATGGGACTCTTCTTAAGAGGTCCATGGATGGAACTCTTCTTAAGAGGTCCATATCAAACGGAACCACAAAAAATAATGCGTTTATTACTGCTTTCATAAGTTCCGATACTAGAAGATATAGAAACTAAAAAGCAGTTTTTCATTTAAAAAAATCTAGAAATATCACAACTTATAACACATTGAGAGATGCTATTTATCACGAATAGCATTTTACGAAATTAACACGAATGATGTTTTTCATTTGTCTCTTTTAAAATGTACCAAGTTAATTAACCAAAAAGAAAAAATCTACATGCTATTTGATTAAACGCAGATCAATTAGCTATTTTTATTTATATTTGTGTACCGTCACGAAAGGAGTCGGGATGTATAGCAGTACCCTTTATGAAAGTCTCAAAGTCAATTAGTAGAATTTAGCTTTTTCCTAGCATATTTGGTTTAATAACTTTTGGAAATTTCAAATCATGTTTTGGGCAAAAACAAGCTTGCCTCTCTTGAAGTTTTTGCTCATACCATAATTTGGAGTTCCATAAACCAAACAAAACATCCACTTATGCTTATTAATTTTACGTAATCTCCCGTTTCGCTCAACTAACGAATATATTGTATGCTTGGTTACGAAACGGAATCTCAGCATTAGTACGGTACAATGTGTGTATATGTTCACGTGCTTTAACTTTCAAGTGCCACATGATTTTTTTAGGTGAATTAAACTTTGTCCTTCATAGTTTATAGTTTTCTCAGGTTTTGATGTTGTTGTAGAAATTTTATTTGTTCAAATTTTGTCCTAAAATTTGAAATTTTGATCAACATTCATGGTGACTTTTGTTGTTATTATTTATTTATTTTTTTAACGGGAGACTTTTGTTGTTATTAGAGTAATGTTAACATATAAAAGTTAGAGACAAGTAAATTTATATTACTTTTATATGGAATTTCATTAGAGGAGAATTTTAAAAGACCTAGATTGGAATTTTGTATCCTCGTATCTATTTCATTTAGTTTTCTGAAAAAACTCTTCCCCAAAAAGAAGAAAATCCAAGAAGAAATATAGATAGACTAGCTTTGCCGACACTAAAACACAGGACGATCACAAATCACAATTCAAAAGAAAAGTAATTTTTAGATTCAAAAAACATTGAATCAAAGTGGCTTCCAAGAAGCCAAAAAGAAGTGCATGCAAGGGGGGTGGGGCTTGATGTATAATGAATGGGTTGTTGCTTCACTTTGCAGTGGAAAGTAATTTCATGTGATCTGGAGGGGAAGTTGAATATTGTGGAATTAAATTAATTAATGAGAAAGGCAGGGAATCGCAATCTTATTAGGCCCTCCAAACATACAATGATAAAGAGTATGCTTTAAAGTCTGTGTTTGAAGGAGTGCAACATTTGATGATTAATTGCCCTCAAAAACCAACTACCATAATCAAACGTGCAACGTTAAGTAAATTAAACTAAAAATGGAGCACAATGCTGGCCAAATTGTCAATTGAACAGGTTGTGCTGCTATATGACTAATCTGTGCTTTCCTCTTTTGCATTTGGAGGTAGAAGCAATCAGACAGCCTATATCAGCTATACTAGACAAAAGATATGCACTGCTGTTGAAGCAATATGCAAAAAAAATATCCAATGCTGTTGAGGCATTAAGCAAAAGAAAATCTAATGCTGTTGTGTTGTGGCCATAAACAAAGTCAAATGTAACCTGAAACAAGGGAATTTGTCGTTTCCTCTGAATTCAAAGTCCTTTATACTGTTGTAACTTATAAGGAGTATGAGGACATGGGATGGTGGAAAACTATACATGTTGACAATGATTGAAAAAGCCAAAATCAGATCAAGGAGAGCAACAATTAAAAGACACTGATTTTTTTGGATCACGGTTTCAACGTTCACTGATTTTTTTTCTTTCTCACATGTAGAAGTAGTAGTGAGGGAAAAACGGGGAATCGAGGGTGGTTGAACGGTAACTTAAGTGCTGTTATGGTGAAAATAAAAAAAGAAAATTACATTTACTCCCTCATCATGATATTACATTCAATTTCATTTTTTTTAAAAGTGGTATTTACTTTTATTAATTGATCAAGTTATAAAATTATATAAATATTATCAATTAAAATCTATAAAATTTTCAAGATTCTGAGTTATTTATAAAAAAATATTTAAAAAATATATCAATCCCATTTTTTTTAAAATGATACACATCTCTTAATTAATTGATCAAATTACATAATTATATAAATATTATCGTTAAAATTTATAAATTTTTGACATTCACAGTTATTTATAAAAACGTGTATACTAAAAATAACTATGTATATTAAAATTTTATAAATTTTAATTAGTAATATTTATATATAATAATATTTTTTTATAAAAAAACTTTTATAATTTTTTTGTGTGGGTGTGTAAAGAATTTTTTGAAAAAATATATATATTTTTTAATTAGTAATGTTATCAAATTTTAATTAATAAAAAATATTATCAAATTTTAACCTGGTAATATTTATACATAATAATATTTTTAAAAAAATATTTTTTTATAAATAACTATAAATGTTAAAAATTTTATAAATTTTAATTGATAATATTTATACAATTATGTAACTTGATCAATTAATTAAAATAAGTGTTATTTTAAAAAAATAAAATTAAATATAATATAATCAAACTTAAAAAAATAAATGTAATTTACTCAAATAAAAAACTTCTTGATTGGTTGCGTACTTCATCAAGCCTCCAGTGGCCCAGATTCTGCGATGAAAAAAATCAATCATAATTTTTTTACATTATTTTTATAATATTAATTACATATTTTTTTAAAAAAATTATTTAATCATAATTATTAAAAAATAAAATAAAATACAAAATAATATTAGACATCATTTTTGGAAAAAAATTGTTTCATTACGCTAAGGAACTAAGGTGAGTTGATGCTGAAAATAAGAAACCAAATCGGATACGGAACACGAATCGAAGTGAGTAAGTGACAGGAGATGTGAGTGACCGCCAATTCATGGCAAGGCAAGGGACAAGATTGATGTAGTAGTACTTTGTGCAAGAAAGGTCAATGTTCCACCAAAATTTCAAGCCATTAATGGGACTCTGTCTCAGATCATGCATTAAAAGAGGAATAATTATCATCTCACACAAAAAAAATTTACACATTTTTTTACATTATTTTTAATTAATTAATAAAGTATAGATTTATAATTAATAAATATATATATTAATTAATAAAAATTATATATATATTAATTAATAAAAATACTTATTAATTAATTTATATACATAATTAATTATAAGTTTATATTTTATTAATTAATATAAAATATAATATCTAAAAATATAAAAAATTAAATTATAAATTTTATAAATTTTAATTAATAATATATACAAACACTTAAATTTATATATATTTAATTAAATATAAAAAAATATAAAATTTAATGAATTTGTTGTGATGTGACATGCGTATAAAAATCGGTGTAAAAGAAAATGAAGCGAGGATATCGAGATTGTTAAAAGAGTTCCTTTGATCAACCCACCCAAATTCAGCCTCAATCTCAGTCCACCGTCCCACTTCCCATTTTTTTCCTACTCCTTAACGTCGGTGTCTTGTCCCACTACCCATTTTTTTTAAAAAAAAAATCATTATCTATATCCATATTCAATCAAATAATAACTGAGTAGGGATATCAGTGTAAGTTAGACACGGTAAAATCCCCAAGATACGGTGGATACTAGTGACATACCACCAAGTGATTCAAATTTGTGAGTGATTCAGTCTGCACTCGGATCAGTTCTCTACGCCATCCTAAGAAATTGATGTTCCCTCCTAGACTACTTTCAAATAAAAATTTTAAACCTAGCTTGAAAATATAGGTTGGCAATAGTAACATCTTCCTAGCAACGGCTTCCAATTTTTCTATGATTGCCAAATCAAATTCTAACCGAAACTCATTCTTGCAATTTTCTCTTAGATTCTGTAGTCTATCAAACCTTTTAGAAAGAACAATACGAGTGCTATAACTATATGTTTCATTTACACTTTTAAGTCAAACTCTTTTTCTGTTAGTCGCTAGCTAGATAACAATTGGACTCCACTTACACTCTTTGTGAATAATTTAGATCTACATGTGACTCAATCATTTCCAATAATATAGCCAAAAAATGTTTGTAAATCTGTATCATTTATCTGTGAACCAGTCGATGAAACAAATCAAGAAATATGTTTTATTGTAGCATCACCCATATAAAACCACACATCCACTTAAAAGGATGATCTCCTAACCCCAGATATTGGGTGCCCACTTGAATGTGTGTATATATATATATATATATATATACTAAGTTCACTTTTGCTGGGGATTTTTCTTTTTTCTTTTTCCTGCAAGTCTTTTGGATGAACTGATGAACATATTGGAGATTATTTTAATTTCAACAAAAGCTGAAGTAGAAAGAATATAGGGCCCTCTGGTCCTAATCTTTATACGTAGTGCGTCATGCACAAGAGCATGTACATTATAAAGAAATAGGAATTCATTTTTTTTCTCGTACGTATAGCTCAGAAACTAAGTTGTCACTCACTATGTACCTGGTATGTAAAGGGCCAGCGAAGCCACAGCCAACAAAAAAGAATTCATGGAAACCTGAGGAAGACTTGGTTCTGAAAACCTTCATTGGAATGAAACTCCTGTCTTGGTGAGGGCAACTGGGCTGCTGTGAGAATACCTAGCTAGCCTGCTCGCCTCTGTATATATGCATGCCATGCGTGAATATAGAGCATATTGAGAGAAGTTTTTATATGCATGGCATATATTGAGGACATATTTAGTGAGCAAAATTTGTATTGTTAGAGTATGAGATTGATTGAAATTTTGATTATATAATTATATATAAATAGTTAAAATTAAAAGTTATTTAAATATTATATAATTATTTAAAAAAAATTATATATATTTATATTTTAATATTAAATATTTATATAAAATTCAATAGTTAATATTTATTTTTTTATATTTTATAATAAATATTTATTTTACCGAATACGCTTTTAATATATATATATATTTCCAATTAATGAAGTGAAAAACTACTGGACTGGAATACCCATTTAAACAAGAGATAGAAGACAACTGACTCAAACAATCATCAAGAAAGCTAAAAATTCAAATGACACTCGCTGTCCGAGTTCAACATGCATTGCAGAAACAGGGTTACATGTAAGGAAAGAAGAGAAACAAAAAAAGCAGTAACATTATTGGATGTATCGATGGAACAAAAAGCTTTCACTATGGCCTAGATTTTCCAATAGTGCCTGGAAATAGTGCAGTGTTTCATTCGTTTTGATGACGAGCCTTCCTTTCATGACCGACTTGGATTGGTTCGCCTTGTTTGAAATTGAAGCACTAGATAGCCCAGGATTGATCAGGGTCGTACGTACATGAAACTTAGGCCTACGACCCAAATGAGAATCGTCTTCATAAAACGGCGGTCCATAAAAACTCTTCCCGGTTCCAATTGAAGGCAGCAGGCTCCACTGCATCTGCATTGCTCTTGTTCCTGCCATGTAATTGCCCTTATTTCTACTACAAAGGCTCACCCCTAGCCGACCCCACTCTCTCTCCCTCAGACAACAAGAGTCGATAGATGCCTGACATGAATCCACTTTAATATCGCTACATTATCTTCAAGCTTTCCAGTATCATTAACTTACAATGATATACCCACTTATGCATGAGCATTGAAACTACGGCATTTTCATTGGCTTTATCTACTGAAAAGAATTTCACACCTAGCAAGAGAAATTCTTACATACTATTAAGTTTATTATACCTAACACTTCAATTGAGTTGTTAAAATTAATCTATCAATTTGTATTTCACTGCAGCATTGTAATCTCCCCTAGCAATAAATAAACTTCTTAGTGATCGTAAATGGTACGTATGCTCAGCCATTAGTTACTAGAAAAGAGTACCACCCCCTTGCGCCAGGGTTAAATACATTGGCAAATGAAAATGACGCGCATTGACTCAAAGGTACAAATATAATTAAGAAATGCATTTAATATGCTAACATCGTACCTTAACCAAATCAGGAAATACACAATGAAGTTAATATATTCATGTATCACTAAAGAAATTTTTGAGAAAAGTGAATTTATTTACAATACTTCATCTTGTTGGGCGTAAAATGAACCATCATCAACAGGCAACGATGGTGGGGTTCCAGGTGGTATACTAGCTTCACCGTTCTCACCAGCACATATGCATAGAGCCTCTGCATCCCTGAGGGTTGCATCAAGGTCAATGTGACCGCTTAGCTCGTTTATAAACTTCAAAAGGGTGTCAAAGTCCATTTCCTCTCCCATTATTTTATTACGATATCGCTTCAAGACGGCGACACATACATACAGGTGCAGATGCTCAGACGGATAATGTGTCCATAATACTTCCCACAAGCGCATCGTTTTTTGGTACTCAAACTCCCTGAAATGTCAATCAATATTGATTAGTTTTCTAAACAAGTATCGTAGATAAACGTTTCAGATAACTCAAGGCAAGGCTAAACCTGTCAGACATTGAAAATCAGAAATAATAAGAACTTCACTAACATAAAGTGGATTAGTTTGTTATCTCCATGAGAAGAAACATAAAATGGAACCTCCAAACATGTTCTCTCTAACAGAACCAATTCTATGGAGAGTAAAATTTCCCCTCACGTTCTCTCTAACTGTTGAAGAAACTGTTATCAAGAGAAGATAGACCAGACTTCAATATTTTCAGGCATGGGTCAAGAAACCTCTTAAGATTTTTTTATTTTTTATTTTTTGGTTTAAAAAAATTGTTCAAATTAATAACGATTAAATTATTGAACATTCTTATCAGACAGAGAGCGCTTGTTCTCTGCAAATGCAAAGCCCGAAATGCTCTTCCAGTATAAAATCCTTCTGATACATCCCAGGAGAAGTAAAGCACAATCACTTGAAAGTGTTAGCAAACTAGAGAACATTGTCCACAACCTGTCTATCATGAGTCCCAAATTAATTTTCACAGATTCCTTTTAGGTAAACAGAGATTCATTAAGCTACCTTGGAGGCAAAATCATCTCTAGCTGAGAGAGGAGGAATATAATTCTGCGAGGACCCAGTTCTCTCAAAGGATACAGAGATTCATTAAGAGCCCAGTTTCTCAAAGAAAGCAGCTCAAATTAAGGACTACCTAGTTGTAATTGCAGGTAGTTTCCAGAGCTATATTTGTTCATTGAACTCTATCAAAATAAAAATAAAAATTAAATAATTGAAAGACAGTCAAACTGCCTTCTGTGATGCTAGCATAGTGTTAGTAATAAGCCTCCATTCACGAGGACCTATTTTAAGAAGCCTAGAAACACAGTTAGGCCTGGGGCAGAAGACATGTAATATTAGTAGGCAGTTTTATTAATTATTAGTAACTGTTATATTTTTAGTAACTGCTATATGTAACTGTTGTATGGAGTTTGAATAGGGGTAACTGAAAAATAGAGATTAGGAGGGAAATGAGGGGGAGGGGAGTTATCATGGAACTGGTTTGTTAGGAGAGACTAGGCTCTCAAACTCCTAGGGGTCTCTTATTTCTTTTCCTCTTTTTCCCTGTAATTTCTAGATTCTATGTACTGTAGTCTCTGTTGGAAGTGATTTCATATAGATATATCTATAATAAAAGAAGTACATTCAGTGTATTAATTGTTTTTCAAATCAGTTCTATCACATAGCTAAACTGTTTTCAAATGGTAACAAGGGGAAAATAACTACATTTAACAACATAGAAACACAAGCAATGTTAACATCATATCATCATATGTACTAAAACAAATTGAACTACAACAAATATAGCTTTTCAAGGAATCTGACCTTTTAAATTGAATCAAAATCCAGCGGAAACAAAAGAAATAATTCAAGCAGTCATGCTGCCTGAAATAGTTATGCAATGGACTATCCAGCAGCTCCACCAACTGTACCAAAGAAAAATATTATTTGCTAGGAATGACAAAGTACACCAAAAGCAATACATGTCAATACCAGATTTCCTACAAATATATTGAGACCAGTTACCCCAGAAATGTAGCATAATAGCATACACGGGACAGATAGACACACCATAAAACATAGACTATCAAAGTATCAATAACAGTTTCTTCTACAGGAAGCTTAATACGAAATTTGACTTAACCAGAATCTTCTTCTTAACATGTAAGGCTTCTAATAAAAAATTACTGACAGCCTAAAACTCCTATTTTGCCTTCTAGTTTCATGAAATGAAACGAAAAATCGTTGTGAGCTTTACAAGACAATGACACATTAGAGGGTTACTAATAGGTCTAACTCATGCATCTCAAAGGCACGGAACAGATTTTTAGTTGATAAAGACAGAAGAGATGCATCTAAACAATAGTTAATGGAGAGACTTGAAAAGAAAACACAAAGATGGATGAAAGTAAATTGGTGCCAAACAAATAATTGTTGACATTAGAATAATATTTGATAGATTCTACGGGTGAAAGATGTAATGTTACATCAATTTCTCTATATTGCAGAATTAGATGTTTGGGCAAGACTGTATGGAGTAAAATTGAAGAATGTTTATTTTGATACAACTTAGGAATCATTGTAAGCTAGTTACATAGGCAAAGCCAGTATCACACCCACTTGATAAGTACAAAAATTATGAAAAATCGCAAAAAAAAAAACTTCTATTTGAAATCTCTCAAGTCTATATCTAAATCATTTAAGCTCATCTCTGCATATGCAGATGCCTTATAAGATTAATGCAAAATGAGCTTGTGTACATGTGTGTTAAAATAATATAATACTACAGTAAGGTCACTGAAGGCAAGCAGTGTAAAATTAACCAACAAAAATATGACAACCTAATCAATAAAAATCAATAATGGGGTGTCTGTATGTAGCTTGTGAGGGAGAGAGAGAACGAGAAAAACCTTAGATAATGCAAAAAGTTGAGAGTGCATGCCATTTTGGTCGCGATTAAAATTGGGTCCAAGACGTTCCATTAGCGCAACAAAACACCAAAATGCCTCTGATTCATCACCCATCACAAACAATATTGGAGATAGAAGATCACTCATTCCCTGTAAAACAGCATATATATAAGATTCCCTAACCATATGAGACAACAATCCTCAACTATTACCCATTTTTTGGATTGGGGAAAGGGGAGAGGATGGCATATGAAAACAATTAAGGGACATGATGATTCATGGTTTTGGAATGTACTTTGGTTCAGAAAGATAATAGCTATTAAGATTCTCCTCCCTGGCTGCAGTGAATATATAAAATTATTTGTTTAATCAAATAAGTAAACATCCACAGCAACTACACAAGCACATACAAGAGGGCCCATAACTTCAAAAAAGGATAAGAACAAAATTTTGGCGTTCAAGATGTATGATATTTACAAAAATTAACTTTAAGCCCAAGATCAACTGCATAATACCTGACAATAACCAAGATCAAAGTTGTAGAATGAATATGTCAACAGGATATCTCGCAGAACATTTACATTTGGATTATCATCCCCTTCATAGAAAGCGAGCGATCTATCAGTTCGCACCTTCAAAAACACAAGACAGTTAAAACTACATAAGCATCAGTTAGCTGTACATTTGTAGGCATTCTAACTTAGAATCAGTTGCACTAATTTCCAGCTTACCACGTCTTTCTCAATAAGACCTTTCCTTTCCCTGAATTTTGTGAATCTTTTAGCCTGTGCCAAGGAGATACTCTACAGAGAAAAGTACATAAACAAAATTATACTTTGAAAAACGCTTAGTTGAGAGCATAGAGAATTACGGCAGAAAAATAATGTCAAAAGAGATGGGAATATCCTTTATCAGAATTCATGATCACACAGATATTAATTAAAAAAAGAAAACAAACTTAGACAACAAAAAAGAGAAGTGTTGATCCACGATCAGGTCATCAAATTTGTGTAACCGGCAGGATTAGGGTTTGCATTTAATGTTTTTATCAGCTCCATATCTGCGTTTGGGGTTGCACAATCCAGAACCCAGTTCAATGGGGGTAGCAGTGACCCAGGCACAATGATTCAGGCCCGGTTCCAGGTGAGAAAAAAATTCAACTGATGCAGGTGCAGTGTGTCACAAGTGGTTTTGCAATCTCTGATCCAAATCTGACCCATTTACACCCATATTAGATACTGTATCGTTAATCTTGTATCAGTCTACTTTTTAAACTGTTGAATGGAAAGTCCTTCCAGCATGGCATTAATTTTGATATTCGACAGACTAGAAACTAAAGATGTAGCAGATAATAAAAATATTACAAATGGCACAAACCACCATATAATCAATTGCACCTAATTTATAATACAGAAAACTATTGTCAAGTGAATAGTACGAAAGCAGAAAGATAAGTATATCAACAAAAAAGTATGCTAGGAGCAAAGAAAACCTGCCACTGGTTCTTTATGGTCTCATACTCTGACTTCTTAACTGACTTCAGGAATTCTCTCTCAGCATATGTTGATTCATATGAATAGTATCCCAAAAGCAAACCCCAAACCTATCATTTATATAAAGCCTTATAACTGGAAGAGCATATTTAATTTATAATAACAATACTTAGCTTAAAACTCATCACATATACAATGCGCAAACCTCATTTCGTAATTTGTGGTCAAGTCCACCATAAAATATTCTCTTTCTCAAAGCTTCTGAATCTATGACTCGCCCTTCAGAATCCAAGAAGGTAATCCACTGCAGATGTTTGACCCCAATAAGCAATTTAGCAAACAACTTCGGAAAACTTTGAGGATAACCTTTTTAATCTAATAACATGAATGACATCCCTCAACAACTCTCATAATCAGCATAGCCATAACAAGCGTACAGCAGTTGAATGATTGCGGCTTGAAAATATTTAATTTCAAGGTTGCATCATGTGCACCACACCAAAACCAATGCATAAGTTGTCACATCACACTCCAGAATGCCCCTTTATGGCAGAGTATAGTTAAAAAATAACTTACAACAACAAAGCCTTTTCCTATTAGGTGGGGTCAGCTACAAGATTCAACAAAGTTTTACGTTAACTATCGACTACCTAACACAATCCTCCTCTTTTATCCGGGCTTGGGACCGGCTATGTAAAGATTTGCAATAAAGCACATCATAGAACAAAATTCATACTGACACCCTAAACTTTCAAAATTCAAATATATATATATATATATATATATATAAAAACAAGATCAAGATATTGAACAGAAAACTGATTGAAATTTCATCCAAAACAAATTGTCATAGTAGAAATTTGGCATGCACACTTGTCAAGAAACTGGTACATGCATGCATAGTTGCATACATCATATATGCACAATAAATAAAAATGTATCAAAGTTACTTTCTTTCCACTTCGAACTCCAAATTTTCAGGGATAAGAATCCTCCTGTATGTTGCAGTTTTAATCCTAGATGTTCCTTTCTTTTCCATTCTAAAAAACACCAACTTGTCTCACTTTCAACCCATTGCCCCGTTGTTTTTACTAGAACAACTTTTAAAATTAAATTATTCTTATTTGCCTCAAATATGTCATTTAAGATAATGAAAAAAAATAAAGAGAAGTTTTTATCAATGGTTGGTTTATATACAGCTGATTGAATCACTGAAGATAAAATAAACATTGAAGAACTAATTTCACCCAAATCATGCCGAATGATACATTGTTCTGTTGCCCCTCACAGAGGAAATATAGAAAGATAAACACATACATGTGGAAAGAGAGAGTAAAAACAAAGAAAGCAATTTGAAGTTCCAGGGGAACAATTAAACTGAAGCCATCATACTGTCCATCTAACTTTTGGTCCAATCATCCCCAGGAAGAAAAAAATCCTTCTAGGTTATGTCATTTGCAAAAGCAACCATAAGGAACACTTGCATTACAATATGGATGATCATCATGACAAGTGAGCATTTCCAAGAGAAATTCATGCTTAATTGCTTATAATCTAATGCTAGCAGCCTGTATAAGTAACGATATCTTACAAGAAACATACAGCTCATACCTCTTCAGAACCTAAAGGGGGTTGCCGCGGTTTTCCCCACACTAGTGATAACTTATCAAACTGCCAGAAGAGAAACAAAAGAGGATATCATTAATATTATATGGTGTAAAAGGGAACAAGAAAAAAGAAAGTCACCTACAAAATTTTGGAAATAGGAGCAGTATCCTAAATCAATCCATAAGCATACACAGCAAATATGATATTACCTCCATAACAACCAGATTATTCATGACTACTAGGCTTACAAAGCCAGCCCAAAGTCAAAATAAAAAATAAGGGCTGTCTTAGTTAAAGAGCTAGCTACAGATATACATTTTATTAAGAGTCTTCTATCCTATCCTGGTCTTCAACGAGTGCTAATTGACTGAATGACAATACCCGGCAAAGAAATTATCCTATTTGCTTTGCTAGCATCCTTTGAAAAGTAAGTTGAATGAGCCATATTAACACAGATTGACAAATGCCAACAAGGCACAATATGGACAAGCCAATAGAAATATCAGACAATTTTCTATACAACCAGTATCACCTTGAACAAATTCTAGTACATTAAAATAACATTATTATACACATTTAACATTCGGAAATGAAAGTTGTGCACAACATGTCGCTAACTAGCTAATTGACGTTTTAATATTTTATTTTTACTATGAATGTTAAGTTTGAGTAGTTAATTTATATGGCAAATTAATGCAAAATAGCCAAATATTTTACTGTTTTCTTTTTTTCTAATGTTAATATCTTCCTTCAGTGAAGCGTGTGGTTATCAATGCCTCTAGCCTCAAGGAGATAAAACCCCCTTGCGGTTTAAGGGCGCCGCGCCTTTCACCTTTGACTACCTTGCTCTCTTCTGCTCCTACATCAGCAAATGAAGAGAACTAGTAGCCACCAAAAATAATCCAGAAGCTTCATAAGGGCATCCAACACACATCAGATCAAATGTTAGAAGTTTAACCAACCACACTTCTTCTTGTAGACTCAAATGTCGATCCAAGTCGATGCAATGAGCATAAAGATCAGTACCTTATACTGACTTTACATTTGTTACAGCATAAATGCAGAGATGATAGAAGAACAAATTTTCAACAACTGATTGTACAATAATGAAACCAGTTCATACTGTATGTCACAGCAGGACTAATTCTACAAACAACCGGTGTATGATTATAATATTACCTAAGCACCTGTCACTCACAAATGACAATAAACTAAATATCTTTAACAAACTCACTATCACACTCGCCAATGGTGGAAAAACTGAAAGGAATTAGGAATGTGAACCCAGAAACAAGATATTCCTGTACCTCCTTACAACTGATAAGCTCAAAAGTTCCCACACTGGTGGCAGCTTCCTCACAAATTCATGTTTCAAACATGAAACATTCAGTTTAGTTATGATGAAAGTCTGCATCAGATGGTCCTAGAATAGAACTTCAAATTATTCAACATTAACACAAGTAAAGGGGATTGCAATAAGAGACTAAAGATCTCTCTTAAAGCGTATTTTACTGGCATTATCCAATAGGTACAAGATGCACCACAAGACACTTTATGACTATAATATTTTCATTTACCAATCCCCTTCTCAAATGCATTATCCAACAGGTTTGTTCCAGGCATGACATATATCATCATCTTAAGCTGTCCACTGAAGAAAAAATGACTACCTCGCACTGAAGAAAAAATGACCTTACCAAATAATACACTAAATTTTAACCAAACTTAAGCTGTCTGCTGTCTGCACAATAATTTTCACAACACTGCCAAAATTATTGCCTAATGGATAATAGTAAAGAGGGTAGCTAATGAAACACAGCCAACAGATTAAGAGATCCCAACATATTATTCAATATCCATTGGATAAAAAATACATGAGAAGACACAATCAGAAGTTCACAACAATTTGTACTAAAGCAAAAGATGCCAAAAGAGTAAAGGGAAATAAATAAATAATTCTAAACCAATCCTATTTTAATGAAGATCTATACTACTACACTACTATTCCATAAAACTACACAAAACGGAGGACCACCAAAAGTCTCTAATCAAAATAATTTTGTAGCTAAAAACAAAATTTTCTTGCTGACAGTAACACTAACATTTACAATATCAGCACCAACGTAAAAGGAGCTACCTCCAGAGGATCTGAGACAATGGAACTTTCATCAGGAATGTTTCCTGCAGCACTGGAAGACTTCTTAGGATGATCAAGGTTAGTCTGGATATGGGTTCTCCTCTCATTGGAACTAAATCCATTACTCTGGTTTTCTCCAAAAAGTTGTGAAGTTGTTTCACGGGCAAATTTTGTCACAAGAGAGAACTTCTCTAAAACTTGAATAGAAAGGTCCCGAGCAGGATCATGAACTTTATGTCTAGGTCTCCCATAGAACTGAGCAACACTGACACTTCCATTATTAACACCACTATCAGCCCTCTCTTGGTTCTCATTCATAGTGGATTCATCAACTGACATGTTTGAAGGTCCACACGCAATAGTAACAGCCCTGGGCAGCTCCAAAGAAGACAAAGTTCTCTGGAAGCCAATCCAATCATTAGAAAATTTAGCAGGCCAAATAAAATGACATAAAATTAAATTATATAAATCAACTGAGACTTCAGAGGCCTAAGGGAATTCCAGATGTAACCATCTACATTCTTCTCATCTTTCTTGCTAGAATCTAGCAAACATACATACACTTTATATGAGTGTCTGTGCTCATATATAAAATTATAAATTGAAATTTAAAAGTGAAAAAAATGGACATAAATTTCTCAGAACCATTATTAATATTTTGACCATCAAAATAAAAGAGGGATAAGTCACTCATGATCTTGTATCACTAGTGATGTAAATTTTCCTCCATAAATGCTGGTGATATTGCTAAAAGTCAAAAGATACTGTACATCAATGATCAAGTTGCTAAAAGCCTAAAACAAAACAAACTTTATTTGAGTATCGCACAGCACACACCTGCAGTGTATTCTGAAAATCATTCACAAGGAATACATTTGCATCTTCTGCAGATCTGAAATGCAGCACAAGAAGAAACAAAAAAGAGATATTTAACACATGTCTGCATTTGGCACTCAAACATGAACAAAATTGCAAGGAAAAAAAAGGCTAAAAAAGATAGAAGTTTGCTATTAAAATAATGTTTTTCTTGATGCAATAAGAATTTGGAAGTGTATAGGATTTTATTGGTGCCATACCAGCACGAAAGAGTGATTCTGATGCATATGAAAGAGTAAAAGACTAGGTATCAGTAAATACAGTGTGCAGAAAACATGGGTAAGATGATCACCAACATTTGAAAAACGTTATGCTTATTAAGGATTCATGATATGTGTCACACAGCTGATCACTTACTTGAAACTTAGAATGGTTAAGTCTTGCACATAATACATGGTAAAGTCATACAAAAAGATTTATGATGACAATCAAAGAATGTCCAACTGCAGGTTCATCAATTTCATACACAGCGAAACAAAAACATCATTCATAAATTCACAGCAACAAAAACAGTAGCAACAACTAGCTACAAGACTAAAGTGAAAAGTAATTATTAAAAAAAAAACTAAGTTCCTCAGTCTATCATGAATAGACTGGTGATTGTATTGTTAATAAGCCATGTGAAAAAATGAAAAAAAAATTTAAAAAAAGGCATGAAACCAGGAGCTAACCTCACAAGAAGAACATGTTGCTTTATTGTAGCAAGGAATTCTTTGACTCCTCCACTATAGAAGTACAGTGGAGGATAAGCAAGTCCTGCAAAAAGATTTTATTCACACAAGAGAGAATTTTAGAAAACAGAATATAAGGTATAGAATGAGTCAAATATCTAAACCTGCCCTAGACATAAAAAATGTTGCCAAACAAGCACAAACACCTTATTTACCGAATCAATATTACCCAGAATGCCTAAAATACTACAGCTACATATATTTAACAGAGATCACATCACGCATGAGCCATAACAGACTTTCAAAGAAAAATCAAATTCCAGCAATTATGTGCAGCAGTAGCTAGGTATGCACTCATCAGATAAATAAGCAAACAATTTTTTCAATCAATAGAATTCAATCATATATATCAAGGGTAGAAACCAGTGCTTGGTATTACTTTTAATTAGAGCTAGAAGAGTATTCAGTCAGAGAACTTGGCAAAAAGTGGAAGTTATTACTTTAAAAAAAAAGTTAATTATTGATGTCGAAAGCACAGCTGCAACATCTCAGAATAGTTTTGAAACGCAACGAAGTATGTTAGCTGCTAAGAAACATTTTTAAAACGCATTGAACTCAGAAAAAGCATCAAAACAGATAACCATGTTTGCATTTTCTAAAATGTATTATTAAAAAGGAATGATATTATCACTTTTTAATATATATTATAACATTAATTTTTAAATATACATTAAAGTATATTTTTTACTATTATACATTTATTCCCAAAATGAGAAATTAGCATGTAATAAATTCATTATTATACTATCAAACCACATGCACACCCCTCGGCCCCATGATTTAATATAATATCATACGCATAAATGCACATAAATAATATAAGTTAAATAGTTAATACAGAGCAGCGTGGAGAACAAAACAATGAAAAATCGAAAACAACCACGATAAATATAAAATCCATTAGATTCATCAACAGAACTTCACCTGACGACAGAACAACAATGATATATTGCCACCCAAGTGCCGGAGTATGCCTCCGGATGGACCTGATGTCGGTAAAGGGCACAGCCCTTATGGTGTAAAGGTTTCTGTCTAAACAAGAAATGGAACAAACTTCAACATATATTACCACATTGCACAAGGCAGTAAAGTCATCCAGTCTACTATAAATGCAAACTACCTTTGTCAGACAGCCTGGCATCTGAGCTATGCCCTTTGTAAGGTATCCAAGTCTACAATGAAGCGAAAAGGAGAACATTTGCATAAACAACAAACAAATCATACCCAAACAAAAAGGATTGGAACAAACAATAAATGATTACCATAAACAAGGAAGAGCTTTGCTTAATCAACTTCAGTCTTCCACTGATTCTTTCGGAGACAAACTGAGTCGGATGAATTGCGACATTGTCCTTCAAATATACAATCTCAGCGCCGTCACGCTCACTAGACGAGCTCTGTTTGGTACTGTCGCTACGCGGCATCATGCTCGTAGACCCCTAATCCGAATCAAACCCCAAACAAAAACTCGTTAACTCAGTTAAATTTGTGATTAGAAATATAAAAAGCAATGCAAGATTGACGTGTTCAATTGAATCGCGGAACCCTAATTGAAATGCAATTCGATCGGAGGAACCAAGAGGTAAATGGAAATTGTGAAGTGAAAGAGGCGATGGTCTTACTTGTTGCTGAGACGCAGCGTAATCGGCGTCGTCAGATAAATCGTGAAGCTCAGATTCTAGCATCGGCGATTTCGCAGAAAACTGAAATCACAGAGAAAACGACAGAGAGAGAGAGAGAGGAAGGTATCTTCGAAGCGAAGGAAAATATGTGTTGATGGGAAATTAACAGAAATGAGATAAGAGGGGACGTCACGTTGCATTTGTCTTCAACGCGGGTACCGAGTTCATTTCGTGGAATGTACACCGCTCGATGCCAATAGCTTCCAAAATGAACGGTTGCGATCGACGTGTTTATTCACTATTATTTTCGCTTTTCGTACCGACCAATCTTGATTCTTCGCCTTCGTCCTTCCCCACCGCCTACTAGTAGTAACTAGTAAGTAACTTCCGTGACCATGCGTACCAAAATATATATTTATTTATAAATATAAATTATAAATAAATATAGTAAAATTAACTTAAAATTAATAAATGTAAGAATAATTATTTAAGTAACCCAAATTTCCCTTATTAATTTTCAGAATATGATAATTTTATATTTACAATTACTAGATATAATTTATTTAATTGGTCTTGATAATAAAATCTTCGTGATTTCAAGGTTTAAAAGATGATTTTATATTAAAAAAATTTAAGAAACGCATTTGGTTGACATATATCAATCTATTTTTTTTTTTTAAATCTCTCTCTCTCTCTCTCTCTTTTTTCTCTAAAACATTAGACATCATCAGTGGATAACCCCATATCATCAAGTTTTAAATACTAACAGATAAGTTGATGAGCATCAACATTGTTCTCACGACAAATATAAGAGAAAAGATATCGATGAGACTCTTATTGATTTAATATATAAGAAATTTATAATTCAAATATGTCCATATTCATTTCACTTTGTAACATACACTTTTTGATAAATCATCATGAATTATTCTATGCATTTTAACTAACTGAGCAATTCGACAAACGAGTCATGAAGTAAGTCTTATTCATTTTATTTTATGCTTCAATTAAAAATTTTGTTCAAGATACAAAGGATCTATAATGCAACTATGCTAATATTCATTTCACTTTTTAACATATATTTTTTTATCATTATTTATTCGTTAATAGTATGAGTTTTATATGAAAATTTATTGATAAGTAAAATAATCTAAATAGAATAACAATATCACTCAAATATTATTTTTTAAATTTAAATTATCAATATTACAATAATAAGACATTACATGTATCATAAACCCATGCATTTTGTTGAATACATTTTTTGTGATTATTGGTTTTGCATAAAATCTAGTATGTGTGTTTTCATTAGAAATAAATAAATTCATACTCATAAAGGGTGACTCGAGTTACAAAGCTTGAGTTCAGAGATTGAGATTGATGTATCTTTACTTAATGTTAGGGAAAGAGTAACTTCACTAACGAGTTAATTACTATACAAGTATTAAAATATTGAAATTTTTAGTGTTAATGTTGAGTAATTACAATGCGTGTTCAGTTTATATATGGAATCAATATGCGATTTCTATCACTTGAGAGAAGGGGGAGTAGAATATTGTATCAAATTATGAATTGAATATTCTTGACTATGTTGCAGTCCACTCCCCTCAAGATAAGTTAGCGGTATTCAGGAACCAGGATATGGGATTTCTGAAGCTACAGATGTTGGATTGTAAAATAGGTGGATTGTATCCAGTATCTCATTATTGACTCCATTTCTTTCTTGCCCTTATTTTTATTGGTAGACTTCTTGTACATCTTGTCATTCTTAATATTGACTGCCAAAATAATTTTATAATTGCATTAACCGTAAGTTGACTTTAGACATGAAAACCGAAAAGCATTAAGTCTGTTTTCCCTTGTATGGGTGACATGCATACTTCTGCGGACTGAACTTGTTCTGTGAAGTAGTCTTATAGTTATAGAGCTGTTGAGATGTAAAAAGGGAGTTTCTCTCTGAAATTGTGGTTGGTTTCATGAATGTTTGACGATTTGGTGCTTCTACAGATTCTATAATTACACTGTTTCCTAACCCATAATTCTTTTCCAGGATGCTTTTACTAATGGGCTTGGCTGGCTATCATTTGGAGGACTTCCATTTGATTTGGCAAACACAAATTCCATTGCAGTCTTGATTTTTGTAGTGCCCCTTAACAGTATTGCTATTTATTTACGGTGAGTTCTATAATACATTCTTGGCCCCTTTGAAGTTAAATAAAGTTGGCATAAAATAAAATAAAAAAGTAAATTCTATCAATTTGATGAAGATACATGATAAATAAGTAAAGAATGTAACATACAACCCATTTAAGACTTATGAAAGTTGTGTTTCATTGACTGAATTCATCGTTTACATGTACAATATTTATAGAAGATTATATCTACAGAGAAGAAGAGATAGAGGGAGATAAATCTGCTTTACAAGATAAGAAGCTAAACTTAAATTCAAACTGAGAAGCTAATCCTAAATTACAAACTGAGATGATATGATAAAATACAAACAGAGAAGATAACCAAGGTTGCCATTAAGTTACTGCTAAGGTGAAAGATGTTAGACTTGGGTCTTGGGAATGTTTCAAATTTAGAGTTTCTTTTATGTGTATTTTGTATAAAACTAAGTTTCACATTGAGTAAAATAGACTCTTGAAAATTATTTATATATAGACTATGTCCTTTGATAGATATCATATGGTATTGAAATAGATGTGTGGACGTAGACTTATCTTAATATACACACGCGCACTCTTCGCCCCACCCCGTTTCATCTCAACTGCACACGTGTGAGCTTGATTTGGTCTTACTTTAGGTTTATCTTTTGCCAGCTTACTTGAAGACTAAAATATTTCTTTGGACTGTTGAGATAGATCTGTTGGGCTGCTTACTTAGTAAGCTACCTTGGTCTGATTATTTTGCTCTACTACTTGAAACACTTTCTTATCATATTACACTTTTCAACTTACTCTCCATGCTCTCTTCTCTCCATTGCTACTGTTCATCTTCTTCTTTTCCTTTATGCTACTGTGTACACCAAAGACTCTCACACTTCTCTGTTGCATCTTCTGGTGTTAGAATGAGAGGTGTTGCTGCTCAGAATACCAGGATCTTCGTGTTGACAAGTTCCTGAGGAGACCCATGTTTAATCTTAGAGGGTTACCCGTCGAGGTCATTTCACTGAGCATTGCTCCGGGTAGGGCGGAGATAAACCCTTAAGGATAGTGGCTAGCACAATTTGTGATATACCTGTTCTAATTCTTCCTTTGTTCTTGTTGATTTCTCTTGTTGGTTCTTTGTTCTTCCTATTTTCGGTATTTTTTTCAGTAGCAAAATACTAGTACCCACGACTATATTTCCGACAATCTTAAGGGATTATCATGGATACTAGTATTCTAGCTACTGCCAAGGTCATTCCCCAATGCCTCAAAGATTGAATCTTTTGATGGAAATAATTTTAATAAGTGGAAAAATTGAATTTTGGAAGTATTTGATTTTAGCAAAATTAATTTTGTTTTGGTTGAACCCAAATCAGAAGAATATTCTAAAAATTATCAACAAGCTTTGAAGGATTGGGAAATGAAGGATAATTTGTGTAGGCACACAATTCTTAGAGCTTTATCAAATGATTTGTATGATATTTATTATTGCTATGCTCATGCTAAGAATATTTAAAATGTTTTACTTCAAAAATATATTTATGAGGAAAAGCTAGTAAGAAATTTCTTGTGCATAATTTTAATGCATTTCAAATAGTTGATAATAAGAGTGTTACTTCACAACTTAATGAATTTATTAAGCTTGTAGATGATCTTACAAATGAAGGAAACATTCTAAGGTTTGTTTCTCAAACTCTTGTTGATAAATTACTGGATTCTTGGAAGGATTATAAACTGAATTTTATGCAAAAGAGAAAGGCTATGACTTTTACAAGAGACAATTGTGCATGTTAAAATTGAGGATAAAAATAGGATCATGGCTAGTGAACAAAATGTTAAGGAGATGCATGCTAGAGCCAATATTGTTAGAAATATGCATTCTAAGCATTCATTCCATGGTCACAAAAATTATAGCTTTAAATCTTTCTAAGCCTTAATTCAAGAAGCATGATATTAACTCATGCATTCAAGGGAAGAAAGGTACCTATTTTATTTGTGGCAAACATGTCATTTTGCTTCAAGTTGTAATTTCAAGAGGAACAACTAAAGAGGAAGAGGTGGAGGAGGATCATTATCCAAGGCTAGTGTAAATGGGTGGAACACCAAGATGATGTTATAGTGGCGGTGGTATCTGAATGCTATTTGGTAAAGGAAGCCAAGGGTTGGATTGTGGACTCTAGTGCCACAAAGCACATTTGTGCAAAAAGGGAGATTTTCTCCGAGTTTGTTCCCATAGGAGACGAGAAAGACTATGTTTACCTAGGAGATTCAAGTAAAGTCCAGATACTAGGTAAAGGAAAGGTGTCATTGAAAATGATTTCCGGTAAAACCATTGTGTTGTCCAATGTGCTCTATGTACCCTCCATTAAACATTGCTTAGTATTAGTCCATCTCCTTAACAATGCCAATGTGAAGGTAAAGGTAACCTTTGATAGTAACATAGTTTACCCTATCCAAATATGATTTGTATGTTGGTAAAAGTTATCTTAGTGATGACTTGTATGTTGAATATAGTTACAAAAAATAATAAAGAAAGTTCATCTTTTGCTTACTTGATTGATTCTCTTAATGTTTGACATGATAAACTTGGACGTGTGAATGTATCTTATATCTTGAAATTGAAAGAAATGAGACTAATTAACAAGTTGGATAACATAAATTTAGATAAGTGTGAAATTTGTGTGAAAACTAAAATAACCAAGAAACCATCCAAACAAGTAACAAGACAAAGTGAGTTGCTTGAACTTGTCTATAGTGACTTGGGAGACCTAAAACACACAATGACAATAGGAGGTAAAAGGTTTTACATAATCTTTATGAATAATTACTCTAAATATACTAAGTTGTATTTGCTAAGAACCAAGGATGAAGCCTTTGAAATGTTTGTTAAGTATAAAAATGAAGTGGAAAACCAACTAGGTAAAAAAATTAAGAGGTTAAGAATGGGTAGAGGTGGTGAATATGAATCTAATCATTTTAATGAGTTTTGTGAATAACATGGTATAATACATGAGATAACTCCACCATATTCATCCAAATCTAATGGTACAGTGGAAAGAAGGAATAGAACTCTAAAAGAAATGATGAATGTCTTGCTTGTTAGTTCTGGCCTATCTATGTCTATGTGGGAGGCTATTTTTTTAACTTGCTATATTCAAAATAGGGTTCCACATAAGAAACTTAGTAAAACATCTTATGAACTTTAGTTTGATAAGTAATCTAATCTAGGATACCTTAAAGTGTGGGAGTGTTTGGCTAAAGTTATGCTTCTGAACCCTAAGAAAAGAAAAAATAGTGTTGTACATAGATTTCTTATTGTGAAAAATGATGTGCTTGAACATAATTCCATTATTGAATCTTGCAATGCATTATTCTTTGAGCATGTGTTTCCTGTGAGAATTAAAGAAAAACATGTTGTTGACTCTCATGTCTTGTATGATGATGTTGTTGATGAGCTTGATAATGAATTAAGAATAAGTAAGAGAAATAAGAAAGGAAATAGTTTTGGAGATGATTATTATACTTATCTTATTTATGATGACCTTTTATCTTATAATGATGTTATTACTTCTATTAATGCTCCTTTTTGGAAAAATGTTATAAATGTTGAAATTGAATCTATCATGTCTAATCATACTTGGGAATTAGTTGATTTGCCTCCTAAAATAAAACTCATTGGATGTAAGTGAGTGTTTAAAAAGAAATTAAAATTAGATGGTAGTGTTGATAAATACAAGGCTAGATTGGTAGCCAAAAGATATAAATAACAAAAGAATATTGATTACTTTGATACATACTCTCCGGTGACTACAATTGCATCTATTAGAGTTTTATTTGTCATAGTATCTATACATAATCTTGTTATGCATCAAATGGATGTGAAAATCGCATTCCTCAATGGTGATCTTGAAGAGGAGATTTACATGGAACAACCTGAGAGATGTGTGGTTAAGAGCAAAGAGAACAAGATATGTAAACTTGTTAAATCTCTTTATAGTTTAAAGTAAGCTCCTAAACAATGATATAAGAAATTTGATAGTATCATGATATTTAATGAATATGTGACTAATGAATCGGATAAATGCATATATAGCAAATTTGATAATAATGTTGGTGTGATTATTTGCTTATATGTTGATGACTTGTTGATATTTGGAACATCATTAGATATTGTGAATGATACTAAGAGCTTTTTTACTTCTAAATTTGATATAAAAGATATGTGTGTTGCAAATGTGATTCTTAGAAATAAATTAATTAAGAAGCATGATAAATTTACTTTATCTCAATCACATTATGTTGAAAACATGCTTAAGAGATTTGGATATTATGATTACATACTTGTTTATACACCTTTTGATCCTAGTTTGCATCTCGTGAAAAATAATGGTGATAATGTATCACAAATTGAATATGCACGTATCATTGGTAGTTTGATGCACTTGATGAATTGTACTAGACTTGTTATTGCTTATATTGTCAATAGATTTAGCATATATATACATAATCCTAATGATATGCATTTGATTGCTTTGAACAAAATTTTGAAATATTTGAAAGGCGCTATGGATTATGGTTTGGCATATTCTAGTTATCCTTATGTTCTGAACTGATTCAGAAGGGTACCTGTAGAAGGTATGGTTTGGTAGTTTCCTCCTTTCTACGGCTGCGCTCCACCGTTAGGGTTCGGCGGGGGTGATATTTGCAAAAAGGATTCCGACGCTCAAGTCAGGTCGTGCGCAAGAATGTCAGTAATTCAATAACCGTTACCTCCTTTAGGTTTACTTAGCTTGATCTTTATGGAGCATGATTGGAGTCATGGCATTCAATACAGGTATTATTGGAATGTGGACGTTACAGTCATTTAATGAGAGGAGAGGTTATAGAATCAGAGAGATCCAAATCAGCAGTTACGAGAGTAAGTGCTGATTCCCTGATCCTCACCAGAGTGTTGTATTCCGAGGTCCTACAGTCCTTTCCGGGGTGTTAACGGAGGGATACGGTGGAGTGTGTGCCAGGTTGATCCTTTGGGTAGGATCCCGATCCACAGTCCAGAACAGTTGCCTCCAGCTTGGTGCTTTGATAAGATAGCCAAGTGCCAAGGTATTTAGCTCTGTAAAGCTTAGTGGACCACGCCCTAGCTTTAGAGCCAGGTTTTGCGTCTCATACCGAGCCCGGTGTCCATTATGCAGAAATACCTCGGATTGGAATGTGGTAAATCCTTACCATTTCTCCCGGGGCCTGGATCTTGTTGTGTCTTGTGTTACTAGGAGCCTTTGTGGTGAGATCTTCTGAAACTTGGTAAAGATCTGAATCCTTATCTTTGGAAACTATTGCCTCTGATTTAATTGAGAAATAAGGATACTTTAAAAGAGGATCAGTTTCAACATTTCCCAAACACTCGTTGCTCTCGTAACCAATAGGAAAGGGAGAGCATTTAATGCAGCTGATTTGATTCGTAAGGTTAGTCAAAGCTTTCCATTCTATAAAAACAGAAGGGTCACGTCTGATACAGTCATTCCTTCTTGGAATTTCTTTGAATTTTTCTTTCTATTTTCCAGAATGGTTTTGCTGTTCTTACGTCTGTGCTTATGTTCAGAGGGAGTTAGAGAAGCTTTGCCTTCTGCGAAGGCCACCATTTTTCTGCTTTTCTCAAAATATTTGAAGATACTTCTTTTCCTGCCAAAAATCTTGTTTCATTAGGAACTTTTCTTTCCCAGCGTAGTGAGGACGGGGACTTTACCTTCCCAGCGTACGAAGATATGTCCAATTCATACTTCTTCGCTGGGAAGCTCTGTAGTCCCTATCGTGTTGGAAGGAGGTAATTAGAGAAATAGAGCCTTTCTTGGTCCTCCTTTTAGATAAGCCGAAGAGACTATTGAGGTGGCTGCTTTCAATCAACCTGGAACGATCATGAAACTAGCCTAGCTCTAGTGAAATGAACTTCTTCATGATCAACCCAAGCCCCATTCAGCTGAGGAGGACTCACCCCGGTCTTTTCTTATCCTTGTGAGTAGAACTGATGAGTGGTGTGGCTGAAATTCCCTGATCCCGCAGCAGTGTCCTGTTCCGGTTATCTTCAGTTTTTCGAAGCCTATCCACTTTTTCAAGAAGCCTCAACAGGGAAGGAACCGGTGTGAGCTCTAGAGAATCTGGATGTGAAGTACACAAGCAAGAAGTTGGCCTCCGGGCTCGTCAGTGCTGTTTAACTTTTTCATATCCCATATTTCTCTTTTCCTTGTATTAATGCATGACGATGTATGAAATGAAATGAAATATCTGGTTGAATCATCCAACAACTTCTTTGACCATTTTTTTTAAATCTGTGGAATTTATGTTCTGCCGGGGTGAGTCCAAAGCTCGCCCTGTATAACATATTGTCCCCAACTCTGTACTTTGTCGAGACAAAATGCAAAGCTTAAGCAATTTAACTGGGGTATTTGGTACCGTGAGGGAAATTACCGTGATATATAATGAGTCGGGGTCTTTAATATTTTGTGAACGTTGTAGATACTAGGGTTGTTTCGGTCTGCTGAGTAGCCGTCCCTTCAACTGCCATGACAGCGACGTGGGCCACGTGTCTTGCTATGGTTAAGAGGACGTGCATAGTACTTTGCGCGCCATAATGAATATCTTTTCAAATTTAGACTGATTGGATGAAAATATCCCCTAACTGTAGCCTCTATAAATAGGGTTTTGCCCTTCTATTTTTTCACCTTTTGCTGTTTTCGCTTAAAAATTAGTGGTCTGAGAAGGAATCTAAGAAGCTTCATGGTTATCAGCGGCAGTGTTGATGTTTTAAAGCTTCTACTAACCTTTGTCAATGTATTTTCACCCTCTAAACACCGTTATTGATAACTTGAATGTTCGAACATCCTTTTGGTGGATTATTTTTCTTTTTCTTCTGTTAATAAAAATTTTGGGAATAGTTATTTCATCCCTCTTTCCAATGACGTTGCTTGATGTTGCACCTCCCCTTCTGCGCCGTGTGCGGCGGGCGGGGGTGTCCTTCCGAGGCTTAAGTCTCGGTGGGTGCAGAGGCCGGTGCGTGGGTGTTTAGTTTGCTGCTTACCCACTGCCATGTTTGGATGTTTCGAACATCATTGGTTCTGACCCTAGGGCTCTGTGTGTCTTCCAGGAAACTAAATAGCCAGAAGGAGGCGGCCAAGAGTTGAAGCCCCTACCCCGGCCTCGGATCAACAAGCCGAGCAGGCGATTAGGACTCACCGAGGTCCATTGTTACCCTGTACATGGGTTACCGATGACGCTTATGATAGGATATCCCGTTATGAGTCCAGTGCGGAACTAGATAAGCTGAAGGAATATCTGGAGCTCACCGAGGGGGGTGAAAGGGACGATGAGTTCATTATTTTGTCCCCGGGGAGAGAACGAGTATGCTGGACCCGAGAAGAAGGTGAGCACTTCATGTATCTTTACGAGGACTTTTTTACGCGGTTCGGACTACGACTTCCATTAAACGATTTTCATATTACTATTTTTTGGACTCTTCATGCTGCCCCCAGTCAAATTCATCCCAACGGTTGGGCAAACATCCTGGCCTTAGAAAGAATATGCCGGGTAGTGGGGTTGCGATGCTCTGACAAGGCATTTTTCTATTTCCACACACGATATTCAACCATTGGATCCTGTGCTCGACAGCAGTCCTGGCTCTCAGTTTGATCTCGGCAAGGAAAGACTGTATTTTTGCCATACTTGGAGAGTTACAAGGATTTCAAGGAGAAAATTTTCAAATTGAAGGCGGCTAGCGAAAGTCGTCCTTTCTGGCTAGGTAATGGTGAGGAGACAGTGTTCAGCCTTTACTGGAACTCGACGGCGTAGAGCATCCCTACTCAATCATTTGAGAGGGAGATAAACCAGCTTACCGATGAATAGGTTAAATATGTAAACTTCTTCGAGATGTGGGTTGAAGAAGTCGGTAAGATCCGGCCTAAAGATATTTTAGATAGTCCAGATGACGATGAGCTTTGGACCGTGCTAGGTAATGTCGACCGACCGTGGTGTATATTTAAATACCCAATGTTTTAATGCATCTGATGACTTGTTTCTATGTTTTGCAGAGAGTTTAGCCGAGATGGTGGATGATGATTCTTTGGCGATTTTGGAGGCGCTGAGTGCAAGGAATTCTGACGTCCCAACGAGTCCTCCAGTGGAGTTCATGTCGTCCCTTACGAACACGGTGACCGAGGTTCCTTCTGAGGCGGTGGAACTTATCAATGTAGACGATTCTCCCGAATCTCCCTGGGGATGCAAGAGGGCGGCATTGGAAGAAGGGCAGTCTAGTGGCCGGAGTAAAAGGAGAGCAACAGGAGAAACTTCCGGGCTAATAGAACTGTTTCGTGAGGAAGCAGATCCCCGCGAGTTTATTGACTTCCACATTCTTGATGAAGAGGTTGGGGATTACTTTGCCCGATGATAACACTGTATTTTATATATTTTGTAATCCTCTCACTAGACTTCTTGAGGTTCAATTAGGCTTAATTAAGTTGATTTTGACACATTTTATGATTTTGAGTCGAATTGGACAATTAAATAAATTATTGCATAAATTAACCTTAATTATCTCTTTAGAAGTGTTTAGTAAATTGGCTATAATTTGAGTTTCAAATATCTGATTGATGTGATTTTGGCCTTGTAAGAAAGCTTAGACAATTTTCTACAACTTTTATGTTGAACACTTTTTCAGAATCGGACTCCTTGGAGGTGATATTGGGCTTTGAAGTCAAAATAGAGGAGCTGAAATCGGGTCTAAATACTCTGCAGTAATTGGTCCATATCTTGAGTTCTAGGAATGATTTTGGATTGAAACCAAGCCATTTTAAAGCAAATATCCAGGCCTACAACTTTCATGAAGACCACTTCTCTCAAAAATGAAAAAATGACTGGACACACGGCTATGCATTTGCTCAATTATTATAATATTAATAAATAAAAAAATAATAAATAAAATGTCAGAAACTTAATCGTTAAGTTTCGTTACTGTAGATTACTTGTAGATCTTCGTAGCATTCTTGAAGCGTTCGTAGAGTGAAATCTTGTAGCGCTTACTTGTAGCTCCACTTCAAATTGCCTATAAATAGGCAATCAAATGAAAGAAAACGCACGGGAGGGAGGGGGATTGCGGAGACGCAGAGGCAGGAAACAGAGGAGGAATTCCTCCTCCTCTCCTCGATTCTTCAATTTTCGTTTTTTTTTTCTTTATTCTACTCTATGTGTAAATAAGTTTTTCTCTACTTGGGTCAAAGTGTGAAGTTCTTGGTAATAAAATAAGGTTAGATTTATTTCTCTCTTATACTTTAATGATTTATCTTTTTAGTAATTATTATACGTGTTATATTTTGTTTCTGATAATTTAGAAACTACCCTTGTAAAGAGGAGTTCTTGATTTATTGTAGACAAAATATTGGCACAGTAAATGCTTTAACTCATTTACAAGTAGTGGTAATAATTAAAGGAAATATAATATAATTACGTATATTATTTTATTTCGTATTGTATTTTGTTTCCAATCAATTTAGAAACTCTTCTTGTAAAGTGGAGTTCTTGATTTGTTGTAGACAAGAGATTGGCACAATGAATGCTTTAACCCATTTACAAGTGTTGGTGTTAGAAACTCTCCTTGTAAAGTGGAGATCTTGATTTATTGTAGACAAAATATTGGCACAGTAAATGCTTGATCCCATTTATGAGTGGTGGTATTAATAGATGATTAAAGGAAACATAATATAATTACGTATATTATTTTAATGGACTTTTAACGGTGTATTTTCCGATTGGAACCTCCATGTTGCGAGGATTCTAATTAAGTTATAAAAGGAATTAATCTTATATTTCATTTATTTACCAAGAGTGGATCTTTTTACCTAAGTAAATAATTTTTACAGTAGTCACAAAATATTTACTTCACCTTAATCTTCAACAATTCCCTGTGGATCGATCTCAAACTCACCAAGAAATTTATTACTTGAGACAACCTGTACTTGGGTTTGCAAATGCGACAATTAAAAAGTGTGCATCACCCGACGTAGTCCAAAGGAAGCTCTGCTGGCTTTCCAAAATATAAGAATCCATATTGTTGCCGAGCCTCGGTTCTTAGAGCATGCCCTCGAGGAACATGAACAAGAAATAGCAGACAAGCTGGCAGCGGCCAAGAGAGGTGAAACCAAAGTTCTCAATGACATGGAGGATGTTGTCAAGGCCAAGGATGAAGCTTTACATCGAATACGGGAGTTGGAAATCGAAGTAGATGCTTTGAAGGATGCCGGTAAGGCAAAATAGACCACCCTGACCGAGCAGCAGAAGCAGATTGCCGCGCTCCGGGCTGAGAGTGATAATTCTCTAGCCAAGTCCCAGTAGTGTGAGGCTAAAATTACCTCTCTACAGGCCGATGTCAACCAGCTGATATCATTGTGTACCAAGATAAAGGAAGATCAATTTCGCAACGCTGTCAGCCAAGTTCAACATTTTAACCCCGGGGTTGCATTGGTCTTGGATGAGCTTGACTCCGGGAAGGTGGTTCGGGAGGGATCTCTTGTAGCTTCCCGTGTGGCTTCTTCAAACTTGGCTAAAGACTCTAATTCCCGTGGTCTGGACTCAGCTGCAGATTAGGATTTTTTTTTTGAACCTTCTGCGCTAGGTTTTGGTTTATTTGTATCCCGGTTTTTTGTAAACATTAACCCAGATTTGGGGCTTTATCATTTACCCTTATTCTTGTTGATCGAGATGCTATATTCTTTATTTGTAAAACTGCTTGAACCTTGGCTTAGGATCCGATGTCCAGATAAGTCCGACATTTAAGATCCGTGCCAAAGGTAAAAAATAATGTCCGGGGTTCGTTTGGCCAATTTGGCTTTTTAGGATACCGCGCGATGATGTTTTAAAAGACTAGTCCTTCCCGAGGTCCTTTTGTGCTTTTAGTTTGGTGCTAGAATTTTCCCAATATAGGATTTTTCTATTGCACGAACTATCTAGCACATCTCGGTTGGTACCATGAAGTGGTTGGATATTGTAAAATTCTCTTAAAAGCTTGAAAATTGAGTAAAAAAATAACAAAATAGAAAAATAACACTTACTTTATTGAATATCATAATGTGCGTTTCATAACAATTGGGCATATCAAACAAAATTAACTAGGAGACTAGGCCTGAAAAGGCACTCAGCTGTAGTATTTTCTAAGTTTGTCTGCATTTCAAAAATTTTTTACCGGCTTCCCTGTCAAAGTCTCTAGGGTATAAGCTCCTTTGCTGGTGCTGATTACGACACGGTAAGGACCCTCCCAGTTAGGGGCTAGTTTTCCCTGGGAGGCATTTCTTTTGTCGACATCGGCTCTGCGGAGTATCAAGTCGTCCGGCTGGAATCTTCTCGGAATGAACTTCAAGTTATACTGGGATGCCGTTCTCTGCTTGATCGCGGTATCGCGTATGTGGGCAATGCGTCTCATTTCTTCCAACAGGTCCAAGTCTTCCCTGATTAATCCAGGATTATCATCATGCGAGAAGGTCTGAGAACGCCAGCTTGGTTCTCCAATTTCCACCGGGATCATGGCCTCACATCCGAATGTGAGTTTGAAAGGAGTTTCGCCCGTCGAGGAATAGGGAGTAGTTTGGTAGGCCCACAGGACATGGTCCAATTGCTCGGCCCAGTTCCCTTTTGCTTCATCTAACCTTCTCTTTAATCCTCAGACGATGATCCGGTTTGCGGTTTCGACTTGCCCGTTTGTCCTGGGGTTCTCGAATGCACTACAATGATGTTTTATTTTTAACCCGAAAAGTAGTTCTTCGAACCTCTTGTCTTTAAACTGCGTCTCATTATTTGTCATAATTGACTTCGGAACCCCGAATCTGGTAATAATGTGACGTCAAGTGAACTTCTGAACTCGAGCCGAGGTGATGGTGACCACGAGCTCTGCTTCAATCCACTTGGTAAAGTAATCCACAGCCACAATCAAAAACTTCAGTTGCCCGGGAGCCTAAGGGAACGGACCCAGGATGTCCATTCCCCACTGATAAAAAGGTCAGGGTATGGACATCGTGGATAGTTCTTCAGGAGGGGCATGATAATAATTCGAATGTCGCTGGCACTTGTCACATACTTGAACATGTGCAAGAGAATCTGCTTCCATTTTCGGCCAGTAATAACCTGCCCTAAGAGCCTTCAAAGCTAGGGCTTTCCCTCCTAGATGGTGTCCACAACTTCCTTCATGGACTTCGGCTAACACATATTTGGCCTCTTTTGACGTAAGGCACTTAAGGAGGGGTAAGGAAAATCCGCGTCGGTAAAGCTGCCTATCATAGATGGTATACCTGACCGCGGTTCTCTTTAGTCTGGAAGCTTCCTTTGGGTCATCAGGGAGGCTACCGGACTGTAAGTACTCCACTAATGGCATAGTCCAATCGTGCTCCTGTCCGTCAACTTGGAAAATTGTCATGTCGGTAATTGACGATTGTTGGATGATCTCCTGGATCACTGAGCGGTTATTACCCGGACTTTTAGTGTTAGCCAATTTAGACAAGAGGTCGGCCCTAGAATTCTGCTCCCTCGGGATGTGCTCTAGCTGTACCGACTGAAAACTAGAGAGAAGCTACTTTACTTTTAGCAAATATCTCTGTAAAAGTGGCTCTTTGGCTTGATAATCACCTCGGATCTGGGAAGTCACGAGTTGGGAGTTACTGCAAAGTTTTAAGTTTGGTGGCCCCCAAGTCCCTAGCCATTGTTAGTCCGACAATGCATGCTTCATATTCATCCTAATTGTTCGAGGTGGGAAATTCGAACCTGAGGGAATTTTCTATGGTGACCCCGTCGATATTTTCTATTATTACCCCGGCGCCACTTCCTTTCGGGTTTGAGGACCCATCAACAAACACGGTCCATTTTTTTTACTCGGCTCTGTTAGTTTCCGAGGTTAATTCAGCTAGAAAGTCTGAGAGTGTTTGCGCCTTGATTGCTACTCTGGGTTCGTAGGTGATTTCAAACTTGGAAAGCTCAATGGACCAGGCAATCATCCTTCCTGTCAAGTCTGATTTGTGCAATATCTGTTAGATAGGATGATCTGTCCTTACCACCACCGGATGGTATTGGAAGTATTGTCTTAATCTTCTGGCCGTGACGATGAGTGCGAATGCGACCTTTTCGATCTTCTGATACCGGGGCTCGGGGCCTTGTAATACCTTGCTCACAAAATAGACCGGCTTCTGGACGCTCTCGATTTCTCTGACAAGTACTGCATTAACGGCTTCCTCGTGAACAGAGAGGTATATGTACAACGTTTCTCCTGGCTCAGGTCTCGTGAGAATTGGAGGGGACGACAAGATATTTTTCAAAGAGATGAATGCGTTCTCACACTCCTGAGTCCACTCAAATCCGGTCCCCTTTTTCAATAATTTGAAGAGTGGGAGGGATTGATGAGCGGCTCCAGCCAGGAAACGAGTAAGAGCCGCGATCCATCCATTTAACTGCTGTACTTCTTTCACACTCCGGGTGCTGTACATGTCAAGAACAGCCTTACACTTGTCTGGATTTTCCTCGATTCCTTGGTGTGTCAGCATGAACCCCAGAAACTTTCCGGCTTGGACCCCGAATGCACACTTCTCCGGGTTAAGCCTCATATTGTGCTTCCTAAGTTGTATAAACACTTCTTCTAGATTTGAGGTGTGTGATCCTGACGACGGGGTCTTGACTATCATATCATCGATGTAGACCTCTAGCATTCTTTCTATCTAATCTTCGAAGACCCTGTTCATCATTCTCTGGTACGTGGCTCCGGCATTCTTCAACCCAAAAGGCATTACTGTGTAGCAATAACTTACCTTTTCAGTGATGAATGCGGTCTTATCTTCGTCTCCGGGGTACATCGGAATCTGATTGTACCCAAAGTAAGCGTCCATGAAGGACAATAGTTGGAAACGGAAGGAACTATCAACCAGCTTGTCCACATTAGGGATGGGGTATGAATCCTTGGGGCATGCTTTGTTTAAGTCGGTATAATCCACACACATCCTCCACATGCCATTAAATTTTTTAACCAAGACAACATTCGACAGCCAGGTAGTATATGAAATCTCCCTGATGAATCCTGCGTTCAGGAGCTCTTTTACTTGCCCTTCAATGACCTGCTGCCTTTCTGAGCCAACCTTCCTCTTCTTTTGAGAGACTGACTTCGCATCTCGTTTAATAGACAAACGATGACAGATGAAAGCGGGGTCAATTCCAGGCATGTCAGCAAATGTCCAGGCAAAAAGATATTTATTCTCTCACAAGAGTTTTACTAATTGAGTTTTCTCCTGCTTGTCGAGGTTTGCCCCAATATTGGTGGTTTGATTAGGTTCATCACCAAGCTGTAACGGAATCAAGTCTCCATCAGGCTGGGGTCTAGTGCCTCGGATTTCTTCTCGTGCATTCAATTCGGTCATTAAAACATTGACTTGGTGGGTTGGGATGGGTGTGCGCACCTTCTTGTTTCTGGACAGCTTATTGATTTTCAAACTCTTGTTGTAACATTTGTGGGCTGCAATCTGATCGCCCTTGACCATGACCACTTTGTTATCCCGGTTAAGGAATTTCATGGCCTGGTGGGTGGTGGAGACTACAGTGGCTATGCCATTCAACGTAGGACATCCTAAAATGATGTTGTAGGCCGAGGGACAATCCACAACCAAGAATCTCACATTTATGATTCTGTACGTGCTGTCGTCACCCAAGGTTAGGAAAGTATCAAAATATCCCACTGAGGTAACCTTCTCTCCAGAGAAACTAGTAAGTTCACCTTCATATGGTGTCAATTCAGACAAAAGGAATTCCGGCCTTTCAAAGGCGTCCATGAACATGATATCTGCCGAACTCCCCTGGTTCACAAAGATTCGACGGACTTCGGCTTTAGATATTACTCCAGAAATTACTAGTGGGTTGTCATGATCCCGGATAATATCGTCGTAGTCCTCTTCGGAGAAGGAAATGAGAGGTGCACTATTATCTCGGGCAGGTGGTCTTCGTGAGGAACTTGACACGCTTAAGACCGCCATCCGAAGTGCCTTCTTTCGGGAATTATTTGACATTCTCCCTCCAGCGAACCCTCCAGCGATGGTATGGATTAATCTGTCTTTCTGGTATCCGCCTCCTTGGGCATCTCAGTTCTGTCCTTGCCTATTCTCCCCATCTCGGTGTGTCGGGGTTCAAGATCTTCTGGCGGGACTTCGGTTTCTTCCGGCCGGGCTGCGGGTTCTTTGCCGATGTTGGTTTGGACTTCGCCGTGGACTACGGCTTCGTCTCTGATCCCTTCTCCTTCCGCGGTCTTGATTACCATGAAAACCACTGATGTACTTCTGCAGACGTCCCTTTTTGATCAGGGACTCGATAACATCTCAGAGCTGATAACAATCTTCAGTCTCATGGCTGTAATTGTTGTGCCACCTGCAATGCTTCGAATGATCCCTCTGGGATTATTTTTTAACAGGTGGTGGCCTTTTGATATCCTGGAACTCAGTTTGAAGGACCACTTTCAAGATTGTTTCTCGAGGGGTGTTCAAAGGAGTATACTCGAAAAACTTAGGCCTATACCGCTCACTCTTAGAGGGATCTCGGGGCTGGCTAGAATTGTGATTCTTTTTCTGAACTGGTTTACCTTTCTCAAGGCTCTCTTTGGCCTTGGTAATTTCTTCCAGTTCAACGTACTTGTCTGCCTGCAAGTGAAACTCATCTAAACTGGCCGACTTCTTTTTAGCTAGTGACCGAAAAAAGTCTGAATCAGTCCGTAGGCCATTTCTAGCATAGTGGAGGGCTATCCTGTCATCAAAGTTTTCTATACCCACACAAGTATGACTGAATCTCTTGATGTATTTGCGCAGAGATTCATCACTTTTTGGCGAATTCCAGAGAGAGAATCGATCGACTTCAATCGTTCTTTGGTAGTGGTATAATGCAACAAGAATCGTTGCGTGAGGTCCCCCTATCCTGTAATTTTTGTCCGTAAGGTCACGAACCAACGAAGAGCATCATTCTTCAGGAAGAGCGGGAACGCACGGCATAACAATTTCGGGCTATACCCGTAGAGTTGCATGAACTGAGTATAGGCATCCAAGTGCTCTTGCTGATCCATGGTCCCGTCGTAAAGCTCTAAGTTGCTTGGGGGCTTGAAGTTCCTCAGGACCCTGTACGCTATTAAGGCGTCGGAGAATTGCTGCTGGCGGCCAGGGGCCGGGTCATTATTTTCTATGACCCCGGTGCCGACATGATGGGCTTCCCTTTGAGTTGTGATCTGCTCTCCACCCTCATTGCCAGCCTACGCAAACCTTTCTAAATTGTCCAAACGACAGCGTTGTTCCTCCAGCTGACGCCGTTGGTTGTCAATCAGTGCGATCTGTTGGTGCAGTAATTCTCGAAGCTCATTCCTCGTCATTCTGAATTGCGTGTTGTCCTCATAACGCGAATGGTCAGCATCCACGTTCGGGGTTCCCAAGCGGGTATGCGCTGAGATCCTCACTCCTTGATCTACATTATTCTCTCCTCCAGTTGGGGGAAAAATAAGTCTATCCCGGACAGAGACCCTTCGAGAGGGGACTGGGCTTTCAGCTGATGCTGAAGTTTCGTGTCCCTCATTGAGCGTCTCTACCAGAACAGGCTTGCTCCTTATGGCGGAGGTTTCTGGTGGTGCGACGGAATGAGGGTCGCGCTGAGCCGCTGGGCCCTATCCGTGGGTAGGGGCAGCATGCGCAGCACTTCCTCTCCGCTGATTTTGCCTTGTGCTCACCATGATGAACGTGGGAATAGTAATTTATCAGTTTCCCATAGACGGCACCAAATGTTCTAAACGGATTCAGAAGGGTATCTATAGAAGGTATGGTTTGGTGGTTTCCTTATTTCTATGGCTGCGCTCCACCGTTAGGGTCCGGCGGGGGTGGTACCTACAAAAAGGACTCCGACGCTCAAGTCAGGTTGTGCGCAAGAATGTCAGTAATTCAATAACTGTTACCTCTTTTAGGTTTACTTAGCCTGATCTTTATGGAGCATGATTGGAGTCATGACATTCAATGCAGGTATTATTGGAATGTGGACGTTACAGTCATTTATTGAGAGGAGAGGTTATAGAATCAGAGAGATCCAAATCAGTAGTTACAAGAGTAAGTGCTGATTCCCTGATCCTCACTAGAGTGCTGTATTCTGAAGTCCTACAGTCCTTTCCGGGGTGTTAACGGAGGGATACGGCGGAGTGTGTGCCGGGTTGATCCTTCTGGGTAGGATCCCAGTTCACGGTCCAGAACACCTTAAGTTTTGGAAGGTTATATTGATGTAAATTGGATTTCTGACTCTAATGAATTAAAATCTACTAGTGGATATGTGTTTATGCTGGCAGGTGGGGCTATCTCTTGGAAGTCCACCAAGCAAACTTGTATTGCCAGGTCCACCATGGAGTTAGAATTTATAACCTTAGTGAAGGCAGGATTCTAGGCCGAGTGACTAAGGAATTTGTTGGTGGATATACTTTTGTGGAATAAAACAGAGACTCCTGTGTCTATTCATTGTGATTGTTAGGTTGCCATTACTCGAGTAAAGAACAGAATTTATAATGAGAAAAGCCAATATATAAGGTTAAGACATAATATTATGAGGCAGCTGGTAGAGAATAATGTGATATCCATAGATTTTGTGAGGTCAAAGAAGAATTTGGTTGATCCTCTGACCAAGCCTCTTACCAGGATGTTGGTAAATGAAACATCCAGGGGGATGGGACTGATGCCCATAAATGAGGCGGTATGATGGACACCCAACCACTGTGATTGGAGATCTCATAAAGGTGATTCAATGTGGTAAATGAAGTTATACAAGTCTCAGTGGAAAGGGTACTATCGCTTTTATATGTGTGTTTCGCCATCATATGAGATAATTAGTGACGAGTCATTCCCTATGGTGTATGGTAGTATCATTGCAGTTAGTGTGATAGGATGAGGTTTGCTTTTAATGGGTCCATAGTCCGTAATGAGGATGAGGTATCTACTGCAGCATACTCCTAATGGATGTCACGTAAGTGAGAGTGGGGATGATGCCATCTCCTATGAGTTTTGAGCATAAACTCTAGAGCTCTCATGATTCCAAGATAGTGCATAACCCGGATAAAGCGCAAAATGGCTAAGAGCAACATATATCTTGGGAATGTTATGTGGCCAGTGGATGTGCTCCAACCGTTATTTTTGAAGTGGGTTCGAAGAGGTTACTCTACCACACTTCTATAGGGTTATCGCCCACCTATGCCTAAGGATGAAGTTCAAATCCTTTTGGATACTTTCTTAATGCATGACATTCGCATTTTACTCTTCTAAGTTTGAAACATGCGGGGGATTGTTAGACTTAGATTTTGAGAATGTTTCAAACTTAAAGTAGCTTTATGTGAGTTTTGTATAAGACTAAGTCTCACATTGAATAAAATAGACTCTTGAAGAGTGTTTATATATAAACTATGTCCTTGGGTAGATGTCTTATGATATTGAAATAGATGTGTGAACTTGGACTTACCTGAATACGCACAAGCGCACGCACCACGCCCTGTCCCATTGCATCTCGACCGCGTGCATATGGGCTTGGTCTAGTTTTACTTTGGGTTTATCTTTTACCAACCCACTTGAAGACTAAAATATCTCTTTGGATCATTGAGATAGATCCGTTGGGCAGTTTACTTAGTAAGCTTCCTTGGTATATTTATTTTGCTCCACTACCCGAAACACTTGCTTATCATATTACACTTTTCAGCTTACTCTCCATTGCTACTGTTCATCTTATTCTTCTCCCTTTTGCTATTGTGTGCACCAAAGACTCCCTCACTTCTCTGTTACGTCTTCTGGTATTAAAACAAGAGGTGTTGTTGCTCAGAGTACTAGGATCTTTGTATAGATGAGTTTTTTAGGAGACCCACGTCTAATCCTTGAGGGTTACCCGTCGAGGTCATTCCACCGAGCATTTCTCCAGGTAGGATGGAAATAAACCCTTAAAGACAATGTCTAACATGATTCGTGGTATACTCATTCTAATCATTCCTTTATTCTTGTTGATTTTTCTTGTTGGTTCTTTATTCTTTCTATTTTTGATATTTTTTTTTCAATTACAAAATACTAATCCCCACAACTATATTTCAAACAGAATATGCTTCTATAACCCAAACAAGTAAAGAATTATATCATAGAAGTCACTTATATTTATTTATTAAACTTTTATCTCTTGCTTTGTTCCCACTTCAATGTTCTTGATCAGTCACTTGGTTTCCTTATGTCTTGTTTGTACTTCTAAAGTAAATTCCAACATATATGAGGATGGCCTACCATATTTTGATGGAGGTAGGTTCACTTAAAGCGTAGATCGTCTGCAGGCTGCCTCTGCCTCTAGTAGGAGATCTCGTCTACGAAACAAAAAATTTGTGTGGGTAAAGTCCCTCCAAGTTCTCTAATTTCTCAATCAACAGGAAAAATCAAAGTTCATATTCTCTACAGTGAAAAATGTTACAGCATAAAAAAAGGAAAATTTTTTTTCTGGCAATGTCAAGGTAGAATAATGCAAGTAAATACGATGCCCCTGTCGATTTTGCTTTGCTTTTGTAGATTATGGTGATCTGCAATTCTGTAACTTGAAGGCAAGTAAGCAGATTCTGTAATATTTGTAGTTATATAAAATCTTCTCCCTTTTATAAAAGGATGATGCTCCGTGCATAATTGCTTACAACAGCACAATATTGAAATTGGATGCTGCAAGATATTGTTGGGGTCAGGTTCTCCTCATAGTTTTAATCATATATTTTTAAAGTGAGAACGTACACGCTTCTTCTACATATGACCAGTTTGATCTACACGTGCATGCATGTCAGATTGTCATGTTAAAACGGTGAAATTCTTGTAGTGCTGGACAATGCTCGACAGAAAAAAAAGTTAGGTAATGAAAATGGACTCTTAAATCTTACAAGAAGTACATTTCAAGGCCTGAATATGGGTGGCTTTCTCCTTGAAACTTATTATTTTCGTTCTCCAAGCAAGTTTCACATTACAAGTTTGCAATCACAAACAAAAAAAGAGAAATGGTTGTTCAGCCTAAACCTGCATTGGCCACCCAACCATTTTTAAACAGAGTTCATTACTCTAGGATTAAACACACAACTTGACATCAAAACTCATCCGAAGAATGGCATTTTATTCTAGTAGGAAGCATAAGAACTAGAAGTATACAATATGCACATATATAAACTAGTCTTCTTGTTCATATATGTATGTATACAGGATAAACGTATGTCAGGCAGAGGGCAATGCCTAAGATATATTGTCTGGCAAATAACTCACCAGATTGAATTGTTACACAGGAAATTGGGAAATAAATGAAGGATATATTTAAATTCAATAAGCCTAGATCAATTATAGATACAATATTATAGCATATTAAACACATTGTATTCAGGAAATTGATCAAGAATGTATACCTGACATGATTCCACAATCCATTGTTGTTTAGTGAAGAAATCAGCAAGGAATCCTCGTGTGAGAGAAAATTGCCTTCAACCCTGGTAAGTTTTCTATACGCGTTGTAAACTGCCTAATGGGAAAGTCAGTGTATATTTTTACCAAATGAGAGAAGGGACCTCTTAACAGGCTACGAAATAAATAGCACAACTCATCACGAGTCATTCAAGTACATAAACATCATCTTTCAATAATAAAGTATGTCCATAAAGTAAATACAAAGTAACTACTCATATTTTTTCCACTGATACTCTAGTTCCATCTCCCACAATGATCTTGGATTCAGCATTACTTAGCTTCCTCAAACTTGTGAACTCCTGTAAAGAATTCACCATATGAATAGTTGCACCTGAGTCAAACCACTAAGTATTGGGAGCAACATCAACCACATTTGATTCAAAACAAGCTAGAATTAAGAGTGTACCTTGCTTCTCAAGTTTCCTTTTGAGAAGTAACAATCATCCACTTTATGGTCATACTTTTTGCAATACTTGCAGTTTCCCTTGAAGAAATTCTTCTTAGGCTTTAGGTGTTGAGATACTTTCCTTCCTTTCTTCTTATCATGTTGAAATTTACCTTTGTAACATTTCTTTTTCTCATTTTTAGTACCAGAAGTAGAAGCAACAAACTGAACACCGTGTGATTTCCCTTTCCTTATAGAATCCATTTCTTGAGAGACAATAACAATCATTTCATCAACTATCCACTCATTTTTGTGAGTGTTATAAGAGGTCTTCAGAACATCAAATTGAGAAGGGAGTGACTTCAGAACCTGCCAGATTAGATAACTTTCATCGAGATCAACATTGAGGGACTTCAATTTATTAAAATAGTGCACTAACTTCATGATATGCTCATGAACTCTACTAACACCATCATATTTAGTCTTCTCAATCAAAGAAAGATATTGGCCCTTTTGAGCTTTATCAAAAGTCGTGAATTTCTCACTAACAGATTTCAGAAATTTTGCAGCCTTCTTACTCTCTGGAATGCTCTGTCTAATTGACTTCTCCATAGTGTATTTCATCACCATAAGACACACTTTGTTTGAGTGCTCTCATTTTTCACGAGAAGCCTTTTCAGCAGCAGTGGACTCAGTAGTAAGAGTAGCAGACTCTTCTTATCTCAAAGCCAAGTCCATATTAGTGATAGCTAAATAGAGATTCAAAGATTCTTTCCAATCCTCAAAGTTAGTCCTATTCAAAGTCTTGACAAAAGTCAATTGCATGCGTAAAAAGGCTGGCATGAAAACAACAAAAGGAAACATTTAATATGCACAATGTTATTATGCAACAAGAGAATTAAATGGTTCCATATGTACAGTCAAACAAGCCCTTTTAGAAAATTTTCTCACTTATCACGGTCCCGCCTCAGGGTTCCGAACCATAATAAATAAGAAATATAATAATACAATGCATAAATCTTATATCATCAAAATTTCTAATACCGATAGGGTACTCGAAAGATAATTGACATAAGCATAAATCTAACAGCACATTGTACAATAACAAATTACATTAATAACAACACATCGATAGGGAGTAATTACTATTAATGCAATAAAAAAATTATGATTAAAAAAAATTTAATCATTCAACTCACAAAATTTGCACAATTGTACCCATAATAAGTGAGCTCATAGTTATACAAATTATGAGCAATTATACTTAATAAAATATGATAAACTCATATTATGTATATATATAAAATTTAATTCACATATATACCCAAAAAAAAAATTCTATGACTATGACACATTAACAGGGAAAGTATCACATATCAAAGAGTCACTAGCAAAGTAAAGAATAGTCACAAAAAATTTTAGGCCTAAAATTCGAGAGTACATTATTTAAAATTACAAATTATTCTCAAATAAATTAATATAAAATATTTACAGATGTCCAAAATTTTTGAAAAAATTCCAAAAAACATTAAAATATTAAATAAAAATTATTGGACAAAAAATAAAAAAAATGGACACTAGAATCACGCTCACGCGCCCCCACGCGTGTTGCCCCCGAGTGGGCGTTGCTGGAAGAGTCATATTCCTCGCTTGGAAACAGAAAATGGGTCACGACGACCCATGATACAGACCTGTCTGTATCTCGTTATTTAGGCAACAAAACACTGCCATTTTTAGGGCCAAGGTCGCACTGTTGCGACAAGAAAAAGCCCTCAAAGAATTTTCAATTTCATTGAGAAAAAAAAGGAAAGAAAAATGATGATTTTCTGATCAAGAAAATGGAACCCGCGAAGAAGATTGACTCAATTCTGATAAATCACACAACGAAATGACATAATATTTGGGTATATGAATCAACATTCACTAACAAGAAAAACCCCTAAACTAATTTGATCAAATTCGATCAAAAAAGAATCCAATCGAAATTAGGGTTCATAAATGGGTATACTAAAATTTTGTTTTGATTATGAAAAAAGAATAGTCATAATCTGTATCTATGTGGTTCTGATGCCAATTGAAGGATATATTTAAATTCAATAAGCCTAGATCAATTATAGATACAATATTATAGCATATTAAACACATTGTATTCAAGAAATTGATCAAGAATGTATATCTGACATGATTTCACAATCCATTATTGTTTAGTGAAGAAATCAGGAAGGAATTCTCGTGTGAGAGAAAACTGCCCTCAACCCTGGTAAGTTTTCTATACTCGGTGTAAACTGCCTAATGGGGAAGTTAGTTTATATTCTTACCAGATGAGAGAAATGACCTCTCAACAGGCTACAAAATGAATAGCCCAACCCATCATAGGTCATTCACACTAAAAAGTCCAATTACAATATTCACAAATTGACAAAGTGCTATATTATAAGTCATAATTCCATAATTAATATATATTAATGATTTAAACATTATTTTAATTGTTGATTAATGCTATTCACGTTACATATATATTTAAGAGATTCAACAATTGGTATGCGAAAATTTTGTTAGAGGGAGCCCAATAGCAGGGGAGATCTGTAACACCCCTCGATTTAGTAATCACGACACAATCGTCATTATACCACGGTCGCTAAATTTTTTGCGTGCTACAACTAAAATAACAAGTTTTCAAATTTAATTATTGTGCATTTAAAGAAAATATGAGCCACGAATGAATAGATACATATGCTATCATTTGAAAATATAATTCAATAAGATATACTCAAAATATAGCACATAAGATTGGATAATTACCTTAAAACATACATAGCATGGCGTATTGCTCATGCCGCTCAAAAACACTAAATTATACATCAAAATACAGTTATACCCCAAAGAACTTTTATACAGGTAATGCAAAAGAAACATAACTACCCATAACGACACCTACGTCTAAGGAGTTGGGTACTCCATCGGATCCACCTCGAGATCCTCTCCTGGCTCATCTGAAGACACAAGAACAGGACAGAGTGTGGTCTCACGGGCAGGTGCCCTAGCAGCTGATGCCATAGAATCCTCGTCCTCTCTGGGAGTGTGAAGTGGATCACCCCAAAGCTCCCGAATGGGCAATGTAAATTCCAGATGCACTGATGTAGTGAGAGTCAAGATAGGATCTCCATTGCGGGTCCTCCTCACGGTCAAGATCAGATCCCTAACATACCGTATACGCTCACCAGCCCAGTCGACTTGCCAAGCATTGACACCCTAGGTGAACACAATCCTGACGAAACCAATAGAACCCCTTCTTGACGCTATCACTGATCGTAGGAGACCAAACCAAGTAAAATCTAGGAGATTCAATCTCGTCTCCTTTACTATCTTTAACCAACAATCACATAGAACAAGAATAGTGCAAGCAAGAGGTGAGATATCCAACATCATTACCAATTATGGCAGTAAGAAACAGAAATGGCGTAGGACGCCGACATAGCATTACAAGAATAATAAACAGTATCAAGAAGCAGATATTAAACAACTTAACAATTCCAGGCAGTTATAGCATCAATAAGATAGCAGTTCCAATCATCATATAAATTAAATGCTAGATAATATATTGTCTCACTATGCACATGCATATGATATCGAAATCCTACTCCATAGAGCAAGACACAAACATCAGAGAGAATGATCAGGGAGACATGCTAGTATCTCGTCAGCCTAAAATCAAGTGCTTTCTAGAAAAAATAATAGTTTTGCTTAACAAGGCTTTATATAGCAGCATTCCCACAAGATCGCGATATAGGACAGTGTTTCGGTCCGGATCGTCGGTGCGTTTGCATCGGTTTGTCCCAAGGCCCATAGGGGCTACCAACTGTCCGCTGTGAGACGCCCGCGCCCCGACGCTCCCAAGGTCAACAGCATGACCTACACTAGTCTATTCGCACCTGCACTAAGGTGTGATTCAAACTCCTAGGCAACATAGCCTTGACAAATCATCCATCAGACTTTCACAATGCATGATGACTCAATGCATATTCATGTATATTTAACAATAATATACTTTTCCACAACATGTCATAATTTGGCCAAGATAAGCATCAACATATTCTTGGTCTCACTCATGGACCCACAATGGATATCATCAAGGCATCAAATAATATATTATGCTTTTAGGGTTCATTATGGAAATTATGGCTTAATCTTATATGTTCTTCTCATTAAGTTTCTCTTGAGATAATTTTAATTTGAGTTATTTAATATCTTACTTACACTCATATCCTTCCTTTAATTAAGAATTAATCTAAGTTTTATGATAATATCTCATTCTTGATTCTTTCCATTTTATGAATTCCTAATTAATTCCTAATTAACCAATTAACTAAGCGTCACTTTAATCTAACATTTCTTATGAAATCCTTAACTAGATGAATTCTCTTGATTATTAAGTTCCTTACTTTAAGATTATTCATACTTACTTAGAAAATTATTCTAAGGTTTTCCAAGACTTACACACTCTTGTTCTCTAATTAGGTCCAAAGATTCAATTTGGTTATCAATTAAATTTCTTTCCATCACATTGTTATCTACTTAACACTTGATTGATTAAAATCCAAGGTTACATAAAATTACATGATTGAGCCCTACAATAGCCCTAGAGGCCGTGGGCCTCCCAAGGGTAGAAACCCTAAATTTTCCTTTACTCCTTCATATTTTATTCACTTGGTTGGTTATGTCACCTACTTGTTACCAATTTCAATCATGAATACCCTAATTTAAAGGTCATGGTCGTGAGCCCCAATGAGGAGGGCAAGGAGCCCTTGCTTCCATTTCATATATCCAATCCAACAAAATCCATCTAAGGTCATCAATATACATATATATTTAATCAAATAAATCATACAAAGTAAAATCAACACATAGCCATTAAAATCATACATCAAAGATAGTAACCCTAACAAGGGTTTCTTACAACCAACACAAATAAAGTCCTTTACTACCAATAGAGGTTAAAGTGAATCATCTCCCTCTTACCCAAGAGAAATCAAGAAAATGAATCTCCTTGTTTGCTCCTTGTGAAATTTGGCCAAGTTTCACCAAAAACTCTAGAAATTACAACTTCATCAAATCAACACCAATGCTTGAGAAAAGAAGATAAATGGTCATGATGAAGACCATTAAAACAAAAATGAAGAAGAGAAAATGAGAAATCAATAATCTTACCTTAAAGTTTCAAACTTTGAAGCTTGAAGAAGATGATGAAGATGGTAGCTTTTCAAGTAGATTCAAACTAGAAAGGTATTTAGAATGTGATGGAGGTTAGGAAAATATGATTACTTGAAATTTTTGTAATCTTTGGAGGCTTGGAGGAGGTGTGGCCATGTGGTGTGGTAGAGAGAATGAGGAGAAAATGTGAAGAGAAGATGAGTGTAGAGAGAGAAAGTGATAGTAGAAATGATGATGGCTTTTAGGGTTTTGAAATTAGAATAGAAACTAATTAAGTGAAAAGTGAATATTTGGTCTCCAAATGGGCCCTCATGGCTGTGTAGTGTGGGGAGAAAAGGGAGGGAAAATTGCTACCAAAACTAGGGCAACACTTGTTGGATTTATCAAAAGCAAATTTGATTAGACATAAAGTGGATTTCCTTTAGATAAGGTGATAAGGTGATAAATTAATAAAGTAATAATGTGATTAGGATTTTCACTACAAGCTATTACCCAATGGATAATTGTTACAGTTCACAAAGTCAGTATACATTGTCCAATGGATAATAGAGCGTATCGCATAATTTTATTTAACAGAACGTACTGTAATTTTATTTATCAGATAAAATCTCAAAAAACATAAACCTCATAAACTGTATTCGACCTCGGGTTTAGTAAGATCCCCCATTGTCATTTTCACAATTCAAGCTTTATCAACCTCAGGAAAAATATTTCATTTTCCCGATTCCGCTCAGCGCTCACGCAAATTGAAAAATATATTAAAATAATCATTAGTTATGGAAAATTCTAAAAAAATTCTCAAAAATCTTGAATATTAGAAAATAACTATTTATCATGCAATAAACAATTTCTGGGGTGTTACATTGACTCTACTCAGTGTGTACGTAAAACGAGAAATATATTAAAATATTTGACATTTCCAAAAAAATCCAATTTTTTTTTAAAAATCACAAATATTATAAAATAATTATTTATGATGAAACAAATAATTTTCGGAGTGTTACAAGATCTCCATCAATGGGCTAAGTGAGAAAGCACAAAAGTGGGTCTGACGTCATATCTTGACCCAAAACCTTAAGGCAATGAGTCTATGGGTCTTCCCACTTATATACTTTTCACTTAACTCATTCTTTACCAATGTGGGACTTCAACACTCACACTTATATTTCCAACATTCTCTCCTCAAGTGTGAGTTTCAACAATAGTATGCTCCCCCTCAAGCGGAAGCAATTTCGAGTATTAACGGAGTTACCAACCAAGACCCAAGTCTTGTTAATGTGCTCCACAACATAGGTTAGGGTCGAACCCAAGCACCAAGTACCAACCATCGTCTCCAAATATTCGGCCTAGAAGAACCATTGGCTCTAATACTACTTGAAGGATATATTTAAATTCAATAAGCCTAGATCAATTATAGATACAATATTATAGCATATTAAACACATTGTATTCAAAAAATTGATCAAGAATGTGTACCTGACATGATTCTGTAATCCATTGTTGTTTAGTGAAAAAATCAGGAAGTAATCCTCGTGTGAGAGAAAATTGCCTTCAACTCTGGTAAGTTTTCTATATGCGTTGTAAATTGCCTAATGGAAAAGTCAATTTATATTCTTACCAGATAAGAGAATGGACCTCTCAACAAGTTACGAAATGAATAGCCCAACCCTTCACGGGCCATTTATACTAAAAAACTCAATTACAATATTCATAAATTGATAAAATATTATATTATAAATCATAATTTCATAATTAATATATATTAATGATTTAAATAATATTTTAATTATTAATTAATGCTATTCACGTTACATATATATTTAAGAGATTCAACAATAAATAAATAATTAAAGTCCCACCCGCACATGAGGGAATTAGACGCATGAACAAACAAGTTATACTCAAATTAAATTTCAAGTCCCAAGTACATAGAAGTCATATCAAACCCATATAAATTAGAGGAATACCCTATTGTAACTTGAGATATCTGATGCAGAAACGAATCTATAGTCACTCTCCGTTTTGGTTCATTTTACTGGCTCTAAGTGAAACAATGATTAATTAAAACTCATCAAATCTCCAACAATAATTCCCTAACCATATCGAAGTCAACTCAGAAGCACAGTTAAATCAAAGAAATTTCAGAAAAAGAGACCTCATTTGAGGTTGGTTATGGAGAATTAGCCTTCAAAATGAACAAATCACCGTTGAGATTAGCCTGCAAAATGTTTCTTTCCTCCACATGGAGATGGAAGTGAGCCGAGCTGAACTTGACTTAGCTCAAGATCAACTCATTTATAAACGAGTCTATTTTCTTGACTCAACTTTAACTCACTTTAAACTCATGAGTTACTCGAATTTAGTGAGGCAATACTAAACCTTGTAATTTAATAAAAATATATATATTTTTTGCATATATTCAATTAAAAGATAATTTAATAAAATCAAAAATAAAATTAAATGCTAATATATATTAAATTATATCATTATTATTATTATCATTATTCTAAAAAAATTATATATATTTATATATCGAACATATAAAAGCTCAAGTTCGACTCATTTGTAAACTAACCAAAAATTTTAACTCATTAAATTATTAATAGAATGAGCTACGAGTAGGATGCTTGACTCACTTCTAACCCTGTCTCTAAATCCTACAAAATTTTGGCAAAAATGAGAAATGGAATGTATAGGGGGGTTTTTAGATGATTTATTAACAATATCTCTTTTTTTTAATAAAAAATGTTGCATAACCCGGACAAAATACGTAAGAGAGAAAAGTGAGGGTAAACAAACTATAAAACTTACCTCATTTTGGGTAAGGATCAACTCGTAAGATTAATTCTGTCCACTCAAAAGTTTTAAGTTCCATTATTGTTTATAATCCTCTATTAGTAGGTCATTTATAAGTATTACCATAAATTTTTACTAAGACTTGTGATAGGCTCTAACTTAGAATGAGATAACATTTCTTCTTCTTAAACTTTTCAAACAAATTAAAAAGAAACTTATTTCACTTTCTCTCTTTCACTTATTTCACTTATGATTTTTTTTTAAAGAAAAAAAACTTTTCCTACTACAACTATATAACACTTCGTGCTTGGACCAGTTTGTATAGACTTTGACTAATCTACCTTTCTGTTTAGTTAAAGGTAGATCATTCACGCTTTAAGAAATTCACAAAAGTATCTCTTATAACCTAATTTAAAAAAATTGACATAAGGATATGAAGGACATAACTAAGGTGGGTTTCAAAGGTAATGAAATTATTGTGAGGACATATGACCTCTCAATTATACTAGCGGATCGACATCTATTCGCCTTTTTTATTTCATTTATTTGGTAATATATATTACATTATTACTTTTTAATATTACCTAATGAAGAAGCTAAATATAAGTTATTCTTTTTTTGTGATTTAGCAAGACAATTGTAATTACCTCTAATGTGAGAAATTAAAATTATGTGTTTCCACTTTTGTTCTTATAAAAACCTGTAAAAAAAGATAAAATTGAATGACCATTAAAAAAAGGTAAAATTGGACACCAAAGCCTTTAAATGAGATGAAACAGTTTCAAAGCCTCATCCACAATTCAATTCATGGACTATGATGAAGGAGGATGAATGAGAGGAAACAGTTCCACAAAGTAGGATGTGGCAACGTGGAGCAGCAGTTGTCCGAGTATGCAACTGTTGAATAAAGACATAAATATTTTATTTTACAAATTTATCCCTATTTTGAAATAAGTTTTATTAAATATATAAGAAGGGTAAAATGAGAAAATGAAAGCTGAAGACCAAAACAGGAGAATCCACATTATATATTAGTATAGATTAAGTACTTAAAATTGAAATTAAAATCATGAAATTTCTTAACAGGTTCTTGAGAATGAAAAAATATTATAGACATTGTTATTGTATTCATTTTTCTTTCAAAATCAGAAACACTTAAAGCTGAGGCATATATGTGGCATATGTTAACATTAGAATAGTCAATAGATGAACCTTTGCTTCCCTAACTTTTGTTTTTTTGAAAAGAAAAAAAAGAGTTCAACCTCATGCTCCCTCAAAATTTTGACCAAAGTTCCATCATTGTGTACGCGTATAAGATATGATACCCATAATCCTTGAACATAATAATTAATTGAGCAGTGATAATTGCAAAAATTAAGAAGTGCCAACACTTAAATTTCACTAATGCATTATCACTCTTCGTTTCTTACTTTTTTTTTCTCTCTTCAACTTTTTCCCCCTCTAATGGTTGATATAGCTTTTGCAGAGTTTTTGTACTAACACATATATGTGTAAAGAACATTTTCATAATTATATATATATATCTTTTTTTCCAAATGCAGAGAACATATATAAAAATCTATTGACATCGAAAAATTATTCTCTTTGCAACATGTTTTTAAATATAAATAAAATAACGTGCTTTCAGAACTCAAGTTTTCTTTTGGAAATTTTGAAGTCTTCTAGCAGTCATTGTACTAGAATTAGTGTAGGTATAAAAATAATATTTTTCAATTTAAGACAATTTTGAGGATATATTGTAAAGTTTAGTATAAATAATGAAATTTACTAAGTCACGAATATACACATATTCTAATTTTATTAAAGTCGAAATTATAATGAAGACTTAAATGAAAATGATATTTTGATTTGACATCATAAATAATAATTTCGATTTCATATTAGAAATGATAATTTCGAATTGGTCTAAAAAACTGAGACTTAAACAGTAATTACATTTAAAAATTTCTGAAGATAGAAATAAGAAGTATTAACCAGAAGCTAGTATGTTTGGAGATTCAAATTTGGATTCATAAAAAAAGATTTGAATTTGAAATAAAAGTTAGCAGCAATTATAAGAGTAAGATCAAGACAATACAATGATTGTTGACAAAGATTATGCAGTTACTTGTAACACGAAAATTGCTGACCATTACAAAAAAAAATGCTAAATTGTGGAGGTTTTATTGCAGAAATTATCAAACGCGGCAAATTAATATAAATTACGGGAGTTTTTTTCTAATTAGCGGGGGTTATTAACCCCTGTAAATTAAAAAACGCTGATTCATTTTTTTTCTTTCCCCTCTTCTGATTTCGTTTCCCCCCTTTCATTTGACTCACCCTCTCTCTCTCACTTTCTCGCATAGGGGTGCTCACATCCAATCCAATAAAAAAAATCGAAAAACGATCCAAAAAACTCGAAAACCGTGAAATAAATTGGATTAATTTGGATGAAATTTTTGAAGAACCGATCGGTTCAGTTTGGTTTCGGTTTAATTTTCTAAAACCGATCCAAACCAATCCAAACCGATTTTACACTTAAAATTACCTAAATACTCATAATAAACCCCTCCCCCATTGGCCCAATGGCCCATTCCCCTCTTCCCCCCCGACTCACCCCCGCTGGCCCATTCCCCTCTTCACCCCCGACCCACCCCCACTTCGGCTTCACTTCCCCAGTCCCCAGTCCCCAGTTCCCCTTCCCCTAAATCCCGTAACCCTAAGTCCCAATCCTAGCATCCTCCCTCACTTCCTGCCGCTTCGAATCAGCTACGTCGCGTCCCAGCCACGACCCAGCCGTCGTGTCCTAGCCACGACCTAACCGTCTTCTCTTCTCTTCATTGGTCTCTGGCTTCCTTTGTACGGTGAGGTTTGTCCATTTCGATTTGCTTTTCCCCTCTTCGATCTCCTCACCGCACCAGAGACTCGCATAGTTAAGTTAAGCCCTCTTCAGTCTTCATCGAGGTACGTTTCGTCGTGTCTTATTAAGCTTTTTGGTTGTAGAATTTTTAGATTTTAGGTTTCGTTGGGGTTTTCACTGTTTTGGCAAAAAATAGGAAGTGAGTATGACTTAGTTAGGAGAAAATTAGGTGTCATTTGTCGTATTTGGAGGCAAATGCAAGAGCTACCGCTTGCGCCCACACTTTGAGCCGAGCCTTCACATCTCGTGGATCATCAGTTCATCACCTAAATTACAAAATTTGGCAATAAACAACTTGATTAGAGAGGCATCAATTCATTCATTCTTCTTCCTTGTTCAGACAAATGATAAATTATCTCATTCTTGTTAAATTTGGTTTTAGCTAAAATCAGAATGACAACAGCATTCCGATAGTATCAGACTGTGTTAGGAACACAAATATAATGTTCTACAATGAAAATGAATGTATTATTGTGCATATTCTTTGAAGACTCCTGAATTTGTTTAGTAATTAGTATGGTCCATGATATATAGGTTAATAACTCAGTAAAATAGTGGTAATAACTAACAATAATAATAACCCAATTTTCAACCACAACACGAGTGCATGTGATATAGATATATGATTCATATGTGAGAGGCAGAGGCAGTAACATAAATATAAATAGAGAGAGAGTAAAAAAAATACCAGGAGCAGAGATGCGCCAACTGCTAGGCTTTCAAGTGCAAAATAGTTATCTTATAAGATGAGATTTTGTTTCTGATTAATTCTTGGAATTAACATGCTGCCTTATGGTTCACTTGTTTTATTTTCTGCCTTAAGATGAGATTTTGTTTCTGATTTTAATAATGACTGCATTCTGACTTGTATATAAAGTTGCTTACCCATAATCCCTTTGTATTCTTTTTCATTTTTTAATGTGCTCTCCTTGTGTATGTGTTTATAGCTTTGGAAGCTCTTGTCACCAACAAAATCAGTGGTCTTCCAGCGCCATCACCGGTCCACCGCTCACCACCATGTCTGAGGTAATATTGCAGTCCCTTACTCCCTATTTTTATGGCTTTGATTTTTGTGATTTAGTGTTCATGTATGAGCACACCGTGACCACCCCACATGTAGAATTGATTGGTGTTGCTATGTCTCTTTGTCTTTGTTTTGCAAGCCCTCACCTACTGTTTTTGTCTTTATTTTGCAGACTGAAAATACTATAAGTAGTGAGAAAATGATCGTTGCAAATGTTGAATCCACGAAGTCTACAACTGAACCAAACTGTGAGGAGCAAAATAATTTGAGCAAAGAGGAATGTTCCAAAGTTTCCAAGGTTGATGAAAAGAGGAAAATTGTAGAAGGGTCTAGTGATGCTAATGTTGATGCTGAATATGTAGGTAAGAGAAAACATTCTAAGCCTAGATCTTGGACTTGGGATCATTTTACAAAAGATGATTCAACTAATCCTAGAGCTAAATGTAAATGGTGTGGGGGCAACCTATGCATGTGATTCACATAGAAATGGTACAAGCAATCTTAAAAATCATTTGTTGAGTCAGTGTAAAAAATTTCCCAAAGAGATGGTTAATCCTACTCAAACAACTATTTCTCTCCAACAATTGAAAAAAGAAGATGGGAAAGGCATTGGTAGTGCTTTTGCTGGTGTTGCTTTTGATGTTGATGCCTGTAGACAAGCTCTAGCTAGGATGATAATTGTGGATGAGTTGCCTTTTAAGTTTGTTAAGGGAGAGAGATTCCATTATTTTATGAGTGTTGTGCAACCTAAAATGTTAATTCCGGGAAGGATTACAATTGCTAGGGATTGTTGGAATCTTTACATGAATGAGAAAAATAAGCTGAAAAGTATGTTTCGTCAATCAAATCAAGTGTTTGTCTAACAACTGATTGCTGGACTTCTGTGCAAAACCTGAATTATCTTTGTCTTACTGCGCATTTTATTGATAAAGATTGGAAATTGCATAAAAGGATTCTTAACTTTTGTCTAATCAAGAATCATAAGGGAGAAACAATTGGTAGAAAAATTGAGAAATGCTTGGAGGGTTGGTTAATTGGTAGGGTTTTCACTATCACGGTTAACAATGCTAGTTCAAATGATGTTGCCATCTCTTACTTGAAAAGTAGAATGGAGGATTGGAATTCACATCCATTAAAAGGAGAACATATGCATGTTAGATGTTGTGCGCATATTTTAAATCTTGTGGTCAATGATGGATTGAAGGACATGCATTCTTCAATTACCAAAATTAGGAATGTTGTTAGGTATGTCCGTGCATCTCCTAGTCGCATGGATAGGTTTAGAACTTGTATCAAGGAAGCTAGGATACAAGAAAAATGTTCTGTGCAATTGGATGTTCCTAGTAGGTGGAATTCCACCTACATTATGCTTGAAAGTGCATTGAAGTTTCAAAAGGGATTTAAGAGGTTGGGAGAGAGAGATGCTGAATTTGTGATGATGCAAGGTGGTATCCCAAAGAATGATGATTGGGATAATGCAAAATGTTTTGTTAAGTTCTTGAAAATTTTTTATGATGTCACTAAGAAGGTGTCGGGTTCAAATTTTGTGACTTCTTCTCAATATTTCCATGAGTTTTGTGTGATAATGACTACATTTAAGAAATGGATTGGTAGTCATGATCCATTACTTGCAAGCATGGCTGAAAAAATGAAAGCTAAGCATGATAAATATTGGGGGAACATTAAAAATATGAACATGATGATTTTTATTGCTGTGGTACTTGATCCTCGAAGCAAGTTTCATTTTGTTAAGTGGAGCTTAGAAAAGTTTTTTGAGAAGGATGATGCTGAATTTTTGAGTGAAAAGGTAAAGGAAACATTATACAAAATGTTTGATAGCTATAGGTTTTTCCTTAATCAAGGCCAAGCTGAAAATTCTGCACAATGCTCTCATGAAGTGAAAATGGTTGATCTTGAACCAACTAATGACATTTCATTTGCTATGGAGTTCGAGAAGGACATGAATCTTAATGAGAGTATGAATAAAAATGAAGTGGATTTGTATCTCATGGAGACCTTGGAGAAGACAAGTAACCCAAACTTTGACATATTGAACTGGTGGAAGGTGAATTCCACTAAATATCCTATTCTTGGTCATATAGCTAGGGATGTATTGGTCATGCCTGTGTCTACAGTTGCTTCAGAGTCTGCATTCAGCACTGAAGGTAGAGTGCTTAATTGTTATAGGAGCTCTCTTACTCCAAAGACAGTTGAAGCTTTAATTTGTACACAAAATTGGTTCCGCTCCACCCCAGTGTCAATGGATATTGAAGAGCTCATGGAGGAATTAAAAAGGCTTGAGCTAGGTAATTTTGTTATTGATGTTATCTTTTATTTATTAAACTCTATTACACTTGTCTATTTTTTGTATAACTTTGTCATTCATATTGATTATTGTATTTTATACATTTTTTAGAACTTGCCCCAATCCCACAACCAAATGAAGAGGATTCTGGTGCTGATTCTGATTAGCTTTGGAGTTGCTACCTTGTTGACTGTACTATGTTGCAATTGCTGACTCAATTCCAAGAAGAATTATAATTGCTGGATTGTCATTTTGATTTTATTTGTTTGAATTCTGAACTTTGAAATTATTGCTGAATTTTATTTGTTTGTATGGTTTGTGTGACTTTATGAATGATTTGGAGTTTGGAATTTAAATTATATTGCTGTGTATTACTCTTATTTAGATTACATTTTTATTATATTATTAGACAAAAACTGAATCATCCAATTCAATCCAAACCGATTAAAATTGGTTTGGATTGGATCGGTTTAGTTATTGGAATTCATCCAATCCAAACCGAACCGATGATACTTATTTTGTTTGGATCGAATGATATTTTGTCTCAAAACCGATCCAAACTGATCCAAGAACACCCCTACTCTCGCAGCTTTCTCCATTTCTGCCCCCTCTCATTTCTCCCTCTCACACCCATGACGCTAGCGGCCGCGCAACCACCAACCGCTGTGAAACTCAGGCCACCGTCGTGGCTCCACCCAGATCCGGCCAACACGAGTTCTGTCTCTCTCTGTTCCTCTCACTCTCATTGATTCCGCGTCTTCCTCCTCCAAGAACCCTAGGGTTTACAAGTACTACAGGAACTTAATTATCAAGTATTTCAGATTATTCGATTTCCTGGAAGCATAGGGCTTGGCGTTGAACAAGCCCTTGAAGTGGGACGACAAAGAGAGCAAGCCAGAAGCTGGATCCAATTCCACCGAATCATCAGATCTAATCAGAGAGACCTCCAAGAGAGTCTACAGTGGCTGCAAAGTCATTTGTACCATTGCTTGCTCTGCTTGTGATAAGGTAAAGTTTTTCATTATTATTATTATTATTATTTGGATAAATTTTGCACAGCATAAAGCTAAAAAATTGAACTCTTGTGATTTTGATGTAGTATGACTTGACTCTGTGTGCGAGATGTTATCTCCGGGGCAATTATCGAGTTGGTGTGAGGTCTTCAGAATTCAGGAGAGTGGAGATAAGTGAGGAGACAAAGACGGATTGGACTGAGAAGGAAACTTTGCATCTTCTGGAAGCTATTACGCATTATGGTGATGACTGGAGGAGTGTTTCTCAGCATGTTCACTCTTAATTAAACCAAACAAAATAATTGAGATTTTGAGCTTGGAATATATCACTTGATGAACCTCTCTGACAAACATAATTTTGTTCTCAATAAAAGTAATTAACTAACAAAATTATATTCTCTTTCTCTGTTTTTGTGTGTGTACTAGTACACTTAGTACTAGTTAGTTTTTCAACACTCAGATCAGGAAAGTGCATCTGTTTGTTATCATAAGCCATTACTTTTTTTTTCTCTAATTTATTTGCTTTTGGTTTTAGAGTTTCAATTCAAATTCAGTTTCTGCCTTTCTTCCTCGTTTTCATTTTTTTTTAAGAAAATTCTGACATTTATCATTTTTGGATCTTAATATATGGTGGCTTCTCTATACATTCAGTTTCAATTGTAATATTTTTTTTCTTTTTTGAATTGCCATAAGAATGACTAGTTCAACTTTCCCTTTTTTATTTTGGTTGATTTTTTTTTTCTTTTCAAATCGTGGCTTTTAGCTTCCATGTATATATGTACATAATTGGACATCTGAGTTTTTAAATTAATAATGAATATGCCATAGCATATGCATCCCAATGTATTGGTTCTTTTTGGCCATTAATTTATTTAATGGTTCTAAATGTAGGAAAGCTGAATGAAACGTCATCTCCTGATGAAGGCTTCAATAGAGATGCAGTAGACATGCCTATGAATAGTAATGGTAATGCTTCAAATTCAGAATCATTGACTAAAAGGCTTGGAAAACAATGGGATAGTCCACGAAACTCATTCCAGAGACATGATTCTACTTTCTCAATGAAGGATAACAGACACACTTTTGATTCCTCACCTAAATATTTTGGAGGCAGCAAGCAATCTGATCTCGAGTTGTTGTTAAATGATGGAATTGGTGGAGGTACTTCATTTGAAAATGGGTTACCAGAGGAAGAAAAAGAGCGTATCAGGTATTCTCAAGTTCACAGTAAAAAGAACTTTACCCACATTGAAAGGGTAAATGGGAGAGACATAAATGTGCTCCAAGGGCTTGAACTTCGTACTGGGGTTTTCAATTCTATGGAGCAGAACAAAATTGTTGAGTATATATACAGATCTCAGTCTTAATTCATTATTGTTACATTGCTATCTTTCATGCATTACTATCATTTTCTTTCTTTTCTGTACTCTTGCTAAGATATACACAAATGAATCTAATTAAAACTCTTAAAATCCCAAGTGTAAATTTTGAGGATGAAGTCACTGCTCAAGAACCTTAAGTAACATTTAAAAACTCACAACCATCTTTCTTTGTTTTCTTAATAAATTTCCTATTTGGGCATCAGGACATCCTCTGAATCTAGTTTGGTTGGTGTAACGTTTTGTGCTGAGTACATTTCCTGTGAGTCTCACACGTCTTTTTCAAAAGACTGTTAATTACTTTTATCTGGCATGTAGCTATTTTTAGTTTAAGAACCATACATGACATGGCTATTAAGTCTATCACTAGTCTGTCTATTCAGAAAAGTAATATGATTGATTGGGAAGTAAATACGAAGCTTATCTATTTTAGTAATATAATTAATTAGTACTATCTGATTATATTCAGTATAAATTAATTTGCAATATTAATAAATATTTCATAATTAAATCCACTTATTGGTTTAAAAAGCATTTTTTACTGTGTACTGCCCTTGTATTTGATAGTTCGATTTATTTGATCCCTGGAATTGGAAACTTAAAGATACTGAAGCTTGGGTTTCCAGGAAGGTATGTGCGGTTGATTAATTCACGAGAAGGATTATAGTGAGTCAGTGAGGACTGTGATTGGATTACTTGTGCTAATACTTGTGCTAATAAAAAAATTGGAACTGTGATTAGATTATGACTGGTCCTATCCTGTTCTCAATTTTCATTCTAGAATAGTATAGTGGATGCACCATGTTATTGGCTTTAAAATGCTAACTTATCCAATATTAGAAAGAAATAAAAAATAACATTTGAAAAATCTATGCAATTTTTTTCCTTTGTGTTTCTTACCAAATGTCTTTTATTATTTTAATCAAGTGATACTTCAAGTGAACCTACTACGTCATTGGATGCAAGAAGATCATTTGGCGGTAGCAACACAAACCATCAATAGCATATTAGTGTTGATTTTTTATGTGTAGTTATTGTGGCACTACTTTAGATTATTAAAGATTTTAAATTGCAAGTTTAAGTTATAAGGGATGAATTTATTTAGTTTATTATGGATTCGAACTTGTGATGTATGGTACTATGAATATTTTTAATGTAATTTGATTCACATTCATATCAATAATTTTATATTTAGTAAATCTTTTTTTTTAAAGACATATGTTAAATAGCGGCGGTTTTAAACTTCTGCAATTTTTAGGTAAATAGTATTAGGCAACTAGATAGTGGAGGTTAAAAACCCCTGCAAATTGAATAAAAACCTCTGCAAATTGTGGGGGTTATAAATCGCCACAACTTATTCACTGTTGTGGGGGTTGCTTAAAAATCGTCGCAATATATTGCGGCCAACGTAAATGTAGCGATTTTTAAAACCGCCACAATTTAATTAGCGAGGGTTAAAAATCACCGCAAATTGAAAAAAAAAATCTCGCAATTTAGCGTATTTTTTGTAGTGGACAAAGATCTGATAATTACTTAACAAGGACCACTAATAATCATTAGTCAATTTTTTTTGTTTTAAACACATGTTAAGATCATGTAAAAATGGTAGTTACTTAGAAATTCTATAAATACCGAAATGATGAAAACATTTAAGGGTAGGAAATTCAATACTCATAAACACTTGTAATAATACTTTCACGTCACTCTAATATTTTCAAGCAAAACACGCAAGTCTAGTCAAGTATGTTTTCATCTCTGTTTCATTTATGTATCATTTACACTTTCAATGCAAGTTTAAATTCAATTTCATTTATACTTTCAGTTTTCTACTTTTTTGCAAACTCTCTTTTCCTCCTGATCAAGTAATTTTTTTGAGATCATTTAAGTTCTTTTATTGTTTTCCTTTATTTGTTTTCTTTACTTTTTTCTGCAAGATTTATGCTATTGTTCCTTTGCATATATGTAACTTTACTTTTAATTATTACTTTTACATTACTTTCTTTCAATTATGTTCTTTATCTTTTCGCATTTTACATTGTCTATTGAGTTTACTTTATTACACTTTACTATTCTATTCTTTACATTTGATGCTAGTAATTAATTGTTTTTTTTCAATTGTTTTCTTTATTTTAAAGCAATCTTTAAACTTTCAAAATAAGTTCTTTTCTTTACACTTTTATTGCTTCACTTATTTTTTGTATTTTTTACTAAGTCAATTATAACACTACAATAATTATATTTTCGATTCACATATTATGTGACATCGATACTCAAAATCATTCTTAATTTTCTTAAAGAAAAATAAATCTTAAGTACTAGAGAATTCTCAAAAAAAGTGATTCCTTTCCTTAAATTGAAATCTGAAATCGAATTTATTCTTTAATAAAAGTTTATCATAAACAACTAGTCAATTGCCATGCTCAATAGAGCAACTGCTGTTATCACTTATCAGCAAATAGGACTAACTGCAGAATTGATGTGAGATTTGTATGGGGACGTTCTAGGTGGTAAGGCTTCTCCTTCGTGTGTGAAATGAACAGAGCCCATATACAAATTATGTATGATAACTGCGAGAGAGACAGAGAAGATGAAGCAACTGGAGTTCGTGTAGAGAGGTGTCTTTATTGTCTCCGCAAACAGACAACTGACCTTGACCTGATTGCCATGCATAACTGAAACATACTTGTCACATTCCAAAAGGTAAGTTCTTTTTTTTTTTCTCGATACTATCTCTTGATTCTCTTCCCTTATTTCATGGAAAGATGTTAGACCCCAAAGATCTTGCTCTTTCTGCTAGTCCTAATTAAGTTTATGATAAAAAAGTTTTGTAAATTATAATGTTTCTGTGTACATCAGTTAGAGAGAAAAATTAGAAAGGGAACAAAAAACAAACGTAGAAGTTTATTGAACAGCCAAATCGCCCTCTCAAAAAGAGAAAAGAAAAATAAATAGAAATAGTCAAGTTTCATTTCAAGAGAACAGCATTATAACAAAAAAGGTTTAAAAAAGAGAGCATAAAGTCATTCAAATATTCTCTTGAACAGTAATACTTAAGAAAGCATGTTAGCTTTCTTCATTAGAAGAGGACGAACACGACCCCGCTAAGCTTTTAGAAATTCCAGTTATATTTAGAAAATGGGTGTCCTTGTCCAATGTCCACCTTCCAGGCCCTTTTGATCAGATCAGACAGACTTAAAAGACCAGCATATTCTGATCTCTGACCGTTGAGAATTTATGTTTCCCTGCACTTTTTGCTACTTCAACCATGCACGAGGCTAGAATTTTAAGTACATTAAGAAATGAAAGCCCCAAAGAGTTCATGAGCTAGGTAGCTTTTGACCATCCCTCAGCCTTTAGTTAGCCCAAGAAAGAGAACAAGTTGGAATGGAAAGTCCTAGGATCTGGTGAGGAAAGAAATGAGAAATGGAATGGTTTAAGGCGTGGGGGAATATGTTTCGGTAGTGGCACGCGAACTTATCGCCACAAATCATGAGAGAGATACAAGGCATTCTATAAACTAGAAAAATTATTGCATATTCTTAGAGTAATAATTAATGTATGAATATTTAAGAAATTTCTTTTTTTATGTAATTAATTTTAAGTATATTCACAAAAAAATTTAGATACAAAATCTTAAAATTAGTAATAAAGATCTTCAAGTCAAAAAATAAATAAAGATTTTTTTAGAGCAGGTATTAATTGTAGCATAGCTCCCTAGAATTTCTCCTTTTATAAAAGGGTCTTTTGCACTTCCCAAAACCTTCGAAGAGGGGCAGAAGAATATATAGAAAGAAAGAATGACATTTAGAAATGAAAAAGAAAAGGAAGAATAAGAGGAAGTGGGGAAGAATGGAGAGGAAAAAAGAAAGTGGTAAGCAAAACCCAAGAAGAGTGTCTCCTAGTGCAGGCCCAAGGCAGGCCCCCTTTAGCGCCAGTGTCCCCGCGCGCTTTTGGTTGTTTGCCTATTTGTTGTGTGTGTTATGCGTGTTTGTGTGTCTTTGTGTGAAAGATTGCAAACTCTCTACGTTCCGAAACTTCTTTCTAGACAAATCCCTTCGCTGACATTCTGCACTCTGTTCCCAATCTCTATACAACTCTCTCTCTCTCCCCTCAAACACACAGTTTGACCACACTTATTTTCTAGCATAGATTCTTAATAACTTGTACTACCTATATTAATATTAATCCCTGGACGTTACCAAAAGTACCATATTTGAGATAATGTATGGCAGAGAGAGGGACTTGGTCATTAGAGGTCCAAAGGGATGTGCCATGCAACACAACTTAGTCTAATTCATTACCAAATGTGATTCAATTAAGAAGATCCTACAAGAAACACATGGGTTAATCAGAATTTTTTTTTTTTATAAATAAGAAATGTGTAATCAAACTTATGTATGGAAGCTACTTTAATTTACCCATTTAAACATCCCGGTGATCTTTGATGGATATTTTTAGAAAATCATGATTTGTTCATACAGCTAGGGTACATATAAGCCAACTATCTTATTCTGTCTTACTAAAAGCATAATCAAATGCAAGCATGATTTAAAAAAGGTCCTAGATAAAAACAATAATTAATGCTAGAAAGAAAGGGTACAATTAAAGGAGCTGTTTGGGATGTGTTTCATTTATGTGTGTGTGTGGAGAATATTTCAGGTGCATGCGCAAAGACAGAAGAGCTTGATTTTATTGAGTACAAACTAAGCATGACAAACCCTAAAGTAAGTGTTGCTCCCCCTTGACATCATTCCACTCACCTTCTTCACCTTCTCATCCCGAGGCAAAACCTACCAGTATATACATTCTCTACTTCTCCACCCCTCCAATCACTTCCACTTCTCATCTCCTACCCTACTCTCCCTCTGTTCATATTTCATAAAGCTCGACTTTTTTTTTTTATTCTGTTACACATATTGATCATATATCATTCTTCACTAGCCTTTCCTTCTTTCGAAGCCATGAATATATGTTATGGTCTATTGAGGCCCGTCTAAAACCTAGTTAATTAGTTGCATTCATCCTTGAAAAAGAAAGAAACCAACCTCCATGTGATCATCATCATCGTGAAAAGCTATAGTGTTAGCGTGGATTACAACCACAATCAATGTTCAAAATGTAGGATATAACGACAAATTACCAAAGGCAAGAAAACCCATTTCTCTGTCTTTTGTCTATTTCCCAGTTTTTGATCTCCCCGTGATTTAGTATGTGGAGAACCCACTTCATTTTGCTTGGAATAAAAATGTATTTATGGGTTTTGTGCTTTCCACTTTATTAGCTTTCATTTAGACATGCTGCTAGCATATATATAGTTGCACCAGAATGCACTGATAGTGACTCCCATCTTCAATTGGAGAATTTAAATTGTGGTTAGTATAGTGATGTTCCTAAACACCAACCTTATATCGCCATCCTCTTCCTCCAGCTCCACCATGGTCATATATCATATTCAAGTTTTACTTCAACATGGGCACCTAATAATTGTAATTAGGTGCATAATGGGACCATATGGGATATTCTTTAATATTGAAACACCTTTTTCTTCCTTTTTGGTAGATAGGCTATTAGAGAGCTGGCCATGAAAACAACTTGTAATTTTTCTTCTACCCCAACTAATATGTAGTTCGAACATGGATCTTGATCAAGTCATATCCATGGTGGAGTATTGATCAGATCAACTTTTTTCTGTGCATGCTAGCTAGCTAGCTTTCTTTTCATCTTATAAGAGAGAATGATAATGATGATAATGTTTGGGATTTGGGAAGCAGAGAAAGCGATGTTGGTGAGGTTCAATCCGAAGACGGATTTACATGTAGAAGCAGTAAAATACGATCTCAGATTGAGCCGCGCCAATATCACTTTATTATTGATGAGTTCCCTCGTTTGCTTTCCAGCTCATACTACCTCATCAGATTCTCTTGTGCGAATATTCCCATTGATTGATCTTGTCATAACAAATATTTCCCTCTTGGACCAATCTTGAATTGAAACTACTTGGTGCAACGTGCAAACCCATGGAAGCTCAGGTGCAATAGGAATTGCGATACATGTGTGTATATCACTTTCTTTCTCATTGCACACAGGTAAGTATATATATATATATATATATGCTCTTCTTTCTCTGATGGTGTTGGTTTTTCTGGTTTGATTTTGAGTATGAATCACAGAGCAAAATTATTGCATACGTGTGTGTGTGTGTATATTCTCCCTTGTGATTTCTTCTCATTGAGACTAATTTCAAGGTGATCGGACAGAAAGTATGGGGCAAAAGTTAAATGGGAGAAGCGAGATCAGTGATGTAGCGACACATATGTATAACATGTCCAGATTCATGTGATCTCAGTTTTTCTTTCCTTTTTTATTTTTGTTTTGCAAAGGTTTAGTGTTTAGACACTGCCCTCTCTGAATTTCTTCTGAAAAATATTATTAGTTTGTTTGAAGGTATGGTTTGATTGAATAGGTCAAAAGTAATAATGTATTGGAATATGGTATGATTTGTAAATAATATATTACTTTTAGTTAATTGATTACATTATTTGTTAATTAATAATTTTTTATGGTAGTTTTCTCTCCTAATTAAGGATAATTTTAGTTGGATCATAATATAACAAAGTCTACATGCATTTTTTTTTTCATTGTCATCTTTTATTTAAACTTTATTATATCTTGATACGTTTTGAATTTTTCATTTTTTTAAGTTTAACCTACTCAGAGATATAGACCATATATTTACTTTTTATTTTATGTAATCACTATATTTTTACATACTAAACAACGAGAAAGTAGACAAAGAAGTTTGTTTCAATTTGTGAAGGAAGTGCGTGTACTTATAGTAAATATGTGAGTAACTTGGAATACATGGAATATGATTCTTCTAGCTAAAGTAACTAGTTTAAAGAACGGAACTCTATCGTTTGATCAACTTCCAAATTAAACCACCTTATAGTAATTTGATGATTGAGCTACTGTTTAAGTCAGACTAAACACAATATTTGCTTTAATAAAGCTCATTCAGGAAATTTGAAAAAGAAAAGGACGATAGTAAGATTGATCGCCAAATTATGTCTTTACCCAGTTGCAGTGCTAACAAACCGACTATTCTCATGAATTTGATATATGATAGATTGGAGAATATTAGGATTCAGAACTCGAGAAGCTCCTCCGTAAAGAAGTAAATAATTTGTTAATTAATAACAAAACTCGTCCATTTTTTTTTTAAAGTAGAAATGTAGAATAGCATTCATTTAAAACTTTTTTTTTTTTAAGAAAAAGAAATTTTTCAATCAAAATTGTCAATAGATTCTAGTGTCTTCACAAGAAATATGAACTCCCACGTAACAGCGAAGGGGAGAGCGCTTTACTTGTTTACAATGGCTTTTTAGTATAGATAAAACTTAGGTATATTTTCTTATATCCATTACATTTATTTTACTAATCAAATTATGACATATATGTATTAATATTTTCTCTCTTATGTATTAATGTTCTCTCTTTTATTTTATTTTTTATAAAAATATACACATATCATAATTTGATTGGTAGAATAGATATAATGAACATAAAGAAATAGACTTAAGTTTTATCATTTTAATATTTGTTAGAGTGTATTTGGAATGTAAAAAAAGTAAGAAATGATTTGATTTGTAAATCAAATTTAATTAAATCTTATGTTTGAAATGTTAAAAAATAAGAAATGATTTGATTTCTAAAATCTCATAGATTTTACTTATTTTATTTTAGAAATTCCATCAAATTTGATAGGATTTAGTAGGATTTGATTTGATTTAAAATGAATAAACTATTTTACCTTTAGTAATTACCTCTAACCACATCTAATAATGATTAAAATGTAAAATAATAAAACTAAATCAAATCAATTTTCATTTTAATGAATTCTAAACACAAAATTTGATTTCTAAATCAATTCAATTCTTATTTTTTTTTAAATTTCAAACATAAAATTTGATTTCTAAATCAAATCAAATTAATTTAAATTAAATCAAATTAAATCATTTCTTATTTTTATTCATTCCAAAAACAACCTTAGTGTTCATTTGCTGCGCTTGAGGAAAAAATATGCGGCTTTCCTTTAACATTGTTAAATTTCTTCAAGTATGCTAAATTTCAGTTTATTTATCCAAATACATTTATGCTGTGTTTGAAAATTTTGAGGAATGGGAATGAAAGAGAAAGGACGGGAATAGAGAGTTATTTTCCCTTATTTGACTGTTAAATATAAGGAAAAGTGGAAAACTCTTACAATTGTTTTAAAATTGAAGTTAAAACAGATATAAGAGAAGTTGCTTCTCTTTATTTAAATAAACCACGTCTATGTTTATTCTTAGTTTGGGAGAAATTTTGGGCCTTAAGAAGTAGGAGGTATAACGCATATCCTTTCTTCTCTTTAAAATCTTTTAAACAAGTGTTTGGGTTAATTTTTCCTCATGATTAGTCATGAAACTACTGCTGAGAAGATAAAAAATGGATACACCACTCCACCCGTGTTTCTTTCTTCCTAGGGAAAATAACAAGACAAGAGTTCTCTTCCTCAACCTCAAGGACCTTAACTTGTGCTCACACTTTTTTTTTTTGGTTAATTCTTTTGGATAACTAGCACATTTTCAATTGATTAAAGTATACAACATTAAAATTATTTGATTATCATATTCCCCAAAAAAAAATTCATTTGATTATCAGACATGATATTAAGTATTTTACTTTGTTTCAACATAAAAATAGAAGTAAACAAATTTAGGGATGAATTTTTTATACAAACTATCATATAAAGGTCATCCATGAAATTTTTTACTCTTATTTTTAAGAGAATACCAAAGTAGTTGATGTTAAGTTGGAATGAGAGGTGGGATCTATCTGTTGGGCATTGGGCTCCCTTCCTACATGGAGAAATGCCCAAACATTTAAGTCCATTGTGTGTCTCAGTTGTCTAAGTGGAGAGGGGTCAGATTAGGACATAGAGAGAGAGTCATTCTGCAGAGAGAACAGCACCCAGAGAGAGAATAGAAGAGGAAAAACCAAAGTCGCATACTCATCTACCTATCACCGTAAAATCATGACTAGAGATTCGTTCACCGTTGGATCGGGCTGAAATTTGAGTAGCATGTTTAGGATATGTGCTTCATTTTCAACAGTTGGATCAGTGATTTGAGGTCTGGAGCGTGATATATTCAGCTCGCACAATAGCTCTTTTTTGGGTATTTTTCATCTTCTTATTTCTCATTTGTAAGCATTGGTGCTTGGTTATTTTGGCTGATTGTAAGCACGATTTGTGCATCTGTTTGAGACTCATTTGTACCCTTATTTGATCATAGTGGAGTTGTTTCTTTGGTTTGGATGACCCGTAGTTTTTACCCTTGCTGTGAGGGGTTTTCCACGTTAAAATATTGGTGTCTCTTGTACTTAATTTTGTGTTGTTTTATTTGCTGCCATATATTTGTTGTTGCTCCTCATAGATTCTTGCAAGTTTGGGGGAATTTATTTTTGCTACATATTGTGTTTCTGTTGTTTTTGTTGTTATCCCCCATCAGAGTGGCATCAGAGATCTTTGGTTTGGGGCTATTTGACTTGCTTGAATGATGGAGGCAAATACAAAGATGATCTCTTTGAATGGCACAAATTATCATCTGTGGAAGGGTAAGATGAAGGACTTGCTATTTGTGAAGAATATGCATCTTCTTGTCTTTGCTACTCATAAGTCGGATTCCAAGTCTGATGAAGAATGGGATTTCGAACATCAACAAGTGTGTGGTTTTATTCGACAATTTGCAGAAGACAATGTTTATAATTATATTGTTAATGAGACGCATGCGAGATCTTTGTGGGAGAAGATAGAGTCCTTGTATGCCTCTAAATCAGGAAATAATAAATTGTTCTTGCTGAAGAGCTTTATAAGCTTGAGGTACAAGGAGGGCACTCCCATTTCAAATCACTTGAATGAATTTCAAGGGCTCCTTAATCAGATGTCAGGAATGGGTATCAAGTTTGATAATGAGCTTTTGAGACTGTTGCTATTGTTATCTCTACTTAAGTCTTGGGAGACATTTCAGGTTTCTATTACAAGCTCAACCCCTAATGGTGTTGTATCTTTGCAAATGGCAAAGGGTAGTGCTCTTAATGAGGAGATGAGAAGGAAGGTACAAGGTACTTCATCTCAATCTGAGGTACTTGTCACTGAAAATAGGGGAAAAAGTCAAAGAAAAGAACTGAAGGGTAGTAGAGAAAAGAGTAGCAGTAAGTCCAAATCTCGATACAAGAATGTGGAGTGCCATTATTGTCACAAAACAGGGCACATACAGAAGAATTGTTTTCTGTGGAAAAATGAGAACAAAGGCAAGAAGGGTAAGCAAAAAGAAAGGGATCATGAGGATGATAACTGTGTCACTACTGTTACCAGTGATGATCTTGTTATTCTTCGTGAACATGAGTCAGTTAATCTTGTATAATATGAGAGCATGTGGATAATTGACAATGGTGCTACACTACATGTTACACCGAGGAAGGAGTTCTTCACATCTTACACTTTAGGTGATTTTGGAGTGTTGAAGATGGGTAATGATGGTGTATCAAAGGTGATTGGTGTTGGTGATGTCTGCCTGCAAACCAACATGGGAATGCAATTGTTGCTTAAAGGAGTCAAATATGCTCCAGATGTCCGCTTCAATTTGATCTCTGTGCATATGCTTGATGATGGTGGTTATGATAATCACTTTGATTCTGGAAAGTGGAAACTCACCAAAGGTAACTTGGTTGTGGCGAGAGGGGAGAAAATTTCTAAACTGTATTGGGCAAAAGCTTTAGTTGCTAAAGACAGTGTGAATGCTGTGGATATGGAGGCATCTTTGTGGCACTGAAGGCTTAGCCATATTAGTGAAAAAGGACTGAATTGCTTAGCCAAAAAGAATGTGTTTCTGGGATTGAAGAGTGCAGAATTGGAGAAATGTTCTCATTGCATGGCTAGTAAGCTGACCAAAGTATCCTTCAAAAAGCATTCTCCCTCAAGAAAATCAGAGTTGTTTGAATTGGTGCATTTTGACATTTGTGGCCCATTGAAGGTGAAATCCTTTAGTGGTACACTTTACTTTGTTACCTTTATTGATTATTGTTCCAGGAAACTATGGGTCTATGCTTTGAAGACAAAAGACTAAGTGTTGGAGAAGTTCAAACAATTTCAAGCTTTGGTTGAAAGGTAGTCAGGCAAGAAGCTGAAATACAATCGTATTGATAATGGTAGTGAGTATTGTGGACCCTTTGATGTCTATTGCAAGCAGCAGGGCATTGCACATGAAAAGACTCCTCCTAAAACTCCTCAGCTAAATGGTTTAGCGGAGAGGATGAACAGAACATTGATTGAGAGAGTAAGGTGTATGTTCTCTAAAGCTAAGTTGCCCAAACATTTCTGAGGCGAGGCATTGTACATGGCAATACATGTTGTTAATCTCAATCCTACTATTGCTCTGAACAGTGAGGTGCCAGACAAATTTTGGTTTAGCAAGAATGTCAAGTATGATCACTTGAGAGTCTTTGGTTGTAAGGCTTTTGTGCATATTCCAAAGGATGAAAGATCTAAGTTGGATGCGAAGACAAGGCAGTGCATCTTCATCGGTTATGGTCAAGATGAATTTGGTTACAGGTTGTATGATCCTGTTGAGAAAAAGCTTGTTAGAAGCTGTGATGTGGAGTTCATGGAAGACCAAACCATTGAAGACATTGATAAGGTGGAGAAGACTACACCCAAGAAAGACAATAATTAGTCTGATGTTGATCCAGTTCGGTTGCTTGCTCATAATCTGGATACTATTGAGAGTAATGTTCAGAATGGTGAGCAACATGATTATGTTGATAATCAACAACTTGGAGATGAGTTAGATGTTCCAATTAATGATGATGAAGAGGAACATGAGATGTCATAAGATGAGAATCTTGGGGATGCTCTCGAACCACCTTAAGTACAACTCAGGAGGTCTAACAGGCAGAGACAACCATTTATAAGGTATTCTACTGATGAGTATGTGACCTTGACTGATGGGGGAGAACCTAAGTGTTTTGGAGAGGCCATGGAGAGTGAAGAAAAACAAAAGTGGTTGGATGCAATGCAGGATGAGATGAAATCCTTGCATGATAATCACACTTATGATTTGGTGAAGTTGCTTAAAGGCAAGAAGGCCTTGGAAAATAGGTGGATTTATAGGGTGAAACATGAGAGCAATTCTGCATCTCCAAGGTATAAAGCCAAATTGGTGGTGAAAGGCTTCCGTCAAAGAAAGGGTATTGATTTTAATGAGATTTTCTCACCTGTGGTAAATATGTTATCTATTAGAACCGTGTTGTGTTTGGCTGCTACTCTTGATTTGGAGGTAGAGCAAATGGATGTGAAAACGGCTTTCCTTCATGGTGATTTGGAGGAAGAGATTTACATGAAGCAACCTGATGACTTTCTAGTTGAAGGCAAGGAAGACTATGTGTGTAGGCTGAGAAAGAGCCTATATGGTTTGAAGTAGGCTCCAAGGCAGTAGTACAAGAAGTTTGAGTCTGTTATGTGTGATCAAGACTATAAGAAGACTACTTCTGACCACTGTGTCTTTGTTAAAATGTTTTCTAATGATGACTTCATTATCCTGTTACTATATGTCGATGACATGTTTATTGTTGGGAAAAATGTTTCCAGGATTGACAAGTTGCAGAAGCAACTGGGCGAGTCATTTGCCATGAAAGACATGGGAGCTGCTAAACAGATTCTTGGTATAAGAATCATGTGTGACAGAAAGGAGAAGAAGCTTTGGTTGTCACAAGAACATTACATTAAAAGGGTGTTGCAGAGATTCCAGATGGAAAATGCTAAGGCGGTAAGCACTCCTCTTACTACTCATTTTACGTTGAGTGCTAAACAAAGTCCTTCAAATGAAGCTAAGAAATTAGATATGGAACGAGTTTCTTATACATTTGTTGAGGGTAGTTTGATGTATGCAATGATGTGCACAAAACCAGATATAGCACATGCTGTTAGTACAGTTAGTAGATTTTTGTCAAACCCAGATAGAAAGCATTGGAATGTTGTGAAATGGATTTTGAGGTATCTTCGCAGTACTATTGGTATGAGACTTTGTTTCGGAGGTGATAAGCCTACTTTGGTGGGGTACTCAGATTCAGACATGATTGGAGACATTGATTCCAGGAAGTCCACTTTGGGCTATATGATTAAATTTGTAGGGGGAGCTATGGCTTGACAATCTAAGTTGCAGAGATGTGTAGCATTGTCTACTACAAAGGCAGAGTACATTGCCATTACAGAAGTATGCGAGGAATTGCTATAAGTGAAGAAATTCTTGCAAGAGCTTAGTTTTATTGAGGGAAAAAATATGTGTTGTTTGTCGATAGTCAAAGTGATATTCATCTTGGTAAGAATCCAACTTTCCATTCAAGGTCCAAACATATTGATGTGAGGTATCATTAGATACGTGATGCTTTGTATGCTAAGTTGTTGGAGTTGGCCAAAATTCATACTAATGATAATAGTGCTGATATGATGACTAAAGCACTACCAAGAGGGCAGTTTGAAACTTGTGATATCGCAGGTTTGGCGACTATCTCCACATAGTCGTGAAGGGGAGATATGTTGGGTATTGGGCTCCCTTCCTATGTGGAGAAAGGCCCAAACATTCAAGCCCATTGTATCTCACTTGTCTAAGTGGAGAGGGGTCAGATTAGCGCATAGAGAGAGAGAGTCATTCTGCAGAGAGAACAATAGCCTGAGAGAGAAGAGAAGAGGAAAAGCCAAACTCGCATACACCTACCTATCACCGTAAAATCGCGACTGGAGATTCGTTCACCGTTGGATCGGGCTGAAATTTGAGCAGTAGGTTCAGGACATGTGGTTCTTCGTTTTCAGCAGTTCGATCGGTGATTCGAGTCCTGGAGTGCGAGATATTTAGCTCATACAGTAACTCTATTTTTGGGTATTTTTCATCTTCTTATTTCTCATTTGTGAGCATTGATGCTTGGTTATTTTGGCTGGTTGCAAGCACAATTTGTGCATCTATTTGAGACTCGTTTGTACTCTTATTTGATCATAGTGAAACTATTTCTTTGGTCTGGACTACTCGTGATTTTTACCCTTATTGTGATAAATTTTTCATGTTAAAATTTTGATATCTTTTGTATTTTTGTGTTATTTTATTTGCTGTCATATATTTATTATTATTCCTCACATATTTTTGCTAGTTTAGGAAATTTTATTTCCGGTGCATATTGTGTTTATGTTGTTAATTGTTATCCCTCGTCATTATTTGCGGTCTATTCCCAGTCTATTACATTCAAGAACGCGCGCGCGTTTAAATGCAAGTTGCACATATAAAGCAAAACGGCGTTGCCGTTCGTTTAGCCGTATAACGTCCACGACCGTTCCCGTTTCATTACCAATAATAGCAAAAACCTTTTAGTCTACTCTGACCGCTGCTGATTTTCTTTCTGTAATGATATGACTATGGAAAGGGTAGAATTTATGCCTATGCTTTGAGGAACCAATCTTCACGTGATTGGCACATGCGCTTCCTATTTATGGAGGATCCATATATGCCAACTTGAATCACATCAACACAAGATATTGGAGAGACAGAAAAAAAGATGTGGAGGGGGAGGGGGGGTTCTATTATTGTCAAGAGTTGAAGCACATTTCGCAATAATATCCAGAAAGATTTAGATTAGCGGTGAAAAAAAAAAAACTAGAACTTTCTAACATATTACTACTCAGCGTACATTAAAAATTTAAAAAGAATTTTATAGAAAAATCTAAATATGAAATAATATATAAAAAATATGTCATACCGCCGTACAATAGGCTATGCATAGCAGCCTATAAATAGGCAATGGAACTCTTGTTGTAGGTAAGCCATCAAATAGTCTATAAGGAGATCCACCAAAGCCTACATATTTTCATACCATTAGCTACCAACTAATCACAACTCTTCCCATAAAACCAATATTTACAGTTAACTTCTCAGCAGCCCCTCTACCAATTTTTACTGGAGAAAACCATAATTTTTGGAGTTTGAAATTAAAGACATATTTTGTTTCACAAAAATTGTGAGACATTATAAAAAAATGGGATAATAAGCTCAGTAGATATTTTAACTCTACCAGAGAGGCAGTGGAAAATTTTAGAAGATAAACAACAACAGGATGCACAAGCATTATTTGTCATCCAGCAAGTCGTGGCAGATATAATCTTTACAAGAATCACAGATGTTGATATAGCGAAAAAGACATGGGATATTCTAGAGGAAGAGTTTCGCAGAACTGATAAAGTAAGTTTCATCAAACTTCAATATCTAAAAAGAGAATTTGAAATTTTGAAAGTGAAAGATTCTAAGACCATAAGAGAATATTATGTTAGAATTAAAGAAATATTTAATCAGATAGAATTATATAGAGAGAATGTGATTAACAAAGAAATTCAAAGATTCATAGCAAGCAAGAAATTATAGTTGCTTATTCACAATCACTACATCGCAGAATGAAGCATGGGAATAACAGTTTCAAGACTTACCCAAATATGCATCAAGGAAGAGTGTTAAGAGTTGATGCACATTTGGCAATAATATCTAGAAAGATTAGATTGACGGTGAAAGAAAAGAACTAGAACTCTCTGACATATTACTACACAGCGTACACTAGAAGTTTAGAAAGAATTTCGTCGAAAAATCTAGATATGAAATAATATATAAAAAAATGTCAAACCACCATACAATAGGCGGTGCATAGCAGCCTATAAATAGGCAATAGGAGCTCTTGCTGTAGCTAAGCCATCAAGTAGTCTATGAGGAGATCCACCAAAACCTACGTAGAGGCATTGTAATTAGTCCCATACAGTATACAACTATCAATTCAATAAAACCAGTTCATTTAATATACGAAATTTATCCTCCTTCTCCATACCATTAGCTACCAACTAATCACAACTCTTCCCATAAAACCAACAATTATGCTTATTCATCCCCCGGGAAATTGTGGAATATTCAAGTTAAAATTATAACTACTTAACTCCGAAGTTTTTATTGTTGGGAAGTCACTACATGCTATTTGATACACAATACTCTGCGACAGGCTTTTGTGCATAATGATATCTACAGAGTCATAGATAGTCATAAATTTGTACTAATACATAAGTGCAGGTTCAAAGTTGAGGTATTCAAGTTCAATTCTTTCGACTAGCAACGAATAGCACCTTCAAGAAAAAGGGTACACATGGCTGGTAACAGTCTTTTTAGTTTGAAGTTTATATATAAAGATCACCATTTTGAGTAGAATAAAAAGTGTTGGCTCAAAATATAATGATTGTTATGAAAGTTCGTGCAAGAAGTATCAAGATCGAATTCAATCCAAACCCTAACTAAGAATGATTAATCATCTTAAAAGTTTAACATCACATTAAGCCCAGAAATGATTTAATTATATGTTTAGTAGGAAATTATACATTATGCATAGATCAAGCTTGAGTTCAAAAAGAGTTTATATGTATGTTTTAGTAATGAGTGACCCAAAATATGAAGGTTGCTACTTACTATGGAAGTTCTTGCGGGAAGTCATATACATCATGCATGGGTCTAATTTTAGAATTCAACTTGATAACTTTCAGATTCTAATGGATTTTTTCGGTACTAAACATCAAGATATAGTTCTATTTTTTTTAGAACAAGCACCGTATTACATTTCTTGGACCGTACAAGAAGATATGCTGCTATCTTACCAGAACAAAAAATTGATGCACTGTTCTGACGGGGGAAAAAGAAAGAACAGTAATAATAGATAAGGGTTTCTGCCCTTTGAACTAAACAACCAGACGCTTATTGTTTGAAAAAAGAAAATGATGATCTCACATATTTTTTTTCACATTATTTTTTATATAATTTTTTAATAATTGTGATTAGATGAGAAAAAATATTGATATGTAAATATTAATCTCAATGATATGTTGAATAGTATAAAAAAGTGATATGAGAGAAAAGTATGATAAAAAAATTGATTGTCTCAATAAAGCAAGCGAGAATCTTGTATCATTATGTTACACTTTTTCCATCGTGTGTTTGATTGCTGTGTTAGGTCTTACTGCTTAACTAACTAAACTGTATTAATTTGATGGCTAATAATTTCTTTCCATGAGAACATTTTGGTTTCTGCTAGCTTCACCCCTTGTAGGCCAAGAGGACTACTCTGAAGGCAATAATGATTATGGTTGTTAAAAATGGACCATACAGAAGCTTTTGCCTTCTTGTAAGAGTGACAATATTAGGTCAAACATAAGCTAACTATTTTGTCCAATTGAATCGTAATATGCATGCTGGCATATTAGGTCATGTGTTTTGGTATTAAACCATGTCTACTCCTGGTTTGAGTACCCACCTGTTAAAAAATTGCCCACTGAATCTTCTTGCCACTATCTTGGATTTGCACATGCTGGTATAATAAGGGGAGAGAAAAAGGCTTTCGTCGCCACCTAAGTAACCACTGAGATGGCATTATTGCTGGTTTTCTGCCTTTCACTTTTCTTGCTTCCTGACTCCATATATGGTGTTTGCCGGGTTTATTTCTTGCAGGAAATGAATTGGATTTACAAGTGGAATAATACTTCTTACACATTTAAATACACATCACCTCATATGAGTATGATGTAACAAAATTAAAGAGTAAGTATGTAAAAATTTTAGTTAATAGAGTTGAGATCAAATAATAAAAACTGTAAATATGAAATGATGTATATAAGTATGTGTAAAAGATATTAACTTTAAGTATGTGTAAAGTATATTAACTTTAACTACCATAATAAAGATATCACATACTTTTGACAGGGCCCAGAACAGTGATTGGGTTGCCATTGTCCTATTCATTTGTCACCAGTTAACGGGGATGTTTAGCTCTTTTTCACCAAGCATGTCCTGCTCCAGATGACTAATCTAGCTGAGGTAAATATCGTAAGTTGTAACCTAAAGAATCTAGCCACATAATAGAGGGATACAGAGTACAGAGATGTCTCACTCAATTTCTTATACGAAAAACAAACACCTCAATGGGTTGACTTTGCTGTGGACACTAGGTTAAATATAAATATTGATTTGAAAAAAGTTTGCAACTTCAAGAGAATTGTGTATAAAAACTACTTTGATTAAGTGGATTAAAAGTTCGATTCTTGCAATGAATTGAGATCACCTGTTTCTAATTCTTAGTCTTTTTTTATTTTTTTACTTAAATTCTATCAAATAAAAAATAAATTAAAATAAAAAGAGAAAGAAAAAATATATATATTTAAGTTTAGAACATTTGTAAGAATTTAAATGGAGAGACAGGTAATCCTCATCCTCTTGCAATCTCCACTGATCTAATTAAATTAAAATTTTACCACAAAGTTTGAGTGGCTAATTTGTTATATGGAGACAACTTGGTCCACGAGAAATTTTGCAATGCGTGGTAACCCTTGTATGCCTAGTCATAAATTCAAATCCTATATGGCTATATCAACCCCAAGGTGAATTCCTTACGATTAAGCCTTGAAATTTTTTCACGAATTCTCTCATTTGAGCATGGATGAATAGCCTATGACAAAACTAGAGAGATGGGGCAAGGTGGCCTATCAACACCTCTTCCTGCAATACCAGAACAATAAAAATAAAAAGAAGCCTAATCTCTCACGCTAGGGAACTTGAAAAGAAGGAATGGTGTGACCTTACTAAAGATTAAAGCATGATTGATACTAAAAGTGACATAAGTTTCCATAACAGACGGTAGCAAGATTCTATAAATAATTGCTGCTTTGATGTAAACAGAAAACTTTGTGGCTACCTTTCATACGGAAAAAACGAATAAGTTAAAGCAAAGTCAGGTTCTTTTTTCCAATTCAAATTGTCACTGAAAACAGATATTAACAGAATGCAGTCCATAGATAATTATGCTCTGCATAAAGACATATGTGCTCTCTATGTTGGTGTCAAGCATATATGCTAATTCGGGTGGATTTTCTTGAACATTACCCGGATAGATGCTATTTAAGGTCTGATAGCCTGGCCTGCAACGACTATGTGCCCCCTAAACAATTAAGGGATATCGAACAACTTGATTATATCTTGCTTATGGCCTTCACATATAGAATACTTTAGCAAGCAGAGGGGAACAAGCAAATTTTTTGTGTATACTAGAAGTATGATTTGATTCTATAGACTTAAAGAAAGCATAAAAATGTCACCACTAAAGTAGAAAAATGTTATTTCCACTGCTAAACGCAAATGATTCAGGTTGCTGCAAACGATTTTCTGAGATGTGAGACCTTTCATATACATACAGGAATTCTTCAATTACAGCATTAGCAAATGGCAAGTTTCTTTCCATATTGATGGTTAGCTCTCTAATAAAAGAGCCCAAAGAAAATCAATATTACTCTTCCATCATTCTTCTGGCCCTGACAGATTTTAAACACCCAAAAATCATGTAAGCTTGAAATGTTCATCTCCACACAAGAACAACAATAACAACAACAAAGGAGGCATTCCAACCTTTGTTTCAATCAATGATAGAGCCAACAATATAGAAGAAGATCACTTCCTATCATCGATGCTGCTTGCCAGTATTCAAGGGAGATGCTCTGATGCTCTTGGATTGTGTGTAGGTGATTTGTGGAGTTCCATCTGATTTCTTTTTCCTTCTCCCTTGTTGAGATAAACGAGAGTGATAAGACAAGATTGCAAGATCGTTAAGATCCTGCAGTGGAGTCAAAGCCTTCACAACGTCATCCATGTTAGGACGGCATTTGGGGTCTCTACTGAGGCAATTATAAGCTAGCTGAGAAATTTTCTGCACCCCTTTTAGAGAATAATTTAGTTCCAAGCGAGGATCCACAAGTTGGTATAGTTTTCGCTTGTCAGCTAAGTATGGCCTAGCCCATGAAACAAGATTTTGTTCCCCACTCGGGCGCTTCTTGTCCATTGATCTTCTTCCTGTTAAAATCTCAAGTAACACAACTCCAAAGCTATAAACATCACTTTTAGCTGTCAAGTGTCCTGGTAAAAAAAACAAAGAAACAGAAATCATACAATTGGTTAGCTCTCAAAGGTCTTAGAAAGGCCTCTAGGCCATATATTATGGTGCCTGGATAAATGAGCATGGGATAAAAACATCCCAATGTCAACATATCTCAGCATATTTCAACTTTTTTATGCTCTATGCAAGCTCTTTCTTTTCCTTGACACTGGAAATAAGTTTAAAGGTGTCATCAGAGTTGATAATTCTTGCTGGTTAGTAAGTTACCAATCACAGAGATCACATTGAATTCTAGGACATGCTTATGTGTTGCCAATGTTGGGGGTATTCAAGTTTAAAAGATATACGGAAACGGATAATCAAACAAAATAAATACATCAAGTCAATCATCTTGACATGATAGCCAGAGGACCATCACAGTCTTCTCCACAACAATTATAAATCCATTGCAGCCCAGCACGGGACTCAAATGCCTTCTTGAATGATTGGTATGTGCTGTTTTTACATAATGTTCTGCTTTGTAGCAGAAATTATAATCCATTATACGACTTTTAGCACAAGATTTACAGAAGGTCTTGTGACTTGTGGTGTGTCAGATGCTAAAGAGTTTTCTTGTCATTTCAAGCTACTATTTACTGCTACATTATTACCTGTCATGACATATTCTGGAGCAGCATAACCATAAGTTCCAACAACTCTGGTAGAAACATGTGTCTTGTCTCCTTGAGGCCCTGCTTTTGCTAGACCAAAATCTGAAAGCTTCGCGTTATACTCCTATAAAACACTACACATTAATAATTAATCAAAAAAACAAAAAAAAGCTTCTTAGATACTGATATATCACTAACCACATACCGTATCAAGCAAAATGTTTGATGTTTTAAAATCTCTATAAATGACTGGTTCTGGACCATTATGGAGGAACGCCAATCCTTTTGCTGCACCAAGTGCAATCTTAACCCTGTTGGACCATGGAAGAGGTACGGTTCCTTCAAAATGTAGGCAACATCAGTACTTTTATTGTAAGATACACGGATTAAGAGGAAAGGAAACAGAACAGAACAACTAAGTGTAAGGTGTTTCCAGATCTATCTGCTTCATAAACAATATGGAAGTATAAGAGGGAAAAGGCAAATAACAGTGAAAAGGAAAATTGATTAGGTGATCTAGAATACGTTTCAGAAAGAGCATGAACTCATGAAAAGAAAAAAAGATTCTGCAAATTTCCCAAGGCATCCAGTAAATACTAAAATATCTTTTATAGGATACACTGATTTTCTTGATAATTTCATCAGAATACTTGGTATTTTATTTGGTAATTCTACAGAGGATTTCCAAGAACCATAGAGTGTATAAATTCTTCCTTTAACTTTATACAGTCATTAACAACTGCTCATAAAGCACTTCACGATATTATCGGCTGACAAAGGTCTCAAGTGACATCACATTTTGGTAGCTAATTTTAATTTTTATAAAAATGACAGTAATCGGTTGTGAATTCAACAAGCCATGGTTAATTGCTCCAATAAATAATTCTTATAAGGGGAAAAATCAATACAAAACATATGCTGATGAAGAAAGAATTCTACAATGCTTGTTGCCTCGAAAGGAAGTTACTGATTAACCAAACCAGATCACTTTGTAACAATTCATTTGTTTTGGTTTATTCTTCAAGCAGCAGGAAATGATTTGTGCTAGAGACCTAGAAATCATTATCACATAATCTCCACCAGATATAATATTCCATATAATTCCCATATAGTAAGTCAAGGCAGAAACTCACTTCTGAATAGATGATTTTCTAGACTTCCACGGGTCATAAACTCATAAACAAGGAGCCGCTGATCATCTTCAATGCAGTAACCAATAAGTTTCACAAGGTTAGGATGGTGAAGCTGTCCAAGAAAGTCAACTTCAGCCTGCATTAACGAAACACCAAGTTATAATCTAATATCCAGCATGTCCTAAACAATTCTTTATGATATCAATCTACTAACCCAAAGCAGATATTTTTACTAACCACCCATTCTCTATGGCCCTGAAGACCATCTGGCTTCAAGCTTTTGACAGCCACAGTAATCCCTGACCCAGGTTTTGCTGGGGCTGTTCCATCTTCCTCAATCCATCCTTTGAAAACATAACCAAAACCACCCTCCCCAAGAATGCTATCAGGTCTGAAATTTCCAGTTGCAGCTTTTAGTTCTTGAAATGTAAATTGGAGGAGCTGGCAAGGAGCCTTATTCTCCTGAGGTGGGGGATCAGGATTATCAGAAGATATTCGAGCTTCATTGGGAGGACATAGTTCTCTATTGCTAGCATTCAGGTATCGTGTCTCAGTTGCTGCATCAACATAAAGAATAATGTGAAGGCTTCCTTCTTGAAGTTTTCACTATTTTATATATGAAGTAGATAATAATTGCATTTAGCTTGGTTTTGGATCTGAATCATAATGTAATTAGAACCAACATGGTTATTTTTATTTTTATTTTTATTTTACGATTTCAACAACAAAATCCGGCAGCCCAATTGAGAGTAAGTTGATAACTGAGCAAATCTTGAAATCCCAAGACTTAAAAATAAATAAATAAATTAATAAAAACAGAAAATTTGTTCACTCTCTACTGGCAATGAAATATTGAAATCATTCTGAATTTTACAAGAGGGGCTAATTTCTTCTTTGTGTGCCATGTTCCTACAAAAGAATTATGCAGTTAGAGATGCTTTAAGTGGCTAGAACAGGAGGATGGGGAAAAGGGTTGTGGGAAAGCATAGCGAGAAAGCAGAAAAAGATTCATCTTTTTTAAACTACCAACATCATAATTTAACTCCATAAAAATGCCTGCCACCAAAAGAAAAAGAAAAGCAAACCCAGAATAAAAGTGCTGCAAAACTGCACAAACTTGTTGCGGAATCAGAGAGAGACTGAGACGGAGGAAGAGATGAAGAGCTTCATAAATAGAAACTATAAGAAAAACAGAGGAGGTTCATATGGGGTCTAGCACAAATGGAGCATTTCTGAGACGCTCAGACTAGTCCTTGAGATTCAAAATCAGAAAGAAAAACACAAAACCGAAACACTGAATTTCCACCATGGAAACAGTACCTGCATCATAAACGAGACTAGTACGAGGGATAGTGTTAGCAGAGTCTCTGGAAGCTGAGGGTTTGCACGCACCTCTAACGCCGCGTTTTAGGACAGCCCAGCACCCGCACTTCTTCTCCATCTCCATGCCTCTTTGTTGCTCACAACTTTCATGGGATGGACTTTTCATGAATTTGCATAAGAGAGAGATACGTAGAAGAGATTAGCCATGGCTGCAAAGCAAGAGAGAGTGAAAGTGAGAGTGAGGGTGAGAGAGAGAGAGAGGAGGAGGAGGAGGAGGTGGTGGTGGTGCTTGTGCTTGTGCTTGTGTTTGTGTTTGTGTTTGTGTTGGAGATTGCAGGCATCATCATCGCCATCATCGCAGTGTGTACAAAAAGAACTTTTTTCCCACCACCTTTTGTGTGGGGGAGGGGGAACGGCACACTCTCTCTCTCTCTCTCTCTCCTGCTCTGTTTTTTACCTGCTTAAAATTACCAAAACATAAAAATCCATGTCTAACAAAGTTTTAGCATTTTAGGACACGCCCATCCATGTCTTTCACCACCATCAATCATTTCTTTATTTATACCCTCCCACACATTTTGAAATAAAATTGTATATTTTATTCATGAGTAATTTGCTTTTTTTTTGTTTTTGGACAGGTATTACTTTGCATTTTTCACATTCATGACTTATACACTTTTTTTCTTTTATCATCTGTCATAGCTCTTCACTTTTATATGCATAGTGATGATCTTTCTAACTCATAATAATTGAAGAATGTAAGACAAAAATATATATCTAATCTATATAATATGATACTTCTTATTTAACTTGCATAATTATAGTTTGTGTTTTAAATGTATAACTAATTATTATTTAAACGTCAGTTTAGAGCCTGGCCACATATATAATGAAGGTTTGTCTTAGACTCTCTGTTTAGTCCTTACTCAAGTAAATAAGTTAAACCACTTCCTTGTTGTTTACCTGCAAGATCCTACTAAGTTGTAAATTATCTTTTTTTAAGAACAAATTGTTCACATAATTTTGAGCAAAGTTGCAAATTATTATTTTACATACTAACATATGGCTTAAATTTTATAATTCTATTTATATAGTCGCAGTATTCTGTCATGTCTTGATTTTGTTCTCTTTAAAGCCATAGAAATTAAAAAATTCATCAGTGTATAATATAGTTATGATAACTTCCGTTCATGCATGTTACAAATTTTATTCAGATTTTTGTATATTTTTAACATTTTCGTATCTTGATTGTGAGTGTATTGTACCTGTCTTGCAAAATAATATGTAATGGAATGGTGGGAGATTGCATTGGCTTCTCATGATCGTCTTTTCTCTCGTACGTTTTATAAGAGTTTGATATTATCGAGAAATCTTTGACAGTACGATAAAAGCAATAATTCAGAAAATGCATAACAAGTATGGAGATAACAGCTCCCACCAATTAATTAAAGGCAGAGAAAATAATTTTTACAAGAGCCATTATCTAGATCTGACGTTTTCAGCATGGGATCAAATAAAGAAATAAAAAATAAGGCATTTTTAAATAATGTTGTGGGGTGGCTGATCAGAGCGTAAAGATTTGTGTTGGGATTCATATTTCATGACTCTTGATTGGATGTAAGTAGAAAAACTAAAACAAAATGGGTTTATGGTATTTCACGATTATATTGGACAATCACATTGGATTAGTTGTAGTTTCTAGAAGGATGCTTACAGATTTTATTTTATTTTTCCAATCATACAACTGAGGGCATAAGTTCAACTATCCAAAGCTCAATAGAAATTTGATTCCATAAAAGACAAGGATAGGCATATTATTGGGGCTTGCAATACAACATATAAATCCTTATTGGGTACTGAACAAACATAGGGGACTTCCCTACGTTGCTTTCACTTTCCTCTTCTTCATCTGTGGGAAAGATTAGGTTAGTTGTAAGCAGCATCTTGGCACAAGAGATCCGCAAAAAGAGTTTGCGATATGTAAGCAATCTCCAAAAGCTTATAATTAGGCGTCAATTAAGTTACACTAATTAAACAAATTAGAGTCATATTATTGTTTGGTCAAAACAAATAGAAAGATGGTCAAGAGCATATTTGAGTGCAATCCCATCACTCTTTCTCTCTCTAGGCAATGAGGTGAAGATATATTCCTATATGGATGAGCAATGGGTCTATAATAGGTGGGTTTCTCTTGAAGGGGTATATTTAAGGGAGAAGGGAAAGAGTGAGTGGGGAAGAGGGGGAGGGTGCTTGGTGAGAGGTCATTTCATCAACCAACTATAAACAAAATTGTATTCTATGATGCTTTGGGTGATGAAAAGCAATTTGAGATCCTATTCTTTTTTTCTACTGTGCTTGCAACTTGACAAGCCTTGTTGGAAAGGAGTGATGCCAATTGCCCCCACTAAGTTTGTGGGTCCTAATCGTTGGCCCCCACCATATACTGACTAACACATAGAAGAGACACACACAGGATGAGGGAAAGAGGGAGGTTTTGGAATAGTGACCAGTGTAAGGCACTCAAGGTCATCATATGGCCAAACAAGAATTCCTGCTGTTGGAGAGATAAAGTTAGCAAGCCAAATAATTGGCATGAGAGAAAAAAAAAATGCTCAGAACTAAATTTTTGTAGATATAATTTAGCGCACAAAAAATGTGCCAGACCTTTTGAGTTGGATTGATTGCTAACTCCACAGCTATTGGGGGCATTATCTAGGGCCCAAAAATCCCAACAATTACATACTATTACTTTCACACTTCATCAGATTCACAAGCAAATACATAAAGTATAATACATTGACTAATTTATTGTGCAAACTACTGTAAAAACGGTGAACCACTTGGGGTAACATGGTTCCGTCCAGTCAAGCATCAACGTCATCATCATGCATTCAACCAATAGTGTCAGGACTCAGGAGACGCAGGAGATGCCATTGGTAGTAAAGGCACATAGATAAGATATCTTAAAAGAATATGTCATTTATGTCCAGATGCTTCATGCTTCTTAACTTTTCACACCTTTGTTTCTAAGCCAAGCAGAAACTCAGGACCAACACCAACTCCTAACCTGCTGATTCAAGTTTAGCTGTATTTTCAATTCTACACGGTGGAATCTGAGCAGCATTTTTTAATTATTTTTTGGAGTAAATTTTACCACATCAGCAGCTAGCATTTTATCAAGTGTATAAACTTTATTAGAAAAAGACAAGCATAAAGCAACAGGTATCAAGAAGAAATTTTTTGTAGAAAAGCATTTTCACATTCACAGTAAATAAAACAGGCAAACAGTTTGAAATTAGCTTTTATTCTTGTGATATGTTTGATAATGTGTCTTAACGTAAAGTAGAACATGAATCTAAACCGTTTATATTGGAAAATGAGATCTGGAGAAAGATTTGTCGAAGAGATAGGTGAAGATTCCCATGGTAGAACAATTCAATGGACCAAAACTCATGTTCTTTTTCTGCTAAGTTAGCTAGTAATTAAAGAGCTTAAAGATGTAATTGGTTAATTTTTGTAGGTTCCTGCTATTGTTGACACGGCTCATTTTAGTCAAAATTACTCCTGTTAACCTACCTTGTGGAAAAAGCTTTGGATTCATGATGTTTCCAGATGACAGTCACTATCGTTATATGGTAGATACTAAGTATATGTAATAAAATGGAAATAAAATATGAACTCTGCAAACATTAGAGGTTATTCATTCTTACCTATTAATTATTAGATAAAAATAATATTACAAAGAGTAATGGGGTAAGAATCAACCGAAAGACAGAATGATGATCTCAATGTTGGAGAATATTTTGAGATTGTTTTTCACTCTCCTTTAAGTTAAATTTGCCCCCACCTTTTGGATTTAAATAGATACCAGCAAATTTAGTATAAGATACAATGAGATTTTTTTAATAACTGTCGCTCATGGTAAAATTATTTATTAAAATCTTATTTTTTTAAAATTATTTACTAAATTGCTAGTTTTTTAAATTATTTATAAAAATATCACTCTTTTAAAATTATATATCAAATTATCACTCTTTTGTCTAACGTGACATTTTTTAATAATTTTTAGTTCACATAAGATGCTCCAAATCGAATAACTCATTTATGTGGATTATGCCAACACGATTGGCATAATCTACGTGGATGCGCCATCCTATTTGACGCATCCTACGTGAATGCGTCATCCTATATGACTTTTTTTACGTAGATACATCATGTGGAATGACGTTTTAGTTAAAAACGCCAACATATTTAACATTTTTCACGTGGATAAAAAAAATAATTATAGGGTACTTAACCCATTTTACGTGGTTCCCGCACTCCTCCCAAAAATACATGTATTTCACATGCCTACTAAAAAGTGCACCATAATATTAGAAGATATCAATATCAATTAGCTTATTTATATGTCAAATGTTTATTTTTGATCTGTGAAGTAGTCGATGTGAGACTTTAGTATTAGTAAGGCAAAACAATTAAGTAAAGTAACAAAATACCTTTGTTCGATGTGGGACTTTGGTATTGGTAAGACAAAGCAATTAAATAATATAATAAGGTACTTTGTTCGATGTGAGACTTTAATGTGAAGGCATTTTAATTGATTTATTAATCTAATTTATATATATTATATTTTCTTAAAAACTAAAAAGAAAGAATGAAAAGTGTTTATTTTATATAGTATATAGATAGATAATCTAACAAAGTTTTAATTCTTAGTTCCACATATAGATGCTAATGCTATAGCTACCGTATGCTAAATAACAAGTGAACTGCTACCTCGTTGTTGTAGCATACATATATAAATGTGGATTGAAGAAGTGAGCTGCTACCTCACCAAGATATTCATATAACTATGTAACAGTTATAAGAAGTGAATAAAGTAATTTGAATAATTTTAAAATTGATTAATATTCTATTTTAAAATAAAAAATGTGAAAGAGCCATGAGCCGTGTTTCATTTGTCCATAAATACTACAATTATCCATAAATACTACAAACACTGTGACAAACGAAACACGACTCATGGCTCTTTCACATTTTTTTATTTTAAAATAGAATATTAATCACTTTTAAAATTATTCAAATGGCTTTCTTCACTTCTTATAAATGTTACATAGTTATATGAATTTCTCGGTGAGATAGCAGCTCACTTCTTCTATCTACATTTATATATATATACTATAGTAACGAGATAGCAGCTCACTTGTTATTTAGCATACGATAGCTATAGCATTAGCATCTACTACTTCCTAGTGTGCTAGAAAATGATGGAGTACTAGGAAATGGTTTTGCTGCATATATATATATATATAAAACTCAGAAGATAATTAGACGTCATTTGCATGAGCGAACTGAATATATATTGTTTATTCGAACCTGTAATGCCCTTGATGAAAATATTTTCATAACTCACAAGACAATTTAGCAAGTCAATTTCTACTATGAAAAGTCAAATGTGACTTGATAACTATATAGTATCAAATATTGAACATGAGATAGAACATGAATTACGTATATGACATGCATCTGACATTATGAGTTAAAAATATGATATTGATTTGAGATTGGAGTTTAAGCATTTTTACTCTTCTGGTAGATAAAGTTTTCAATGTGAAGTGTTGAATATGGGTATAAAGAAAAGTTCTAACCTAAGTGGTGTCTGTGCGTAGTATATTTTCATTCCTCGTTACTGTAGCATACATATATAAATGTGGAACTAGGTAGCAGCTCACTTATTATTTAGCATACGGTAGTTATAGCATTAGCATTTATATGTGGAACTAAGAATTAACACTTTGTTATTTTATCTATCTATATATTATATAAAATAAACACTTTTCATTCTTTCTTTTTAGTTTTTAAGAAAATATAATATATAAATTAGATTAATAAATTAATTAAAATGCCTTCACATTAAAGTCCTACATCAAACAAATGTACTTTATTATATTACTTAATTATTTTGTCTACTAATACCAAAGTCTCACATCGAACAAAGGTACCTTGTTGCCTTACTTAATTGTTTTGTCTTGACAACACCAAAGTCTCACATTGATTACTTTACAGATCAGAACTAAACATTTAGCTTATAAATAAGCTAATTGATACAGATGTCTTTCAACGTTATGGTGCACTTTTTAGTAGATATGTGAAATACATATGTCTTTGAGAGAAGTACGAGAATCACGTGAAATGGGTTAAGTGTCCTATAAGTATTTTTTTTGTCCACATAGAAAATACAAAATGTGTTGGTGTTTTTAATTAAAAAACGTCATCTTACATGGCATATATATGTGTTGGCGTATTCTATGTGAATCATAAATTATTAAAAAATATCATATTAAATAAAATGTGACAGTTTAGTATATAATTTTAAAAGAAAGAATATTTTGATAAATAATTTAAAAAATAATAATTTAATAAATATTTTTAAAAAATAATATTTTAATAAATAATTTTGCCATCAATAATAATTTGATAAAAAAACCGATTGTGTTTTGCACCACGACAATCAAGCCTTTAATACCAATGACTAGAGAGACATATCTTGCTATAACTATTCAAAAATGAAAGACTTCCATGAACAGATATAGTCTCAGCCACTGCCACGTGCATGTGTCACATGTCCAAGTGCGCTTTAACAAGGGTCCAAAAGCGCCCTTATGTATCAGCACCACATGCGAGCGTAGTTAATTTATACAGCATAGTTCCACTTCATTATTATTTATTATGGGTATATAACTTTTCATATATAAAACTTTTACTATTTTAACGCTTGAACAATATAAGACTTTTTCTTTTTCTAATATTTGAGCAATTAATGTAGAACTTTATTTTCCATTATTTTGAAAATTCTCTCTCAATCAATAGCTATATGATATAAAGCTGGGTTAGTTACATCGGAATCTTGACAAGCCATTGCTATTGCTGAATTGATTGCATATGGGTTGGTTATAAATTATAATCAAACTAAACCGATATAAGATAATAAAAAAATAATTGAATCAAAAAATCAAAAGCTAAACAAAATTGATTATGTTTTGTTTTCTTTGATTTTCTTTTTGTAAAAAAAAAACTGATCGATTTGATTCAGTTTTTGGTTTTTATTTATGGAGCCAAATTTGTATAATTTCATGTATATTTTTTATAATTTACGTGCTTATACATGATAAAATATCAATTTATAGTTGTTTTCATGAAACTCTTTGGATTACTTTATTGTTTACATTTATTTATGATGCTTTTATTAAGACTTTTAGGCTATTTTATTACCGATTGAATTATGGAAAGAAGGAAAAAAAAAGTGAAGTTAAATTTGAGTTTATTTAAGAAAAAATATTTGATAAAAAATTAATTAAACTGAATTGAACCAAACTCATTAAGATTAGTTTGATTTGGTTCAATATAAGTAAATCAATAAATTCCCAATTTAAGAAAATCAATCAATTTGGTTCAAAAGACTTTTTCTTCAAAATTAAACCAAATCAAACAAAATGTTTATGGACTCAATTTTTGTGCTAACCCAAAAAAGAGGATTATTTTGATATCCATCTTCTTCTTCTTTTTTTTTTTTTTGTTTTTCCTTCTACAAAGTGTTAGATGTCACACATGCATTGACTTTTGAGTTCTTACTATATTTAGTAGAAGTTTCGATCATTTCACGTAATTAATATGACTATCATATTAGAAAAGAATAGATACAAATTTTATCATATAAAGTTTTATCATGATCCTCTTTCTTTCTTTCTATATCATATTAAAAAATATTTTTTCTTTCTTTCTAACATGATCCTCTTATATTATTCAACATGAGAGAATAATAATTTTATTTCTCTGTGCCTCAAGTCATCAAAGGTGTCAATACCCAACAAAAAAATTGATGCGGTGACAACCTGCAATAGAAGAATAATTTTATTTCTTTTGGATCATTAAGAATTTCGATTATTTGCTGGTAAATTTCTAACCTGAAATTTCACTGGGCTCATTATGTATGGTTACACACTTACACTGGACACATGCAGAATGAAAACCTTCCTCGGCTGTTAAACAGCAGCCAATTCCCACATGGATTTCTCCTGGACGGCAGGTATTTTGCTTTGGGTTCCATTTTTTTTTCCTCTTTATGGGCTCTCTATTTGTTGTGTGTGTATGCATACTGAAAAACCTCTCCAATCTCCATTCTCCAAAAGTCTGGCCCTCTAATTTTTTTGTTCAGTATGGGTTCTCGGCTTTTGTTGGACATGCACAAGCTCTATTTTGGTCCAGGCCCAATTTTCCTGTGTAAAACAAAAATAAAAAATATGAAGACCTGACAGCAAAAAATAACAGAAAGTCAGAAAGAGAAAATTGAAATTATTGTAGACGGTAAATATGAATAAAAAATAATAATGTTTTTTGAAGATAAAAAACTAAAAAAAAATTGAAAAGGAAGACACTCTGCCATTTTATTTATGTCATATGATAATTTAAATAAATAAGGGATCGGTGAGCTATGTCATATGATAATTTTACAATTTTTTTAATAATAGAACTCTTCCTTAGTCCCTAAATGTACATTCCTTGTTAATTTTATTTCTCAAAGATATAATTCCTAATAATTAGGTCTTTTTTTTTTGTTACATAATAATTTAGTCTTTTTAATTCATTTTAGTCTAACTTTTGAAAAAAATCTAAAATGACACTTTTAAATTGAAAATAAGAATTGGTTCATCTAATAGGATGTTAGGATTAACTACTCTGATTCAAAAGTGTTGAGTTTGATTGATATGTCTTAACCTTAAATTTAAACAACCTCTTTTGTTTCCAAACTTTGTTTTTTTTTCTCAAAATATACAAAAATGCAAGGAAATAGCAAAACTAACACTAAATAAAGAAACAAAATAGAAGTCCCTGCTAGTAATTCAGTTGAGAAATAGCAAACCTACAATATTCTCTACCTTAATTTATTTTTTCTTATCCTTCACTCCCTTTTTCGAATTTCATTAAAGAATCATCTAACAGCTTTATTAAAAAGCTCCTTTAGGGTCTACAACTTGGTCCTAAACCTTTAAAAAATGTAAAATAGAAGTATGAATGAAAATTGTACAAAAGAAAAAAAAAAGGTATGAATAAAATTGAAAATCTGTGTTGAGAGTGCGATTTTAGGGGGAAAATGAAAATAAAAAACAAAATCAGAAACAGAGAAGTGACACTGACTAACTAATGCTTTTAAACATTGATTAGAAGAAAATAGGAGATAGGGCTAGCAGGATGCCAGCTGTGTGACTGACCTTACCTGATTGCTTCCCCAATCGCTGGCTTTGTTATCCTTCATCCATCGAGTTGTTAGGGATTGCATTACATTTCAAGTTGAGCACGAAAAACATCGTGCGACAAGGTACGATATTAAGCTGCGTTGCGTCCTCCGTGTGCGTGTTCATAATCGGGAATTGCATGAACGGTGGTTCGGTGGGGGTTGGAATCGGTGGATCGGACATAAAGTGAGATCCGAAACATCATGTCTGCGATCGTGTGTGGGAAGAGATCTGCCATATTCGAAGAGCTTCCAGTTGGAGTTGGAGTTGGAGTTGCAGCATCATCGTCCCCACCCGTTTCCAAGAGGAGCCGTTGTTCCTCTTCTTCCCCCGTCAGCTTCTCTCTCCTCGACCACCTCAGGGCCTTCTTTCCTCACATGGACAACCAGGTTGAGGTTCCAATCATATTTTCAATTTCAATCTTGTTTATTTCTCCACTTCTACTTGATATTTCTCACCATTCCCATGGCAGCTTCTGGAGAAAGCTCTTGAAGAATGCGGTAATGATCTTGATTCTGCTATCAGACTTTTAAATCAGCTTCGCTTAGGAGGATCTGTTGATAAGTCACTAGATTCTGCTGATGTAGATGTCGATCTAAATGCTCCACTTCAATCACAATCACAAGGTATGCATCAAAAGCAATTGTATCCATTAGTTGAATCCAGACTCGAGATTATTGAACCAACGCTTGCGGTGCAACACATGCTTCATGAGATTAATTTCGTTGTGTTTTAGAATTTTCTTTGCCCCAATTATTATTATTATTATTATTATTTAAAATTAATATGTGGATGGGGATTTGTTGAATGGATGAGATGGTCAAGTTTTCTAGTACGTCTTTCCTTTTAAAGCAGTTTTCTTTCACTGATTCAGAGTAATAATAATCAGTGGTATGGTTCTATATATTTGAAGTTAATATTTAACACACTATGTAGCTTTGAACTCATGTTCCTAAAATCCTAACTTCCTATGCGATGGTTGGATATCTGTTCCTTGGGTTTTAAATTGGTTCATGTTAACATGTTTTCATACGAAGTATGTGATTTGTATGAATTGATAGTTTTAAGAGAAAACTGTAGTGTGAGAAGGGGAAAAGAAATTTTGCTTAAAGCTAATAGTTCCTCCTTCTTTTCATGCATTTTTCAGTAAAACAAGTTTATAATGTAGCAGTATACTACCATATTGACCTTTAGTTTCAGCTCTTTACATAATAAAATATTAGCAGTTTTTTGGTATCTTGACTTACATGTTAACTTTGTATTCAATCGAAGGAAAGAATGTATGGTGATATATAGCAGTTACTGTTATGTTAGGCAGGTTTTGCTTCTCTGGACCTTGATTTTATGTATTATCAAGGCCAACAAAAGAATAAACCTTGATTTTATATATCATCTCATGATACATAATGAACTCTTGGGCTATATTGATGGGAAGAACTGGCTATTTTGCTGTAGATGAAGCAAAATGTGATGCAGAAGTTGCAGCTTCTGAGGATCCAGCAGCTGGACAAAATTATCCTGTAAGTGGCGCCGAATGGGTGGAGCTTTTTGTTAAAGAAATGATGAATGCCTCAAACATGGATGATGCCAAAGCTCGAGCTTCAAGAGTGCTAGAGGCTTTGGAGAAATCCATTTGTGCACCAGCAAGTGCAGAAACAGAGCGAAACTTCAACCAGGTTATATATTATATATATGTTTGTCATGTGATGCGCTGTTATTCTTTTTTTCATTGTTCCTTGTGTTCCTTTCTTTCCTCTCATGTATTTTTATTAAAGACTTCCTATCACAATTGAATGAATTAATTGTCATAGGGTTTGATGTACTTGTAGTTTGGTTTACTTTAGGAAAATATGATGCTGAAGGAACAAGTGGAGGCCCTTATTCAAGAAAATGTTATTCTGAAGCGAGCTATCTGTATTCAGCATGAACGCCAGAAAGAGTATGAAGATAGGAATCAAGAGTTGCAGCATTTGAAGCAATTAGTATCCCAGTACCAGGAACAGCTAAGAACTTTAGAGGTGAACAATTATGCGTTGACAATGCACCTAAAGCAGGCTGAACAAAGCAGTTCCATCCCTGGACGTTTTCATCCAGATGTATTCTAGTTCTAGTCACCTCGTAACACAAGTGTTAGTTGGCTGTTTCTATGGTTTAAATAATCATGAAGAAGGAACGACACCAGGCGATGATATTTGGAAACAGAACATGCTTATTCAGCCAAATGCATGGTTGTCCCTACCCTTGTTTATACCCCACCTTTTTAATTAATGGTGGATAGTGAAGATTTATACTATTTAAAATCTGTCGTACCCATATCATAAGCGTATTTTGATATACATACGCATATGATACATCTAGTTTTTTTTATAAAAAAAAACATGTTTTTCGCTTTTATGTTTTAAATACAAATACAGTTTGACACAACCGAGCCGCATTTCAGCCTCGGCGATTGCAACGTCCCCTGCCTAATTTTTGATATGTTGGAAATTTGCTATTGCTTCCTGATGCAAAGAGTGGATATTTCATTGGTAAGGGGTGCTAATAGCATGTTGTAAATATGCGAGGGAGTGTATTGAAACCTCTAGCTGGAGTAGCCAATGGCAACCATGAAACTAAAGGTATCATTAAAATCCATCAAGGTGCTGTTTCAGAAGGAGTGGTGCATGTTTGTTCAGCAGGAGTATCGTGAGGCCAACCAATGTTCTAATTGGGGTGTCCATGTTTGGTGTCACCCCCTAGTGGAGTTGGCTAGTTTTTGGCCGCATCATATGATGGGGATCTCCAGCCCCCGAGTTGTATATGTGTGGTTTCTTTCTTTTCCTGCCCCTTCAATTCACCAATTTTCTTTTTATTATTATATTGTGTACTATTTTTTCTTTTCTTTTTTAAGTTTATATGTAGGATGTTGTGGCAAAGATTATGATTATGGCCCTTTTACTGGTTCACAGGCAATTTTGCTTTCATTATTGATTGCACGCCGGTTGTTCTGTTACGATTATAATTCCTTTTTTCTTTTAATCATCTTTGGTTTGTTATGGCATCAATAGCTCCAACGTTATAGCCTTTTAATGATTTGTGCTGATATATAAATCTGTCATCCTTGTTCTCATAGTTAAAATTTCAGATCCTGTTTTTTTTTTTTTTTTTTTTTTGGTATGAAGCTCAATATTTTGAATTTTAATATATTGGACTGAAGCAAAAATGGAAGCATTTAATATCTTAAGATTTAAAAAACATTTAGTAATTTTTTTAAATAATTAATTATTATAAGTAATAAATTTTATTTTTATTTCTTAATATATGACCTAAATACACATATTAACAAAACTCAAATAATTAAATAAAGAGTTTTGTTAGAAAGGCAGACGCATGTGAAGCCCGGTGACCTCGGACAAACACTAACAAAAAAGGCTCTTGCAATTAAATTTAATAGAGAGATCCACATAATATTATAATTTTTTTAACCTTTTTAATTAGAAAAAGCTATGTAGCTAGGGATAGGAGTGTACAACCCGATCCGTCAATCCGACCCGACCCGACCCGACCCGACCACATATATCCGAGTTGGTTCGGGTAATCGTGTCGGTTCGAGTAAATTTTGACAAACCCGTTGAATATCGGTTCGGGTAACGGGTTTAGGATGACTCGACCCGATGACCCAATAAAACGATGTTGTTTTGCCTATATTTAAGTTTTTTTTTTATTTTTTCTTACAACTCGATCTGGTGACCCGACCAACCCGACCGACCCGACCAACCAACCCAAACCAACCCGATTCTAATCGGGTTGGTTCGGTTCGGGTTACTCAAATTTTTTTCCCTCGACCCGACCCGACCCGACCCAACCCGAAATCACATGATTGGTTTGGATTTTTCTCTCCCCTAAACCCGACCCGACCCGACCCGTGATCACCCCTAGCTAGGGAAGTCTAGTCCCGAACCACTGCTTGGAGGAGAAATTAAAGGGAGATAAGTGCAGGTCCCACAGTGATGGACTCCACTCATTCAGTGAGATCCATTATACTTTCATAACTATCCGGGTCACCCGTATTGCACTCTCTCTGGAACATGTAATAGGTCCCTTTTAACTATAACCAAGCCATCCAGGAATGTCTTTCCCGGACTATTATTTTTCCCTTAAATAAATAAATAGTGCATAGTCCATGGATAAAGGCCTCTATGTTTATTATATTGTAGAAGATTACTGAAATCTTGGTTTTTTTTTAATTGAGATGTATAGGAATCTTGTTTGGTAAGTGTTTTGGGTACTGACCGGGACCTAGGTTAGTAGAGGTTGATAGGCAAGAAGATGATTTCACTAGAGACCTGCAATGATATTTAAGCAGGTCAGAAGAATGGTCAAATAATACGTAAAGTAGGCTAATCAGAGTGTCTGAGTAAAAGATGGAATATGTCTGACCTAGATTTTTAAATCGGTTTATATAAAGATCCGAGGACTGACTCCTCAGATACCTGTCGTTCAGGCCATTTTGGGCCTTTTAACACTAAGATGAAGTTATGTCCAGTCATTATCATTGGTCATTATGGTGCCGAATGACTGATGACCGTTGGCGCATAAAACTGAGCATGTGTTCAACGAGTCGCTACCAGTTCAGATATAAGTCGGTCGAATTTTGTAGTCTTCGGTCGGGTTGATCCAGACTCGCCTTGACCTGTTGTTCCAAAATGGGTCTAACTACCATAGGCATTGGGCTTATATGGTCGGTCCATTAAGGTTTACCCTAGTCGTGCAGACCTATTATATCTTAAGCCCGAGACTATCCATGGTCGGTGCACTAGCGTACTCAACGCGACCTCTCACGCAGGAGCGGGTGCACTAAGTATGAAGCATCCAATTAAGAATTGCCTTATAGAAAGCTCGATCTTTTTAGATAAGTTCGGCACATCTTCATAGATGACCAAGTTAGGAGGTTGTGGATTGTCTTTGGTCAAATTGTCATTCAGCCATTCGTAAGCTCGACCTATCTTCGTAGATGAATGAACTGGGGAACTGTGGATCATCTTGGGCCTGAGATATAATAAGTCTGCCACGATTAGGGAAAGCCTTAATGGACCAACCATACAAGCTCAACGCCTATTATAAGTAGGCCCATTTCGGAACAACAAGCCAAGGCGAGTCTGGATCAACTCAACCGAAGACTGCAAGATCCAATCGACTTATATCTGAACGAGTAGTGACTCGTTGAACACGTGCTTAGTTTTACGCTCCAACAGTCATCAGTCGTTTGACGCCATAATGACCAATGATCATTAACAGCTTCGCGCTATAATGACTGGACGCAATGTTATCCTAACGTTCTGAGCCCTAAATAACCTAAACAGCAGGTATCTAAGGAGTCAGTCTTCAGATCTTTATATAAACCAGCTTCGCAACCTAGGTCAAACATGTTCCATCTTTTACTCAGACACTCTGATTAGCCTACTTTGCATACTATCTGACCACTCTTCTGACATGCCTATGTGTAACACCCTCCGAAGGGCATTACATTTTTATGCCAACTCCTTTTAATTCTTTACCCAAGTTATAAAATATTTGATATTATTTTAATACGGGTTTCAAAATTTCTTTTCACGAATAACATAAACTTACCAAATTATAGAGACACAAGACATAAGAACTGAATAATATACTTTACATAAAATCAAACTTTACTACAACCATAAGTACATCATACTTACATTCCAAAAATATAAAACATCTAACATAACTAACCTAGACTGGCCCAAATTCACAACACCTAATGAGAAGAGCCCTCCTCAGAAGACAAATTCCCTAGTCGGAAATGTCTCGACAGATAGAAATTCGAGCAGAATATATCTCGAAGTCCTCCCTGAAAGTATAACAAAGATCATTCAATAACTCCCTGATAGGTATAACAAACTCTACATATACAGCAATAAAAGAAAATGTAATGACCCCAGGGCGGGTCCTACTTACGGATAGAGTAATGTCACGACAATACTCTATATGCTCTGTGTCCCAATGGACACGCCAAACATCAACGCCTTTGAGAAAATATAGTCTAACAAAACCTAGCATATCCCTCATTGCCGCCATCGCAGTCTTCACAGACATAAGTATCAAACAGAAACAGACAGAACAATAATACAAAGAGGTGAGATCTCCTACATCAATACTAGCATGGCAGTAAGAAACAACAATAACAATAATGTCATTCATATACAGCAATATCACAGAACAACAAGTATAATCATGTTATCAATTAACAGATAATTTAACGATATATATATATATACACATCACATTATATGAATACTGACCATACCACAAAATGAGTATACTGACAATGCCACAACAATATGTACACTGCAATGCACATGCACAATGTGTATGCTGACCATTCTTATGCACAATGCACCCATTTCCTACTCCATGATGCTAAATACAATTTCGGAGAAAATGATCCAGAAGATATGTCTGTATATCGTCAGCCTCAAGTTAAGTGCTATAAAAAGTATCAGCGTACGCATCAGGGCTTATACAAGGCATTCTACGCCAGATCAGGAATAGGAATAATATCTCGTCGAGATCGTCGATGCTTTTGCATCGGTTGCCACGACACAGTTGAGCTACTAACTGGCCACATGTGAAATTCTGCGCCCCGACGCCTCCAATATCATTCATAGATCTTCACTACGCAATTTGCACGAGCACGAAGGTGTAATTCAATTCCTAGACAACAATAGCCTTAACAGACACCGTTTGACAAATAATGCATGATGAATGACTCAATGCATATCACAATCCTTTACCGGCTACAACCATACATTGATATATCTGGGTCCAATACATTAGCTCGACAACAAAATATTGTATTTCGCAATCGCGTAACATTTTTATCTCATTTTCACAAACACATAACACTTTTGTTACGTTTTTAATTCGCGAAAAGATTTTTCTGCATAATTTCAATCGTGTAAAACATTTTCTCAATATTCTAAACTCAATTTAAAACTTTTCTCACTTAATATAAAAAAAATTAGACTTTAATTCCAACATTTTCTCACTAAACTTCCTTTAATTGATATTTCCAAACATTTTCCACAAAAACTTAAATTTATTTTCATTAAATTAAGATACTACAAAAATCCTTCTCCATTACTCTTATTAAATAAGATCTTTTAATTTTTCAAAACATCATTTTAGCTTTATTTCTATACTAAGGCCGAAAATCACTCTTTGTTCATAAAAACTTTCTTAAATTAAAATATTTGAAATTCCAACTATCCTTAAAATTATTTCCATTGATATAGCCAAAAGTCATTACTTCTTAAATTATAAAATTGTGTTCATCTTCTTTTTAACTTGTAAATCCTTCAATCCTAATTTAATCCCTTAATCCTTTAAGTAATATTTTCTAATATTCTTTCCAAAAACTTTCATTATTCTAATTCTAAATAAAATTCTCTCCATTTAACTTATCAAAAATCATCTTAAATAAAATACTCTAAGTCTCCAAATTACTTCTTAGTCCTAATTCCAATCTCTTGGCCAAAAATAACTTTAGATTTAGTGATAAAAATATATTCATTTTCATTTTTATGTTGGTAATTCCTTAATTAAATTTATTATCACTAATCACCTAGGTTAACATTTAATAAACCATTCTTGCATAGGTTTATCCATTTGTGAGCATAAAGGCCGTGAGCCTCTTGGTCTATGGAACCAAGAAATTTTTTTTCCTTTCAACACAATTTATATCATATAACATAACTTAAGCATCATAGATCTACTATACCAAGTTTATGCATAATATCAAAGCAATAAAATCAAACAAAGCATATAACCACAAACCACAAAATCATACACTCATGGTGAATAAATCCTCACATGGATTCATCACCTCCAAACAAATTCATTCCTCACCACCATAAGTGATTGATGAGGTTAATCTCCCTCTTACCTTAGATTGATGCTCCCTAAGCTCCTTGTATGCCTTTGTGTAGCAAACTTTCACCACCAATAGGTTCTTAAAATCAAAGCAAACACACAAAAAATTAACATCTAAGACTTGAATAAGATGACCATAGATCAAAGTATGGTCTTACATCTTTAAAGATGAAACAAGAAATAAGATTCAAGGACTTTACCTTAAAACTCTTGAACTTGAGATTTGAAGAAAACTTGAAGAAATACTTGAAGATGGATGAACTAAAGATTGATCTCCATACAAAAGTATCTTAGAATGATGTATAAATTCAAGATCTGAGATTATCTTGAATTATGGAAGATTGGGTGATGGGTTTTGGGAGCTTGGCCGTGGGTTTTAGAGAGATAACGAAAGAGTTTTGTGTTTTTAGCTTTTTGTGAATGATGATAAGTGAATAATGAAATAATAAACTCAAAATGGTCACTCAAAGTTTCTCTAAGAAGCTTCTTGGCCGTGAGCTTCAGTGAGAGAGAGAAGAGAGAGTTTTACTCTTGGTTGTTGGTAGAAAGATGAAAGTGAAACTAAGATAAGTAAATAAATGAAAAACAAAGTCTTAGAACCCTCTTTGAGTGGGCTTGACCGTGCACCTCTCTCCTTGGGAGGGTGTCCAAAGCTTCTCCAACAAGCTTTCTCAAAGTTTCCTTAGGAAGCTTCCTTCCTATTGGTCCAAAAAAGAAGAAAGTCAAATGGTGATGTCATAAATGTATGGTCACATGGGTTATGTCATCACGAGAAACCTCTAGAAAAAGGTGGCTAAGCTTATATCTAGAACCATCTACTAGATTCTTAATAAAAGTTATTATCTAATAGACAAAAGTTACAGTTAGCAAAATCAGTATCTATTGTCCAATGGATAATAGAACGTACCTAGATTTTATTTGCCGGATAAAATCTCAGACAAAGAAAACTTCAAAAATTGTCTCTGATTTCTGGTTTAGTAAGATCTTCCGGTCTCGTTTCAACAGTCTAATTTTTTTTAAATAATATTAAAATAATCAAAATAAATCAAAAATTCTAAAAAATTCATAAATATTACATAAGTATAAAAAAATGAAAAATCGAGGTGTTACACCTATGTACCATTGACCTTGTTGTTGTCTCACCTGTAGGTCTCCAGTGAGTCCTCTTCTTGCCTACCGAACTTTATTGACCTAAGTTCCAGTCAATACCCAAAACAGTAAGCAAGCAAAGCTTATTAAATAAGGTGTCAAATAATTGCTTAATGTCTACAAAACAAAAGGATAAAAGAAAATATAACAGTGGACCATGTAAAAAGCAAGCACTACTTTCAATATATACATTATACACTTTTGCTTTTCTAGACAGCCTTAAATTAGAAGAAGTGGAAAAAGAAACAAGCAACCCCTCACCCCCCACAATGAGAGATTAAGGAAGCATCGTTTGTACTTGTATTTTAAGGGTTTATCTAATATGGATCTCAAAATATATAGTCCATTGATGGATTAATAATAATAAATTATTAATTTATTAATTAAAAAATCAACGATTAAGATTAATTATTTAAAACTCTACAAATTTTAACTAGTAACATTCAGATTCGCATACAAATTTGATTAGATCACTTTTTTTTATGAATAACTTTATATATAAGAAATTTACAAATTTTAATAATATTTATATAGACATAAATTTGCATAAAGATCTTGTTAGATAAAAAAAAAATGGTGCATTCATAGATCCAAACATAATAGGTCTATAATAACAAGCTCCATACCTTAAAGTTGTTCTATAAGCCTATACAAGAATTTTTTTTTTCCCCTTTACGCGAGGATACTTCTAGTCTTCTAGGTTTTAAACATGTTTTATTTACTCTTTCTAATTTCATTTGTAAAAAAATTAATGTCATTTTTCTTTTCTTTTTTAAGAAAACAAATTGATCAATTTTGTCCAATATTCGAGGAGGCCAATCAACTCTTTTGCCCCACTTCCCCATAGAAGAAGTAGCACTAGCTAATTTGTTCACACAAATGAAGAGCATAGATATAATGTGTATTTTAGATAATTGTAAAAATTTAATTATTTTAATAATTAATTATTATATAAAAGTTTTTTTTTATAATCTATTATAAGAAAAAAATTATGTTTAAATATGTTAACTAAAAATCGATTTTAAGTTAGTTACATTTCATTTAAATGATATAAAAAATTACTTTTATATATTAAATTATTAAAATAAGTATAAAATGATTAAAAAAATTATTTAATTAAGAATAAAATGATATTTACATTTCACTATTAAGAATAATCCCAATAGCTTAAATACAAAATGCCCAAATTTCAACTTTTAAAAAAAAGTTGTTGCCGAAATTTACAATCAACAGTTTTTACTGATTTTAGCCAAATATCCCACTTTTCAAATGCAACATATGTTTTGTGTGGCCAACATATAAATCTGTCCCACACATGCTAATACTAGAGACGCAAACTAGATGTGTGCTAACTCATGAGAATGTAGTTAAAATACACTTATGCCTAAGTAAGAATATCTCTTCGCCATATAGTTCATTGTGTCAGCTAACTCAAACCATCACTACATATTGAGCTACATTGCTTCGATTTTAGAAAGGTTTAACTAGTTTCAGTCTTTTTAGTTTGCTCATCATAGTATTAATTACTTAATCCCTATAGTTTTAATCAAACCAACAGTGTCCCTGTAATTATTGAAGAAATTTAAAAAATATTTTTCTTGACTAAAGTTAAACATTTGTCCATTAATGTTTACCAAAAACAAAATGGTGCTTATTTTCTTTAATCAATGTAAATAGAGTAGAAAAAAAAAACAAGGGACAAAAGGTAGGAGGATAACAGTATTGTAATTGAAATTTAGGGGACCGAAAAAATTCCCCGTAGCTAGTGCCTTGTGACCTTGACCTGTTTTCGGTTAGTCTTACGTATAATAAAAATAAATAAAACATTTTCAAAAGCCACAGACCAGGAGCATAATTAAATCTATTATTTGAATTAATTTTGGTCGTAGATGAAACTATCCCAATAGGTATTGCTATAAAACTAATTTTTTTAATTTTAATTTTCTCTCCAAAAGCACAACTCACTTACTAAAGGCCTAACCATTTGTAGTCTATTTGAATTGAAACAAACATTTTTTTGGTAGCAGAAAATGCAGACAAAAATACTTTAAAATAAAAATTCTTGTAAAATAAGTAAGTAACTTCACATCAATTATTGATAAATAAGTTTATATCAATCATCAATAATTAATATAAATTTACTTACTCACTTTACAGATATCATTACTTTAAAATATTCTTATTCAGAAAATGCATATTACCAAAAAGAATAAAAAAGGAAAATGCATTAAAGTAGAAGAAGTAGCAGGCTTATTTGAAATTTGAAACAAACTAAGGATTACATAGTTCTACCAAATTAGCTATGGTGTGGATCGCTTGGAATGAGGACACAGCGTCCACATGGATGGTTGAGGTCTTGAAGAGTTCCAAGAAGCCAGCTGCCTCCTGATCAGATTCAGAATCCCATGGCATCAACCTTGCTTGAAATAGTATAGCTTGTGGAAATTAACCTTCATGACTGACCTCGTACATTTCGTCTTAGCTAGCATGTGAGACGGCGGAAAAATTATCCTATTCTTATAAAAAGTGCATATATCTAGTATAATTTATTTTCCTAATTTCATGGAGAAAAGGGAACAAGATTTGAACTTCTAGACTTTTTACTAGTTTGCGCTGCAGAGCTCAACTGTAGGCTAAATGGTTTTGGTTATTGGTACCAATATATCCACACACACAAATTAAAGAAAACAAACCGCTTGCAAAAAGAAAAAGAAAGAAGGAAGAGTAGTGAGTGGAACAAAGCCATAGGTTACAGAAACTTGTAAATTAATCAGGAATTCACATATACTACATAACAGCTCTATTTCATTTCATGTACCTCTACGAGTGCTGGTGATCTGTAACATATATATGTGATGAGGCGTGAACATCAGATATATATATATATATATACACACACACAATTTCTGTGGTGACTGGTGAGTATTTGATTTTCAGTGCTTTGAGATATCATGGCGGATCTGGATAAGAAGAGAGAGAGAGAGAGAGAAAGGTATTGAGGGGAGAGATTGGAAGAGCCTGTAATGGACTATGGGGCAAACACAAGCTTTCCTCCATTCATCATCATTCTCTTGAACTCGTTAAAATTGACCATACCATCTCCATCCATATCAACCTTCCTAATCATCTCTTTGCACTCTTCAATCCTTTTCCCTTCCCTTAATCCCAAGGAAGTAAGCACCAAAGCTAGCTCCTCTACTGATATAAGCCCATCTTTATCTTTGTCAAACACATCAAAAGCCTCCTTTAAATTAACCTCCTCTTCACCTTCCTTACCAATACCCTCTTTCTCATCTCCTTCACTCCCTCCCACTTGGCCTCCCATGGACTCACTAGTCAACAAGCAAAACTCATCAAAATCTATCAAACCATCTCCATTGGAATCAAACTTGACAACAATATCATCAATCTCACTATCTGTCATGAAGATTCTGAGGTTCCTCAATGACTCCCTTAGCTCCTGCCTTGTTATGAATCCGTCACCATTCTTGTCGAAAGTGGAAAACACCTTTCTAAGCTCATCCTTCTTGTAGGCATCCCTCTCCACCTTGGTTGCTGGTGCAGAGGAGGCAGCAGGGAAATTGGTTTTGCAAGCATTGTTGGGCAAGAAAATTTGAAGCCACACACAAATCTTGTCGGTGGGTATGTAAAAGAACATGTTTATGAGGCCTGCAATAAACAGCACCACTAGCAACAGTGTAGCAAGAACCATATTTTGGTCAAACTAGATATTACAAACAACAAGGTAAGGGATAAGGAAGAAGAGGAAGAGGAGCAAGGAACTAGTTAGGAGCTAAGAGCATACAAAACTTTGTCTGTTTTTGACTTTTTTTATTGCTTTTAAAAAAAAAAGTCCCAAGTGTAAAAGAAGTTACGCAGGTTTGGTGGTGGTGCTATTTTTGATCCCACAAACCGCGTGAACTTTAATATATAACTATTATAGTAAAGTTGATAACATTTGGGGGATATAGCGACGTCATAACATCTAAGTGATATTCTTCACAAATCACTAGTTTTAAGTTATGGTCTATGTTGTTTTTTTCATTAATCTATACATTAAGTGGTGAGTGTGTAATTAGATGAGCAGAAATAGTATGCCACAAGTGCTCTTATGGAAAGGAATGATGTCTGCTTTGCCCAGTCCAATCATGTGCTATAGAATAATAGAATCCATTTGCTGTTCTTTCAGCATCCCCCACATACTTTAATCATGGTTCCACAACACAGACCTCTTTTTCCACCAAGAATTTCTCTGAGCTTACATTTACTTTTTCAAAGTTAAATATTTCCAAATAAGTGCCATAAGGTATTCTAAATTAGAGAAAAAAACATTACACTACAACAACATTTTAATTTGTTCTTTTATATCTTTAACATGTTCCAAATATAATTCATGATTTAAATATTTGGGTGGAATTTTTTATTGAAAATTACTATGTTCCAAACATGGCTAATTTTTTTAACTCACTAATTCACTATCTTAGTATTTGTTAGATTGACTTTTTAAATAGACAATCACCTGAGGAATTGATCCACTACCTTACCCAAAGGTGAAGATATTCTTGTCCTACGTGACTTATGGAGGAGGAAGGGGGTACGAGAAATGGAGAAAAGAAAATGCTTCAGAGAGGGATCGAACTCTCCCCGCCTAAGTGTCCATAGTATCAAATGCACCTGTTGAACTAAGGTTCGTGTGCGTGATGTGGGGGACTTAAACACTTGATCTTAAATGTGAAGTTATTAGACTTTGAAATCCAAGGATAGGTCGTTGGGTGAATGAATTTTTTATTTTTTTATTTAATAATATTATATATAAATTTATGTATATATAAAAATTATCAGTTAAAATTTATAATTTTTTGTATTTATAATTATTCATAAAAAATAAAAAATAAGTGATTTGATTAAATTTTTGTACAAATTTAAATGATATTAATTAAAACTTATAAAAATTTAATTTTTTAATTTTAATCATTAATTTATTTTAATAATAAATTAATAACCCAAACTAATTTGTGTATCCATAAATCTCTTATAAATACGTCCATATTAGAATTTTTCAGTAGTTGAGTGGATTATGGAATTTTGTGTCTAAAGTCCAAACTGGTTTCGGAAATCGACAACTCGTAAGATTCTTGAAATAAGGTGGGCATCTAGATGAAACACTAATTTCAGTCATTTCAAGATGCAAAACGTTGTATCGCACTAGTGCTAATATTTGTGTAGCGCAAAAAAAAAAAAAAATAAAGACTCTTGGTTTACTTTATTTTTTTTGTAAACAAGTGGGGCCGAAGCCCAAAAACAGAACAAACACTAACTACAGGGAATCTCTCGGGCCATAGCAACCCCTGTGAAATCAGCAATTAGCATATGCCTAAACTCTTATTATGGAGGGTCTCCCATTGAGACAGATTTAATGTTGGCCAAAAAATCAGCGATTTTGTTTCTTTCTGTATACTATACGTGTGCCTAAAGGTCACTTGGCATTCACGATCAAGCCAGTAACGGATTCTCCCCCAACAATCCAATTTCTTTTAGCAAACCCAGTTATCCTGCACATAAAATTAATTATGTTAAAAAGAATATTTAAATTCCAATATTTAAAAAAAAATTATTAAGAATCACATATATCATTATTTAAGAATGGTGTTAAAATAGTTAGAATTAGTTAGAGTTAATTAGAATTAGTTTTAATGATTAGTTAGTTTACTTGGATTAGTTGGCTATATAAGCCAAGATTACTTATTATATTTTTTAACTTTTTCATTCTATCAATATACAAGTTTCTCCATTTCTCTCATCTCCCTCTTCTCCCTCTTCTCTGTAACCATGAAATTCAACATAGTATCAAACCATTCCACCCACCTTAAATACTCTTCTGCTACATTTTTCTTTTCTTTTTCCCTTTCTTAGCTTATTTTCTTTTCTTTTACACTTTCCCAAGAAAATCTACACATTATTCTCCATCTTCTTCCTTTCCCCTCCAGATTCCAGTTCATTCCCCTTTTCCATAATCTATATTCCCTTCCGATTTCGTACCATCCGCAACTGATTCATCAGATTGGGTCATCCATCCATCCATCCATGGTGGCGTCGCGACGGCTCTGGGAGATGCAATCCCAGCTTGGGAACAAGATCTGCGTGGACTGCTCCTAGAAGAACCTGCAGTGGGCCTCCGTCTCCTACGACGTCTTCCTGTGCCTCGACTGCTCCGGCAAGCACCGCGACCTCGGCGTCCACATCTCCTTCTCCTTGTCTCCATCAACGGTGCCGCTGCAGAGGTTGCCGTTTACCGTATCACCGGATCTCAGATCCGCTACATGGTTTGTTTTTCTCAGCTTCGCACTCGATCTGTTCTTGTTTTTCTATCTGGTCTCGGTGATGTTCTTTGTGGCCGGAAATAGCATTTTCTGGCGTCTTTTGCTGCAGTGTTTTAGATTTGTTGGTTTGGTGCTTGCTCTGTGGTGAGTGGTGCCGCCATTTTGGTTACGATCTAAGGCGTGTATGCTGTGATTTTGGGCTTCGTTTCTTATTTTCTTCAAATCCAGTTTCTTCACAACTTTTCTCTCTCCCAAACCTTTTTCTTCCAGATATATTTTTTTTCTTGGTTCGTTGTTCTTGCTGTTGTGTAATCGTGGACCATAACTTGGTTGAGGGTTTAGTGCGTGTGTGATGTCTGGTGCGCTAATATTGCAAGGCTGAGTATAGCTGCATGCTCGAATGATGTTTGTGCTAAGTTCTCTTTGGAAGAAGCTTCAGATACAGGAAATTAAAAAAGCAATTAATGTGTTTATATAAGATGAAGTGATTAATTGTGAAGGACAACAAGTACTGACGTTGATATTGGTTCTTGGAAAAATGCTCTCTTTGGTTTCACGTGGTTCTTTGGTTAGTTTGATGAGTTGGAAGCACAGGCTGGGTTCTTTGATTTGATCAAAATGTATTTCCAATGTTTTTTTTTAAGTTCTGTGTACACCAACTGTTTGGTGATTTGCTTCTTTGATATATATTTTTTGTTGTTGTAAGCTTCTGTCCATGATGGTTAAGTGTTGATGTGAGCTTCTGTCATGGATGGTTAAGCATTGATAATTTTTTTTGTTGTAAGCTTCTGCCCATGGTGGTGGTTAAACATTGATGGATGTTCTTGCTTCTGTTAAGTGGTTAAGCCTTGAGTTGTGGCTTCTGGTTAATGGTTAAGCTTTTGCCCTTTGTTGGCTTTGTTGATTTTAGCTTCTGCCTTGTATGGTGGTTAAGCATTTGGAGCTTCTGTCTTGTAAGGTGGTTAAGCATTTAGAGCTTCTGCCTTTTATGGTGGTTAAGCATTTGTTGGTCTGTGTGTCTTATTGGTCCTTGGCATTATCATTGTATTTTTTTTTAGATATGTATTTGTATTGGTCATCCCAAGCTGGAAGTGTAATGTACACCTTCCAGCTTGCCGGGGGTTGTTAAAATAGTTAGAATTAGTTAGAGTTAATTAGAATTAGTTTTAATGATTAGTTAGTTTACTTGGATTAGTTGGCTATATAAGCCAAGATTATCTATTGTATTTTTTAACTTTTTCATTCTATCAATATACAAGTTTCTCCATTTCTCTCATCTCCCTCTTCTCTGTAATCATGAAATTCAACAAATGGATATAATAAAAAATTAAGCTACTCTTAAATAAATATATACTAATTTAACAGATGCAGATGAATAACATCGAAAATAAAATAATTTTTTTTGTTAATATGTACCCTAAGAATGAAAAATAATGTTGCTTCCTATGTACAAAAAACAAAAATATTAATGTTGCTTTCCTGGTTGCACTTCGTTTATTCCTGGTCCTGCACTTTAATTATTGTTTTTTGAAATTTGTTGGGCATGTCCTACACATTTTTTGGGTCCAAACCATTTCCTGCACATACTTTAAGCCATTTTTATAATGGGCCAACCCTTTTGTCAAACCCAATTAGCGTTTCCTTGTTTCAAATATCAAGGTCTCAATGATTTTTGTTGCATTTGGATGCAATCTCGCAAATAATATTTTGTACATTATTTTGAAAATATTATTATTGATACTTCTAATTATATATTTCTTATTAATTATTTTATTTATTATTTATTGGATTTTATTCAATCAAATATAAGTAAACAAATAAAAAAATAATTAAGATTTAATAAGAATAACAAAATTATTTAATTTGGAGTGCTAATAATTTTAGATTTTATTTAGAACGAAGGAATACAATAAGAAAGAAAAGGAAGAGAGAAGTGAGTGTAATTATCACTTCTCTTGTTTGGTATCACTTAATACAAAGTAAGCAATCTTTCCTTCCCTTTGTTTGGTTTCATCAAAGAAAAGAATAAAAATGCATGTAATTAATAATATTATGATAGATAAAAACACGTGAAGCTTACTCACTTTCTTATGTTCCCTTTCAATCCTCTCAAAAAGGGAGAGATGAAATATTGTGAGACCTATAGATTCTCTATCGATTTAAATCTCTGTTTTATCCTCCTCTTCTTCGTATTAAACAAGGGATAATGTCTAATCAATAACTATTTTTCTTTCTTTTCTTTCAGAAAATAACATACCAAACAAAGCCTTAAAGTTTGATTTTGATCCATTGTTTAAAACTTTTTATATTTTCACCTAATCATATATTGACAAATAATTAAAATAGTTTGACTCTTTAGACAATTTTTGTCATGATCAAACTATTTTAATTATGTGACAAAGCATGATGAGTGATAGTTTAAAAAACTTATAGTAGATCAAATATTATGCTCAATTGTGCATGGATTAAATATTTAAACGAAAATTTATTATGTGTATGAGTTAAAACCCTCAGTAGTATCAATTTAAATTTGTTTTACAGTAGTTTATTGTGCATTATGATTAAAAATATATCATTATTAATATAGAGAAAAAGAATAAAAATAATAACGAAATATAATTAAAGTATTTCTAAGTTTTACTACTGGTTGCTAATTGTTGTACTTCTTTTCTTTAAGTGATATTTTGAAATGATAGAATTTATTTATTATTTTTATATTAAGTTTTTTTTCACTTTAAATGTGTATGAATAATATTATCAAATTTACCTACTGGGCCAGGAATTCAGGAGTCCTGACAATATAGACATGGATCTCTTGCTGGTTTGATGATTGTAATTTAGAATCAATTTTTTTGGAAAGCCCAATAAAAATTAAACTGTAGCCTGCCCATTCAATTACGGAGACAACCAGCATCACCCATTGTGGTGCTTAACCTTCAAAGCATTGAGAGATCTTCATCCATCCTGCACCGGAGTTCTGCCTCAATCCTCATTCTCAATTATAGTTAGCTTATGCTCTGCTTCACTCCTGCACTTGGAGCTACGAGTGGGAATAGGCTAGATGCTATTAGGGCCTACTAATTTACGCTCACATAAGTCTGATTTATTTAATAAGTAAGTTAAATTTTAAAAAAAGACTTTATTTAATTATATGTAGATTAAAGATTGAACTTTTCAAAAAGTCTATTTGACTTATTAGGTTTGCCTTGTTATTTATTATTTTTGTATATAATTGAAAAATATATAATATTTATATAATTTACTAATTATATATTAGTATAATACATTTATTTTATACAAAATATAATAATTTTTTAAAGTTAATAAATATTTAAAAAATTTTTAAAAGTTTAAGTTTCTTGAATTATATGAAGATTTTCATGCAATGTAAACTTTTAAATAAATTTTTAGATCAGACTAGACTTTTATATTTTCATAAATAAGTCAAGTCGAATCTTAAAAAAAAAAATTATAATAAGTAACATAACAAACTTGGATCAACATTTTACAAAACAAGCCTATGACTATTTATGCAAAGCTTAAAATAATTATTTCCATCTGTACTTTGGGATAAAGTTTGACACCAACGCTACCTACATATAATTCATGTGATTGGGATGAAAAGAAATTGGTGTAGAGGTTTAAGTTTTTAAGCTTCACTATCCACTTTTGGACGAACAAATATTCTCTAAAGTGAAGATCCTATTCTTATAAAGTGAGTAAGTAAGTCCACATTAATCATCAATGATTAATGTGAGCTTACTTGTTCACTTTATAAGAATTCACATTTACATTAATTATTAATGATTAATATGAGTTTATTTGTTCACTTTACAAGAATCTTCATTTTAGAGGATCGACATTTTGAATTATTAAAACCGAAATAAGAAGGCAAGTCACTAGAATATTGTTTATAAATTCACAAAACATAAATTGTTGATTTTTTTTTTTGCAGGGATTTTTATTTTCGGAAACACTAGATATTGATGCCAGAAAGAACTGAAAACGAAAGAAGAAAGAAAAAGATGAGGGTGGTCTGGTCCACCAATCCGAAATATTCGTCCAGTATCACAGGAAAGTATGGGATGAAGTCCCTATAGGAGGTCGAGGGAGGAGCCCAAGAATGCAAGTGATTGGGGCTTTATTACTATTCTGCTTCTGCTCCATTCCTGCAGGAGCTAAGCCCTGAACGAAACTTTTCAAGTGGTGCCCACGACAGTGTTTTGTTTTTCTTGTAGTAAGGCAGTGCTAACCACAACAGTTACTCCAATGCAATCGCCATTTTATTTTTTGGTTTAAAAAAGACGTTTGCCAATGCGATGCGAGATTATTATTATTATTATTTTTACAATGCAATATCCCTTTTATTCTGTTTTTGTTTTCTTATACAAAAAAAAAAGCTCTTGCCAATGCAATATTTCTTTTATTCTGTTTTTTATAATAAAGAAGAAATTAATGTTAAGGATGTATATCTAATTTTGATGCAATGTCATCAATCTTATATCCTATATTGATAGTTCTTTTAATTAGTTTAATTATGTTAACAATTAATTAGATGTTAGATTCATTACATGACATGGATCATTAGATAATAGTATATATATATATATATATAAAATATTATATTTTACATTAACATTACATCAAAATTAATTTTAAAATAAAAATGTGTCTTCCAGTTTTATAAAAAAAAGTAGCTATTTTTATCAATTTTTTTCACCGCAAAAAGTAGCTATTTTTTTAAAGGTAAATGAATTTGTTTTATAATATGATTTGGTTTAATTTTATTTTGTCATTTTATGATACAAAAAATCATGATAATAAGACAACTTCATGATCTATTTAATATCTTTATCAATTTTTTTTTATCATATATATGCATGTAAACCTCATCCCCTGAACAAAAAATATAGATAAATACTTTACCCAAATACTCCACAATAAAAGGGATCTCAAGTGAGAAATTTAGCTTTATATACGAATATGGTTTTTTTTTTCAAAAATCCAAAATTGATGAACTCGATAAATTTGCCTTAATTTTAAAAGCACACACACATATATATATATATGAGTTTTTGACTGAATTATTTAATCAAATTGCTGTATAATATGCATAAATTTCTATATAAATTGTCTAATAAACTTAATGAATCGACTCAATAAATAATTAACCTTAAATTATTATTATTTTTTAAAGTAAAAGAAAGATTACGTTGATGCATGTGGAGCAAGGCGAACAGGCTGTTAAACTGAGGCAGTGACCCCATGAGGTTGACTTGATACGGATGCAGACAATCCCACCTCTCCATCTCTCCCTATCAACCTCCGTCCCGTTCTAACGTACACCTTTATTCCATTTCCCTTTGGGAAATGATCACATGCTCCTGCTTCTGCTTGCACGCTCCTTAGCATGGTCCCACTCCCATTACCACTCACCACGCGCTCCTTCAGCCCCACTACGGTCTACTCAGTTGTAGATTAGGTCTGCCACATCATAAACCCATTGCACCCCCACTCAGACCACGTGATATTAAGATGAACTCTCTTTCTGTGCTTTGCTTAATGCTTGGTTCATTTGAATCGTTTCTCTTTAATTGTTACACTAATACGTAGACGTACAAACCCTTTGTTGTGTGACTATAACAAGAATAAACATTGTTGAACTTGCAATATTCCTACATAACTGGACACTTTTTTTTTTTAATTCAATTAGAAAAACTTATGAGATGTTAGCAATAAACATTTGAAAGTTTTAAGCATCTTAAATTAGTGTTTAAATGTGAGATACGTGTGTCTAGAATCTAGGGGTGTCAAAACAGGCTGACCTGACCTATTCGGACTCAGTCCATTTGGGGTTGGACTATTTTCGGACAAATTCATTCGGGTCATGTAAGTTTTGGATTAGTATTTTGTTAACCCAACTCATTTAACCTTATGTAATATTAAAAATACGGGCTGACCCGGTCCATTATGATCCAGTCCATTCGTGCCATATAAGTTTCGAACTGACATTTTACTAACTTAATTCATCTATTTTGTTGAGTTATTCGGATCGATTCATCGGATTTGACCTATTTTGACACTCTTAATAGAATCTCTATCGAGGTATTACGGATACTTCAAAGTTAAGTATTGGTGTTAGACATTCCTCTAACATTCTTGAATTCTATTGGTTTACATCTTACAATTTTATATTTTTATTTCTAAAATTTTTATACCAATAAAAGTAAGATGTCATAATAATTAGATAAATAATATTATTTTATTATATTTATAATAACTAATGCTGACTTTTAAAATATTAATATCTCTATTTTAATTTAAAATTTGCATTTTTATGTTATATTATATTAATTTTATATGTTACATCTTATATAATTTTTAAAAGTGATCGTATCCTACCAATATATGCATCATATTGTATCATCGTCCCGTGTTGGATTCATGCATCTTAAATCTCTATATATATTTGGCACAAATTTTATTTATAACTGCTATGTTTTAAAACATGTACTTATTTAGTTGTGTAACTCATGTAAGCGAGGGGACTGAGATGTTCGTGCAAATCTTATACACTTGTACTACTACTAATAAAGTATGGACATCTTTTGTAAACATTCAAAGTACTTGAGAACAATGATTCACTAGCACTAGATGTTTAAATGAGAATGTTTATGAAGGTCTCCATTAATAAAAGTTTAGAGTTAGAGGGGATTATCTGATTTCAAGGTCAGAACATATCACAAAAATTGTACTGCTTCAAGTAGTGTTTTGTATTTGACATTTGACAATGGTGAGAAGATGAAAGTATATAGGTTGAGAAGAGCAAAAGATTGATACGATGGTAGGGATCCGTACCACTACATATCATTAGATGCTGTGGGTGCTCGTGCACCTGACTTGTCAAGCATAAAAAAATTGACAGTGAGTGATATATTCATATAATCGTAAAGAATGCCAATGGACATGGCCATGCCCCAGAACCAAACCCAGTGCTGATTTGGAGTATAGCTCGCGTGGGACCTAAGTTCCAATTCAATTATCGCAATGGGAATAACAAAAGCCATCTGCATTTATATATATATAAATATATAAATTTTATTTATATTTATTCCATTAATCCCTATCCTATCTCTATCCCTCTCCTTCTGTGCTTCCCAGTGCTGGCATTTTTGTCCTCCTCCTTTTCTTCAGTGTCTCTCTCTGCACTCTGCATTCTGCAGTGCACTGCTCTGCTGCCACACGCTTGGGTGTGGATCCACTCCTCACAGATTCATTCACGGCCTTTACTTCCAAAATCACATCTTATTTTGCACAGTCCTTTTACTACAAAGCTCATGCGCTCACTCCTTGGCACTTTGGCCGTATTAGGCCCAGTTCGTTTGCTTTTTTCCCTTCCTTTTCTCGTCTTTTAAGTTATCTCACATTCTCACCTATTAGCAAAGTCGTTTTCATAATAGTTCTCACTCTCTCTCTCTCCGAATGTGCATGAGATAGTGCACAGGAGGCCATCTCCATCTCCCACATTTTTTTTCTTCATAATTTTACGAAAAAGTACATGTTCTGGGCTGTCAAGTACAATTAGTAGATCAATGATCTCAATTATCTATTGCCACAAAATATATTGAGAACTGAAAGTTTGGCAAGTCTCATTTCAACGAGACATACACTAAATAGAGGAGAAAAATAGATGCGTTAGCAAATAATTAGACCTATCCAAAATTGGTTTTGGATATTCAGAGTAAAAGTAGATTGCGAGTGAATTTTATCTATAATGATGTCATGATTTAAATTTTTAAATCGTTATTTTGAGAAAGACTTTATCTAATTACTAATTTTGATTTAAAATTATCTGAGTAATTATTAATTAATACCAGATAAAGCAAATAATTAAACCACTTATATTATTATAACATTTTATAAATTGATATACAAATTATTCGTGCAATACTCTTGTCTTTATATAGTTAATGAACAATTTGAATTCCAAATGATCTTGAACTTAATAATTGGATTTAAAAGTTTTTACTGCTATTGAAACTGGTGAAATAGTAGTTGGATGAAGATTGAACGTTGGGAGTGCCTCTTATTTTTCGATAGGGGAATGTCTGTGCTGATTGGCTAACCAATCGGGCTCTGCAGTTGGAGAGAGATTCCCATGTGTTAGTAGATGCTTCCACTGCTTGTCGCCTTTGATTCTTGCTAATATTTTTGTGGTGCTGATACCCCGGCAGTTGTAGTTTTCTCCTTCCTTTTAGGCTTCTGGCCCGATGTAACACCGAAAAAAGTTATTAGTATTTTGAGTTGATTTAATTTGATTATAATAAAAACTGAAACACACAGCACTTGTAGTATTTTTGCTGATTCATGAGGTTCCATTTCACATATTTTATAATCAAAATTATTATATTTTTTAGCGCAGACGGCTAACAGCATAAACCTAATGTTACACCTCGAGGAAAACTGGCTCCCATCAAATCTTCCATCGGTAGCTGGTCAAATACTATCAATTCTAATCGTTGTTTAAAATAATATGCCTCAATTAATCACACTGATATGAAATTGATTATATGTCATGCACTATTCTTAGACCTTTAAACTTTAAGGGGCAATGTTATTCTAAGCTAGCTGGAACTTGAAGGTTGAAGGACTAGCTAGTCATCTTTACCCAAATAATAATTATAGAGAGAAAGGTGCATTAAAAAGGAATTATTTATACACAGACGTAGTACTGGTTTTTTTTTTTTTTTTTAGAATTATATTTTTAATTTATTATATATTTTAATGTGTTTAGATAAGCTTCTAAGTCGGTTATGTGTAGGAAGGAAAAATTAAAGCACTAAAAAAGCAATTTTTATACTTTTTTAAGCTAAAGTTTTGGCTTTTTGTTGAAATATAAAAAATATGAAAATTTAATTTTTTTTATAATATGAAAAAATTATTCAATCATTAAAAAATTTGAATATTACTTCTTAAATATTGCATCTAAACAAATAATTTTTATTTTTTTTATAAAAGATGATTTAAAAAACCGTCGCGAAAGATTAATCAAATTAAGGATTGAGAATTTTTTTTAAGACGTCACCCATTATTTATCAAATTTGTTACTTAATTTTAATTTAAGATTATCAATTAGTGATTTAACTTAAAAAATCCAAATCAGCCCATTTAACATATGATTAGTAAGATTTTGATTGAAATGAGAATCATACATGAAATTGTCTCCTTTATGAGATATAGTTGTCAACCTAGCTAATGGCTATTGCATCGCTATGGCGGAACTGTTTGTTAGCTCGTGGCCGGCAAGGGATGATTCAATCAAAATTTGACATATTTCTTTTAAGTTTCAATAATATTACTTTTTAAAAATAGTTTTTTTAGCTTCAAAATTGTTTTTTCTTTTGCCTTCCAATTTATATATTCTGGTTCCACTTCTGAACCAATAGATTCTCAATTCTGAGGATATTATCGTATATATCGAGAGAGAAGAGTTGACTCACTTTGCCTCATCTGTGTATATGTGGCATCTCTGCAGATCTGAGTGAAAAAAGGGCAAATGAACGGGGGACCACATGTGTAGGTGTGGAGTATGGACCCCTTTGGCATGCTAGAAAGGGAGATGGTACAACTTTGAATTTGAGGTTGTTATCTAACCGTTACAAGTTAATGGGTGATGGGTTAAACGGATTATATTTTATAAAAGTTAATGGATTAATGGGTTAATGGGTTAATGGGTTAATAAAATTATTATACAAAACGCTCCTAGGACAAAATTTTTCACAATATATTTTAATGTGTTTATAAGCTTAAAAAAATTAAAGCACTAAAAAAAAGCAATTTTTATATTTTTTTAAGCTAAAGTTTTGGCTTTATAAAAAATACTTTTTTTTATTATGAAAAAATTATTCAATCATTAAAAAAATATTACTTCTTAAATATTGCATCTAAACAAATAATTTTTATTTTTTTATAAAAGATGTTTGTAAAAAAAAATTCATAAAGAGAATTTTTTTTAAAAACATATCCAAATCAGCCCATAACATATGATTAGTAAGATTTTGATTGAAATGAGAATCATACATGAAATTGTCTCCTTTATGAGATATAGTTGTCAACCTAGCTAATGGCTATTGCATCGCTATGGCGGAACTGTGTGTTAGCTCGTGGCCATGATTCAATCAAAATTTGACATATTTCTTTTAAGTTTCAATAATATTACTTTTTAAAAATAGTTTTTTTAGCTTCAAAATTGTTTTTTCTTTTGCCTTCTAATTTATATATTCTGGTTCCACTTCTGAACCAATAGATTCTCAGTTCTGAGGATATTATCGTATATATCTTACTTTGCCTCATCTGTGTATATGTGGCATCTCTGCAGATCTAAGATGAAACCACTCACATGTGTTGTGGAGTATGGACCCCTTTGGCATGCTAGAAAGGGAGATGGTACAACTTTGAATTTTTTTATCTAAGTGATAAAATTATTTATTAAAATATTATATTTTTAAAATTATTTTTCAAATTATCACTTTTTAAAAACTATTATCAAAATGTCTCTCTATTTAATAAACTATTATCTTTTTGTTCAATATGATATTTTTTTATAATTTATGGTTCACATAGGATGCGCTATCCTGTTTGGCGCATCCTACATAGATTTGCCTTCTTACATAGTATTTTTTATATTGATACGCCATGTAGGATGACGTTGTTTAGTTAAAAACTTCAATACATTTGGTATTTTTTACGTGGACAAAAAAATATAAAAAATACTTATAGGGCACTTAATCTATTTCACATGATGCACCATAACGTTAAAAGATATCACTATCAATTAGTTTATTTATAAGTCAAGTATTTGCTTCTGATCCGTAAAGTAGTCGATATGAGATTTTGGTGTTGGTAAGGCAAAACAACTAAGTAAGGAAACAAGATACCTTTGTTCGATGTGTGACTTTAGTATTGACAATACAAAACAACCAAGTAAGATAACACTAAAGTTGTTTAAAAAAATAGTTGTAATATTTGGTAAAAAAAAGCCTGTAATTTATACTACAGTAATATTGTTTTCTGATTTGTTTTTCTTCACTTTTTTTTCCATTTTTTGAGAGATTGATTTTGGTGGAATTAAGGTTCAATGTTCCTCACTTTATTCTTTCCATATTCCTCTCAACTTCCATACTAATTAATATGACTTCCACCCTTAGTTTACATTCTAACCAAAGTGATTCCCTTGATACCCCTTCCGAACAAAGGGATAATGTATGCACACATTCAACAAAGAATGCAGTAGTGTCATTTGTGTATAAATGCTCAAATTGAATTAATCATATGTGGTTTTAAGCAGTGAACTTCATTTATCTAATTTATGTTTCATATTTCTTTTGATCTATATCTCATTTATCAATCTAATGTGGACCTATATTGAAGTGCAGCCAGAATTGGTGCTGCTTACAAGCATGTTTCATTGTTATTGGTGATCAACTTATCTTTTTGCTGTAATTTTCTTAAATTCATTTAATTGCCTTGGCTTCCTCATGCTCTATTCTAATTGCAGTGGAAATAGCTAGTAAACATGTCGAAATATCTGTATCCATATTGAACACTTGACTACCATGACATTAGTTTACTACACATCTAAGTTCCATGACATGAATAGCGCTGCATGCAATGAGATAAAGTTAGAAAATAATTAATCAACTATTTTTTAAATAAATATTACAATTATTTTTTTAAATAACTTTGGTGTTGTCTTATTTAGTTATTTTATCTTATCAATATCAAAATCTCACATCGAATAAAGGTACTTTGTTACCTTACTTAATTGTTTTACCTTACTAATACCAAAGTCTCACATTGACTACTTTACGGATCAAAAGTAAACACTTGACCTATAAATAAACTAATTGATAGTAATATCTTTCAACGTTATGGTACACTCTCTAGTAAACATGTGAAATATATGTGTCTTTAGGAGAAGTGCGAGAATCACGTGAAATGAGTTAAATGCTCTATAAGTATTTTTTAAATTTATTTTTGTCCACGTGAAAAACGTCAAATATGTTAGTATTTTTAACTAAACAACGTCATCCTACATGGTGTATCAACGTAAAAAATACCATGTATGATGACGTATTCATGTAAGATGCGCCAAAGCGTATCCATGTGGATTACGCCACTCGGTTTGACGCATTCTATGTGAATAAAAAATTATTAAAAATATTACATTAGACAAAATGGTGACAATTTGATAAATAATTTTAAAAAAATGATATTTTGATAAATAATCCTAAAAAGTAATAATTAATAAATAATTTAAAGAAAAGACATTTTAATAAATAGTTTTGCCACAATAATTTTGATTAGAATATTGCTAAATGTCACGAAAGTAAATTCGTGAAACGCATGCGAATGAAATAGATAAAATACAAATACATTTCGTTTTATTAGGTGATTTTGCTTCTTTTTTTTAAATACTTTATTACATGTTAACTGTACAGTACTTTTGTACTTTCGTGAATGGTTTTACGAAACCAATTCACGATAAATAACACTGCTCGTTATTTTATAAAAAGACTTTTTTATAATATGAAAAAATTATTCAATCATTAAAAAAAATATTACTTCTTAAATATTGCATCTAAACAAATAATTTTTATTTTTTATAAAAGATGTTTTTTAAAAAAAAATTCATAAAGAGAATTTTTTTAAAAAAACATATCCAAACCAGCCCATAACATATGATTAGTAAGATTTTGATTGAAATGAGAATCATACATGAAATTGTCTCCTTTATGAGATATAGTTGTCAACCTAGCTAATGGCTATTGCATCGCAATGGCGGAACTGTGTTATAGCTCGTGGCCATGATTCAATCAAAATTTGACATATTTCTTTTAAGTTTCAATAATATTACTTTTTAAAAATAGTTTTTTTAGCTTCAAATTTGTTTTTTCTTTTGCCTTCCAATTTATATATTCTGGTTCCACTTCTGAACCAATAGATTCTCAGTTCTGAGGATATTATCGTCTATACCTTACTTTGCCACATCTGTATATATGTGGCATCTCTGCAGATCTAAGATGAAACCACTTAGATGTGTTGTGGAGTATGGACCCCTTTGGCATGCTAGAAAGGGAGATTGTACTACTTTGTGACGAAAGAGAATTAGATGAATAGTGTAACAATAGGGACATTGCATATATATGGTACCCTTGCTGAATGATTTCTCTGGCCCCTGAGCCCTGAACTATAACATCAACTTGAAAAACTAAGCATCTTTATACATAATCCAATATGCCAAGCAAGTTCAAACATTAAGGTTCCATGCAGATTATAGTATTGCTGTAGCTTGGGCCTCACTAATTGTCTTCTGCTGATAACTGCATTTACAGCAGTACCAAATATGAAGCTGAATAGACTTTACATGGCTCAAGGCTGTGTCTCTGCCTTATACATGTGCTAGCTACCGGAGTCATCAATATTTTTCATCTTATAATGACATAACATAATAATAATATTAATTGTAACATAACTACAAACTACGTATATAAATAGAGCAAAAAAAAGGAGAGAGAAACAATAGTATAAATTCTCATCATAAACTGAAATTTGTTATAAGTTCCATGTGTCTATTATTTTATTCGGCCTATATATCTATAAACATGACGTTTCCCATTAGCTGTATTTCCCTCAAACTTGAATTTAATTTGGAAAAAGATGTCCATTATGCAGAAAAGCGAATCTAAAAAGCTAGCGTTCGTGGGAGTGGCTGAGTGAGACTGTGACCCGTGGGAGGCTGCCACTGCAAATAAGGTCATTCAATTCAAATTCAACCCTAGCTAGCTTGTCCCCGGTCTCAGTCTCAGTCTCAATGGCAACCCTAAAAGCCTAAGAACCCTCCCTACTTTTAGTCTGTGATAAGCTTCAAGTGCAAAATTTGGTTCCATGCAGATGAACAATAGGACAAGCTCCAGCTGACTGTTGAGTCCAAGTATGTCCCCACTAAGTTTAGCCTACTTCAATTGTATATTTACTGTCCGAAAGTTGAATGATTTCTTCTCAATCCATAACCAGACTTTTCCTTCTTTTCCTTCTCTGATCTGATGTCATGGACATGCATAATTGAGCCCATGGCAGGCCCCCACGGGGCTGGCAACTCTTCCCCAAATTCATGATGAGGGTAAATGATAGGATTTCTTTGAGTCTCTTGCATGGGTTTTAGTTTTTTATTTTTTGTTCATAAGAAGTTTAGGGCATGCTATACAAGTTCAATCAGAAATTATAATGGTACTTGCAAATGCTTACCAATGAAAGACTATGAATCTAACCTTATACTTTTTTGTCAAAGCTGTTTGATCCTACTAGTTGAGCCAACCTTTATTGTCACATGGATTGTAATGTTTAGTTAATAGAGATTAACATGAAAGACTATTGTTATTTTGCTTTTAAGAATATTATTAATTAGTGCCATGAAATTGCTAGTCGTTTACAATTTATCAAGATAGAGTAGTGCCATTTTTCGAAATTTTGTAGCTTTTCTAAAATATGTTCATGTTGTGAAGTAGCTACTTTGGAATAACGCTCAAAATATACATATAACTAAGTTTAATTATAATCCACTATGAAAAAGAAAACAAAAATGTTTATGAAGAATTAAGTGGAATCATTTTGCGGTATGGGACTTGTCATGATGGTTAGCTATGATCATGATCATAATGGAAGCGGGGGACACTCGATTTAAATGAGTAAACACACAAGGCCCAATCTTCAGGTGGGCTAGCTTGACAATGATTCCCAACGTATCAGCGAAGGTCTTGATTCAGATCCTGCTCCAAACACATATTTTACTTTGCTTGGTCTTGATTATACCTTCTTATCATTTCTAATTACGCAATGATTGTCGGATTTGAAACTAACTTAAACAGCACTAAGAAAAAAATAATTTAAAGACCTTTCAAGAACTGCTGCTGAGTGCTCTGATAGTGGCATAACTGAGACTCTTTTGCACCATTTAATAATGTCAAACTGTATATATCCTCCACCACGTGAGACATATATTATATCTCCATCTACGTAAAGTATTGGCATAAAGAAACATACCAATGAGAAAGCCGTGTTTTAGGGAGAAAACTTAATTACACAGAAGATCAGGTTCAGTTGATATATATGTAGCAGCAGTTAATTAGAGATCAAGCATACATATATATTTTGCGGAGTGTAAGTCAATACGGGGTCAAGGGTGTGTGCCTCTGTGGTAGGGTCTTGGATTAAGAAACTGACACCTAATACGGAACACTGGCTAATTAATATTTGTAAGTAACCACGATGATAGTGGAAAACTGGAAGGATACATATTTGTGGGAATCAAGAATTGAAAGATGTGACTTTGCAAAATTGTCAACTAGTGGCTTGGTTTATGCAAATGGACGCGTATATTATAACAATCCTTTTCGTTTACCTCTGTGAGTGTTTTTGTGTTCTTTCCTCTTCCCATTCTATTTTTGAAATTTTTGCCTGGGATGGTAAATTTTGTAATCATCCTAAGTTTGCACGCCTAAATGCCTGAACAAGAAATGAGGTAGAGGCTGTCAGTAATGTTTTAAAAATTGAATTGATAAGATTTTCAGTTTATGGTTTGATTGATTCAACTAATTAAAATTATAATTAAATTATAATTAAATTGTAGTTGAACTGAAAAATAATCAAATAAGAGAGATAAATGATTCTTAGTTCAATCGATTTAACTCACGGTTTGATTTAATTTTTAAAACATTGCTCGTGAGTCGTAAGCATATATATATATATATATTCACATAGAGGCTAGTAATCTTTACATTTTTTTTAGACAAAAAGACCAATATTTTCTTTCATAAAACAACTTAGTTTTAAAGGTATTTTAGTAATTTAGGATTATTAAAATTAATGAAAAAAATACTAACAGGTATTATTGAGGTTAAGAGTTAGTTTTAAGTTAGTTTTAAGTTAGTTAAATTCTGTTAGAAGCAGTTAGATTAATTAGCTTAATTATGGCAGTTAACGGCACTATATATATAGCTGCATTCAGCTCAATTACAGTCAGACTTGTACATTTTATTCACTTTGAATGAAATCTCCACTACATGGAATTCTCTCAACTTCTCTCTTTTAAAAGTTCAACATGGTATCAGTAGTTTCTTTCTGAGCTTCCGATCCCCATTGTCATTTTTCTTCTTCTTTCTTGTGATTGCTTTCTATTGTTCTTCACAAAATGGAAGAACAGAACCCTTTTTTCATTCATTCTTCGGATTTACCTAGCTTAGTCCTTGTTTCCCAGCCTCTTGATGGTAGTAATTACCTCACATGGCGTCGTTCAATGATGCTGGCTCTTGATGGGAAGAACAAGTTAGGGTTTGTTGATGGCTCTGTTCCTCAACCTCTTTCGAATGATCCAAATTTTCGCTTGTGGAAACGCAATGATAACATTGTTGCTTCTTGGATTTTGAACTCAATCACCAAGGAAATCAACACCAGTGTGATTTACTCCACTTTTGCTTCAGCTATCTTGAAAGAACTTGAAGATCATTTCAAGCAAAAGAACGGGCCTCGAATTTTCCAGTTGAAAAAGGCTCTCCTTCATTGCACTCAAGATTCCAGTTCCATTAGTGCTTACTTTACTCGATTCAAAGGTTTATGGGAAGAACTTGGTGAATATAGGCCTGTGCATAATTGCCAAAGTGGAGGTGTTCAACCTCTAATTGATTTTCTTCAAGATGAGTTTGTGATGAATTTTTTGATGGGGCTCAATGAATCATTTTCTCATGCTAGAGGTCAAATTCTCATGATGAATCCCATTCCACCTATTTTCTCTATGCTTATTCAAGATGAAACTCAAAGAGAGGTTGGCCTTCAAATTGTTCCTGCAAATGAGGTTGCATATGCTGTTCCACTAGCTCGAAACAAGAACAAGTATCAAAAAAAGGATAGGCCTATCTGTGCTCATTGTGGCATTGCAGGTCACACCAAGGACAAGTGCTTTAGGCTACATGGTTACCCTCCTGGCCACAAGAAGCACCAAGCCTCTACCTCTGTCAATCACGTTTTAGCCAGTACTGATGGTAGAGAAGATGCTTCTTGGTCACCTGAGCAATATCAACAACTTCTTGCACAGTTACAAGCACAACTTGCAAGAGTTCCCATGTGCACTGCTCAAGATCAAAATGACACTTTCATAGGTAAGCTGTCCATTGGTATTTCCTTGTCTATCCTTCATTCTACTTTCAAGAACTCAACTGTTTGGATTCTTGATTACGGGGCCACCTCTCATATAACTTGTCATGATCATGTCTTTCTTGATTTTCAAGTTCTAGAAAATAGATATGTTACTTTACCAAATAAATCCCTAGTTAAGGTGGCCAGTACTGGTTCAGTTCAAATTAATCCCACTCTGATTATTCATGATGTTTTGTACATACCATCTTTTCATGTCAATTTGCTTTCAGTTAGTAGCTTGCATTCTCAGAGTTCTATTTCTGTCATTATTGACAAATCTTCCTTCCTTATACAAGACACACTACACAGGAGGACGATTGGCAAGGGTGAACTTCACCATGGCCTCTATGTTCTTCACTCTCACAATAAGTTTGTTCCTAAGACACATACTCAGTTAGACACAAACTCTAGCACACTAGCACATACATACAGTGTTGCACATAAGCATGATAGTACCTTATGGCATGCTCGTTTAGGACATGTCTCTGAAAAGGTTTTAAAATTGTTCTGTAATAAATTGGACTTACATTTACAGTGCACATCTTGTAATGATTGTTTGATCTGTCCTTTATCCAAGTTTAGACGTCTTTCTTTTGTCTCCAATAACAACTACTTTGCACAACCTTTTGATCTTGTTTATGTGGACATATGAGGTCCTTATCATCATCCCACTTATGATGGTAAGAGATTTTTTTTTACTATTGTTGATGATTGTACAAGATTTACTTGGTTATATTTGTTGCAATATAAGTCTGAAGCACCTACTATGATTAAGAGATTCTTTAGCTATGTCAAGACTAACTTTGACAGGCCAATTAAACAACTAAGGTCAGACAATGCTAGAGAGTTCCAAATGACTAATTTTTTACACGAACAAGGCACTTTGCATCAGTTTAGCTGCCCTTACAGACCTGAACAAAATGCTGTGGTCGAAAGGAAACATCAGCATTTGCTGAATGTAGCTCGGGCATTGATGTTTCAGTCTAAGGTTCCTGTTGGTTTTTGGGGAGAGTGTGTCACTGCTGCCACCTTCTTGATCAACAGAGTCCCTTCTCCATCACTGAAAAATGCCTCTCCATATGAGCTTCTATATGGCAAAATGCCTAATTATGCATCTTTCAGAGTGTTTGGATGCTTGTGTTTTGCTGCCATTCCAGTTCATCAGAGAAACAAGTTCTCACCTAGAACATTCACTGCTGTCTTCATGGGCTATCCTGCTGGTTATAAAGGCTATAGGGTCTATGATCTCTCCACAAGGAAATTTGTCATCTCAAGAGATATGATTTTCTTTGAAAACAAGTTTCCATTTGAAATTGACATGTTATCCACTGCTCTAGATCCCTTCCAGTCTGTTGTCTTACCAGTTCCTATTAAGGACATTGTGCCAAATCCTGTGGACCAACCTGCTCCATTGCCTCCTGAACATGATCATGCTCCAAACACACCAAATTTCAACCCTGATCCAGACCCTGCACCTGCTCAGCTTGAGCAAAATCCTAATCCTGAACCTGATAATCATATTCCTAACCCTGTACCTCCACCAAGAAGATCCAATCGTGTACATAATCTTCCTCAATACTTACAAGATTATGTACACCACTCCATCTACCCTGTCGACAAACATCTCACCTATACAAACCTTTCCCACGCCTACCATATATTCATCTCAACTGTAGACTCCCATTATGAACCTCAATTTTACCATCAAGTAGTCAAATTTTCTCAGTGGAGAGCAGCAATGGCAACTGAAATTATAGCCCTAGAGGCTAACAACACTTGGTCTGTGGTCCCTCTACCTCCAGGCAAGCAAACCATTGGTTGTAGATGAATTTTCAAGATTAAATTCAATTCAGATAGGACAGTTGAAAGACACAAGGCTAGATTAGTGGCAAGGGATTTCACACAACAGATGGGAATTGATTTCTTGGAGACTTTTTCCCCAGTGGCCAAGTTAACCACTGTGCGAGTCCTTCTAGCTGTTGCAGCACAAAAGAATTAGCACATGGCTCAATTGAACATTAACAATGCTTTTTTGAATGGTGACCTATTTGAATAGGTGTACATGGATTTACCACGACGCTATCCAACACAGGGGGAGCACTCTGTATGCAAATTGCACAAGTCACTTTATGGCTTGAGACAAGCCTCAAGACAATGGTTCCAAAAGTTTTCTGCAACTATTCTCCAGCTTGGATTCAAACAGTCCACTGCATATTACTCCTTGTTTTATAAAGGTTCCAGTGACACTCTCATTCTACTACTTGTATATGTAGATTATATCATCATTGCTAGCCACAATCAGTCTTTAATTTCCAAAGTCATTTTTGACTTACAGTAGCATTTTGCGTTGAAAGTTCTTGGCACCTTAAAGTATTTTTTGGGTTTGGAGATAGCAAAGTCTTCCAAAGGCATTCATTTGAGTCAACGGAAATACACCTTGGAGCTACTTGAGGACATTTCTTTCATTGACTCAAAACCTGCTAACATTCCCATGAATGCAAATCTTCACTTGAATGATATCGATGGTGAACCTCTATGTGATCCTTCAATATATAGAAGATTGATTGGAAGGTTGATGTACTTGACCATATCAAGGCCAGACATCAGTTTTTCTGTCAATAAATTGAGCCAGTTCATGTCAAAACCAAGGACATCACATCTTAAAGTTGTTCATCATGTTATCCAATACTTGAAGTCTTTTCCTGGTCAAGGGATTTTCTTCCCTGCTCAAGCCAACACCAAAATCTCAGCCTATGTGGACTCGGATTGGGGGAACTGCAGTGTCACTCGCAAGTCAACCACAGGTTTTTGTGTGTACTTAGGGTCCTCTTTGATATCATGGAAATCGAAAAAGCAGCCTGCAATTTCCAGATCCTTTGCAGAAGCAGAGTACAGAGCTTTGGCTTGCCTGACCAGTGAGCTTCTATGGCTACAACAGCTGCTTCGACCTTTTGATATTGACGTTCCCTCCATCATGGTTATGTGCGATAACAAATCAGCTATTCAGCTAGCTTCTAATCCTACTTCCAATGAAAGATCTAAGCACATTGACATTGATTATCATTTTATAAGGCAACATGTCAATTCAGGTTTTTTGAAGCTCGTTTATCTTCCAACTCAACAGCAACTAGCTGATGTTTTTACCAAGGCCCTTCCTCCTTCTAAATTTTCTAGTTTATTGTCCAAGTTAGGCACTTTAGATATCTATGCTCCTAACTTGAGGGGGAGTATTGCGGTTAAGAGTTAGTTTTAAGTTGGTTAAATTCTGTTAGAAGCGGTTAGATTAATTAGCTTAATTATGACAGTTAAAGACACTATATATATAGCTGCAATCAGCTCAATTACAGTCAGACTTGTACATTTTATTCACTTTGAATGAAATCTCCACTACATGGAATTCTCTCAACTTCTCTCTTTTACAAGTTCAAGAGGTATTAATAATGAGAGAAAATTTGCATCTTATCATTTAATAAAAAAGAAAATACAAATTTAATTATTTAACAAGTAGGGGTACACAATCTTTTTTCTAAAAAAACATTTAATCATTTCTGAAAATTTCTTCATTTTAGAATTTGAATTAGGAATAGTAATATATTTTACGAAGTCGAGGTTCAAGTCCTCGACTTGATTTTTTTTAAAAAAATTTCAACCAAATATTTTTTTTCTTCATTTTATAATTCAAAGTATAGTACTATTTTACCAAATTGGATTCATAACCTGACTTGCATTTTCCTTTTTTTTAACCATCAATTTTTTTATAAATTTATTTTATAATTTAAACTTTTAACCAGTCATTTTTAAAAAAATTATATTTTTCACTTTTTAAACCCCAACTTAGTTTATTTATTAATTTTTCTTAATTTGATATTTTAATTGTTTTAACAAGTTTGATTTTGAAAAAAAATTAATCAAAGTTGGGATTGTAAATTTTTTTAACTTGAACTTTGATTTATGTACCAAAAAAAATTATATGTTTTTTTATTAAATAATTAATTTTTTTTGTTTTTTTTCTTTTTTATTTAATGAGAAGATGCAAATTCTTTCTCATCATTAATATATGTGTTAGTATTTTCTTTCTTCATTAATTTTGATAACCTTGAGTTACTAAAACATCCTTATTTTGTTGAAAATAAGGATGGGTGTTATAATTAAGGATGAACATTTGAGAGAAAATAATTCTTCATTATTGATTGAATAGTGAGTGACTTTTTGATCCACACACACACATAGCACTTGGACTTTTTTTATTTAGTCAAAGAAAAGTCATCCACGCACACATAGCACCTGGACTTTTTTTATCTGGTTAAAGATAAGTTATTCACGTTAGGACTAATAAAGTTACAAGAATATTCCTTCGAACTAACCCAAAAAGTATCTTTATAATCTTGATATAAGATAATGAAGTTTGGTTAATATTTGTTGAAAATAAGGATGAGTGTTATTATTAGAGATGAACAATTGAGAGAAAATAATTTTTCATTACTAATTGAATGGTGAGTTTCTCAGATATATATATATATACACAACAACAACCATAACTAACACCAACTAACAATAACAACTTAACTAATTGAATAGCAAAAGCATTTTATTCGAATAATTAACTGAATAATCAAATAGTGAATGTATCTATTCGAATAACTTATACTGTAAAACCTCCCTCAAGGTGGGAAGTATATGTCTATAATTCTCATCTTGATCATTAACTGGTGAAAAAGAGGAGCTTGGACTGGTTTAGTTAATGGGTATGCCAGTTGATGTTTAGATTGAACATGTATGAGTTTGAGAAATCTAGTAGAAACTTTTTCTCTGACAAAATGACAATCAATCTCAATATGCTTTGACTTCTCATGGAAAGTTGGATTGGAAGTAAGGTGAATGACAGCTTGATTGTCACAAAAAACTTTGGTTGATTCCAATTACATTTCAAAATCTTTCAACAGATTTTGAATCCATGTAAGCTCACTTAATACACTTGCCAAAGACCTATACTCAACCTTTGTAGAACTACTAGAAACTGTAGGCTGTTTTTTTATTTCCAAGAAATTAAAGCATCACTTAGGAAAACCAAATAATTTGTAGTGGATCTCCTAGTGTCACTGCAGCTACCCCAGTCAGCATCTGCAGATGGAAACAAAAGGCTTTGCCCAGAAGATTTTTTCAAATATCGAAGGAGATGATGAACTGCCTGTAAGGGTGGGAACCTTGGCTTAGACATGTAGTGACTCAATTTGTTGACTGCAAAACTAATGTCAAGTCTGGAAATTGTCAAGTACATTAATCTTCCTATTAACCTTTTGTATTAAGTAACATCTGGAAAAATATCTCATCTTATGCATTTAATTTGACATTAGGATCTATTGACAAATCAGCTGGTTTACAATCTAGAAAACCAGTATCTTTTAACAAAGAGACAACATATTTCCTTTGGGACAAAACTATTCCTTTAGATGAATGTGTCAATTCTAAACCAAGGAAGTACTTGAGTTCTCCTAGAATTCTCAATTTGAGTAAACTTTGTAGTTTATGTTGAACTTGAGCGATCATTTATTGACTAGGACTAGCAACAATTATGTCATTCACAAAGACCAACAAAAAAATCATAGTTGGACCAGTACCAATATAAAATAATGAATAATCACACTTAGATTGTGTGAAGCCAACACTGAGTAGAGCAGACAGAAGAACTTTTGAAACCACTATCTTGATGCTTGTTTAAGCCCATAAATGGACTTGTTTAATTTGCACACAAGACCCTCCCCCTGACTAGGATAGTCCTGTGGTAGATCCATATACATTTCCTCAAATAAATCATCATTGAGAAGGACATTATTAATATCTAGCTGCAATATACTCTATTTCTAAACTGCAACAATAGTAATGAGAACTCTTACTGTAGTTAACTTTGCAACTAGTGAGAAAGTATCTAAAAAATCTATTTCAGATTGTTGTGTATAGCCCTTGATTACTAATCTAACCTTATATCTGTCTAGAGAACCATTAGATTTATATTTAACTTTGTAAATCCAACGACATCCGATTGTATGTTTACCAGGAGGTAAACTGACCACTTACCATGTACTATTTGCTTCCACGGCCTGTAGTTCAATTGTCATAGCTTGCTGCAACTTAGGTGAATGTTTGGCTTGATGATAGAATTATGGCTCATAAATGGAAGAAACTTGACAGACAAAGAATTTGTATGGAATGGACAACCTATCAAAAAACATATGACTAGAGATAGGATAAGAAATAAAAGTTTGGTAGGCATAATCTAGCAAATATGTGGTGGTCTAGTATGTCTGGAAGATTTTCTTGGGTGAATGAGAGGTGGAATATCAGTAGGTGCAGGATTTTCAATTGCTGAAACAGGATTATTGTAATGAGGCAGATCACGTGCAGGAATGGGAACAACCATAGTAAGAAAGAAGTCTATAGTATCTGTAGTAGACGAAATGGTATGAAAAGGAAAAATAGACTCATGAAAAATGATATCTCTAGAAACAAAAAATGCTTTCTTCTGTGGATGTACAATTTGTATCTTTATACCCTATTGGATATCCAACAAACACTGTAGGAATGACTCAATGAGTGAACTTAATTCTACCAAACAAAAGTGATGAAGCAAAACAAAGACAACCAAAACTCTTAATGAAGTATAATCTGATGTTTTATTGAGCAATAATTGAAAAGGAGATTGATTTTTTAATACAGAGGATGACAATCTGTTTATAAGAAAAGTGGCAGTAACTAGGCACTCACCCCAAAAACTAATAGACACCCTTAACTGAAACAAAAAAGATCTGCAATATTAAGGAGATGATGATGTTAAGTAAACCAAAGTGGAAGTCTGAAATGTTAGTCATATTTTATTTTAGAAAAATACAATGTAATTTAATGTTGTTGCTAGAAGTTTAATTTTAGAGTTTAATTTTAACACACTTAACAATAAAGTTTTTTACACTATTAATCAAACTCACATCATCACATGTGTGACTTTTAAAATAGTTATTATATGAATTAAATATTTTTAATGATGTGAGAATGTATAATTAATTAATAATTTAAAAAATCTTTACACTAACAATACATCACTATTAAATCCTTAATTTTATCAAATATTTATAAAATATTTTGTAATTTGAACCCAAGTGAACGCAAGTCAACCGCATTGGCAAACTACACACAACATATTCTGACACTTGATTAAATTTTTTATTAAAGTCAAATCTTGTATCAGTTACAATATATAATATTATTCATATTTTTTATTAAATATTATCATAAGTATTATTATGAAATTAATTTTAATTAACTTTTTTAACACTGTTATATTTGTAAGATGCTCCCAATAATTATTTTTTATAGAGATTTAAGTATTAGTTTTTTGTCTGGTAATGAAGTTCGTTTATCAACACAATCAACTACCTTGTTGGTATATAATACTGTTAATTTAATCATAAGTTTTAAGAGCAACATCTTTTTATGGTATAAAAATTAAAGAGAAGTTATCAGATTTTAAAATATGTCATAATTTTCAGCCAAAATTTAGAGTAATACTTAAAATTAAGCATCATCAGCATAGGAAATGCCATTGGATCAACAACAAGATGACAATGATTTTGAATATCTCAATCAATATTTTTAAAATTGATTGAACTGTTGAACTGATAAAGTGAGTGATTCATGATTAATTCAACTGGTTTAACTTATAATTAAATTGTTAATATTATAATCATATAAATTCTGTTTTTCTTTTTTAAAAAAATCAATTAAAAAATTTAAATTAAAAATCGCTCAATTCAACCAGATAGTTTACTGGCTTTCACCGATTTTTTTATTTTTTAATTGATTTTTAGCGGTTCAATCACTCATTCATTTTTTTTGAATGAATTAAAATTAGTGGAGTAATTAGTTCACGGTTCAATTGATCCAATCAGTCTGGTTGAACCGATTTTAATAACACTGATTTCAATGATACAATACTATTTAATTAAAAAAAAATCAAACAATCATGGATAATAGCCAGTTTCAAATATTCGAAGTGCATAGCTAAGTTAATTATAGTTGGATTGTGGTTTTTTCTTAATACAAAAATTTAGTGTTAGGGTTGCTTGTCTCATCTCAAAATCAGGATAGATCTCTAAACTCAATAAGTAATTATAAGAGCACTTACAAATAATTCACTAATATTATATATTTATATGACCAAAATTCTAAACAGTACTTGAAATAAATTGTGTTTGAAAACAACTATACATTTATATATCAACATGGGTCGGGTGTTGTGATAAGTAAGTTACGCACGCTCTCTCAAGAGCAGGATCTATGTTCAAATTCTTAAAAAAAAAATTGTTGAAAAGATTTTTTAATCGTGACAATGCCTAAAATGTCGCATATGGCAATGATTGTGATATCCTAATCAAAGGAATATATATATATATAGAGAGAAAAGAGATCAGCTTCTATCAGTGTAAATTTTTTTTTCTTATACTCATTTTTAATTGTTAATTTCACTTTTATCTAATGGTTGAGATTATTTCATTAAAGGTAACCATTAGATAAACGTAAAACTAACGGTTGAAAATGAATGTAAGAAAAAAAAGACTTACACTAGTGTAAAGTTGACTATATATATATATATTCTATATATATATATATATATATATATATATATATATATATATATAGATGGATTTTAATGATGGAATACTTTTATTAAATGTTTGAATAACTTTTCTCCATTAAGTGATAATTAAAGTGTTTAAATCTAATTCAAACAAAAAATCAAATAGAAAATCGAATTCAAAAATCAAAATTTAATTAAAACCAAATAAATTTGATTTTTTAAAAAAAATGAAAATCAATTGGAATATATTAATTTTTGATTTTAAATTTTAAAACTAATTCAATCCAATTCAAACTTATTAATATTATATAATTTTTTTATTATTAAAATTGTACTTTTACTTATAATGACTTTAATTTCTCATATACTTATCTCACTTTATGTGCCACACTTAATCAAATGTTCTTTTATACATATTAACTATGTTATTTCTATTTTTTATTTTATTTTATTTTTTATTTTTTATTTTTAATGGTCTGATAGGCTCAAAATTTATGACCAAAAATCAATTAACTGATTCAAATTAGTTTAGATTAGATCAGTTTAAAAATCTAAACTAAACTAATTTAATTTAAATTGATATAAATCTCATTGGTTTGATTAGTTAGTTTTTTTCCTTAAAATTAATTTAAATTGGACTGCGAATATCCCTAAATCATATTGAAATGTTGCATTTTAAATATTAATAATCATAGTTGAATTTCATTTTCATTTTTACAAAAAGTATACATGTTATTTGAATTAAATTTGGATTTGTTACAAAAAAAAATAAAGAATTAAATTTGCAATAGTTAATAACTTATATATTAAAATGATGGATAACAATTTTAATTTTTATTATAATTTTAAATATTTTGATATTTTCAATATTTAAGTATTAAGTTCTTTATCTTGATCGCCTTATAATATCAAACTTATACCATACAGTTAATGTGGATTGAAGTTATTGGATATCCTATCCCTATGATTGGCTTGCATAGATGAAATTACCAGCCAGTTGCTACTTGCCAGCAACAGCAAACTGTATGACATGTGGCCGGCAGTGAGTGCAGAAGGCAGCAATGACGAAGCAGAAGATTATGAAAAGGGCCTTCATAATATTATAAGTAATAAAATATTTTAATCTGAATATAATTAATAATATAATATAAAAAATTGGATAGTTAATTTTTTAATAATAATTTTTTGTTAAAATGAGTTAATATTTTTATTATTTTTAAATAGATAAGTAATTGTATCCACTTTAATTTATAGTATTGTCATCTTAAAATTTTGATAAATACTAACTAGTTTTTATGATTATATACATTATTATTATATAATACAAATTTGCAAGCTCATGCTCGTTGCACGCACGCACGAAGCCACACGGTAAAAACTTTCATTTCCGTGCGAACCCAAACAAACCAACCACTTGCTCCGTACGCTACCAAAGAAAACAAACTGAATATCAAACTGATATAACTGGTGTCTGTTGCTCATGAGGTGGACCTCACAATAAGTCAATAACACCTCTCATGTTCTCTTCTTTATTTATTTATTTATTACTAGTATTTATTATTTACATTTTTCGCTTTTCTTTGGTGTTAAATTTTTTATTTACTTTTTCAGTTAACGTATATAATTATGATGCTGTAAATAAATACATGTGTAGAGATACTGGAGTTGTTGAATAAGTGACTATGGAGGACCCACTTGAGCGGGGACAGTGACCCACAATGCCGCAACCCACCACATTAACATCCAAGCACGCACATGATCATGATGTGATCATAATATCTTATGTCATCCTTCTGTGATATTTTATGTTATGATACCATAATAATACAATTAACCCAATCCCCTACAAACTTGAGTGCGTATGCTGTATGCAATCATGTCCTATCCCACTCATTCATCGCCTTCACAGAACATTTTATGGTCCCGCATAGGATGGTTGTAGATGTAGGAGTGTGTTGAATTAAGATACTCTGCCGTCACAAAAATAATTGTAGATTGCGTAATTCCTAATTTGATGGCTAAAATTTATTGTATTATACTTTTTATTAATATTTTATATCACAACAAAACACTTTTAAGGCTAAGTTCATTGTAGTTTTTTTTAAAAACTTGCAGGGTATTAATTTTTTAGCGTTTTAGTCTTATAATAATATTTATGGGAATAACCATAAAGAGAATAGGTGTTAAGAATCTGTCTTTGTTATGAGACTCATGACTACACTGTAACACAAAAAAAGGGGTGAAATTTGTTAAACTTTTATATATATATATATAGTATTTAAAAATCGTATTGAGTCCTGACTAAGTTGAAGTTAAGTCAGATTAGATCACAATTGTATAAAATTCTCTCAACGTTGATTCTTTTTTCATAAGACTTGAATTCGAGACATTTGTAAAGGAGAATAAATATCAAACTACTTGAACTAATCAAGTATGGTTGTTAAACTTATATAAGTATTTTATAAAAGGACCAGAAAGGGTGAGGTTATTTTTGTGGAAAATTGCGCATGAAGCTTTGCTAATTAATGAAGGAAGGATGAGACGTGGAATGGTTGACTCAGATCAGTGTTTTAGTTGCTCTAACAAAGTGGAAAATCACTTCCATGTGTTTAGAGACTATGATTTTGTTAAGGTGGTTTGTCGAGGTGTTATTGGAGCTCAGCATAGTAATTATTTCACTCAAAACTGCTGGAAGGGTTGGCTGTATGATAACCTTGTGAAGAAGGATACTATCAATGGTGCAGGGTGGAGCACAACTTTTGGAGTAGTTCTTGATAACTTGTGGTGGGGAAGGAATGAAGCTATTTTTAATAGCAAACTCTGTAGCGATAATGATCTAATTTTTCGCTCAAGGAAAACTGTTGTAGCTGTATAGGAAGCTTGGAAAATTAACATGTGTTTGAATGTGCATGAGGATGGGGACGTAGAGGAAAGGCAGATTAGATGGATAGCTCCAAGGCCTGGTGAAGTCGCTCTTAACTGTGATGGTTCGGTCACTGGGGTAGGTGCAGTAGCTTCTTGTGGTGGTGTGCTCAGGGATGAATTTGGCAACTTCATTTTTTGATATGCGGCTAATTTAGGTTCTTGTTCAATTTTGCATGCTGAACTGTGGAGCATTTTGCATGGCTTGTCCATTGCTTAGAGTAGGGGCTTCCGGAAATTTCGAGTTTATTCTGATTCCAAAACAGCTATTGATTTTATTCGTGATGGTTGTTGCAGAACAAGTACTTGATACTCTCTTGTGGCAGCAATCCATGAGGTGCATAGGGGGATGGTGTTTTTGCTTGGCAACACACTTTAAGAGAAGCCAATCAAGTGGCTGATTCCTTAGTTAAATTTAATTAGTTTGTCCTTAGCTGGTCAAATTAGAATCTTTAATTTTTCGCCTTCTTTTATTTGTAACGCTCTTAGAGCTGATGCTTCTGGTATTATTTTCCCTAGAGGTTTCTAGGTTGTTGTTTGTTTGCGGCTAGTCTCCTTTATTTCATAAAAAAAAAGTATTTTATAAAAGGAATCATATTAAGCCCAATAATTTCGAAGTTGTATTTTAATGTAGTTTTTCCTACGTCATATTTTTTTTTTTTGGGATAAGACTAACCATATGTAACAACTACTTATAATATAACAATTTGGGTTAGAGAAGGTTAGTTTAAGTAGCACTATTTTTTAAAAACAAAAGCAAAATTCAGTCAAATTATTATTATTTTTTATTATGAGAGGTCTAAGATTTAATATGCGAAGGGAAAATGTAAAGTTGATACAAGACAATTTCAGTGAGATTTAAGTCTAAATTTAAGTAATCTCTATAAATATTTGGTATCACTTGAGCTAAGACTCTTACTCCGTCAAACTACATACTTTTAATCAATTCTTCCTTTCTTTACCAAGTCTTGAATTTCATTTGTAATTAAAAAAAATAGATAGAAAAATAGAACCACTACAACTCAATACAATCACACAATCAATTTTCACATTACTCAAATATCTGAATGTGGTGTTGGTCTCATCCAGGCCAGGTATGTGAGCTTTCTATCACACCTCTGGATTTTTTTTTCGGTATTTTTATTTTACCACATAAAATTATTGTAACTTAAGCTTAAGACTATTTTTACACAAATATTCACTTTCAGTACCTATAAGGTTAGGAGTGATGATAAACAAGTTGTATTGTCAAGAGGAGAATCAAAGTTTGAACTCCAGAAAAAATAATTGTTAAAAGAGTTTTCTAATCGTAAAAGTGCTAAAATAATTATTCTCATAACCATACTTGTGAAAATACTTTGATCACAGACCCAAAACATTCACTTTCGCTAACCATATGTTTCAACTAAAACAAAATAACTTAATTTCTTTTACATAGTTAGTCAAGCTTTAGTATTTGAAGTCAAAGATTCTGATCATTCAAGATTAAGTCATAGCATCTCTGATGGGATATACTTCTGATTATTATTATATTTGGATAAATTTCAACAATGGTATACTTATGATAGTTTTAAATATGACTTTGTAATATAATATCAGTTTAATTTTGATCTATTAATGCATTTTCTTATACTATAATCTAATTATTTGATTTTCATTATTAAAATATTTTAGTTATGATGACAATTATCAATAAAATCTTAGGTATATCCAGAAGTGCTACGTCAATTATGTACGTAATACACAACTGTCTTTCACTTTAATCACTGCATTTATTTTTTTTATTGTTAAAAATCATTACTAGTGTGTAGATAATAAATTATAATTATGACTCATATAACTGACACAGACATGTTTAGTGGTGTAATGTAAAAACATTTTCTTACATTTGATGTGATTAATTAGGAATTTATTAACAATTATCTAATCTAATGAGTAAAAGAATTTGCATTACTTGATCGGTTGAACGGAAATCTCAGAAGTTTTCTTTAAACAATGTTAGCTTTTGATGATAGATCGATAGATATAGATATATCCCGTATAGACTTGGGAAAACCTCACGCATGGTATTAGTAAAGCAGAGTTTATGTTTTAAAAATTGCAGCCTCATATTTCAACAAAATTTTGAATATTTTATGAATACTATCATCTTAACCCCCCCGCCCCCCTTGTGTTGAGTATTCAACCTGATAGATGCTGAGAAGACCCATTATTAATTTTGATAGAGGCCGAAAATAAGTGAAGTGCTGGACAAAAAGGAGATGAAGAATTATTCTCATGAGCTAAACTTCTAGATGCTCATTCATTGTGGCATGGATAATTAGGTAAAAGAGAGGATATTGTCTCCTTCCACTCATGTTACCATTAATCTTTAATAAAAATTCAAGTGTGAGTATTGAAGTCTCACATTGATAAAAAATGAACAAGTTGAAGGTTATATAGTAGAAAAGACCCATAAACATAATGTCTTAAAATTTTGAGTCAAGATGTAATATCAGACTCACTATTATAATTTCTTACTTAGTCTATTAATAAAAATCTCATCGACTTTTATGCTCTCCCTATAGCCCAACAATCTTTTGTAAGTTTTCACTTCGTGTATAATTAATTTATAGTTAATTGCTTACTAAGTAAATTAAACTATAGTCACTTAGAGGCAACTTTGATATTATAAGAGATTGGTCAAAATAGGATAATAGTTTTATGTCTTATTCAAGAAAACTAAAAAAAAAACTTGTAACAAAAAAAGTGCGAAAATTATGAATGTTATTAAATAGCTGAATTAATACCAGACACACTTTAGACATATTAATTTTTTTTTTATACATCTCCGGTGGCAAAAGTGCAGATAAAAGTGGGCGCATTTTTAATTTTGAGCCAACATTTGGCATTAAAAACTCAACCACTTTGTAGTATAGTACATCTTGATTTGTGTAAGTAGCTAGTTGTAGATGTGTAGCGCATAGCTGGAATAGCTCCAGGATATATACTCATAGAAGTGGAAAAATAGAAAGGCACTCTATATGGAAACAATCTTCAGCTCCACTACTTCTTTTTATCCCTTTTCTGTAGTTAGGAGTTGAAAAAAAAATTGTGCACAATAATAGTCTCTTCATGGGGCAGCCTTATATGCCACCATATTGTGCATTGTCATAACTAGCTTTAGATAAATTATTGTCTCCAAATAAAACATCTGCATTACTGCAAAATGATTGATTATAACCTAGAATTGTATATTCATTTATTTATAAATCAAAGAGAAACAAATTAATACGTATACAAAGATTGGGGGACCATAAACAACCCATACCTTTAAATCTACACAAAATAAAAAAGAGATCGTGGTCACATGGTGGCATGTGTGGGGGAATGGGAAGGTATTTCAATTTACAACCTCCATTTTTCTTATGTTCCTTAAAATTTAAATTTCATTTGCCTATCAATTACATTTCTTTTCTTGATTTGTCTTTTTTGGGAAGATTATTGTTCTTTACCCATCTGACGTGTTTGTATGTGACCCACTGCGCACTCACCGGGAAAGCAAGCCATTTTGTGGGTAACTTGCACCTTTGTAAGTGAAGTGAACCCTACTCTCAACACCCCCCCCCCCCCCTAACGCTCTTCCCCCTCTCTTTCTTTCACACCTCCTCTCTATAAAGCTGGTAGATTGATATTATAAATGGTAGAGTGGTCCACGAGAACTTTGTATGGGCATGGTAATTTTCTCAGTTCTCACCCTCCTTTACTTTCTTGTGCTAAAGCCTCCTTCCCTATATCTTCACCTCCCACAGCCCCAGCCCCCCTTTTTCTTTAGTTCTACTGCTAGCTATAAACACAAGTTGGGCTGGGATGTGAGATCTGAGGGTCAAATTTGTTCCAAGTCCTGGTCATGCTTTTCCACAGCTTTCTTGAACTTCTTGTGCATCTTAAAGTTCTCCAGGTCCAGAATTAAAAGCCCTAGAAGCTCAAGAAAGCTGTGGGAGAATATGGCAACTCAGGCTTTTCAATTGATTGGTTGCTCCTCTTGCAGATGCAGAGTACATGGTGAACCCAACTTCCTCTTCTCTAATCCTTATCTCACGGTAACTCTCACACAGCCGTCTTTTACCTTATACCCGGTATGATATATATATATATATATATATGATCTCTTTCTTTGGAAGAATTTCCAGTATGATATAGTCTCTTAATCTCTAAGAATTTATAGCCTTGCTATATATCAGATTCTGAGATTCACTTTACCCGAATTTATAGTCTTGCTACAAAATTCTGTAATTCGATCCAATCATCCAATCAAATTGTTTTCTCTCTGTTTTCTTGAAGGAAAGAAGGAAAGGACTCACTTTACCCGAATTCACCAGTCTGTTTTCTGTGAGAAAATGGGTAGGTTCTAAAACATTTTTTTTTTCTTTTGGGTCTTGGATGAGATGAACAATGACAATGTGGGTTGAAAAGTAACCAAAAAAAAAAAAAAAGGAGCCCACATGATTTAGAACAAATTTAATAATACACAGAAGTTTGTTAAATCAGATGCTACACGTTTGAGCCATGCAAGGTGAGGGGCAGTAGAAAATTGCAAGTTTTTTTTTTTTTGGTTGAAAAAACGAACAAAAATTTAATGTTTCCTAGTTGTCTGTAGAATTAGGTGAACTTTCCCATTTACTAGTTTATTACTAAAAATCTGATTCATTCAATCAAATGGTGAAAAAAAATAAAGTAATGTTGCAGAGAAGATTCCTCACCTTTCCTTTTTATCATTAATGATGATAGTTCTTCCTGTTCCCTTTTGGTTTATTGAATCCACACCTTCTCCTACATTTCTGTGAAAAAGGTTAACCTTTGTCACTACGTGACATCATTTTTTTAACCACTCCTCTCTCCTGACATCATTTGGCCTATTGATTGATTTTAACCCCCTTTCTCTTTCTATCTCTCTCTCTCTCTCCCCTCTGGCTGGCTGTCTCTTTCTCTCTAGAAAGCCAAGTTGGTGCTGAAATCTTGGGTAATTTATGATACTTGCTGTCTCGTGTTGTTCAGCTGTCACTAGGTTTTCAACCGTATTACAGTTTTACACACTCATATAGTCACATACTTGTCTTGGCCACTCTCTACATTACTGACTGCAGTTTTGTGCAGAGCTAAATAGTAATAATTTAATAGAGCCAATTTAGCATACTAGTCTGAAAATCAGCTGAATTTTCATCGAATAAGCTTGTGGGTATAGCAGAAAATCTTGCCATTTGTGAAGCAATAAACCTTATGGCCTAGCTATATATTGATGCCGTGCAGTTAGCATAGAGAAAGTGCCTAGAGAGAAGGAAATGAGGATTATAGTATTATATAAGGAAAACAAGACAACACAGAGAGAGAACCTTTACCAAATGTAAGGGATAAAGTTTACATACACTACGAAGGTTTAGCCAAAGGGAATGCAACAAGTTGTACAGAGAGGAGTAGGACCACCAAAAATCAGATTAAATCAGGCAGGCACAGAGGCATGGCACTTCTGTGCATCTTCGTATATAAAAAAGAAATTAGTATACTGATGAAGAGCTAGCTTGTGCGTGGTGGTACTAAATATATATATGGTAATAGTGCACCATATATGCTATTCGCCCAATTTTATTTTACAGTTTTCAGGGAAATAGTGGAAATTTTGAACACGGGCACACGAAACCCATTGAGTATCCCATGAAACAGCTTTGTAAATTGTGACACGACATCGTATGAGTTACAAGAGAGACAGAGCTAGAACTGATCAGATCATGGATGCATGGTGAAGCCTTCAATGACAGAGCCAAATTTCCTAGTACGGAATTATTCTTGCTTTTGAACTTTGACACCACTGTTGAATCCACAGCTTTTTTTTTTAATTTAATATTGTTTTCAAAAAGAGGAAAAAAATGTGGTAGTATGTTTCTTATGTCTGAGGATAAACAGGAACGTTTCAGATGTCATGCAGTGTAACTTGCTAGTTGCTACTCGTTCTCTCTGTCCATTTTTACCGTGTTAACCTAAAATCCACTTAAGAAACTTTTAACTGATTGCAATATTGTCAATGGGCTTCTGGCTTTGAATCTTTGATGGTAAGGCTTCCACACCACCCACCTCAACAAAGGTATATGGGAATGTTCGGAAAATTTGTTTCTATAATAATTAGAAGCCCAAAATATTGTTTTTGCTTCATTCGTATAAACTATTATGTTTACCACATGACCTGTCGTCTACGTGAAATTAAAAAGACATGACATATTGCAAGGCACAAACAATTAAAAAGGAGCACACATTTTTTTTTTCTTTGGGTAAATGGAGTACACAACTACACATACGTATTCACGGAATTGAGTGACTAAAAGATTGCATAGGTTATATATTCAAAAAAAAAAAAATGGGAACATCACAATGCAAGAATAGGATTTGGATTTTGTAGCTTCTCCTGTTACTTCTTGTTGGATAGAGATTGAAACAAATTTTCTTGTGCAGTTACTTACCTTAATAGATTATGAGGTGCAGTATTATGTTCAAAATTATTTGTGTTTTTATCTCTTTAATAGAATCTCTCCTATTATTATTTAGTAACAAGAAAGAATAAAAATCCGCAAGAATAAATGTTTTTAAACAATACCATCACCTCATCTACACATAAAAGCTCATCTTACTAAACTAATGAACAAGTCAACTTTAAGACGTAAGAATGAAAACATTCATTTTAAGTAGTGACAATTACTTACTATAATTAATAGTCATCTAAACAATCTCTGCCTTTTATTTCAACTTTATTACAAATTTCTCTTTTTTTTTGGACAAATTATTTTTAATTTCCCTTCAAAGATGCTCTCATCTTACCATATGGGCCTTGTGAGTAACTTGTAGAATCGAAAGAAAAACTGGGGTAATAATGCCTAAGCATTTGAAACGGTTCACTCCAACATTTAAAATTAAAATAAAATTGAATAAGAAGATTCAATAAGACGTGGACTGAGCATATAAAAAGAGAATATTGATGTCTAAACGACACTTCATTCATATTTATATTATATAATACATTCATTTTAACTAGCATATGATATTCAAAATAGTAAATTACATTAATTTACATGAAACACGATGTTCCAGATAAATGTCATATTTTGAGTGTTCAAAAAAATATTTTTCATATTGAAAAAGGCATAACATCCCTTGAGGATCCGCACATGTATTGAAATAGAATTTTAGGAAGGATGCTACTTTATAGATTGATGAAAAACACATTCTTTGTGTTTATTGTTCAACCCAATCAACATCAAGGTGTAAGACGTTTATATGGTCGAATCTTCAAGTGCAAGAGTAGTTAGCACCATATAAGGTTAAATTCGTGATCTTAAACAATGTCCTTTCTACAATAATTCCCAGCATGAGTGCTTGAGCCACTTGACTTCCTTTTCTCAAGCCATGATCGATTGATAAAGCAGCACTATATAACCAACAAGGGGCATTGTATATTAGATATTTTCTGTTGTTCATTCACGGTGGTGGCAGAAGGGTAGAAAACCGGTTCCAATCAAGCATGTAGGATAGTCATTAAGTATAATGTCGGCAGGATCCGTTAGAATTGGCTCTTTATTCATATTACACGCCCCGTGAAAGATGATCGAAGAAAAAACTCATTGACTCTTATTTACAGTGACCTGAATAAATGAGTAAGGAAAAGACAACAATAACACTACATGCCCACCATCAATGGTAGGGTATGCTATTGACGTAAATAACTCGGTGATAAACCACCCATACAAAGAGGATGCCCAATGAAAATAATAACACCTTTTCGCTTTCTAATGTGAAAGTGCCAAAATAACAATAAAAGGAAACTATGTTGACCCATGATGAGAAATTAGAAATTGTACTCATGGACAAAGAACAATCATGATGATCATATTCTAGTAAAAGTTTCAACCTGTGTATTATGCCTCGGGCAGTATGTGCATATTTTTTTTAAGTACATGGCAGTATGTGCATTTTAACCTGACATACCAAGAAACATGGCAATTTAATTTCTTTTTTTTTTTCCCCTTGCGTTTGCGAAGGGATAGAAGGACTAAAAACATTACCAACAACAAAAAAAAGAAAAGAAAAGGACTAAAAATTTAGAGTGGAAGGTAGATTGATCGTGACTGCATATAAAAGCAGAAAAGTATATAATAAATGCAGGAAACATGTAGACATGCTTGCATCCACTTTTCATTTCACAGAAAATGAAATCTTGGCCAGAAGAATGGATTCATCATAGCATTATTAGGGGGCGGTCGTTCAGAATTATAATCCAATTAATGTAGAACACCCTTCTAGATAGCTAGATCGATCAATGTAATGCGATAAGCTAAAAGCTCATCAAGGGCTACAAATTTTCAATAATTTTAAAATGTGATAGTTGTAGCCACAAGACAAAAGTGGCACTGGTAAGACAGCAAGATCAAGAGGGTTGTCTATTAATTTATTGCCTCTCTGTCGTTTAACTCTTTTCACCGATCTTCCACTCTTGCACATCACGGAGCACAAGGAAATCTAACTTTTTCAGTTCAATCTTTCTCCAAAGAAAAAACTACTGAAGTGTAATTAAATCAGACAAACAAATCCTACAATCCACATCATTTGACTACAACGCATCAGGTCCAGCACAATTACTTAAATTAAAAGAAATAATAGCAAAGATAACCATGATGAGTGAGAGGCACTTTTAATGCAAAGGGGGGAGGTAATAACAATAGTGAATATAAACAAGTAATAGATCCAAACTAGGAAAAGCAGGACATCGTGCTCAATCAGTTTAAAAGTATTTATCAGCCACAGGAGAAGGAAAAAAAAAGAACAAAGCCATAGAATGAGGATCAAATAAGAATATGTATGTTAGATTAGTGGGTTACAGTAGGATTAGGATATTGATATTGCAAATAAAGTGACATGCTCATATGACTTTTGCATTATCTTTTGAAAAAGAAAAAAAAGAGGTGGACTTATTTATTGGATGGAGTCAAAGTGCCCGTGATGCACCATCTAAAAGTCCTTGTAAAGTTGATGGAGTTGAAGCTCACCATTTTGTCGGATTTAATTGTCAGTTACAAAATGAAGGAAAATAGCCTTCTGGGATGTTATTAAAATTGGGGTTGGCCACTTCTTCTTCAAGCCCATGCAAGATCGATACTTTTCTCTATACTTGAACATGCTTTTACAGTTTCTAATTTCTAATGCTTTTCTGGATAAACAAAAAAGGAGTCTGATTCAAACTGATTCTCATCACTAGGAAGCAAAATAATGAAAGCAATAGTACTTGCAGGTGATCTAAAACTCCCATTTCTTTCAACATGGTTGTCTCTAACTTAATTGGGAAAAAGAAAACCCTAGTTTCTCTTCAAAAGCTGCTTCTGCATTGCTTTGTGGTAGCTTTCTTTGTTCTATAGCAAAAATCACCACAGTACATTTCTGGATTAATTTTTGCGGGGATCCTTATGGTTAATCTTTCCATAAAAGCTTTCACCTAACCTCTTGCTAGGGTCACCAACCAATGGCTTAAAAGCATTCATAAGTTGTTGGAAGCTCCAAACGAGAGATAAAGGTGGTATGGTCACCTCTCTGTGGTCCATCGTCTAACAATGTGTAACTGAAAATGTTCCTTCCAGTTAGTCCCTGTGCACCCAAAACAAAACAAAAAAAAGAGGTTTTTTATAAAGAATATCTTGATCTACCTAGCTTGGATGAATCTAGATATACTCTCTTTTGTTTTTGTAAATTAAGACAAGAAAGGTATAATTGTTCCTATCTTGCAAATAAAATATAAGTAAAAATACAGAAATTGTGATTAATTAATAGATACTAACAAATGCTTATGCCGAATCTGCAGGCTGGAATGTATAATAAATTACTGAACCATCTGTAACTTTGCCGACTGAAACAGTACAAGTACAGATCAAAGGTTTAATGAATTGAGGGAGACATGTTCGATATAGAAATCTCATGATGACCTTTGATCCACTGTGAGTTGTAACTTTTGCCTGCAGTGGAGGCTACACATGAGACACTTGAAAACAAAAGAAAAAGCCTAAAGGAAAGAAGAGAGAGGTGAAAAGAGCAGAAGCAGCTAACACTGATATTATTAAAATTATTGTTATTATTATTCAACACAGACCACAAAAAATAATCTCAAATCAAACTACTACGTCTATACGATGGCATCACAAAAATGTTGATGTGAAAATTACCACCAATATCGCCAAATATATGTTCCCCATTTATGGTTGGAATTGCTCGGCAAAATAAAAGAGGAAAGAGGGGCGATAAAAGGCAAACAAATTATGAGAAGATCTGAAAGGAAAACTCGTAGCTATGAATGGTAATTTCGCATCTATCAAAATTGTGAGCTGAAATTCCCTTGATTTTGGATCGAATCAATACCTGATCTGTTCAGTTTAAGTCCAGAAGACGAGGCTATTTGCTTGGTGAATCATATATCGTCAACAACATCATAAATCTACCCAATTGGTAGAAGTTCAATCTTAGATCACTGCATCTGAGAATTCTGATCAGATATATCTGAAAAGTCAATAATGCTTTAAATCTAAAAATGATCTAAATTATGTCAAAATAGCTAAAAAAGAAAAAGAAAAATTATATTGCAATAATTGTATACCAAGCTTTAGAGAAGAATCCTGCGTTGGAAGCTAGTTTGTAGTTGACCCTATCTGTATCTTCCCACAGCTTTATTGAACCGCAAAACAAGGTGTACATGTGTAGGAGCTAGAGTGCCATGGCATGCATGCAAAGGAACTCCTTAGATGCAGTTCAAGAAAGCTGTGGAAGAATACAAAGAGGGCCATGATATTGAAGACTCAAGTCAAGATACCCCACAAGCCCATATAATAAAATAAAATAAAATAAAATGTCATGGAAGCTTCATAACATAATCAGAACCCTAATCCAGAACCAAGAGAAAGAGGTGTACAGAATAGGAGAGGCAAAGCTAAGAGAGAGAAAAGCTGCAGGTGTAGGGGAAGGGAAGAGAAGGTGTATATTTATAGGAGATTTTAGGGGCTTTTATGAATTTTTATTTTATTCATTCATTTTAATTTAATTTTCTTTTTCCATCAATCCCTAGAAGAATATTGGGCCTAAGACTACAGATTACTGAACCCCGCCCTTTCTCAAACCCTAATTAAAAATCTGACTACGTTTGATCCCATTAGAGATTAGAGATTAGAGATTAGATCCCTAAAATATATAATAATCAACAACCTTATGTAAAGTCATCTTTTTATTGGTGTAAAAAGTCATTTAATATTTGTGCGGCTAGGATGAACCTTTCCGGATCTAACGGTGGCGGTTACCATTTATGGGGGGCACACCATGGCCCCGCCTTCAGATCTGTCCTGTTGTTCCAACCGAAAGTATGCACTCCACGCGCTCCTCCCCAAGTTTACTTCACTGTTCAGCTTCATCAGCCGGCGAAATAAATAATTAAAGAAAATCAATCATGATTTAATTTTAATCCGTTACTCTTTTTTCTAAAAGAATAATAATAATAAACTGAGAAAAGCGCATAAAATAATCAAAAGACTATGTGTTTGTTTGAAAAAATTGTAAAAATTTGATTATGCTTAGTAATTGATTATTGTATAAATTTTTTTGTTATAATCGATTATAATTGATTTATTTTTATGTTTGGATGTATTATTGTAAAGTGATTTTAAGCCTAATTTAATTTATTTAGATGATATAAAAAAAATTATTTTTATGTATTAAATTACTAAAATATGTATAGAATAATTAAAAAAATTATTTGATTGAGGACAAAATGATATTTACATATCAAAGTGTAAGGAATAATTTATAAGTTAAAATCATAAACTTAATCTCAACATTATGAAAATTAATTTTATTTTTTTTTATTTTACATTAAATTTCGTATAAAAATTTAAGTTAATTTTACCAAACATGATTAAATACTATTATAACAATTTTTTTCTCAAAAAAAATTAATCATAATCTTAAACCAACACACTCTTCATAACAATAGGTCTCATGAGAGAGAATGAACCATATCAATATTATCATCTCGTCATTAAACTCTCGTAACTCCTTGTGAAAATGCTTAGCCAGTATATTGGCCACCGGATTAATTCCCATCAAACTATACAATATACACCATATCATTAATTAATTATAAATATTAAAAATCATATTAAATTATTTGTCAAAGGATGATATTTGATAGAGTTGTTTGCATTTTTAACAAATTGATTAAAGATGTAAACGTTAAAAATTTGAAGAACTATCAGTTAAATGATCAATTTTTTCATTAATAGAACTGGAAATAACCAAATATTTAATGGGAGAAATGAAACTGAAACATGACTCAGATATTGACTATGGGAAAACTCTTTTTTTTTTTTTGAGGAATATGGGAAAACTCTAGAGTAACACCTTAAATGGCTCAATATTTGTTGCAAGAAGACAAACGAAAAAATATAAAAACTTAAAAATCAAGTAATAATAAAAAAATAACGATAATATTTTAACAAAATTAATCAAGATTCTTTTATTCGTATTGGAGTGCAAAAATATAAGAAAAATATAAAATCCTTAAAATCATGCAAATAAAATATAATTAATAGAAAAACCTAATGCAGGTAAAAAAAATGATTAGGTCATAAATTAAATTTTTTTTGGTGAGAGACCAGGACACACATGCCCAACAAAAAACACCGAGACTAACTAACACATCTACTAAAGCCACACTCGCTAAATCATCTCTAGGGATTGTAGAAATACAACCTAGCTAGAGGGTCAGCAAATACATAAACACCAAAATCCAAGGAGTGACCTCAATTGGTTTTATTATCAAACTGTTATTGTGATAAAATTATTTATTAAAATATTATTTTTTTAAATTATTTATCAAAATGTCACTCTTTTAAAATTATTTACTAAATTATTATTCTTTTGTCTAACGTGACATTTTTTAATAAATTTTAATCTACGTAGAATGCGCCAAACAAGGTGACGCATTCATATGATGTGAATTACACCGCATCCATGTGAATTACGCCAACACGTTAGGCGTAATCCATATGGATGCGCCATCCTGCGTGATCCATCCTGCGTTGACATGTCATTTATGATGACATTTTTACAAAGAATACACCAACAAACGTGGCGCAACAAGGGTAAAAATGTCATTTTGCCTGGTGCAATTCACACAGATGACACTAACACGTCACTTTAAAGACATCAATATCAATTAGCTTATTTATAGGTCAAGTGTTTGCTTTTGATCTGTAACGTAGTTGATATGAGACTTTAGTGTTAGCAAAATAAAACAATTACGTAAGACAACAATGTACCTTTATTTGATGTGAGATTTTGTTGTTGGTAAAGATAAAATAACTAAGTAAGACAACAAGGTACATTTGTTCAATATGAGACTTTGATGTTGATAAGACAAGATAACTAATGTTTAAGTATTTGTGTTGCTTTAAGCTCGAGCACTTGTCATTTGCTGCTTGTTGACATTTTTTTTTTTAATTAATACACATTCATCTTAAAGTCAATTCATTGATCTAATAACTTGAAACCTCATGCTCTTATGCACTCGAGCATTTTCTGGCAAAAATCCTTAAGTTTCACCTTAACTCATCAAAATCTAACCTATTATTTTTTAAGTCAATGATTTTAATACTGCCTGCACTTTATCTTGATCGTGGTTTATTTTCCAACAAGCTGAGCTCCTCTCTACCCTCTTGGAAAGATACATGAAAGAGATATTCACCATTCACGATCTTCACCAATTATGTATTGCTTGTGAAATATTGTTGATTCAGATCTTGATAAGTTGTGGCCGAGTTTTTGATGAATCAATTAGCTGGAATCAATTTCCAACATTTATTTTTGCAAAAGCTTATAAAAATATGGTGATTGTAGCATACTCATTTCCTGTTTGGATTATTTTTCTCAAGTAGGTTATTATTCGATTAATTAGTTGTTTTGCCTTGTCAATACCAAAGTTTCACATTGAACAAATATATTTTGTTGTCTTATTTAGTTGTTTTGCCTTACTAATACCAAAGTATCACATCGAACAAAAATACTTTGTTACCTTATTTAGTTATTTTGTCTTACCAACATCAAAGTCTTATATCGAACAAATGTATTTTGTTGTCTTACTTAGTTATTTTGTCTTACCAACACTAAAGTCTCACATCAACTACGTTACGGATCAAAAGCAAACACTTGATCTATAAATAAACTAATTGATACTGATGTCTTTAGGGTGGTGTGTTCTACATAAAAAGTGTCATCTACGTAGATTGCGTCAAGCAAAATGACATTTTTTTTCTCAATTACGCCACACTTATTGGCGTTTTCATTGTAAAAAGGTCACCTTATTTGACACATCTTACGTGTATCAGAATGATAACAGTTTGGTATAAAATTTTAAAAAAATAACATTTTGATAAATAATTTTATCACAAATAATAGTTTAGTAAAAAAGCCGACCCCAATTAGCTAAGCTAACAGCAACCCTATTCACTTCACCATAGACATGAGAAAGAACCACCTGCTAAGGTCTTCGGATAAGAGTTTGAATCTCGTGGACAAAGAAAAAAGCAAGGTGATGATGATCCCTACAATTTTGAATCAAGGCCAAAGCATTAGAAGAGTCCACCTCCATTCTCACTTGACGACATCCAACATTCCAAGCTGTACGAAGAGCATAAAACATTCCCCACAACTTCGCCATCGTGATAGAGGTAACACCAAGATTGGAAGCAAAACCACCAAGGACCGCTCCCGTCTCGTCACGAATCATCCTACCGCAAGTTGCACCATACACAACGTAAACAAAACGTCACTATTAGCAGTAACCCACCCATGTAGAGGATGAGCCCAGGTTACCATAATTTGCTGAGCACCGGGTCCGCAACCTTGTAGCTTCGTAATCTACATCAAAGCCTGAACCAAGTGTCCTTAGGATCCTGCTGACCTTGAGAAAAAAAAGTTAATGTGGTTCCAAAATTATTTTTTCCCCAAATTTACTATTTTATTTAAAAGATTACATCATATTATTAAATGTTTGATATCATATATAGTTAAATGTTTGATAGTGAAGAAAAAAGACAAATAACTCATCTGAAAAAAAGAAATAATAACTTGAATTTTATTATTTGACAAAATATGAAGAATTATCATATTTCATAAAAGAAAATGCTCTTGATGGTTTTTTTTTTGACAAAAAAAATACGTAAAATGTGGAGGATGCCTCTTTCTCCTGCATTTTCAAAAGTAAGTGTGTAAGTGTATGACCTTATAATCACAAGCAAAATACTTCATCAACTGATGTAGCTGACACTGTTAATAGCTCTTCTTTTACAAAACTAGATTTACTCATTTTCGAATCAATCTCATATATTTTATTTTAATGTAAACAATCATATCAAATTATATAATACATGGATGATACATGAAATTAAATGACATTATCATTTACATGATATATTAACGTGTGTTTGTTCGAGTAGAAGAAACTCAGCTATCTTAAGTATGTTGTCTTGAGTTTGATATCAAGATTCATGTGTATAGAAATAATATTGTTATGAGGAGTCTTCATTTAGGTGTCTGATCATATCTTAAGAGATTAGTCTATCACTTATTGGGTGGAGATATTATGAAAAAAAAATCAAATACTAATAATAATATATAATTTGGAATAATCTACTAAAATATAAAAGTAAAAGAAACTAGTAGTTTGTTTTCACCTTGATATTTAAACATAAAAAATGCACATAAATATATTTTTTTTTCTTACTTATTCTTTTTAGTGATCACTTTGTTAAAAAAAAAAACACACAAGATTTCAATTATTTTCTCTCCACTTTTTTAAATCTTCCTCTTATTTGGTCTCCAATTAATTTTTATATTTTTATTTTGAAAAAAATTCACTCATTTCTTTAACAAAAGAAAAAAGGTTTATTTTTTATATATATATGGTATTGGAGGTGCAAATGCTTGGATATAGAAAGTGGAAATGTAAGATGGTGATAAATGGAACTTTAAATATTATCATTCCCAAGTCTTAAAGAATTAAGTTGATATTATACTAATATTTATATGTATATGAAATAATAGCATGCAGATTTACTACGAAGGAAAAATAACTTAGGGGATCTATTCTCTATTTATATTTTTGTTTCCTCCAAAATTAAAATGAAATGAATAAATTAAACTTTTATAAGTCAAGACTAAATTTTTTGTATTTTATTCTATTTTTTATAATTAATTTTTAAATAAAATAATAGAGTTTCATTTTGTTTTCGTATTTGTCTTTTAAACAAAATATTAACAATAATGATATTCTTAACACAAATAGTACATACACCTTTTTCACATCATTTTCAATATCATTCATCATACTTACTTTTTTCTATCACTTTCTCTTACTTAATTACATCTATTCAAAATGAATGTGAAAAAAAGTATAAAAAATAATAATGTATAAACATCATTTTCTAAATATTAATGTGAAATCGATGCAGAGGGGGCGAGTATGAGCCCTTTTGCCCATTAATTTAAGATTTAGTAATGTAAGAAAAATTTTTTCTAAAATTTTTTATCTTGTTTCCTACACTTTGTTCCTACACTTTTTATACAATAAAAAAAAATATGTTTCGTGTACAACTTTTTAATGTATATACAAAAGAAAACAGTGTTTACAATATTTCGTGAAAAAAAAATCATAAATACCGTCATTAAATTACATGTTCATATACAGAGATAAGTAAAAACGTGGCCTCATATAAATTTGAAGGTTAATCTATTTTTTAATACATAATAGTTTAGGGTGTGGGAAGGTTGCTTCTATTCCAAAACCAAAGTAAATCATCCATTTCATTAAAAATTTATAATAGAATTATAGATTATCTACTAATTAGAGATTAATAGATTATTATGAGCGATATATATATATATATATATATAAACTGAATAAACAACAATGATAAAGAATTATGGACAGATTTTTATCCTGTGCGTTTTTGGTTGGTGAAGTTGTTTAATAGCCATTTGATTAGGCGCGTGGAAGATACATGCAGCAGATGCAGGTGTTGGAGGGAACGAGCAGTTACAACTTACAAACAATCCGAAAAGGAGGGGGTGAAATAAGCCCCGAAATGAGGAACAGAAATTTCAAGATCACATGGCGGCACGTGGGATACGACCCCACTGCGTATGTATGCGTTTGTGTCTTCCTCCAGCTCCATGACTGAGTCTCACTAGTCACTGGGTCTCAATTCTCAAGTCTCAACTCAAAATCAAAACAACTGCTGAACCAAAAAAAGAGAATTAAAAAAGCTGGGATTGCGTTCAGTTCAGCGTATGTTGGGACCAAATTCAGCGTTTCATTTTATCCCCTTTGGTTGTTTTTGTGATATCGTACTACTCCCCGCTTTTCCCGGGCCGGAGGTCGCTTTGTCGGCCATTCCTCTCTTATATAACAATTCATACGTGGCATGCCACTCGTGCATCTTACCGCTTTTTACATAGAAGTTCTTTTACAATATTAGAGCCAATTTAATAAAAGTATAATATAAAATAAAATACATATTGTTAAATTAAAAAATAAAATATTATTATAATAAATATTAATAATTATAAAATTATTCAAAGTAATATTTTAAGAGTAAGTTAAATTTTTCTAAGAAATATAAATATAAAAATAATTATTCACATACACACTTGTATACACTCAATAATAATTAGTCATAATAAAAATAAAATATAATTTCAAGTGAATCTTATTTACAAAATTAATGTCAAATGTTTAAATTTTATAATCATCATTTTTAAAAATATTTTACTTAATTATTATCTTGACTCGAAAATTAGTATCATAATAATATATGTGAAAATACTTCAATGAAAGACTTAAAAATATCACTTTTTTTACCATAATATTATATTTGGTCTTACTTATCCATAAACTTAATACGTTGATGTTATGTCAAACAATTATTATTGTTTCTTATTTATGTCCATTACGAACGTCTCTCATCCCCCCTACTTTTTAGATTCCCATAACTGCCAACAACTATTGGTTTTTTTTTTTCCCTCTTTTGTTATATTGAAGGTGTAAGCACCTAGTTGACACAAACGGAGGGAAAGATAACCCGGTGATTGACCTACGCATTAAATAGTGAATACATGCCACAGTCAATTTTGAAAATTTATATATCATGTAATTTATCATTTCAACCTCCATCATCTTTTAAACTTTATTCCCATTATGTGCATGAATGAATAACTTCTAGTATGGTACATTTTTTAGCCTTACCTATATATATATATATATATATATATATATACACACGTGGAGGATTAATTTATATCAAGTATAAGTTTTTTTTTTTATATTCATTTTTAACTATTAATTTTATTTTTATCTAATAATTATTTTTAATAAAATAATCTTAATTATTAGATGAAATTAAAATTAATAATTAAAAATAAATATAAAAAAAATTTACATTAATATAAGTTGGCTCCTCCTATATATATATATATATTCTCATATGAAAAGAGAGATATACCTTGTACTTGCCCTCACTACCCACAATTTTGTGGTTTGTCACTAACTTTATGACTGATCAAATATCTGAAATCAACATCAAATCAAAATCAAAAAGACTTTCAAACATGTTAGCCATTACTCATATATATTTCAAAAACACAATCTTAACACACTCACTTGGATAGAAACTAATATTTTATTGCATGTGTGTTGATAAATAAAGAAAAACATTTAAAAAGATAAAAGATGATAAATAAGAATATTCATTAATTTGTATATTGATTTACAAAAAAAAATTAATGCAAAGTCATAATTTTTTATAATTAATAATTTTTTTGAAAAAATTCATAATAAAGAATAATTTCCCCAACACCATGTATATTATTTAAATAAAAATTAATATGGTATAAGAGTGAGGTTATTGGTACTGATAAGTGCCTATTTACACTCTATGCTAAACTTTATGCTAAACAATCATAATTTTAATTTTTTTTCTTAAAATTAATAATAATTAATAAATAGTGTAAATAAATAATTGAGAGTAACAATAACTTCACTCTTGTTACAAAGCATGCAAAGTACAAACGAACAAAGTAGCACAACATACCAAAACGGATACTAAGGAGAACATGTGCATGTTAGGGGGTGACCAATCTCACAGTTCCACGTTACAACTTTCAAATTCCAATTCCAGCCCATTGTGGTTGGCAGTGGCAGAGAAAGGGAGGGTGAGGTTGAGAAGAATTTCAAAGGATGATTACAGATTTCAAATTGAGGGTGGTTAGCGTGGTGGGGTTCCGCTTGGTTGCTTAAGTACACGTAATTAGCTGGCACTCACTCCATCTGCCCAATCTTACTTTCACTCACTTTTCCTTTTTGTTCCTTTGATCAAATATGATAAGATTTGATTTGATATAACACTAATTAAATGTCATCATTATGCCATCTATTTATTTTCTCTTATTATTACTAACAAACTATTTTCTCTTATACTATTTCTGTTTGCAATATCTGTAAAGTAAGTAACATTGCACTAAAATTGAGATATGGTTCGGTGCTTGGTAGCCATAGTAATGCGTCATGTGGAGGCATAACAAGCAATGAATTTGGTGGTTATTTGAATGGCTTTGCAGCCAACCTGGGCGATGTGTCTATTACTACGGCTGAGCTTCAAGATCTCCTCTCTGGTTTGAGTTTAGCTCACAAAATGGGGATTTAGAGACTGATAATTCAAGGTATTCTCTCTGGTTTAAGTGTGCTGTGAACCTCATTCACTCAGATCTCCCCATATGGCATTCTCATCCAGTAATGGTGTCTCTCATTAAGGGTTTGCTAGACCATGAGGTCCATGACTGGCAGGTGGTCTTCCATCATACCTACAGGGAAGGAAATAGCTTTGCTGATCAACTGGCTAAATATGGACATTCTCTTACCTTGGGGATTCATAAGCTTGAAACTGCCCTTCTTTTCTATCTCTTTTTCTTCTTGCTGATTCCAGCAAGGTTCCTTTTGTCAGAAGTCTAGTTCTATATTTTGTTTTTTTGGGCTTTTGCCCCGAAGTCAATAAAAAAAAATAATTGCGATATGATATCTATAGATGACTAATAATGCTATCTTAACTACTTATTTTCACATACTCTTCAACTAATTATAAAATAATGTTTATATTTAGTTCAAAAAAAATGTTTTAAATTAACCTTAGCTTCTCTTTTTTTCTATCTTTCTTTTGTTTGGAGCATCCTTCATGTGAGTGTTGGAGTGAGAGCTGTCATTCTCTTTTTTTTTTATGTCAGTTCCATTGTCTCATTTTCTTTTGTTTTTATGTATTTTTTTAATAATTTGTTTAAATTTGATAGATCTTAATCTTAATTGTCAATATCTACTTTTCTTAATAACAAATCTTGTGACTTTGTTATTTTTTTATGAATGTTTTGATTTTTAATTTTTTGGGTATCCTTTATCAATCTTCTTCTAGTTAGTAGTATCCTTATGATTTTGTAGGTAGAAGAGAATTTCATATTCACTTTAAGAAAAAATATAAAACACTCTTCAAACTACAAATTTTTCGTGTTTATCACTGTTGTAAAATATGTATAATCATTAATAGCCTTTGGGAGGATAAGGGATAGATTTATAAATCGTTGATTAGTTTAGAGTATAAATTGATTTTTTTATTTATAGATTTGATATATCTTTTTCAATTTGTAAATGTCATTGGACTTCGATTGTAATGAATTTTTTTCTCATAAAAAATGTTTATACTTGAATAAATTTTTAATCAATTTAATAATACATATTTAATGAAATTATGACTATTATTATCTACATGATTATTATATATATTATTTTAATTCTTTATAAAAGCCTACAGATGTGTGAATCTACACAAAAATTCATTTTATACAAGAGTTTTATGAAATAAAAGGTAATAAAATGCAAAACAGTATATAAAGGTAATTTTGATTTACATAGTATTTGCTTATATGCCACTACGAAATTTTGGAGGTCGATAATTATCTTTAAAATATTTTGGAAAACCAAGTTGTCATATTTCGCTGTCAAATTAGAAAATAATTTTGAATCTAAAAATATAATTCGACTAAAATTTTGTACTCACTATCATTTGAAATTTATCAAAAGATATATAAAAATGCTGTGAAAAGAGTTCACCATTTAGGTGTATTGGTCAAAGAGAAGCAAAACTTTTTTAAAAAATAAACGACAAATGTTCTTTAAAAATCCTCTATCTACTACTAGAGAAGCCTGCATATAGATCCATGGGAATGAATTATATCACCTAATTTTTATATGATAACTTCATATAAAGAGGAGAGATAAATATAAAAAAAATATTAATAGGGTTTAGTCAAAATTTATAATTTCTTTTTTATAATTTTTATACTTACCTCTCTCTTTTATATGATATTGTCATGTGAAAAATTATATAGAATATCTATTCCTATTAATATAATAGTCTTAGAACATTCCTCCAATTAAATGCAGAAACTGGACAATTGAAGATTAATTTTGTACCTATAGTAGGAGAAGGCTAATATAGAGCGGTTAAGAATAGGTTTATTCATAGATCTGTAATTTATATGATCTATATATATATCTGGATGTATATAAAAATTATTAGTTGAAATCTGTAAATTTTTTGTATATACAATTACTCATAAAAAAAATAATTTAGTTAAATTTGTGTGTGAATCTGAGTATTATTAGTTAAAATCTGTAGAGATCTAACATTTTAATCTCAATCATTGATTTATTTTAACAATAAATTATAATAACTGATTTACACTTAATCTATTCACAAACCACCCCAAAGTCATCCATATTAAATGTTCCCATATAGCAATATGGTACAAGTTTCAATATATGTTAAATTTGATCAAAACTAGACCTAAGAACATCGTACGAGCCGTTCATTAGCCATTGTGGACTTGGTTTGCTCATTATTTCTCAACAATGTTTGATGATTTTACGTTGAATGATAATGACTTAACCTTTCCCTATTTAAACAATTAGCACCTAATTATTACATTCAAAAAGGAAATTAAAAATTAGTGTAATACCTCGAAAGATATAAGTGAAATTAGAGTAATCTTACATTAATGAAATGATTAAATTGGTCCTCCTAATATATATGTGATATTAAATTAGTTTATCAATTATCAATGTTACATTTTTATAAAGGTTTATCTGATGACACTTGTTAGCAAAACTTTTATTATAATTAAATGGGTGATGCTATGAAAAAATTGAGTGCTGAAACACTTATCATTGAAGGACAAATTTAATGTCACAAATAAATGAAGGACAAATAGAATAATTTTAATTTTTTAAATAATTCTCCTAATAATCATCTTATTAAATAAATAAAGTATTAAATACTTTTATTTTTTAAAATATTAATTATATTTACTTTTTTATTTAATATTTCCTCTATTAAATATTATAAAAATTATTAAAAGGATGTATTATGAATATATAACAAAACTCTGGAAGACAATACTATTACGTGATCCTTATGGGAGTCACCCTGTGCATGGGAGTCACCCAATTAGAAGGTGTGTTGGGTTATAGTGTAAGGCTAAGAATATATATATATATATATATATATATATATATATATATATATATATATATATATATTATGAGTTTAGGATCTCCTCTCAACTCCTTACACTTCTTATTATGCACTCTTTTCATCAAGGTCATAGTTACAAAGAGCAAGTTAAAAGGGAAAATATGAAAGATTTTGTCCTTAAAATACACATTTGTGTACATTTTTTCAAGATTGTTAAAGGTTGGTTTCTAATATATTTTCAGGAGGTAAATTTCATCTAGATCTTGATTTCATGAGGTAGTCTAAATTAATGATTTATGAAATTTCACATCTACTGAATATTATATATTATAAGTTTCATTAATGATATTTATGTAAGAAAAAACCAAATACAATATTAAACTAATACTTGCACGAGTTTAAAACAAATAGTCAACTTCTTGATCTGATTGTTTTTACACTTATATTGAGGGAAAACAACATTAATAGTAACAAATTACCAACATGTGTCAAATTTTCTCATTCTTTATGGCTGTCTTCGGTATTCAAACGAAGTTAAAAAGCAAGCAAAATATAATTAATTAATCATAAATTCTGACAAAGATAAAACACAATTACTTGTTCTTAGTTGGAATTTGGAAACACCATTCTGCGTTTTGTTTTGTCCAGCGCAGAAGAAGCGTCAGGACTCAGAAGCGTGTAATGCACGTGTATAAGTTTAGCGACAATTGCATGGAAATGCATGTACTCTTTTGTCAGTGTATCACTGACACCATATACCAAACACACATGCCCGACACGATGAAAGATTGAAAGAAAGTTTGTCCATTTGATTTAACCCACGACTTTGTCTTTCCTCTTTCCCGATTACCCAGTCAACCTCCCTTCTTCGTCTACGTTATACTACTATTCTTTTCATTTCAATGTATAATATAATATATATATATATATATATATATATATATAAAATTTAAAAATTTGTTGTGTCATTTTAATAAAAGATTACATATTTTATTTTTTATATATGATATCTAGAATAATTAATTTTTTGTTATATATCATCTAAAATGATAATTTTTTATTATATATAATTTGATGAGCTACATGTACAAAAATCAAATAATAAAATAAAATACACAAAAATCAATCAACAAAAAATAAAATAAAAAAATAAAAAAATAAGATAAGAAATAGAAGAATTATTTTTTGGTCCTCGATAAACTTTTTCTCTTGCGATAACCATTATTCTCTTTTTGAAATAACTTTTTTCATTGAATATGCAGAATTGTGTTTGAAGTGCGAAATGTCAGAAAAACCAGTTTCAAGTATCTGAATTATTAAACACGATCTCTATTCCAAGATGAACGAAAATTCAAAGTGTGAAGTGCTAGAAAATTCGAAGATGAATGCAATAGCGAAGTGTGAATGACCAGAAAATTCAAAGATGCATGAAATCAAAAGCAAAGTGCGAAGTGCGAAACGGATGGACGTAGCGATGAGAAGTGACCTCAAATTAGGAGTCTCAATCAAGCGTGAGCCAGTGAAATCGACAATTACTCTGAACTAGATCAATGATAATCGTTTAATCGACATAAATTGGGGTTAGGGTTCGTGCAGATGGGAAAAAAGGATTAGGGTTTTTAACTGAGATTGGGTTTTGATATTTGTAGTTTGAGATGTTGAAGTTGAAGCTAAAGGATTTCAAAGAGTAGGGTTCCGAGGCCACAAATTTATTAGGTTTCATTTAGTTTTATTTCTTCTGTTAGATATCACCAATGGTTGATATATGAAATTGGTAACTTGTTACAATTATTGTAGAATTCCATCAAATTATTATTCAAATTAATTCATTTGGTAAGCTAATAATACTCTACCATGAAATTAGAAACCAAAATATATAAATAAATATAAATTATGACATGATATATGATAATAATTGAAGCATCAAATTAATTGTTATTATTACAATATCTTAAAAAATATTAGAAACAAATATGCACAAAAGAAAAATCACAAAAGGAATTTTTTTATTCACATTTCATGCTGATTAAAAACATGTTTTAAAATCATTGAGAATATTTTCATGTTCTACATGACACATTTAATAATGAGATATTTTTTATTCATATTTAATAAAGAAATGAGATCTGATTTAGCTTTTTTTGTGATTAGATTTGATTCAACTTTATACTCATATTTTGTTAGACATTAATAATCCATTAAGAAATCTTTTTATGAAAATTGATTTGATGATTTAAAGAAATATTCCAAAGGATTTGAACGTAAAATAATACTTTGTCAGACATTAATAATCCTTTAATAGACATTTGACATTAAGGACCCGTTTGATACGCATGATAGGATAAGATCTGATTCTATTAGGCATGATAGTATAAGGTTTGATAAAATTTTAATACTATCTAGTGTTTGGTGCAATATTATATAAGATATTGTATTGTATAAGATAATATTCCCAAAATCACAGATTAACCACCACTCCACATCCATGGTTTGCAGCCACCATCTCAACGCAACACCCAACCACCTCTCCTCCACCTTGCTACTTCCATGCACCACCATTGCCCTCATACCCACCAGTAGTATCTACCTTTCTAAAACCCCATATCCACCACCACCCTGAAACGTCAATAACCAACCATCGCCCACCACCGCAGTCCTCCACAAAAGCCAGAGAACCAATAAACCTAGCCACCCAAGCCTTAGACTATCAACCACCATTGTAACATCCTAATATCAATATCTCAGTATATACATCATACCAAGAGATACTTAGCATTACAATGTCATTACATACATATTAAGCATATACTTATATCCATAATGTTCGTTGGAAATACTATAGAGAGCCATATGAAATGTAAAAATATAATATTTATATCACAATGCATCAAAGTACATTTACATCATTAGCCTTAGTAAAGACTTGAAGTAATACATAAACCTATACATCTTAAAAGGAATACTAATAAGTACAACAATTTGAAACATAACATAATCTAATCCTTAGCTTCTTTCTTCTTTTTACTCTTGTAAAAAGCTTCACCTGGAATTACATGATACACAGCGGGGTGAGAAACTACATTCTCAGTATGAGTAATCAAAACTAACATATATAACATAATAAACATAATCTCAATAACAACAAATGAAATATGTTTAAACATCTATAAGGTATAACTATTACATTTAGATAAACCAAGTTAACACATATCTCATTAATACATTTAGTTCGACTTAGAACTAACATGTAAAACTTAGGAATTACTGGTTTCTTATGTTATTTTGTAGCAAGTAGAGGTACCTCATCACACTACACATATATCCTGACTCATGAGAAGTTCGATCTAAATCCTGATTCTGAAGAACCTTATGGATCCTTACATATCTCTTCTGACCTCGGCACTATTGACTTATCAGGGCTATATCCTTCCTCCATTGAGTCTATCAGACACCTTTTCGATTTCTCCTGGCCTTTTGATAACTCCATAAAATGTAGTTATTTGTGCCCTATCTCTGTGCTAGAATGAATGTTTAGTTCTTGTTTATAATGCATATTTGGAGGATTTTGTGCTTATATTTGTCATATTCTGATTCTAATGCCTTCTTGTATGTTTTATAGCAAATTGAGTTTTAATTGTTATTGATTAAGTAGATTTATATATGTCACTGATTTGGTGTTTTATCCATGCTAGGAAGGGCTCCAAATAAGGTCAAATATGGAGCATTTGAGCTAAAAGACCAAGAGGAAGCCAAATCTACATTTCAGCAATCAACGCCGCGGCGCAAGGTAGTGCGCGCCGTGGCGCAGAGAGGCATCTCAGTCACTCCATACTTCAACCCGAGGCGAGAGGGTCGCGGCTCAGAAGATGGGTGCGCTGCGGCACAATGAGACCGACCCAATGGGCGCCGCGGCGCGCGTATGTGGGGGCCGCGGCACGATGGCGACAAGCTGAGCCTATAAATAGATTTTTCATGTTTTTTCTCTCTGTTCTGGCCGTTTGGGCCATTTTCATTTTAGGTTTAGGTTGTTTTTCTTTAGGTGGTGGCTGTCTTAGCCATTTTCAGTTATTTCCATTTTTAGTTTTCTCCCTTTTAGTTTAGGTTTAGGTAGTTTTAGGTTAGAAAGCTTTGGCTAGATCTCCATTGATGGTAGATTGGAGGCTATGATCAAGGATGAAGGAGGATTCAAGCTTCAGAGACATATCAATGAGCTTCCTTTCTCTTTTTTCCTTTCTCTTTTCTCTTTCTTATCTATTGTATAGCTGAGCTGTATTTAGGGATATTTTGGATCCTTTTTTATATATATTAATGATGTGTTCTTCTCTGAGTTTGTGTAGATGTTTGGTTTTGTTCAATCATAATCTATGTTTAATGCTTGCTGTTGGCTGGCCATCAATTGCATGATCCTAATATTGCAAATGAACTAGACATAGAGATTTGTCAATATGGATATGGTATGGTTGATGCATGTTCAACGAATTCGATTGGCTTAGATAAGTTAATTCGTTAATGAGATAGAAATATACCTATTGGCCATGTATAGTGTGTGATTGAGAATAGATCGTTCGTGAGTGGATTTTGGTTCTAACTAAGGAGTTAGGTGAATGAAACTATGGTTGATTGACCTAGACATAGGCTTTTAGCTAATGAAGATTCTCAAGCTAACCTAATCAGTGCATTTATGTTAATGAGGAGGATTGCATGTTGTTGATAGATGTAGGGGGTGAAGAAGGATTTTCTGAAACCTAACCGTTTATCTTTATTGCTTTTGTAGATTAGATTTAGTTTAGTTAATTACTTTCTTATTTTTAAGTCCTTAAATAGAATTGATTAAGCTATTAGTTGGTACTTAACTTTATAAACAATTATCTTCGTGGGAACTAACTTTTACTCTGTATTTGTATTACTTGAGTGATTCGTGCACTTGCGGTTAGCAAACACCTTCATGAATACTATTAAAGGATACTTACAAAAATCAATACTACCAAACTATTCCATACATACTAGGTATAATTCTCCTCTTGAAACTATCCATATTTGTATCTTAACATACTTTAGGAAATATATACTAATGATCTTATGTAGCCAAGAACTTAAAAACATCAAAATTGACATTTTTGAAAGATTCTGGCCTCAGACACGGCCCATGTCTAACTACACGGCCTCTCCTGTGTCTTACTCTGTGAACACTGTTCACGAAATTCCTCTGGCAGAGAGAGACACAGCCACCCCCGTATCTTCAGACACAGGCCGTGTTGCTCAACCAGAAGCATTGCAACACCTCTGTAGAACCGTGGTACTATTCCATTTGGTTCTTTTCTTGGATTTTAATCATTTCAATCTAATTTCTAAGTAATTTTAGGTCTCTAATCAGTTCTTAAACACTTCGGAATCATTAATCACCAACTTAAACTTATTAATTTAGATTATAGATCAAAATCACACTTAGCTTGACCTAACCCCTCTTTTGAGCATCAATGGCTTAAATGAGATGTTCTAAGCTTCTAGCCTCAACTTATGTTTTGAACAAGTCATACATGACTAAAGAAACACAAACATACAAGTCAAACACATCAAACACTTCAAGAACACAAAAATGACTTATTGAGCACCAAAGTACATCAATGGTGAAAAGAGTGAAAAGAAGTGAAGATGAGTATAAAACCCTACCTTTGGAGCTGTGTTAATGAAACAAACTTGCTTAGATCCTCAAGCTTTAGCTTTACCCTTGACTTTCCTCTTTCTCTCTTCCTCTTACTTGGTCTTTCTTTCCTCTTCTTTCTCTTCTCTTCTCACGTTTTCTGTTTCTGTTTTTAAGCAGAAAATGAGCCATGAATGAAGCTTATAAAAGAGAAACGAAAGATTAATTTGGCCCTTAGGCCATAACTGATAAAATCTGATTTGCTAAAAACACTCAAATTTAGCTAAATCTAAATTCTCAACTTCTAACAACTTTAAAATAAATACTGATATTCATATAAAAAGTCGTTTAAACATGATATGATATTTTCATATTTGTTACTAGTTAAACTAGTTATAATTAGACAATCAGTATGCCTAAAAATGTAAAACTAGCTCAGTTTACCTTGAAACTTTAACTATAACTTGATCTTCATATTTGTGACCTATAAATAAATTATTCATATTTATTTCCCTTTCCTAATCAACTTATGCTATTATCTAAGTCATTTTAAGCTATTTTTCATAGTCAGAGCTGTAACTAAGTACCTAAACTAACTTAAATTGTCACAAAATTAAACATACATGCTAAACAAGTCATATGCTACATTTTTAACATATAAAACAAGTCTAACATGCCATTTAGGGTATTACAACCATCACAGGCCAAACACATGCATCCCCTGCGCCGCCCACCGCACCTTCGTCGTCCTCCGTTGTGCTCCTCCACGACCCGTACCTCTTGCCTCCTGCCTATGTTCCAAAGTCGCAACTTGCCATTCCACCACTGCAAATCGTCTCAGCCACCGTGAGACTCGCCAGCTTCATGCCTTTACCGCAGTCACCGTCCTCCAGTTGCGTTGTCGTCAACCCACATCACCCCACCTAGAAGCGTGACCCAATGACTGTCCTCCACTGTATCGTCGGAGCTCCACCGTCCCCAAGTGACCCACACCGACCAGCCACTATTGTTGCTCGACCCCAAATCGCGCACCACGTTCACTGGTCCTCCCTTATATCCCGTTTCTTCTACTATTTTTTGTTTGAATGTGTTTTCCAGATTCTAGGGCTTTATATCCATCAAAACTTAATCAGGGATATGCTGAATAAGTTTATACAATAATGTGGTTTTACCAAATAACTGATAAAGTCATAATATATTGTATAAGCTTATCCTATCAGACCTTATACGTCGTGTCAAACATTCCCTAATATACATGTTTCATACCTTTAGAATAAACTATTTAATGTAAATTCAAATAAAAAAATATTTCACATAAATTAGAGAAGTTTGGTGCTTCCATAATTTACACATTTCATGCATTCATAATCAATTTTATATCAAAGTAATAATTATATTAATTACATTAATATGGTCACTTCAAACGTATTTAATAATTAATAATCACTCATATTATAATTAATAATTAATAATATTATAAATTTTAAAATTCATAGTCAACATTTTAAAATTAATAACATATCTTGTCAATCCTAATAATTTGCTTAATTATCATTATCTACATAATGGGAAAATAATGAAATTAATAAAGATATGTTTTAAGCTTAATTATCTTTTAATCCCTCTAAATATCACTTTTTTTTTATTTTGGTCTGTCTAAAAATTTTGACCTCATTTTAGTCCTTTTAAATTTTGAGACAAATAAAAGTTAGTCTCTCATTTTTAATAATATCTTTATGACAAAATTATTGGAGGATTTGTCGTTGTTCAAGGCAATTTTTTAAATAAATATTTACTTATTTTAAGAGGAAGTAAACTAATGACAAATAAGAATCTTAACCTAATTAAAATAATATTTCAAAGAAAATTGTTCAAGTATATATTGTTTAAAAATATTTATATATGTTTATATTTTCATCACATAGGTTTGAAAACTTTACATGAAACTAAATTTTACATCTATGGGTTGAAAATTTTATAAGAAAACATGGCAAAGTTAATTAAGACATAATTTACTAATATGAAACTAAATAAATTTATTTTAATTTTATTTTTTTACATCTATACATATATATATATATATATGTCTTTTTACACAAAAATTTTAAATATATTAATATCCTCGAGATTAAAAATTTACAAGAAAGCATGCATAGTAAAATTAAATGAAATATAACTTGTTGTTCATAAAATAAAGCACGTAATTATATATTTTTAAAAATAAATATTTTTAAGACTTGGAGTTTTTGAAATTGAGGATTAATTATAAAATTATTTTGATTTAAATTAATATCTTATGCATGATATGATAACATTTTCATATTGATATTCTTTTTGTGAAAATATATATTGTAAAGAGAATACTTTTTAGCTCGGAAGTTTTTAAGTCGGGATAGTACCAAATAAACTATTATGGCTTTTACTATAATAATTACATAATAATTTTTTATTTTAATTAGATTAAATCCCTATGTTGTTATTTAGTAACTTGGGTTACAGTGTCACACTTGGCTAAGTAGCATTGACCTATTGTAAAATATCTATTAATTTTAGTTTCTTACTTTTAAAATATTATGACCTAATTATTCTTAACATTTAAATTTGTACATTTTGTTTAAATCTCGGATTGATCTCATTAAATGGGTCATGACTTGGCTAGGAACATATGACTTCAAATTTTGTTATGTGTCATCTTAGTCAACTAGTAATTACATTACTTTCTTAACATATGATAACTAGAGTAACTAATATTTTATCATATGTCATCTTATGTAGTCATTTTTTGCTATATGTGATATAATATGATAACATGAGACATGTTGTAAAGAAAATGCACATGAACAAAAATCAAATAATAATTAAAAAATAAAATTTAATAATCAAATAATAAAAACAAAAAATGAATAAGAAAAAAATTACAACTTCTCAAATAAGTAAAAAAAATCAAGATGCTTTATACAATTAAAAAACTTTTTCTATCCCCAAAACGAGGAATATCTTATCATTTTTTTAATATAACATTGACATATTTACATATGTTGATGACACATATTCAAACATTAAAAATTTAAAGTTATAATGTTGATGTAAACTCCTTAAAAAAAATAATAATGTAAAATTACATAGGCAAAGAAAGAATAAAAAATACAAATGAAATAAAAAAAGATAAAAATTAAACTAACATAAAATAAATGTTTACATGAGTATTTTCTTTTTTAGTTTTATAAGATTTTGTAACACATTTTAGTTTTGATACTATACTTGTTTAAGATACAAAAACTTCTCTTCATAAATGCATTTTCGACTGAGTTCTAAACTACTTATCACTTAACTTACTCCTTTTAAGCTAAATGAACATAAATTGAATTAATTTATATGTAATTTTCAATAAAATTAATTTATTGAAATATATTTTTTCTAAAATTATTGGGTTAAATTATGTATTTAAAAGACAAATATTTTTGTTTATATTATAAATACTTTTTTAGGCATATAAGTTATTTTATAATATTTTATATTTAAATTGCTTGATATTTATATTAGAATAAAATCATTTTACGAAAATATTATATATTTTTAAATTAAACTTATAATTATTTTTTCTCTTTATGAGTTATTACATATATTTCATTTAATAAAATTATTTTTATTTAAATTATATTTATTTTTATCATTTTATTCTTAAATTTATCTGTGCTTCACACAAATGCAAAATATAGTATTTATTATTTAAAACTTTTTACATACATTAAAAATTTATTAAATACTATTAATTTTATAAAAATATAATCTTATTTGATTATATTACTTTCTCCTCTGTTAATATTAGTTCTTATGTTACGTATTAGAGATATCAAGAAATAAAGATAAAATTGAAAAAAATAATTAATACGTTATTAATTTTTTTAAAAAATAGTTATTTTAAATCTGAGAAAATATCATTTATTACATATTTTTCTATTCACGAAAATTTTCTTTTTTCTTTTATTTTTAATTTCTAATAGTATAATTAATTTTATAGAGTTTCTCTATTTTATGAGCTTTTGAATGTATAATTGTAATAAGAAAATAATAGTTATTTGATGAAAATAAATAAATCTCTAAACATAAAAATTAATTACAAATTCACTTAGCAAAAAAAAGTCAAGCTTGTAAAATTTAATTCAATTATACATGTAATGATATTTCATATTATTGTTTGGTTAGATAAATAAAATAATTTTTAATTTTTTCAAAAAATTTAAACTAAAAAAATAAAAAAACAAGTAAAACCAACACATAAAACAAAATTAAGTAGAGCCGTGGCCTTCCTCAACCAATGCCTGGACTCTTGAAGACGGTCCATAATGAAAATATCAATGGATATTATACAGCTGTAACTCAAATAGTACTTTTCATTCTCATAATATCAATGGGCATCGTTTTCTCAAATTTATGTGTAGTTTAAGAAGTTAAATTTTCATGAATTTTTAAATGCATAACCTAATAAAAGACTATTAAACCCTATATTTCCTTTGACAGCGACATCAAAGGCATAAATCACAATAAAAAGATTGATAAAATCATATTCTTAATTAAAATAGGAAAAAAAATATAACTTTACTGTGTATCGATCTACAATCACAATTATACACAACTAATACAAAAAAAAAACTATATAAGCAAATACATTTAAATTTAACAGGGAAAAAAAATAAAAGCACTTGTACAATTATATATAAGCAAACAAAGTGTCATGTAAACAGTACACTTCAAACAATTTAAAAACTGAGTGTATATTTTATTATTTTTCATAGAACAACTTGGTGTGTGTCTCGCACAGCTGACACACTAGTGAAGAACATGAGATATGCAGTTTTAGTAGTCAAAATGGCTCAATAAAACGGAGAAAGTCAAGTCTTCATGACAATTAAATCAGATAAAAACACGTCGGTCTTGTTCATAACCAACACGTTGGGAGAGGCATAGCTTTTGTAGCCTGCCCCAAAGTAATCTATTTTCTTGGTCTGTTTAAAAACATATCATCCATACTAGAATCCGTGCATTTATAAGGATATTTTTTATAGTCTAATTTCAACTAATTGACATAGCTTTTGTTCTTTTAAGTCATACTGTAAGACTTTTTTTGGTAAGCTTTTGTGAGTAGACAAAGCGTGAAGAACACTTCCTTACACCACTAGGGCCAATTATTAGATTAAAAATAGGCTTGGTAATGGATTAAAATAAGGGTGACTTTTTACTCAAGTGGACTCTATTTTATATTTTTAGGAATTAAAACTCGAATATATATTGTAAAAAATATTAAAAATTATTTTATTTCACGCTTATGAATATTTTTAATTAAATTTATATAATAATTAATAACAATCTTTAAATTAATTTATAATTATATAAATTAAAAAATATATTCAAAATAAATATTAAACTAAGACTCGTTTGATACACATGATAATATAATATAAGATAAAATGATAAAATATTATAAAGTAGGATAAGTATAATTAATAAGATAAGATATAATCTTATCTTTTCTTTCGATAACAAAAAGATAAATTAATTAATTTTATAATATTTTTTAAGACAAAAATATCATTTAACATAAAAGTTAAAATAATTAAATAATAATAATAATAATATATTACGCAACTTCTGCAACTAAAACACACATTAGTGGTGGTGGTCGTCGTCGTCATCGTCGTGGTCATGGTTGTCGTTGTCATGGTAGTGGTGAAGGGTGGTGGTAGTCGTGGTGGTGGTGATGGTAGTGGTGGTGGTGATAGTGGTGGTGGTGATGAGAAGTGATAAAAATGAAGTTGATGATAAAATTAAAATAGAAATTTTATCATGTTTTATCATGTATTAAGAGAGGGGATAGAGTTATCAGCTTAGAATAAGATAAATTGACTTGACTTAATTTCTTTATACTATCATTTAAATACATCAAATATTAAATAAAAACGATAACATTAACTTATATTATCATATCTTTTTTATATAATACACTAAACGTAGCCTAAGAGATAAACAAAATAAAAAAACTAGAAGAGAACAATTAATATAAGGAAAAAGATATAGGTCCCGGCTTAGTTGTTCCGCAAATAGCCCAGCTAAGAATAAATGATAGATGTGTGTTAGTGAACCCCACACATGAAACATGTTTCCACTGTTATATTTGCTTTATCCAGGCTGTATTCGGACTTTGTGTCTCCGGGACATATAGCGAGGCTCTTAATATAATTAACTTAATTAATAATTAAACTAATCATGATATTTACTTAGTTTAGGAGTGTAGAATGTGTAACGGCAGATTGACCCTAAACGCAACCACTTCACGACGCGGTGTGGTTTGTTTGAATCCATCCCATGCAAAGTGAGACGGATTAGGTACCCACATATTGGGGTAAAATTGCCAAGCCAAGTTAAAAGCAAAATTCAACTAACAAAAACTTAAACGCATATATGTGTTTTTGCTTTCCTTACCTATGTTTATTTAAATTAATTAATGTTACCATCACAAATATAGCTTTTTTGTCAAATTTTATATGAACCTTTTTTTAAAAAAATAAATAAATTCTTGCAGTTTGTGAACTAACAGAGTAATTTAAAAAAAAAAAATTGACTGAGTAAACACAAATATTAATACAGCTATATCTCTATGCTTTTATCTTACACATTCTTGTTTTTAAAATCTTCCTATTTTTTATTCCTATGTTTTCTTTTAAAAAAACACATCTATTATAGTGTTTAACACTTGAAATTTCTTAGCAAAAGTAAATTAACGATTTAGTTCTTATACTTGTTGTGAACACCCAATTTTGACCGGGTTAAAAAAAAAAGAAAAAAAAGTAAAAAAAAAATATAAAAAAAAAATAAAAATTCAAGTTCACATTATTGACTTTTTTTTCTTTTCAAACACATTAACTTAATAAACAAAAAAAAAAACAATAAAAACAAAAAAATGGTCACACTCATTCGATTTTTCTGTCCTCACCGCACACACTCAAGCTGCTCACTGCACACACGCAACCTTTTTCGTAATTTTTACATAAGACCCACTCACGTTCGATCCCATTTCTTTGCACACCTCGCTCCACATAAACCCCTCACCCACTCACATTTCGGGGGACGAAACACAGAAAGAGATTTTTTCTTCTTCTTTTCCTTCTCTTTTCTCGCAGGCAGGCCACTTCCCAAAAACCATAAGCAGAGCCCCTTCAACCTTGAACTCCCCATCTACCTTGATCATCCTTCATCTCATCTTCACCTCCAAAAAAAAAACGTGAACCATCTCCATCTTCACGACCACCCTCTTTTTATCTTCCCAAATCATCCCATCTTCACCAAGGAAAGAAGATTGATGATGTTGAGTTGATCTCTGGTGATAGCCGAGAAAAGAAAAAAGCAAGAAATCTTGGGGAGGAATTTCTTGGGAATGAAAGGATTTTTGATTCTTTTTGAGTTGAGTGTGTTATTGGTAGCATGAAGAGGTAAGCCCTTTCTCATCACTATCCTTGCACCTTGTTGTGAGTAAAAATGTAGTGTTCAAATGCATGCTTGATCTTGGTGGTTAGTTATGTTGTCCATCTTCTTTTCCTTTTCTTTTTAGCCATGAGCACCATACGCACATTGGCACTCCTCCCCTTCTGCATCACATTTCTCAAACCACCAAAGAATTCATCTTCACCTCCAGAAAACCGTAACCACCACCTTCAATAACTTCACAAAGCACCATCATTCCCCATTCGACCGTCGAAATCCAAAGAGCCACATCCTTCCCCTTTAACCGACCGTCGAACCCCACGAACCACACCATCATTCCCTCTACCGACCGTCGAACTACATCAGTGACCTTCACCTCACTCGACCGTCGAACCACACCATTGTGACCCTCAACCCCTTCACAAAGCCCACCTTCACTTCATTCGACCGTCGAACCACACCATTGGACCCTCAACCCACTTCACAAAATACCATCATTCCCTCTACCGACTGTCGAACTACATCAGTGACCTTCACCTCACTCGACCGTCGAACCGCACCATTGTGACCCTCAACCAACTTCACAGAATTCACCTTCACTTCACTCGACCGTCGAACCACACCAGCTACTACCCCCTCACCGACAACTCATCCAAACCTTTACACCATCAACCAAACCCCATCCCATCCGACCGTCGGACCCCAAAAAGCGCGTGACCTCCACCATCTTCATCAATTACAACCAACCGTCGAATCCATCACCCCTTCCCAATCGACCGTCGAATCCATCCCATCCTTACCCCCAACCGACTGTCAAACCCCAAAACAGAATCATCCCTTTCCAATCGACCGTCGAATCCATCCCATCCTTACCTCCAACCAACTGTCAAACCCCAAAACATAATCACCCATTTCCAACCGACCGTCGAATCCATCCCATCCTTACCTCCATTCGACCATCAAACCGAAGAAGCCAGCCACCCTCTCCTGCTAATCTGGTCGTAAACGAGGTCCTTACTGTTGTATCTTTTAATTTCGGGTTATCTGTTTCTTTGTTTTCTTTTCACGTTTTCTTGTTCTTTTTTATTTCATGTATCATCAGTTTGTTGGGCTAGATTTTGGGGGTTAAAGGTGATAAAAATAGCAAAATAAAAAAAATTAATAAAGAAAATAAAAAAAGAAATCTTTTAATCCATGCAATGACCAATGATGATGATTGAATAGCGGATGCTATCTTCATTATCTTTTGGATCATAATGGTTTATTGAATAGCCTAGTGCTAACTTGAATCCTGTGCAAAAAAAATGGATTCGCTTTCAAATAAAATCTTTTTTTAAATAAAATCAACCAACCCACACTTATTTTATAAAGAACTACGTAACTTTGAGTTCCCCATTGCACCAGGGGATACGTAGGAGCAGAATTTCATTTCTGTCAAGCCCAAATTAAATTTTCATAATTTTGTGATTTTTCTTTTATAAATAGTTACAATGTTTTGTAAAAGTGGTAAAATAAATATTTCAAAGGATTATTAAGAATTTGCACAATTAATCCAAGGTACCGTCTTAGGACGGGTGCGTTAGGGGTGCAGTGGGATTAAGTTTCCACCCTTCCCTAAGCATAATCGACTCCCGAATCCGATCTGGTTCTAAAGACCATTTTCAAAGAAAGGTTTTCCAATTTTTTCTAAGTTGAAAATAAAATTGGTGGCGACTCCATTTTTCCATTGTCATATTTTAAAATCGTTCGAGTTGCTATTTTCCCGCCGCAATTCCCGGTCGCGACAGATGGCGACTCCGCTGGGGATATTTGGAGAGTCAAGCCTGTTGTGGTTACTTGTGCAAATTATTAATAATATTTTTTATATTTATTTTACCCTTTTTATCCCTGTTTTTGTTTTCTTTTTGTTTGTAAATGGATTTCATTTATTTCGTTTCGTTTAAATATCTCGATAGCGTTATTCCCTGTGTTTGTTTTGACATGATATACTTGTAAATATTTTGTATATAATTCTTTGAAACCCTAAGATAGATGATTCTTTGCTACTCTGTATATATGTTTTTACAGTTGGGGGTAGTTTCTTTTTAAATTTTTGTACAGGTTTGTATGCTCCTCACACGCATCACCATCACTTACCTCACACACTTTTTGGGCTCTGTTGAGTCCGTGCGAACCCGAGGAGTAGGAGGGTCTCGCTTTTGTTATTGAGGGCTTTATGCTCACTTGACATTTGTTGAGACACCACTCAGATTGTTACCATTATCATGGATGAATCATATTGAGAGGGTTTATCCCTACTTGTGATTAATTCATGATTTGGGACCTTGTCTTTCAAGATAAGGGCAATCTAGGAACCATGACTTTTAGAAGTTTTGACCGTCCTGAAAAATCTTGCACTGATAGATTGAACATAGTGATTGTCAAATCTTAGGTTCCACCTAGTTAGGGCACAAAAGGGAGCGTACCTTTTCTTTATTTATCTGTTTCTCATATAATTCATTCTTGCATTAAAAAAAAGAAGAAAAAAAGCTATTCATTGCTTGCATTTTCATAACATTCTAAAAAAAAAAAATTGCATTTTCATGACATTGCATTAAAAAAAAATATAGCATCTCGCATTTTCATAGCATTCTAAAAAAAAAAAAAACATTGTGCATTTTCATAGCATCCTTGGCATTCAAAAAAAAAAGGGAAAAATATTTTGCATTTTCATGACATAGCATTTTTTTTTTGAAAAAAGGGGGGCAAAAAATGAAAAAAAGTGTTTTCAAAGTTCATTCATTTTGTGCATCTCATGCATTTTATCCTGTTCTTTGTTAAATGTTATTTTGTTTTAATAAATCAATTTGGTTTGAACTAGAGAGAGCTTAGGAAGGAAGAGACCAATCAAATCTACATTCACAAGCTTAGATCTCGGACTAGAATGGCTGCTGATAACCCTGATGATGAAGGAAGAGATCTGAGTATGCAAGTAGATGAGATGAAAGAGATGATGATTGAAATGGTAAAATCTCAGAGAAGAATGGAGGAAATGTTGTTGGCCATGAGGGAGACTATCAACTTGATTGGGGCTACTGGAAGTACAGGAGTGACTGGGGCACATCCGCGCCTGCCAACTATCACTTCAATGAGGACAAACCCCGGGATGACCACTGAGATGCCTGTTGTAGGAAGAACCTTGGATACCGCACCGCTAGTAATTCCTATCGGGGAAGGGTATCGATCTTTAGAGGATACTCGAAATGAGGTTCATGGTAATGCTGAATTCACCTGGGAACAACGATGTATGTCCATCCCAGTGACAATGGGATTTCCTACTGGGAGTGGTCATGCGGCAATTCAGAAGGATAGGATGGAAGAAGAATGGAAAGAAAGGATGGAAGAGCAAATCAAAGCGATCAAGGGCCCCAGTGCTTATGGATCGTTTAGAATAGAAGAACTGTGTTCTACCGTGAAGGTCGTAATCCCTAAAGACTTCAAGATTCCTCATTTTACCAAGTATGACGGGAGTGGTAACCCTCGGTTTCATTTGATTAGTTATGGAACCAAGATGGCTGTTTGGTCCAGGGATGATAAGTTCCTCGTTAGCTTTTTCCACGAGAGTCTTACAGGCCCCGCTTTAGAGTGGTATCTGCAATTAGACCGCTTTAAGATTTCTCGCTGGATGGAATTGGCTGATCTATTCATGGATCAATATAAGTTCAACCTGGATACAGCTCCTACCCGGGAACATTTGAGCTCAATGCAAAAGGAAGATGAGGAAGCCTTCAAGCAATATGCCCAAAGATGGAGAGCTCTCGCATGAAGACAAGTGCAACCACCGTTGACATTGACAGAAATGTGCTCATATTTTCTAGGGACTTTGGGAGCTCCTTATATTGAGATAATGGCAGGCGCCGTTTATCTAGACTTTGCTGAGTTAATGGTTGCTGGGGAGAGGATTGAAATTTTGGTAAAAGCAGGTAAATTACCAACTGGCAATGATGAAAGTAGTTTCAAGAATGAGTTTTTCCTCTAAGGGAAAGGAATCAAAAGTGAGCTACATGCAAAGCCAAAATTGGAAACTCACCATCTTACCCTGCCTACACTATTCGCCCTCCATCAACTGAAAACCTCTGAACAATGGGAGATCTAGGATTTGATTGAAGTGGTTGCCAAAAAATCAGTGTTGATGAACTTATGTTAACTTTCTTGAAGCATTGATGTAATAAATTCACATGAATATCTGGTTTCCTTTCATTTTCAGTGTCTTTCTTGATATTTACTTCTCTTTTACTTCTTCAAAGTGTCTTCCTCGTATTTGGGGCCCATCGGACTCAATTCTTGGTAATTCTAGTTTGGTAGGTGTCAACAAAGTTCACGTGTGTAAGTATCCTTTGCCCAAAAAAAAAAAAAAAAAAAAAAAAAAAAAAAAAAAAAATATAAAAAAAGAATGAGTAAAAAAAATGGAGAAAGATAAAATAGAGCAAGGAAATAATCACTTGGTGTTCATTATCCTTTTGGTATCTGAATTAAAATTTTTGAAAATAAGCAATCAAGATTTGAAATGAGGTTTGGCCATGTTTCTCTATCCTTCATAAGAATTCATCTTTTCATTATCTCTCGATGTCCCTTTTTGAGCTTGAAAGTTTCTTCAATAAACCCTGGACAAGGATCACCCCTACACTGGGGGATGACACAAAGTAAAGGTTAATTGTCATGGTGGCTGTTTTGAAGCGTAATGAAAAAAAAGGATACAAAAAAAATAAAAAACCAAAAAATGATGACATGAAATAAGTCATGACAAGGGCGAATGAAAGAAAGTGAAAAGAAAAAGGAAGAAATGAGGAGCAGTAAGAGAAAAGTGTACTTGAAAGTACAAAGGCAATTGACAAAGTTTAACGTTGAACAAGGATCCTTGGTCCCATTCAAACCCTTAAACACTTGTTTGAGCCTTATATCTTTCCTTTCATAACCCATACCATTGGCCATGTTACAAGCCTCAAAAAGTCCATTCTGATCAATGAAGGATTGTTGTCATTTTCACTAACTTTAATTTTGAGACAAATGTTATGCTCATCTAAGAACCTAATTCATTGCTCTGAAAAAAAAAATCAAAAAAATAAAAATAAAAAAAAGAGAGAAAAAGAAAAAGAGACTTACACTTGGGCAAGTTGCTACCCTGTCTGAGCTGGTCCCATATTGGGGCATGTTTCTCCTTAGTTCAATTTGACCCACATCGGGACAAATCTTTTGGGTCACTAGGGCGAGTTTATGCCCTATTGGTCTAGTGGGGCAAATTTCTCTTGGTTCAATTTGCCCCAAATTGGTGTAGCTTTGACTCACACTTGGGCAATTTTTGTTCACAAATGACATACGCTGAGCCAAATTCCTTTGATACCCTACATGAGGGCAGATTTTTGAATATATCTGATAAGAAAAAATGGTCATGGTGTCCAGTTGTCGAGTCAAGATCAATCACGTCCATACTGGGGTAAAAAAAAAAAATTCTTTCTTGCTATTCTATTTCTTGTGTCTTTACCCTTTGTAAATAATACCCTTTTTCCGTAGTCAAGTTTCCAAGAACAATCTGGAAGTTGTTCGCTTCTTTTCTGTTGTACTTTTTGAGTTCATGAGTGTCAGTTATATAATGCTTCAGGTAAAGTGAACATGAGTACAACACTATGATTTGACCACTTAATGGTAATCTCCTAATGAGCAATTCAGATTGAAGAGATCTTGGAGGGTCCCATTTGATGGAAGAGGAGGCACCCGAAAAAAAAAGAAAAGAAAAAAGAAAAAGAGAAGAAGAAGGAGGAAAAGCTCGTTAGGTTGAAAACCCGAAAGGGCGGCCTAAGCAAAAGTTAGAGCAAAAAGAAAAAAATGAAAAAGAGCCCGTTAGTCTGAAAACCCGAAAGGTCGGTCTAAGCAAAAGTTAGGGCAAATAAATGGGTAAAATCTCGAGAGAAAGTCGATCTGAAACGCTTGAAGGGTGCACCCAACCGGGGCAATTTTTGAATTGCGTTTGATCAGCTACACAAGGGCAATTTTGTTTGCATTTAGTTGGCCATACTGGGGCAAAATTTTTGAAGGATTAAGAAGAAGCTGTGTTGAAGGAAGTAGCAATAGAGACAGTGATTGAGTTATCAAGCGCCATGGGGAATCAAGCTTGGATGAGAGATAAAGTTAAACACCTTTGGGCAAAATTTTCTCTCAGGAGTCGATCAAGCAATGGTTCATCCCATTCCTTGAAAGGAGAGTTGGAAGTGGAAAACAAAGAAAAAGAAAGAAGAAGAAAAAGGGAAGAAAGAATGAGTAAGAATGATCGAGGTTATCAGGTCCAACGAGAAAACATGTGAATAAAGGATTTGATTGGTCAAAGCTTTCCAAAAGTCGCTGTTGGTTCAAAGGACTTTTAATAAAATAAAAAAAAAGACAAAAGACAAAAAAAAAAGGAAAAAGAGAAAAAAAAACAAAGGAAAAGTAAAGAAAAGAAAATGAGAAAAATGAGAAAAAAGAAAAAAAAATCTTTTTGGATCAAGTTGCTTATTCCATTGTCATTTAAATTTCGGGCCGCAGTTGCCTATTGTCATTTAAATTTGGGAGCACAGTTGCCCATTGTCATTTAAATTTCGGTCATAGCTTGATTGCCATTGTCATTTAAATTTGGGCCTTGATTGCCCATTCATTGCCTTTTTAAATTTTCGTCATATATTTGCCCATTGTCATTTAAATTTCGGGTCATATGATTGCCCATTGTCTTTTAAATTTCGGACCTTGATTGCCATTGCCTTTTAAATTTCGGTCATTGTTGCCCATTGTCATTTAAATTTCAGGGACTCAGTTGCCCATTGCCTTTTAAATTTCGGGACGCTTGATTGCCATTGTCTTTTAAAATTTCGGAGACGCTTGATTGCCATTGTCATTTAAATTTCGGTCATAGATTGCCCATTGTCATTTAAATTTCGGGACATGATTGCCCTTCATTGTCTTTTAAATTGGGACTCGCTTGCCCATTGCCTTTTAAATTTCGGGTCATGATTGCCCATTGTCATTCAAATTTGGTCGCGATTGCCCATTGTCATTTAAATTTCGGACATGATTGCTCATTGTCTTTTAAATTGGGGACTCATTGCCCATTGCTTTTTAAATTTCGGGCATGATTGCCCATTGTCATTTAAATTTGGTCGTGATTGCCCATTGTCTTTTAAATTTCGGGCCACAGTTGCCCATTGTCATTTAAATTTCCGCGATTGCCATTTGCCCATTGCCTTTTAAATTTCGGACATGATTGCCCATTGCCTTTTAAATTTCGGGTCATTGATTGCCATTGTCATTTAAATTTCGGGCGCATGATTGCCCATTATCTTTTAAATTCAGGGACTCAGTTGCCCATTGCCTTTTAAATTTCGGGTCATGATTGCCCATTGTCATTTAAATTTCGGACATATTGCCCATTGTCATTTAAATTTGGTCAAGATTGCCCATTGTCATTTAAATTTCTACGTCATAGATTGCCCATTGCCTTTTAAATTTCGGAGACGTTGATTGCCCATTGTCTTTTAAAATTTTAGCTTGCCTATTGCCTTTTAAATTAGGGACTCGATTGCCGTTGTCATTTTACTTTACGTTGAGTGCATCGGCTCCATGCACTTTAATTATCTGTCATTCTTTTGAGCGATCGGCTCCATGCATTCCATGCATTTTAAATTTACGTCAATTCTATGCATTTTTAAATTCTGTCAATTCTATGCATTTTTAAATTCTGTCGAGTGCATCGGCTCCATGCATTTTACTTTCTGTCGAGCTTTTTGTTGAGCTCATCAGCTCCACGCATTCCATGCATTTCTGTCATTTACCTTTGAGCGCATCGGCTCTATGCATTTTAACTTCCTATCATTGTTCTTACTTTGTTTTGCATTTATCCTCTTATGCATTGCCCGACAAAATTGGAGTTCATTTCTTTACTCGTTTCTTACGACGATAAAATGAAAAATCACAGTTTTTCGTTTTATCTAATAAGAAACAAGTAAAGAAATAACATGAACACCCAATTTTGAGTAGGGCTAAAAAAAAAAAAAAAAGAAAAAAAAAAGAAAAAAAATATAAAAAAAATAAAAATTCAAGTTCACATTATTGACTTTTTTTTTCTTAGCCCAAACACATAAGCCTTGACTTAATAAAAAAAAAAAAACAATAAAAACAAAAAAATGGTCACACTCATTCTCGATTTTTCGTCTCACCGCACACACTCAATTTGCTCACCACCGCACACACGCAACCTTTTTCGCGTAATTTCTGCTACAGCACCCACTCACGTTCTGATCCCATTTCTTTGCACACCTCGCTCCACATAAACCCCTCACCCACTCACATTTCAGGGGGGGACGAAACACAGAAAGAGATTTTTTTCTTCTTCTTTTCCTTCTCTTTTCTCGCAGGCAGGCCACTTCCCAAAAACCATAAGCAGAGCCCCTTCAACCTTGAACTCCCCATCTACCTTGATCATCCTTCATCTCATCTTCACCTCAAAAAAAAACGTGAACCATCTCCATCTTCACGACCACCCTTTTATCTTCCCCAAATCATCCCATCTTTCACCAAGGAAAGAAGATTGATGATGTTGAGTTGATCTCTGGTGGTAGCCGAGAAAAGAAAAAAAAAGCAAGAATCTTGGGAGGAAATTTCTTGGGAATGAAAGGGATTTTTGATTCTTTTTGAGTTGAGTGTGTTATTGGTAGCACGAGAAGAGGTAAGCCCTTTCTCATCACTCCTTGCACTGTTGTGAGTAAAAATGTAGTGTTCAAATGCATTCTTGGATACTGGCTGGTTAGTTATGTTGTCCATCTTCTTTTCCTTTTCTTTTTAGCCATGAGCACCATACGCACATTGGCACTCCTCCCCTTCTGCATCACATTTCTCAAACCACCAAAGAATTCATCTTCACCTCCATAAAACCGTAACCACCACCTTCAATAACTTCACAAAGCACCATCATTCCCCATTCGACCGTCGAAATCCAAAGAGCCACATCCTTCCCCTTTAACCAACCGTCGAACCCCACGAACCACACCATCATTCCTCTACCGACCGTCGAACTACATCGGTGACCTTCACCTCACTCGACCGTCGAACCACACCATGTGACCCTCAACCCCTTCACAAAGCCCACCTTCACTTCATTCGGACCGTCGAACCACACCATTGGACCCTCAACCCACTTCACAAAATACCATCATTCCTCTACCAACTGTCGAACTACATCAGTGACCTTCACCTCACTCGACCGTCGAACCGCACCATTGTGACCCTCAACCAACTTCACAGAATTCACCTTCACTTCACTCGACCGTTGAACCACACCGCCTACTACCCCCTCACCGACAACCCATCCAAACCTTTACACCATCAACCAAACCCCATCCCATCCGACCGTCGGACCCCAAAAAGCGTGACCTCCACCATCTTCATCAATTGCAACCAACCGTCGAATCCATCACCCCTTCCCAACCGACCGTCGAATCCATCCCATCCTTACCCCCAACCGACTGTCAAACCCCAAAACAGAATCATCCCTTTCCAACCGACCGTCGAATCCATCTCATCCTTACCTCCAACCGACTGTCAAACCCCAAAACAGAATCACCCCTTTCTAACCGACCGTCGAATCCATCCTATCCTTACCTCCATTCAACCGTCAAACCGAAGAAGCCAGCCACCCTCTCCTGCTAATCTGGTCGTAAACGAGGTCCTTACTGTTGTATCTTTTAATTTCGGGTTATCTGTTTCTTTGTTTTCTTTTCACGTTTTCTTGTTCTTTTTTATTTCATGTATCATCAGTTTGTTGGGCTAGATTTTGGGGGTTAAAGGTGATAAAAATAGAAAAATAAAAAAAATAATAAAGAAAATAAAAAAAAATCTTTTAATCCATGCAATGACCAATGATGATGATTGAATAGCGGATGCTATCTTCATTATCTTTTGGATCATAAGGGTTTATTGAGTAGCCTAGTGCTAACTTGAATCCTGTGCAAAAAAAATGGATTCGCTTTCAAATAAAATCTTTTTTAAATAAAATCAACCAACCCACACTTATTTTATAAAGAACTACGTAACTTTGAGTTCCTCATTGCACCAGGGAATACGTAGGAGCAGAATTTCATTTCTGTCAAGCCCAAATTAAATTTTCATAATTTTGTGATTTTTCTTTTATAAATACTTACAATATTTTGTAAAAGTGGTAAAATAAATATTTCAAAGGATTATTAAGAATTTGCTCAATTAATCCAAGGTACCGTCTTAGACTAATGCGTGGTGCAAAGTGCGGATGGGATTAAGTTTCCACCCTTCCCTAAGCATAACCGACTCCCGAATCCGATCTGATTCTAAAGACCATTTTCAAAGAAAGGTTTTCCAATTTTTCCTAAGTTGAAAATAAAATTGGTGGCGACTCCATTTTTCCATTGTCATATTTTAAAATCAATCGAGTTGCTATTTTCTCGCCGCGATTCCCGGTCGCGACACTTGTCACTTATTTTCAATTTAATCTTTATATATTTTTTTCAAATAAGTTCTTTCATTTTTAAATATTTTTAAAATAGTCTCTAGCTACCGTTGATTTTCGTTATAACAATGTTATAACACCATTAGTTAGCTAACCTAATAAATACTCCTTTTTCCAGTAAATATTCTTTTAAATGTTTTTTTATATGTAAAACATCTAGTAGATACTTCAACCTTTGGTAAGTGCTCATGTAAATGCTTCTTTCTTCTTAGTAGGTACTCTTTTGTTCAGTATGTGCCCTTTTATATGTTTTTTTCTTTCGTAAAATGTTTAGTAAGGACTAAATTAATGGTGTTATAACAGAAATTGACAATAGGGATTATTTTAAAAGTATTTATAAGTATAAGGACTTATTTGAAAATAAAAAAATTATGAAAATTAAATTGAAAATGAATATAAAATATAGGGATGAAAATTCTAATTTAACTAAAATAATTTTAATAATTTGAAAAGGGTGTGAAGTTAGATGTTTGGAACAGATTCAACATAATAATTTAAAAATAAGAAAAGCGATGAGAGTTTAGTTTCTCCAGCGTGAGGAGTGGTCCTTCCATCGTGAAGGAGTAGAGGTAGTTGTGGTGTAGAGTAGGGAGATGGCGAAAGAAATTGTAGGATGTTGGAAAAATCTCAAACTTTTAAAATAAGAGGAGGTGACAATGGACGGTGTTACGGTTAATGGGGAAGGATCAAACAATGGACATAAGTTTATGCTGATGGCCTCCCTTATTTCGATCAGAACCTTAAACTAAAATGCATCGGGGAGAACGATGGAAAGGGTTTGGAGGCCGGTAAAGGGTATGGAATATCGCAAACTAGGGGAGAATTGAACCCTGTTTGAATTTTTCAGCTAGAAAGATGTTGATCGTATCCTTGTAGGGAGGCCCTGGTCATTTGACAAATACTTGCTAATTATCCAGGAGTACAATGGCGTCTAAAGACCATCAGATATCTCTTTTCACACAATGCCTTTTTAGGTTCGCGTTTTGGATATTCCAATGGCTACTATGACTGAGGAGGTAGGGAGGAAGATAGGTAATTTATTGGGTGAATGCATACAAGTATATACTAATGGAAGAGGTAGGGCTAAGGGTACAAATCTATGCCTACAGGTGATCATTGATGTAAGGAAACCATTGAGACGTGGAATTAATATGGTTGTTGACAAAAAAAATAGGGGCGCAGTGGTTTCCCATCCAATTCAAATGGTTACCAAATTTTGGCTATGGTTGTAGCTTGCTTGGCCATATCTTGGATGACTCTAAGAGCTTCGAAGGTAAGGATGATACTAAGACTCAATTTGGTGATTGGTTGAGGGCTTGGGGCTCAAATAGGGAGATATGGTACAAGTCAGGTTCGTCTATAGGGGGTCTTAGTACACAAACAAGCCCAAAAGCTGATAAGAGTCTTGCGTTGGTAGAGGTCTCAAGCTCTGAGAAGTGTGCTAACAGTCCTAGACGTAATGGGAAATTGAATGGATGCAATATAAATGGAGAGTTAGTTGGGAATGTACCTGTGAAGGAGATGGAAGGGGAATTTACTTAAGGATCAGGTTTTGGTTATTCATCCTTTAATGATCATAATAAGGAAAAGACGAGTACAAAAACTATTATATAGAGGAAGGGAGGCATAAGTGGCAAGAAAAAATGGAAGCATAAGGCGAGGGAGAATCCAAAGCAGTTAGGTGCAAGCAGTGGTAGTATTCATGCTAAGAGGTCCTTAGAAGTTTATATGCAGGGGATGGTGGACATGGAAGTTGAGGAGTTGGTAGGTGCTCATAAAATGCATAAGACTATTGAGGAGTTGCAAGTTCACAATTCAATTATAATGGCAAAGTAACTCCATTGATAGCCATGAGGGTGTTAGTGTGGAATTTCCATGGTCTCTTGAATCCACAGGCAATTCAGGAAATTCTAGTACTTCACCTCGTGGTGAGGAAATGTAAACCCAAAATTGTGTTCCTATATGAGACTAAATTATCAGCACATGAGTTTGATATAATGAAGTGAATGTCAATTTCCCTTTTGGCTATGGGGTGAGTAGTAATGATCAGAGGGGAAGTTTGGGTCTTCTATGGAAACTATAACTTGATTTGTCCCTTTAGTCTTATTCTACAGACTTCATTAATGCAAAGATTAGATACTAAGGAAGTTTAGAGATTTACTAGGTTTTATAGGGCATTAGTGGCTTCAGAGAGGAACTTGTCTTGGCAAGCTTTGAAGAACCTTCATTCTAATAATGATGTCCCATGGCTTATTGGAGGCGACTTCAACGAAATTCTTAACCATAGGGAGAAATAATAAGGGCCAACTAGACCCAATTGGCGAATTCTAGGCTTCAGGGATGCAATGGACTTCTGTGGTCTTCAGGATCTTCGCTATATGGGTCACCATTTCACCTGGAGCAATGGTGGGCCAGGTGACCAGAATGTGCAGTGTAGATTGGAGAGATTCCTAGCTGATACGCATAAAATACACTAAGAGCAAGTGCACTCTATCGCCAAGTAATATAGGACTTGAGTCCCAGTTATCAATCCCACAAGGAATAAGTGGTAATTACTATATTCGTAAAATCCTTTGTTATATAGACAATCGAAAGTGTATGAAGAAAAATAAAATCAGGAAATAAATAAAGAAAAATAATGAACAATCAAGCAAAGAATTGATAATCAATGAGAGAGACTAGGGCGCAAGGTTCACTTAAATCCAATTATTCAGATTTTCTTTCATTTATGATGTAAGGTAATTTTTTTTTCAATATTCTCTTACCTGCTATTAAATTCCAATGGTCATGGATAAAAGAATATTATATTCCTAAATTAAATTACCTATTTGGTCATTTAATTGAATTAATTAGGAATGCGTTAAGTCTCAATTCAAGAGATGAGCTAACATACATGTCAATTCCATTGGTAGAAAAAATTGATGTTTGGTCATTCACCAATCTAATCCTAAGCTTACCATATAGATCCACTCATTGAATGCGGATGGTCACCGGTCTAATAATGAATTAACATATGTCAAAAATGATCAAATTATGACAAGAATGCAAGCAATGTGTAATAACTCCATTGAATGTAGTTATTTGTGCCCTATTTTTGTGCTATAAAGAATGCTTAGTCCTTGTTTATGATGTATATATGAAAGGTTTTAAGCTTATATTTATCAAATTCTGATTTTGATATTTTCCTATATGATATTGAGCAAATTATACATATTTTATAAGTGATTAAGTGGATTTGCAATTATAATTGACTTTGTAATTTCTCTATTTTACGAAAGACTCCAATCAAGCTGAAATTTGGAGAATTTAGACAAAAAATGAAAGAGAAAGTCAAGTGTGAAGTTCAGCAGTCAATGCCGCAGCGCAAGCATATCAATGTCGCAACATAGTGCATTCCCCTACTTCAGTATATCAGACCCGTGGCTAGAGCGCCGCAGCACAAAGTATGAACGTCGCAGTGTTTGTGACCTAAATATCAAGCGCGCCGCGGCGTAGGCATGTTAATGTCGAGGTGTGACTCTATTTTCTGAACCTATAAATACTATTTTATTAGATTTTGTACAAGAGTTTTTTTTAGTTTAGAGAGTTACGGCTAGGTTTTACTATTTGGAAGGTTGAGGGAAGCTGGGAAAGCTAAGGTTGGAGGCCATATTCCTTATGGATGATGATTCAAACTTCAAAGATCACATCTCATGAGCTTTCTTTCTTTCCTTGCATTTTTCTCTCTTCCTTCTATATTGAATATGATTTTTTGATGTATATCTTTGTGTTCAATGATTAACTAAACTGTATTTAGGGATTACTTTGAATCCTTCTATGGATATTAATGATTTTATAATCTTTTGAGTATATATTGATGTTTGGTTTTGTTCAATCATATTATTCTTAATGCTCTTGATTGTTTGATAAGTTTTTAAGTAATTTGTTGAAATCTGATAAGATTTGAGATCATATATGTATGGTTGATGCATGTTCGATTTCATTCAATTAGCTTAGATAAGTTGATTCGCTAATGGGATAAAAATATATCTCTTAGTCATGCATAGCGTGTGTTTGAGAATAGATCTTAATGAATAGATTTTGTATCTAATTAAGGAGTTAGGTAAATGAAATTATGGTTGATTGACCTAGACATAGGCTTTTAACTAAATCAAATTCTCAAGCTAACTTAACAATTCATTGATGTTGCTTGTAAGGATTGCATATCATTAGTTGAAGTAGAAGGTGAAGAAGGATTCCCTAAAACTCTAAACATTATTATTATTGTTTTGCAATTTAGATTTAGTTTATTTGCATTTTCTTTATTTTTATGTTTTTGAATAGAATTAATTAAGCTATTAGTTGATACTTAGTTTTAGAAGCCAACATCCTCGTGCGAACTAACTTTACTCTTCATTGTATTACTTGAATGACCCGTTCACTTGCGGTATGCAAATGGTCCAACAATATGATAAACCCTAATTAAAGAAATTACTTTAATCAAATTAAAAATCAAATCCAAATAATTAGGAAAATAAGATCTCCTATAACCCTAGCTATGTGTTTAACTACTCATGTTCAACACAAACAAACTCATATCATAATACAAATTCATGGAAAGAAAACCCAAAGAAAGGGAAAAACTAGACTGAAAGAGAAATTAAAACCCCTTTAATGGAGATTATGATCTTCAAGCCTTCAAGAATCGAATCCTCACTTCGAAGTCATCCTCCAAGGTCTGCTGCCGCGAAACTACTTTATCAGGATTGAGAATTTTCTGTGTTGTATGTTCAATGTCTAAAAGTGTGTCACTAAATCAAAAAGCACTTTGTGCTCCATTTGAATTTGTCGTAACTTCTCCATAATAAAAATATTTTTATTAAAAATTCACTTACAAACAAAGTTTCGTAAAAATAAAATAAACATAAAAAGAACATGAAAAATAAAAGAATTGAACTGTAAAAATATGACATGTTAATGATTCATCACTAGCTAACTCTCGTTGGGTGGATATGTGGAGTACTGTTGAGTAACTCAACCACCGACCATCTACCAAAAGCGTTGGCATTTTTGAAGATGTTTGGGTCGGGAGATTATTAAAGGTGCATGGAGGGCCTTAGGGGAGGTCTAAAATGTGACAGGGGTAGCCGATTTCATTTTGCATGTTAGTAACCAATTGAAATTGTGGAATAAGACTTTTTTGGGAATGTTAGATCAATTAGCAAGGAGACGAAATCTTCATTTACTTAATGAAATTTGTTCCAAAGCATGCTAAAAGAAGGGATTCAAACACCAGCGCTCTTCACCTGCAAGATGAGAATCGTAATTGGTGTATGGTTCTTGAAGTCACTAAATCAATTTGTTGTAAGACATGCAAAACTTTGAGAGTGCAAAGAAAAATCTCGATGAAATGAATGAGCGAGAAGCTTTATTTCCATTCTCACAAAGGCTCCAGGGGGCAGACGGTATGCCAACACTTTCAAAAAATATTAGGATGTGGTTGGAGAGGATGTCACCCGAAAGAAAACTATCATTTTTAAATGGAGGTGAGGTTCTTGATGAAAAGTTTTCTCTTTTCCATTTCTTTATTCAATGTGATTACTCCTTTGAACGTTCAATTTTTTCCATGTGCAAGTATTTGACAAAAACACATAAATCACATAATAAAAACATAATTAAATAATATTAAAAATATAACATAACTTACAAACAAAGTTTCGTAAAAATAAAATAAACATAAAAAGAACATGAAAAATAAAAGAATTGAACTGTAAAAATATGACATGTTAATGATTCATCACTAGCTAACTCTCGTTGGGTGGATATGTGGAGTACCTGTTGAGTAACTCATCTTTCTTTATCTCACTCTGACCATCTACCAAACTTACTGGATCTTTATAATGAGAAACCTGGACAAGGGGAAAAGAGAAAAGAAAAACCATTTAGATTCGAGAAGATGTGGTGTAGAAACTCCAAAAGTCAGGAGATTATTAAAGGTGCATGGAGGGCCTTAGGGGAGGTCTAAAATGTGACAGGGGTAGCCGATTTCATTTTGCATGTTAGTAACCAATTGAAATTGTGGAATAAGACTTTTTTGGGAATGTCAACAAACAGGTAGATCAAGCGCAGAAAAAAATTTCATCTCTGGTTAGCAAGGAACCTACAGAGAGAAATCTTCATGAGCTTAAGGAAAAAAAAAAGAGAGAGACCTTAATGAGCTGTTCCAAAGACAAGAAACTATGTGGAGAAAAATATCCAGAATCGAGTGGTTAAAAGAAGGGGATTCAAACACCAAGTTCTTTCATGGGAGAGCAACGACGCGGAAAAAAAAAAAGAATAAAGTCACAACGCTGCAAGATGAGAATCGTAATTGGTGTATGGTTCTTCAGAATTGGAAAATATTGCAAATAAATTTTTTGTAAATTTATTTAGCATCTCTAACCGAGTAAGACTTGCAAAAGTTTTGGAGGGAGTGCAAAGAAAAATCTCTGATGAAATGAATGAGTTTATTTCTATGTCGTTCACAACATTTGAAGTTAGAGAAGCTTTATTTCAGATGGTTCTCACAAAGGCTCCAGGGCCAGACGGTATGCCAACACTTTTTTTCAAAAAATATTAGGATGTGGTTGGAGAGGATGTCACCCGAGCAGCACTATCATTTTTAAATGGAGGTGAGGTTCTTGATGATATAAAGTTATAAACCACACTTTTTTTTGTTCTGATTGCTAAGACCAAATCCCCTCTAAATATGACCCAATTTAAGTCCATTTCTTTATTCAATGTGATGTACAAAATTATCGTGAGCATATAATAAAGTACACTATTATAACAAGTTGCAAGAAAGATTGAAAGACAAGTTTTAGAATCCTCCTCTTGAGTATCACATCTTATAAATTCTGATGAAATGAGCAATTGTTGCTTTTGTTTAGAATAGCATATCAGTGTTCAATTTCGCTTCTTCTTCTTACGGTATCAAAAATAGGAAAAAGTTTAACAACAAAGGCAAACCTCATTTTGAAAAGGAAAAAGACGGGAAAGGACCGTTAGAACCCAAAAGGAAATAACGTACGCTCCTAGCTCTAACTTGTTTTGAATTTAATATGGTGGATGTTCCTCCCAATACTTGGTGGTTAGATTGCTATTCATGTTGTGAATTCTCTACGAAGAAACCAAGTAATTTTGAATCCAAGATTGTGATGGGAGATGGAGCTAGAGCATCGTAGAAGAAATAAGTGGTATCTTTATGTTTGCCTTACGGCATGTTTTGTTGTTAAAAGACGTGGTCTATGTACCTTATGAGAAGGAATTTGATTTCAGTTTCAGCTTTAGATAATTATGGCTACACTTTTGAATTCGGCAATGGAAATCTTGTTATTTATTCTAATTCTATTGCAGTTGGTTCAGGAGTTTTGTGTGATGGGCTATAAAATTTTGGAATGATATCTGATTAACTACTATTGGATATAAACATAGTAGGATTGATGAGAATTCTTCTATGTTATGGCATAGGCGTTTGGGACATATCTCTAGACCTCGTATTGAGAGATTGGTTAAACAGGATATTCTGCATAATCTAGATTTCTCTGATTTTGATACTTGTGTTGATTGTATTAAAGGAAAACTAACTGCCAAAAGAAATCAAGGATCTAATAGATGTTGAAGTGTTGGAATTGATTTCACAATGTGTGGACCTATTACACCTCTTGCTATGGGTGGATACTGAATTATTTCATCAAGATATTTGTCCATTTGGATTGTATTAGATTTCTTTAAGTGGTTATCTATGGGTGGATACGTATTTCAACTTTTGATGATTTTTCCATTGAGATCTTCTTCATGAAAAATCTAGTTCCTTGGATGCTTTTAAATCCTTTAAGCTATTAAATGGGATTTCAAATGTGTGAGAATGAGAGGAGGTGAGTTGGCGGGAATGATGAATGGAAGAGTTTTGCAAAATTCCTAGAAGGACTGGGTGAAGCTCAATATACAAGTACTTGATGAGGAATCGTGTTTCATCAATTTCCTACTCAATCCTTCTGAATGGTTTTCCAGGTGACAAATTCTAAAATTCTTATGAATCCTCGGAGGGGTCTCAGTACAAGGAAGTTAGGCCTTATAATCCTCAGTTGAAGAAACTTTCTCCCGTTCGGATTCTTTGTTATATGTGTCGAGACTCTTTCGGCGAGTTATCGAAGAGAAAGGAGGAGACTTGGATAGTGGGAGTAGTAATACACCACGTTATTCTTAGAAAGAGAGTTATCCCTGCACTAATTGTTTCTTTTCCTGCGGATGTCATGCTTCCTAATGTTCGTGATAATGTTCAAATTCTTCCAGAACATGATGGTGTTGCAGCACCACTAGTAGATCAACAAGAACATGATGATGTTATTGATGAGATTCCATTAAGGAGATCTCAGAGAGTTCGCAGGTCTACCATCTCTAATGATTACATTGTGTATCTTCAAGAACATGAGTTTGGTCTTAATGATATTGATGACCCTATCTCCTTTGAGGAAGCTATGTCTAGTTCACATGCTTCTAGTTGGCTTGATGCTATGCATGATGAATTAGTTTCCATGTCTCAAAATCTTTGTTTGGGATCTTGAAGAATTACCAGTTGGTTGCAAACCATTGGATGTAAATGGGTCTTCAAGACTAAACGTAGTCCAAATGGTAAAGTTGAGAGGTACAAAGCTAGACTAGTAGCAAAAGGCTATAGTCAAAGAGAGGGCATTGATTATAAGGAGACATTCTCACCGGTCTCGACTAAAGATGCCTTTCGTGTTGTTATGGCTTTGGTAGCTCATTTTGATTTAGAACTTCACTAGATGGATGTTAAAACAGCTTTTCTGAATGGAGATCTTGTTGAGGACGTCTATATGGAAGAGAAAGGCAAAGAGCACTTGGTTTGCAAATTGAAGAAGTCCATTTATGGACTAAAGCAGGCTTCTAGACGTTGGTATTTGAAATTTGATCAGGTGGTCACTTCTCTTGGTTTCAAGGAAAATGCTTCAGATCAGTGCATTTACTTGAAAACTAGTAGCTATTTCATCATTCTTGTTCTATATGTTGATGATATACTTCTTACAAGTAGTAGTGTTAAACTTTTGGACCGAGACAAAATGTGATATGAAAGACCTAGGTGATGCTTACGTTGTTCTAGGCATCCAAATTTATCGAGATAAGTCACGTGGTACTCTTGGATTGTCTCAAAAAGGATATATTGAAAGGATCCTCAAACGTTTAAATGTATTCTGTCGCACTGTTCAAAGATAAACTTTAATCTCAATGTCCTCAAATGATCTGAGAAAAGAATGAAATGGTAAATGTCCCATATAATTTGTTGGCGGTTTAATGTATGCAAAGTTTGTACTGTCCATATTGCTGCAGTTAATGCTTTAGGGAGATATTCACAGTGTCCGGGTCATTGGAAAGCCGTAAAGAAGGTCTTTAGATATTTGCAGGCACTAAAGAGAAATATTTGGGTCTACGGTCTACCATCCATGGTGGGGGAGATCCAAGAACTATGCATTCCAATCTTTGAAGGATAGGGTGTGGAAGATGATGTGAGAAATTTAATCTCACGGGTTTAGAAAGTATATCAAAACTGTGATATCAAAAGGTGGGAAAGAAGTTCTCGATCAAAGCATTTTGATATAAAATATCTGTTTGTTTAGAGAGCTAGAATTTCCTACTTAAGCAATGGCTTGAAAATATGTTCAGATCCTCTAACGTAAGAGAGAATCTTGTAACCAAGATGAGTAAGTTTTGGTAGTGGGAGTTTGAGATCAAATATGTAATGCTCGCTCTTTTTTATAATAGCATTTATAAAAATCCATTATTTGTCTTATTTAATTATGCTTTTCCATTATCCATATTTGGTTTCTATGTGAGTTGATGATATTTTTTGGAGAAATTGATATTACTAATGGCCAAAAGAAGTGGGAGGAATAATCAATTTTATGTTGGATCTATGATATCCATATGGATATTGCAATAGGGTGATTAATTAATCTTGCAATGTTAGCAAAGCAAGGTTGGAGGGTCATGAGATTTCCTGATCTACTGGTCTCAAGAATCTTAAAGGCTCGTTACTTTCCATTTCTTTTAGATCTAGTTAGTTTGAACATGCTATATTGATATCTTAAATTCGATCAATTCTGTTTTCTGGTTGTTTAATTTCCATCATACTCGGGTACAAATCCATCATACACATGGAGGAGTTTAATGGAAGGAAGGAAGGAAGGTATTGAATATGGGTGCTGTTTGGAGAATTGGAGATGGGATTTCTACAAAAACTTGGAGTGATCCATGGTTGCCTAATACTGAAAACTTCAAAGTCAATACACCAAGGATCACGGACCTTACTCTAAATTATGTGGATCAGCTTATTTTACAAGAGCAAAGGGTGTGGAATGAAGTTTTAATTAGAGAGTTGTTCAACCAGGATGATGTAAGAGCAATTTTAGAAATCCCACTATCTAGAAATCACCATTCTGATTCGCTTTGGTGGATTCATGATCCCAAAGGATGGTACTCAGTTAAAAGTGGGTATAAATTGGCTTGGAATAAGAGAATTCAGGATTCAAACCAAGGGATTGAAGGGTCGTCTAATTCCGTGAGTTTGCTGTCCAACTATAGTTCTTTATGGAAGAAGATTTGGAAAGTCCAGGTTCCACCAAAAACCCGTGTCTTCCTTTGGAGGTTGTGTAGGAACATTCTCCCTTCTAGAAATAGACTTGCTCTCAAAGGTGTTGATGTGGGAGATGGGTGCTATTTTTGTGGTAATCAGGTTGAAACAGTTTGGCATGTATTTACAGAATGTAGTTATGCAGTGAATATCAATTTGGAGTGTGGTTTGAGTATTGATATGAAGATTGTTATTCACGATACTAAAAGTTGGCTGGACTTTTTACATCAGGAATTCCAATCACTTGAACTACAAAGGTTAGAGCTACTTGCTTTAGTGTGGCACGACATAAGTCATTTGGATGGAGAAGAATGATGTTTGGCAGGGGAAAACTCCAAAGTCGGCTCCACAAGTTGCTTTGCAAGCCAAGCTGAATTTGAGGACTTTTAAATGTGCTACTGCTAAAGAACCAAATATGCAGAATACTACCACTTCCCCAAATACATGGTGTAGGCCCCCTCACAACTTATACAAGATTGATGTTGATGCTGCGTTATTCCCTGAAGAGCAAGCTTTTGGAGTTGGCATAGTCATTACTCATTAGAGATTGGGAGGGTCAGTTTATGGCTGTAAAATCACAGAAATTTACAGGGTCAGTTGATGCGCAAAGAGCAGAGCTTATTGCTGCTAGGGAAGGTCTGAAATTTGCCTGGGAATTGTGTTTCACTTCTGTCTTCTTGGAAGGTGATGCCAAGATCGTATATAGCAACATTGAAAACCAGTTGGAAGATTTATCTCACAATGGTTCCATTCTCCAGGATGTTTTCCTCGTTGCTTCCTATTTTTGCGTTTTTAAATCTGGTTATACTCCCAGATACTGTCTGTAATATGGTTGCTGATAAGTTAGCATCTCTACCTAGGAACCAGGATCTTAGCATTTGGCTTGAAGAGCTTCCTATTTGTATCCAAGATTTGCTTGCTGCTGATTTAGCTTTTGAATAAATTCATCTTGGAACTCAACAAAGAAAAATGTTAAAGCATTTGTAACCTTAAGTAGTAATATGTGATTGTTTACTATTTTGTCCTTTCTTTTAATTTGAAATTTGAAATTTTGGGTATTGATATTAATATTTTAGGAATAACGTAATGTTCAAGTAATTTGGACAATTACACCAACAGTTAGGTAAAATAGTAAGTGATTTACACTCTTAGAGAAATAATTAAAATTAAAATTTTAAAAAAGATAATTGTTAGAAGTCTCCCAATTTAATAATACTTGATGACTAATCTCAAAGCAATATTTATGGAAATATTTGCTCACAAGAGAATAACTTAAATGTAATGAAACTAAAGAAATTTTCTTTTATATAATAATAATATAAATAGATATAAATATAGATAAAACTAAAACAAAATAATAATACATCTCAAAACACAAATAAAAGTTAAACCAGTCTTAAATAGTTCTTTTGAAAAATTGAAATCATTTTATAAAGGATCAGATTTGAGGAAGAGCGATATACTAATGTTCATGTCATACACATTGCTAAACCAGGGCTAGAATTGAACAACCTTAGCGGTTTAGCCCACACCATCCCTTGCGCAGAGATGTTATTCCAAAAGCACCATTTACGGACCAGACAGCTTGTTGTTGACCACATCCACAATTTAGGAAGGTGCTGGCTCTGGGTAACTAAAGAGAAAGGCCCATCCCCTTTTTATCCTCGAAAAGGCTGAAGCCATTCGCAAAACCATAAACTGGCATGCTAAAATCCTGCTCTTCTGCTTCAGCTTCTATTCGTTTGTTGTTTCTAAGCCTAACCAACTTCTAAGTTTTAAGCCCAGATCAGGTTCTCACTCTTCTCTTTATTATTAATTATTTGTAGTAAAAAAAGTATATAAAGGAGCAATAGATTTATAATTCCAAATTCCGTGGAAAAAAAAAAAAGACAAGTTGGGGAAATTTTAGGTGAAGAAGACTGAAGAAGAAGGATGCATTCATAGTCAGATTCAATGAGCTAGAGAAAGTAGTTGGATCAGAATGAATGATAGCTTGCGATGAAGCATCAAGAAAACATGAACATATGATTGGGCTAAAAAGTCTCCCACAAAAGCAAGCTTAATGGGGGGCCCTCACTTGATTAATAGTCCACCTCATTCGGTGGGCTACACGCTCGCACGCCCTACACGTACGGTCCTACCCGCAAAGACCAAGTGAAAAACCACTTTCTCTTATTCATTAGGGGTGGGCTATAAGCTAGGAGAAGGCTTTGTGGTCCGTTCCGATTGGGAAGTATATGACAAGGGTGAGCACAAAGAAAGAATCTTCAAAACCAAAAACCAACAACCAAAAATAAAAAAACAAGAAAAGAAAGAAAACCAAAAAAGAATAAAGAATAAATAATAATAATGGACCTTAAGAGTCCAAATTGGAAATCCAAAAGGATTGCCCTATTTTAAATGTTTTTAGAAACCTTATCCCTCGAACCAGTAAGAACTACGAACCATACCATATCATACCAGCAATCCTCGAACTTGAAGGTCCAATTAGCTTCTCGGGTTCGTTCCCAAGCCCAATCTCCATCTCCCTCCGGTGAGCCCTCTCTCTCTCTCTCCTCTGCAAAACCCTAGATCTCACTCCGGTCAACCCTGAAGCTCGGTTTCCGAGCTTCCGCTTACGCCACCACCGATCCGCGTTTTCACCTTCAGATTCCATTGATATATAGCTGGTAGATCCCAAACCCTAACTTTCCGATTTGTCGAATTTTTTAAAATTTCCTTCAGCTGAAGCGTTTTTCCACGAATCAGTAGCGTTTCTCCTAATTAGTGTTCCAATCTAGGGTTTTTTCCCTTTAGCTTTGATTTCTCGATTTCATAACGTGATTGGGTTGTTCTTCGGTTTCATGTCTTGTATAGTTACGGGGAGTAACTGGATTTGGTAATTTCTGCGATTAAATGCTTGATCTGTGTTAATCGTCGAAAATAGTTAGATCGATCCCTGGATTGCGTTTATTTTTATTTTTTCTTCGTGTAATATATATCATTTTTATCAGTTCCAGCAGTGATAGCCCATTGAAGATCTGATATATCCCAGTTTTGAGTTTGAGCATGGTTTATGTGGGCTCTGTGGGTAGTGTGCTTGATCGAGAATCTGTTATGGACCTCTTCCAGTGAACTGTTGGGTTGTTCTGTTCTGTTAATATTATTATTAACTGTTCCTATTATAATTGAGCTGGGCCGACCCGATCCAACTGTGGGCCTAAGTCTTCGTTGGGTTCATAGACAGTGGCTCATCGAATATGTTACACTTACATCTATATGATGAGGAGGTATCTTTCAACTTAAATGAATCATGTCAGCAAAGTAAGGATGCTAAGTGCAGTGCTGATATACCGGTTTATCCATTTTGATATTATTACTTATTAGTACAACCTCCTTTGGACTTTTCCACCCACTGAAACTTAAAGCAGTTCTCCTGCACAAGCATGCCAAAAGAAGTGAAAGAAAAAAATGAAGCAAACTTCACCTGCTGTCTGCAAGCATGGGTTTATATTTCACTTTGAAATTGAGTTGTTTGTATTATGTCTTGTATGCTTAAAATATGGGTATAGACATAATAACCTTTATTTCATTTCAAAGTTTAGGATGAATGTAAAATAGGTGCTTGTTCTTTTTATTATTAATATTTTTTTCTTCTATTATGTATTAGAGTGGGTTTACACCTTGCATAAAATTTGTGTTATGCATGGCACTCTGCTCAAGATGTAAATATCTCCCGAGAATTTCTACTGATGCAAGTTTAGCCATCACTTTACTTTACAATTTCTATAAATGTGCTTTGTAAATGCTTGCTTTTATTTCAATTAATGGATTTACTACTTTGACAGTTCTTTATAATTTTGTCATTATTTACTTGTTTTTGGTTTTTAATTCTTTTCCTTTTTTAATGATTCACAATCAATGAATTTGGCTTTCCAATATGTCAGATAATCATGTGGACAAATGCAATGTATGTTTATGTTTGTTTAAATCCTGTATATTTTGTATGGGAGTGTTGATACTTGATGCCCTAGTGATATCATGTTTTCTTAATATCTGTAGTGCCCTCTAATTATCTATGTCTGGAAAATGTTTCCTGATTGTAATTCACTATTATTTAGCAATTGTTTCTTCTGGGTAATGCAGGAAGAAACATATCAAGACAAGATGGCTACCCTTGAAGAAGACAAAGTGGTGGTGACTGCTGATGTGAAAAATGAGCCAGTCAGTACTGATTCTCAACCTAGCAATAATCTGGCGAATTCTGAAACTTTGTCTGACAGTAATGTAAAAAATTCTGAGTCCCAGCCCAATAAGGATCCCAAATCACAGCCTAACAAAGGACTTCCTGCATCTGAAACCCAGGTTACTAGTGGTGATGCAAATGTAGGGACTTTGCCCAACCATGAGTTGGACAACACCAAAGAATTTCCGAACAATGAGCCACAGAATTCTGAATCACTACCCAACAACCAGTCGGGCAATGCTGGGGCCCCACACAACAATCAGCCAGTTGATTCGGAGGCACCACTGAACAATCCGTCAGTCAACTCTGAAGCACCACCCAATGATCAGCATGTTAGTTCCGAAGCTACTCTTGACAAGAAATCTGCCCCTAAGGCACCACCCAGCAACCAGGTGATCAATTATGAGGCACTTCCAAACAATGGTGTGGTTAGTTCTGAAATTCAGACTAGTAATGATGTGGTTGTATCTGAAACTCAGCACAGTGACGAGGTGGTTGTTTCTGAAACACAGCGCAGCGACGAGGTGGTTGTTTCTGAAACACAGCACAGCAACGAGGTGGTTGTATCTGAAACACAGTGCAGTGACGAGGTGGTTGTATCTGAAACACAGTGCAGTGACGAGGTGGTTGTATCTGAAACACAGCGCAGTGATGAGGTGGTTGTATCTGAAACACAGCGCAGTGATGAGGTGGTTGTATCTGAAACACAGTGCAGTGATGAGGTGGTTTTGTCTGAAACACAGCACAACAATGAGGTGGTTTTGTCTGAAACACCTCAAAGTAATGAGGTGGTTATGTCTGAAAGACAGCCCGGCAATGAGATGGTCATGTCTGACACACAGCCCAGTGGTGAGGTTGTCATGTCTGACACACAGCCCAGCAATGAGATTGTTGTGCATGAAGCTCAGACCAGCAATGATGTGGTCATGTCTGAAGCTCTGCCTGAAAATGAGTTGGCGAATTCCACAACAGATCCCAACAATCAGCTCTCCCATCCAGAAACTCTTCCTGATAATCATGAGTTCACTAATCTACATATGATTCCTGAAGATCAGCTGCCTCAACCTGAATCGCTGCCCAATTCTGAACCACTGCCTAGTTCTGAACCACTGGCAGACAGTCATCTCACAGACATTAAACCAATACCTCATAATCATATGGTCCAGTATGATACGTTGCCCAACAATCATCTGGACCATTCTGAGGCACTGGCCAACCATCATCTAGCTAACAATGAAACATTGTCCCATGATCAGCTAGCCAATTCCCAAATGTTATCTCACTATGAGCTGGCAAATAGTGAAACACTGCACAACAGCCAGCTAGTCAATTCTCAAGCACACTATGAGATAGTCAGTGCTAACACCCTACCCAGCTATGAGATAGTAAATGCTGAAACTCCGCTGAACACTGAGGAACATACCCCAGAAACACAGCCAAACAAGAGGAGGAAAAAGAAGTCTATAGTCTGGGAACACTTCACCATAGAAACAGTCAGTGCTGGATGTAGAAGGGCATGCTGCAAGCAATGCAAGCAAAGTTTTGCCTACAGTACCGGTTCAAAAGTTGCTGGTACCAGCCACCTTAAACGCCACATTGCCAAGGGGACGTGCCCAGCTCTTCTGCGTAACCAAGATCCGAATCAGTTGACCCCATATACTCCACGTTCAAGGGGAAGTGGTGCTGGCAATGCTAGCAATACACCAAAGCGACGTTATAGATCCCCTAGCACTCCTTACATCATATTTGATCAAGATCGTTGCCGCCATGAGATTGCTAGGATGATCATTATGCATGATTACCCCCTTCACATGGTTGAGCATCCAGGATTTGTTGCATTTGTCCAAAATCTGCAGCCCCAGTTCAACATGGTGACCTTTAACACTGTTCAAGGAGACTGCGTTGCAACTTACCTGATGGAAAAGCAAAACCTTATGAAGTATTTTGAGGGATTACCAGGACGTGTTTGTCTGACACTGGATATCTGGACCTCAAGTCAATCTGTAGGGTATGTGTTTATTACGGGACATTTTGTCGATAGTGATTGGAAGTTGCAGAGGAGAATTCTCAATGTTGTGATGGAACCATATCCTGATTCTGACTCTGCTATCAGTCATGCTGTAGCCGTTTGCCTTTCTGATTGGAATTTGGAGGGCAGGTTGTTTTCTATCACTTGTAATCAGGCACTGAGTGCAGTTGCCCATGAAAATCTCAGACCTCTACTCTCTGTAAAGAATCCACTTATCCTCAATGGTCAGTTGCTAGTTGGAAATTGCATTGCCCGTACTTTAAGCTATGTTGCAAATGATTTGTTGAGCTCAGCACGAGGCATAGTCAATAAAATCCGGGATAGTGTAAAATATGTGAAGACTTCAGAATCTCATGAGGAAAAATTCCTGGAGCTCAAGCAGCAACTTCAGGTCCCCAGTGAAAGGAGCCTTTTTATTGATGACCAAACCCAATGGAATACGACATATCAAATGCTGGTGGCAGCTTCTGAGCTAAAGGAAGTATTTTCTTGTTTGGACACTGCTGATCCTGATTACAAGGGAGCCCCATCTATGCAGGATTGGAAGCTGGTTGAGACCCTCTGCACATACTTGAAGCCTCTTTTTGATGCGGCAAACATTCTACTTACCACAACAACTCATCCTACTGCTATTACCTTCTTTCATGAAGTTTGGAAATTGCAGTTGGATCTGGCTCGTGCTGTTATGAATGAGGATCCTTTCATTAGCAACCTTAATAAACCTATGCAAGAAAAGATTGATAAGTACTGGAGGGATTGTAGTCTGGTTTTGGCGATTGCAGTAGTTATGGATCCTCGTTTCAAGATGAAGCTTGTTGAGTTCAGTTTCACAAAAATCTATGGCGAGGATGCTCATGTGTATGTCAAGATTGTTGATGATGGAATTCATGAGCTGTTTCATGAGTATGTGGCCCTTCCCCTGCCACTAACACCAGCTTATGCAGAAGAAGGGAGTGCTGGAAGCCACATGAAGACAGATGGATCCCCAGGAGGAACTCTGTTGTCAGATAATGGTCTTACAGATTTTGATGTGTACATCATGGAAACTACTAGCCAGCAGATGAAGTCTGAATTGGACCAGTATTTGGAAGAATCACTGTTGCCGCGTGTTCCGGACTTTGACGTATTAGGTTGGTGGAAGCTAAACAAACTCAAGTACCCTACTCTTTCCAAGATGGCCCGGGATATATTGTCTGTTCCTGTTTCTACTGTTCCTTCTGACTCTGTTTTTGATACAAAAAGCAAAGAGATGGATCAGTATCGTAGTTCCTTGAGACCAGAGACAGTGGAGGCCCTTGTATGTGCCAAAGACTGGATGCGGTATGGAGCAGCTGAAGCTTCGAATGCGCTCGTGAAAATGGAATTCTAGATTTTAGGTGGTTGTACTCTGTATGATGGTAGGTTTTCTGGTATTTTACTTTTAGTTATTAATTTCTCTGTTAGGCTATATTTGTAACATTTAAGTGGTGACTTGGATGGTTGGACGTGAATATTTAAATTCTAGTGTAGCTTCGGTTTTAGATGCTAGAATAGATTTCGCGTTTCCGTGATGCGTCAATGTAATCATTGAAGTCCTCAATGTGCTAGTATTCAGATTCAGGATTCAGGAGCTGCAGATGATTGGATTCTGCTGGTTTAGCCCCATCAGTAATCCGCTTAATTTTGAGGCGTATCGCATATGTATTTACGCATATCTCAGTCAGTATCCTATAGCCACAACAGCTTCGCAGTTGTGGCTATAAGTTGCTGGAAAATGTTTTTTTTTAACATCTTAAATGCAATATCTTGTAGGACACCTTATCTGCACATGAGTGTGTTTTTTTATTCTCATATTTTGTGTATAATTTCAGGATCTGTATCGTATTTACATGTAAGTAGGGTGTCGTAGAAGTATCGTATGTTCAGATAATGGAATTCATAATTTGCCGCGGTATTTTATTTTATTTTCGTTTCTGAAACTGGTGTCCGATCAAACGGTATGGAACACTTGAAAAATGGCTCCAAAATGTGTCATTAAACTGATATAATAGGATAGTGTAAGAGAATACGGGAATTGGCATATACTTCTTTTTTTTCCACTTCATATTTCTACTCCTCTGTTCTCTTTCTGTGGTGGCGCTTCGTGATCCCTGGCTCTTATGCCACTTTCCGTCATTTAACTATTTTGACGAAAGTAGTATTGTCGATATATATATAAAAAAAACATAATTCTTTTTAAGATTATGCTAAGGATTCAAAAATGGGAAATATAAAATGAGAAGTTTAGTTTTTTGAATTTTTAATGTATTAAATACTATACTTTTTATTTAATATTTTTCATTTTAAATTTTTAAGACACTTGTTAACAATTTTTATTTTATTCCAAAGCAAAAAATTAAAATGATAGATTATTCTAAAAACAAATCTTCGGGCCCAATCCCAAAACCCAAAGCCCAATTGTGATAGCATTATTTCCCTTGGGCCATTACTATTACTACTTAGCACTTAATTCCCGTTCATAGCTATTATTTATTTACTTTTTTTTTATGTGTATTTAATTATTTACTTACTTTATTATCAATTTTCATCCATTCTCCTCCCGTGGAGGTCCAAAAACGCTAGCACACTATCACTTCCTGATTGCGAACGGTGTATAACCATGCAAAGTGCACTTGAAGGAGAGAGTGATTGAGAAGCAGAGAGGCTGGAGAAGAGTCTGTCTGAGAGGGGAAGAAGGAAAGGCAACTGGGGAAAGGGTACAAAGGAGACAGGGAGAAGGTACGAATAATGCCCATAAGCTGTTTGATTAAATGTTACCTTTTATTCAGCTGTTTAAGTTTCGCTATTCCTCTCTGAATTATTAGGATTGTGAATCAAATCTTTTTTACACTCTATATTCCCTTGCTTTGTCATTGTCAACCAAACCTTTTATTAGGATGAAATAGGAGAAAGCAAATTATTAAACTCTGTTAAAATTGGATTTAACAACTCCTATTTCTTTCTCCAATGCCATTACATTATGTTTTAAACATAGGAATTGTATTCTATTCCCTGTTCATTTCATGAAATTATGTATTCTGAGGTTTGTTAGAAAATATGAGCATTGGGTGCAAATTTCATTGTTTTAGTTTTTTTGTTTTTTTCCAACACAAACTTGTGTTGGCACAGCGTTCAAGGCTGTGTTTCCATGAAGTAAGTTTTTTTCCCTACCCTCAAATGCTCGTTGACATGGGATGAAGCTTAAGTATGCACTATGATGTTTGGTACGCAAGAATAATAATTTCATTCTATACTTATTCCATTGCTTGAGGGATTTTCATGTTTATTAGCAACAAGGAATAGAAAATGGGATGGGTCTTATTTATTGTGATCAAGTTGGAGGTTGCATGCTCAAATCACACTAAAACTTTGTTTATTTAGTTCATGGTGTAGCCACTTAAACTTGTGATTTGATGTTCTTATTTGTTTCCAAACTTGTGTGAGGAGTCTTGAATATCACTGTTTAATCCATGTTCATGATCTTGTTGCTTTCGGGGTTCTTATTTGTCGCTTATCACTTTTGATGATGCAATAGAAATTTTGATTTTTTTGACAACTCGCGGGTACAGGTTTCTCGGGCACAAATTAAGAATCTTAACTATGGATATTGATTCTTTCAAGCAGGACATTGATGAACTTATAGGTGAATTCACTCAGGTATTATTAAGATCTATAACCAGTGCTTTTCCTCATTGTGTTGGTTTGTTATTCAAGGAGCATGTTTCCCATTATTTAGTTATTAACATGGATTTAAAATGCGGACCGCATCACCTGATGCGGCCGCAATATTGCGGTTACGGCCACCGCCACAACCGCATCAGACCGCAATTGCGGTGTGATAAGCAATTTTGGACCGCATGAAATCGGACCGCATCAGACCACATCGGACACAATATTTTTGTCCAAGCTTCAACAATCCTTTGGCTGCAATGCCCACAATGATATGCAATTTAAAACCATGGTTATTAACAATCAATATTTACTGTGCAATTTTGGTGAATCACAGGATGAGTCGACAACTTTGGCTGATATGAAGAGAGTATGGCTTTCTAAGAAGTTCTCCTACATTTATGAAGCTAGTCCTTCTACCAACCTGGCCTTCTTTATGCAATCTCTGTATGCTCATTGTATAGGTACATGTTTAACTGGTATACTCAGCAGTGATTGTCACCTAATTTTATATCTATAAACAGTAAAATGCAAGCTAGTCCCTTAAATATAGAATTTTTCTGGCTAACTTTGCTGGTAATTTGGATGTTGAATGGTTTTATTTTGTGCTGAAAGATATTTTCAAAAGTGGAAGTGGAAATCCTAAATCTAAAAGGCAGTGAAGCAAACAAATTTAAAATTCATATTTTTTAAAATTCACCAGTATCTGATAATTATGTCAGTTTAAGTATAGAAGTTTTACTTTATTAGCCTTTATTTTTTTATTTCATTATAGAAACTCTTTTATGTTCCTGTGCAGGTTACATGGTTGGTACTGCTTCTTTATCACACAGATTGGGTGGGCTTTATTGCCTCTACTGTCTTTATGAGACTCAACCATTTAAAGCTCCTTTTAACATCTATCTATCCCTTGGTATGACAATTTCCTCTTGAAAATTGACTATGACTAATTATATATTTAAGTTATTTGATAAATATTGTTTTGTCAGAGACTCAGACTCACAGTGGTTGTACAAACCGGTTTAATATTTTGAATGACTATGTATTTGTTTATACAGGAGAGTTAAAGAAACTTAGAATCCTTGTTGCTGATGCAAAAGCAAACGATATTAAAGTGGTACCTGCTTTGGTAAAAAGAATGCTGGAAAGAAACATGTTCCTTTTCGGCTCTGTCGACTTAATGGAAGGTTCTGTAACAGAGACAGTAAACCAACTCCAACAATTACAGAATGCTCGTGTTCAAGTTGCATATGAAAAGTATACCACTGCATTAGACTTATATTCAATATTATTCTTTCCTTGTCATGTTAGTCATGATAGTGTAATTATCCCAACAACTTATTGTTTTCATGTTTTCCCTGTGGATGACAGGTTATTTGATAGCACTCCAATTGAGGACTACATCCACATGGATCTTGTAAGTATTCCAGTGCTTTATGACTTGCAAAATGATTTAAATTTTTTAATGACACTGATTTGCCATCAGATTTCATGAGGATAAGTTTACATGAAACTTATATTAAGTTATTAATCTTCTTCATCTAGTGGGTCTTATGGATTGGGAGCATTTACAAGGGCTGATGGTATTATACAGTCAGCTTAAGTTTGGGGAACTAGTGGTTGGGTGTTGGTGTTTAAATGTATATGTATTACTAATTTAATCTTCTTTTGCCATCATTTTTCTAATCGACAGTTTGTCAAAATTGGATTGGATTCAGGTTGCTTACTCAAAATTATATGCTCATCTAACATGAAATGCTATTATGTAAATTACAACAAGCCTTTTGAACCAATTAACGGTTCCAACTTGAGCTGAGGCTTCTGGCTTTAACATGAAAGTATATAAAAGAATTTTTTTTTGAAAAAAAAAAAACTTGCCTGTTAATTAGTTTTATTTTATCTAGCTATCATATTATCTTTTTTTTTTTTTTTGCCGCGGGGGGTGGTTATTTGTGGCTAAAATTTGGTGAGTTTTAGGTACATGATTTTAGCATTGGCAAATTTGAAATTTGAAGGAATGGCCATAAGATCCATACAACAATTGCTAAGATATAATAACTTCCCTATTTCTGCCACACCTTTATTCCTAGTGTGGAAGGACACAATGTTTTTATATTCATGGGCAGTTGGGCAGAAAACTGATGTAATTATGATCAAAATTCGTGAACAAGACTTGTGCAAGACATGCCACTCAATTCATGCTTTCATCTGGGTCTGGGTAGATTTTGATATCTATCTTTTCAGAAACTAATCAATCTGTTGAGAGATGTATTTCACATAATCTCATACTATAGATTGTCTTTTTCTTAGTTTGTGATTTAGTTGCATTTAACTTCCCTTCTCCTTTCCACATGGCAGGGCATGGAAGTTGACCTCAATTTGCTGAAGAAAATGTCATCTGAATATGCTGAGGCCAAGGGCGTCGCTATTAAAGGTATTTATCCTTTTCCTATTCTACATCATTAGGTGCTTGAGAATAAAGATATTTTCTATGTTTTGAAAGTGATTGCTTGTTGTGAAGCCGTGTGTTCGATATTTCCTGTCATCCTAAAAGGCCAATGCAGGCAACCATGAAGATAGACTTACGGTTTTTTTAAATTTTTTTTTTGGGTCTTGTCCCCGGGAAACTGCTTTATGTAAGGACCTGTCAGTTCCTGCTAGACATTCACTATAGATGAATGTTTTTCGTAATTTGTTTAGGCTGAAAATAATGTTGATTTTCCTGACCTGCGAAACTATTCTGGACATGTACAATAATGGACTACAAAATTCTTATGATGGAATGCATATTTTGAACATGTCTGGAAGTCTTTTTAAAAATGACACAAATCAAAGAATGACAACATCTTGTCCTCTTACTGTTTGAATTCAACTTTTTTTGGGGCCTGTTTTAGATGTTCTATCTGGCTGTTGCAATTTATCTAACTTACCATACATTTAATTTTGTCAATTATGTAATTCTATGTGTGTGACTTGCCTTCTTATATTTTGTTAAAGAAGCAAGCAGCATTTTAGATGTCCAAAACATAAAGCACATATCAGAAGATAAGGAACTGATAGGAGATGTTGTGGAGAAGATTGCTGATGATTGGCTTGTCCAGAAACAAACATTTTATAAACAAACAGGATTGGGGGAGGATGAAGGATATGACCAGGAGCTGGAACGATTACTTCTAGAGCACAATCAAGATGATGGAGAGTCAAATCAAGACTGAAGACTAACGTCTGAATCGTAGTTTGTTTATCAAACATTTTGTAACGTGTTGAGAAATTCATATATTATCAACCTGTGTTTGAATAGAGAATTTCAAAGAGTAAATGCATTTTTTTTAGATGATTTAAAATCCTTCATCACAAAATGTCTTGTTTGAACACTCAACACAAGAATTCTGAAAACTTAGGATTTTTCTTTTCTTTTTAAACTTTGGTATCAGTACTGCCTCTGCTTCTTGGGCTTCTCATTTTGTCAAGTTATCTGGCGCTGGCATTAGTTTTGGTATAATAACCTCTTTCAAATAGAAACTCTATTGTTAAGTTTAATAATTCAAACAATGAATTTCACAAATGAAGGTGTAATTCAATTATTACAATTAAATTGCCTACATTTTAAATTCTCTAAAATTTTGAAAATACTCCATCCAAACACAAAACAAACAAAATTCTTAAAGTGAGATCATTTGGCTCACCAAAGTTTGGATAAAAAAATGTACAAAGAATTGGACTGATTCGCTTTTGTAATGCATTATACCGAAAAAAAAGGGTATTTTGTATTGCAAATAACCAAATTTTTTTTCTTTTCTCGAGTTGAACAGGGTTATGAATGCATGAGCCATGCCCATTTTGAGTACTCCACACTGCAGTGAGCATTAGCAGTTAAAACATAGACTTGGATGATCAGCCAATTATTTATATAGCAGCAGATAGAAACATATTTTTATTTGATTTCCATCGAAAACATAGCTAGTACAACGAAAGTGAAAAGTCAATAAGGGGAAATTGTTAAACGCACCGATCTCCTCTCCGTAGCAATGTGAAGTTGAAGTAAAAGAAAATACTAATTCCCCAGACATTTCCTCCCTCTAATCTTGTCTAATTTGTTACTGTGTATGTATAACTATAACCTAACTAACAAGATAATAATAAACTAAACTCATAGCTCAACCTCAACAAGATGAACCTTGCGTCCCTCTTCTGGCAAATGATCTATACTGAAAGTGACCAACCCAGATTCATCGTCATACGCGAAATCTACCACGTTGCCTCCCAACAAGCACCTTGTTGGTCTGTGCGACGAATAAGCACCAAACTTGCCGCATCCCTTGATCTCCATACCAACTATGCCATTCCCAACCAACCCATCATTTTTCACCTCGTACGCCAGACCCTCAATGGCTCCACCCGCATTGAACATGTTAATCAGTCCAACAGGAGCAAAACTGTGGCCATCACTCAAAACCTTAACGGGTGTCACGGCGAACACATCATGTTCGAGCACCTTGAGGGACACGGGCAACGCCGCGTTGTAAGGAAGAACCACAAGCTGGCCGGAGCGGTGGCTGTAGAGGACGCAGTCACCATTCCACTGAGAGTCTCCGGCGGCGGCAGCAGCCGCAGCCTCGGATATGAGGTGGACGTCGCGGCCTCTGACATAACCAGTGATGGGGTCGGAGTTTGTGTGGTGGAAGGTGTTCTTCCTCTCAATGCTGTTCCACGCGGCACCTTGGCAGTTATACACTCCGACCACCCCACCGTATTTGTTCATGTTCCATATCTTGAGTAAGCTCACCCCGTCTCGGGCCGGGTCGGTGAACAAGCAGTCCTTGGTGGGCCTACCTGGCAAACGGGCCCGGAGCACCGACCCGTCGGGCAACACCATCTTCTTCAAGAGCTCAAAATTATGCTTCCCGGGGGAATCGCTGACGTAGATGGGCCCACCGCTGATAGCCCGAGCGGAGCCATGGTACTCCGCCGCAGGATGAAGGGAGTGGAACATGTCCCAATCCGGCTGCATAATCTCCCCAAGAAAGATGCTATTGTACGCAACAGATGCAATGTGGATGGTGTGCGACACCGGATCTCGCGGATAGAAATCATCCGAAGCCCTCACCACCGCGGTTTGCTTCGAACTGTACCATACAGTCATACACCAATAAATAAAATAAAAGAAATATAAAATAAAAATAAATGGAGAGTTTGTTACTTACCAGTAGAGGGCATCAGTATTGTGGCTCATGCAGGCAATGCAGCCATTGTCGGGGAAGTTTCTGGCGATGGAGGTATCGAGGGCTTGATGGTACTGTTGGGTGAGTTGGACCCTGCCACCTAAGCCGGCGCCCAGTGTCTCCAATATGCACTGCACGTCCACCTTAACCCCGTCTATGCCCGCTGATGCCAGATAACTGTGCAAGCGGTCGTAGAAGTTAAACACGTTCTTGGGGTTCACCAGACCCAAACCCTGAACCGCTATCGCATCGGTTTTCCACGTGGGCTCGTTCTCCGCCACTCCCTTCGACACATTAGGGTACTTTATCTCCGACTCCATCTCCATCTCCATCTCCTTCACCCCCGGCCTAACCCCACCCCAATACCCAGTTATAGCGTGCCATACGTACACGTACTTGAGCTTGTGTTTCTGCTTCGCTATGTCAACGATGCTCTTTATCCCCTCTTCCTTGTTCTGAAATTTCGCATTCTCTTTCATCCCTGTTAGCCTCAACAACGACTTTTCTTTCTTCTCCCCCTCCTCCTCCTGAGGATCGCCGCCCACCGACTGCCACCCGTCGTCGATTATTACGAACTTCGGCGGCGTTCCTCCGCCGCCGAGGGATTCCAGCCCAGCCTCCACCCCTTCCTGGTTGACTTCCTGGTAGAACGCGTCCCACGTGCACCAACCGAAGTAATCCACGATCTCCGGGAGTTTCTTCTCGTTGCGCAATCGGAAAGTCTTGAGGTGGTTCTTCACGGCCTTGAAGGCGTCGTGGATGGTGGCGAAGGGGTCCGTCCCGGCGCTAATGAAGAGAGCGTGCGAGAACGACGACGCTTTGGTGTCGGCGTCGCCGCTCTCAAGGCAGAGCTCAAGCTGGTCCATTGGGTTCCCCTGAAGGCACGCTCTGAAGGAGCCTTCGATAAGAGGAAGGAAGACGGTGTAGACGATCTGGTGGTTCTCATCGCCGTCTTCGGATTCCAGGTGGGACCCATCTTTGGTCTCCACCAATAGGAACTGCGTCTCCAATGGAATGTCCCTTCCTCTGTCTCCCATCTTCTGGGCCATCCACCACAGCTTGAACCGGAAACACGCCATGAACCTAACGTCCCTTAGGGTTCCCAGCGAAACGACGTGCCTGCTGTCGTTTTTGTCAAACGCCGCTCCCAGAAACACTCCCTGCACTGGCCCCGACGCTGATGCCGACGTCTCGATTACGTTTTCCGGCACGCCGGTTAGAATGGTCCGCTCCTTCACGATCAGGTTCCGGTCCGAAACCCGAACCACCGGTTTGATCGTCATTTCTTCTTCAAATTCTCGGTTCCTTCTCTGCAATAATTAATAATTAATGGAATGAACATACATTTAGATTGAGATTCAATGGGCATTTGAAATCTAAAAATATATTTTTTATTTTTTATTTTTACCTTAAAAGACAATACCGGAAACGCTAGATTCGATAAATGTGTGCAGATTGGAAAACATGTAGTAGAAATGAAAACAATTCCCGTCAGCAAAAAGGATGAAACAGGAACGAGAAACAGAGAAATAAAAGAGGATGGAAGAGTACCAGAAGTTGAGAGGTGCCTGTGCTTGGGTGCGCTTCGAATTGGATAATGATGATGAATGCTTGAAAGGAATGTGTGTGTGTGTGGGTGTGAGGAAAGAATTGGGGAATTGCTATTATTTATAGTAAGAGACGAAGAACTATAGAATGAATTGGACACCATTGTTAACATGTTCTTTCTTATCAGTCTCGCCTTTCTCGTCAAACCAACAACCATCTATCATCTCGTCTGTTTCCATTCCGACGCTGTCAAACTTAAAATATTACGGTAGCTGATGGTCCAAGCTGCAGTTTTTGACGATGGATTGGATCGCCACGTCGGATCCACGCTGAAACGATTCCACTTGCAGATTAATTCTTAAGTAAATATAATTTATTATAAGTATTTAAATTATTATTTGATATATATAAAATAATAAAATTATTATTTTTACATATATCAAATTATAATTTAAATACTTCAATGATACTATTATTTTTATATATATTAAATTATAATTTAAATACTTAAATAATAATATAATACATCAAATTTCTCTCGCTTACTTGCCCCACCCACCTTTGTGTTTCTTTCTATGAAAAACTCGCACGAGCTTCTATCACAATCACGTTATTACTGGACGCGTGTGGAATCTCCGTTGGGTTAAAATAATAATTCATAAGGTCTGTTTTTGACGCCTCTCTGTTGCTTGCTAAAAGCGCAGGGGCTTGGGAACCTCAATTACACTACCTCGTTGCTTGGCCTGGGATGTTAATATTGAAAAAACTATCTTGCACTTTTTTTTTAGAAGTGTAAGTATTATATATATATATATTTTAAAAATATATAATTAAAAAATTTAAAAAAATAAATATAATAAATAATATTAAATAAAATATAAAAATAAATGTATATATTATTTGTAATAAGAATATCAAAATTATAATATTAATGTGTGGATTAACTATACCAATTTATTAGGATTAGCATTAGCATTGAAATTTTGGGTTAATCATGTTTTATTTAATTTAACATAATAGTAATTAATTGGACAAGTTCCCTAATAATTCCGTGGCATGTTGAAATTTTGGAACAAGAACAAATACGCAAGTAATAATTGGGCATGCCACGAATGCTGAATGATTATGACGAGATATTGAGATGGCCCACGGATTGATTGTATCGATAGGTACGTATTTATTTATTTAGATAATAAAAGAGTTTTGTTATATTCTTTTAAAATATTTTTTTAATAAATTTTTTTATTTAATAAAAATTTATTAAATGAAAAATAAATATAATTAGTATCTTAAAAATATAAAAATATTTTTTATTTTTTATTTAATAATTAAAAAATTTATTACAAAGATGAGTTAATAAAATTAATTATTTTTCATAATAAAAAGGGTATTATTAAGGATTATCGAAGTGGGCTGAACCTAGCATGATTTTGCAGAACAAGTAGGAAAAGTCTTGGGAATGAGTCCATCCGCTTGGCCAATTGGTTAGTGGCTGGTTAATGACTACGTTTACAGTCCGAGACTGATAGATCGCCGTTTTAGGGTGGTGTGGCACACGTATTGCTTTATTTTATGGTCATTTATTATTTAAAATTGGTTTTTGAATTTGGATATGAATATTTAACTCAATTATTGGAATATATGATTCACGCATGTCGGATCATCCACTAGAGAAGATAAGAATTTGGGGCTTGTTGATGAATAGGTTCAAGCAATCTGCATATATTTATGTATGAAGAATCCAGATGATATCAGTTGCAAAATGGAGACTAGCAAAAAAAGCAATGATATCACGATAGACAGACACTCGCTGATGCACTGCCATTTCAGACTTCCAACATAAGTTTTTAATTCTTTTCATTAAAAAAAAACAGAATAAGTTTTTTTTTAATACATAAATTAAAAACTGAATAAGTGTCTAATTCTATATACCATCTATCGATTAGATTAATGTGATTTACACAACCGCACCCAATATAGTTATTCAGTTATTGTTTAATTTTTTAATATTTTCTACAAAGGTTTCAACATGATAAACCAATAAGATTTTTCATATAAATGTGAGGGTATGTATAAATGTAATCCAAATAAATATATAAAAAAAGCATTGAAATAATTTTATATTATATCTGAAAAATAGAGTACGAAATGTATGTAACAAAAGACACATTAAAAATATTTTTTCTGGGCTTTTGCCCCATTTATACACGAAAAAAGATATGTAAAAAATATATTCATTCCTCGATAGCAGCAAGGGTTCAGCCATTTATAAATGTGTTTGATCATTAAATTAAAATATTTTTTAAAAAAATTATGTTCTTAATTTGTTCAAAAAAAATGATGATTTAATATCTCTTTTAGAAGTGTAAGTATTATATATATTTTTTAAAAATATGTGATTAAGAAAAAAATAATAAAAAATAAGTATAATAAATAATATTAAATAAGATATAAAAAATATATATATTTTATTTATAATAAAAATATTAGAATTATTATTTAAATGAAGATGTTAATTGACATTTTATCGTGGCTCCTATTTCCTGAACGACAACCGTTTACATTCATTTTATCCAAAATACCCCTTGCATTTTGTAGTTACTGCGGTATTGCCACTGTTGGGTGTAGTACGCAACAGTAACATAACAGAATATTGGGCCATAGGCGTGTGTGGGTGTCGATGACAATCATAATCGAAGACGACTGGAATCACGGTTTCCACGTGCTCCCACACACAGTAACTTTGACAATTCAAAATGACACTTGAACGATTGATAGGTACGTTGTGCAAATATCTGTTTGGCCTTCAAGAGGTTTCAGCCGTAAGATAAGACAAGGGAGGGATCCAAGGGCACAAGAAATATCTCAAAAGCTAAAAGGAGAATAAAAGCTTGGATGTATGATATTGATGGTATGGTTAACGGCGGGTGTTACTGTGCATTCTGCTAAGTTTGGATTTGTCATGTACTTAAATTTTTACTTTTTTACATAGGTTTTTCTTTATAAGTTGTATCTTTTTATTTTAAATTTATTTTTTTCAGACAGACACTATAATCAGAGGTTAGCTATAGAATAATTGTACATATTAAAATTTTTTTTTAATTATTACTATTAAAAAATTAAAATTATGTAAATAATATAAATAAAAATAATACTAGTTAAAATTATATTAATTCTTATATTTTTTAATAAATAATTATATATATTAAAAATTTTATAAATTTTAATTGATAATATTTATATATAATAAAATATGTAGAATTTTTAATATATATAATTATTTATAAAAAATATAAAAATTAATATAATTTTAATTAATTTTTTTAACAATAATTTTTTATATAATTATATAACTTAAAAATAAAATAATAACTGTATAAACAATAACTCTGACTATGAATAATATATTTTCCAATTGTAAATAGTATTTTTTAGATAATAAACAGTATTTTACCTGTTTAAACAATATTTTTTCGATATAAACTGTAATTTTTTCCGATGTACTATTTATGTATACAATAATAATTATTTGAATATATCAATTTAAATATTGGTAGTTAATTTACATATATTTTATCAAACACTATAAATTAATTATTCTGTTTTTTATTATTAAATTTTAAGTGCTAAAATCTCAAATTTTATTAAATATACATTATAATTAATATTGTACGCAATAATCATACATTATAATTATAATCATCATAATCATAATTACGATACAAGTAATTTTGTTTGAAAAAGCTCCCTTCTTTCATATATCAATATTACACAATAATGGTTAACCAAACACCAACTGGATTAACCATAATCTGACTTTAGTGTTTTTTTTTTCAATTAAAAATTTTGTTTAAGACAATGAATTAGAATTCTCCCAATAATAATTTAGGCATTCATAAGTGCAGTAAGTGCAAAGTGTCAATGCAGTACGTGCAGCACTCAAAGCCAGTTAGATAGTTTTTCTCAACATCTGCAATATGGCTTCTGGATCTCTTATCTCCTCCTGGCTTTCTTGTGAATCATCAAGCCCTTGTGAAAAGTCAGCATTAGTATAAGTTCTAATTCCAGGGCCATGTCCTCCAGTATCCCTTTCCCTTCCTTGCTGTGCTCGCCTGACTTCCTTTTGATGCTCAGTCAGTTCTAACCTCTTTCTTTTAAAACTTACAGGAGGTGCCTCTTTTTGTGTATCCAACACTAGTTCCACCCTCTTAGAGGTCCTGTTACTTTTTGCAGTGACCCTGTATCCCTGCAGAGCATCATTGACTTCTTCATGGGAATGACATTTTTGAAGATAAGGTAGGCTTCTCTTCTGGAGTTTTAATTTTCCATTTCTGGATAGCTTGTCCAAGACATAAAGCAGACTCTCGGGAAAATCCAAAATCATTTGTTGACCAAATGTAGAATTCCAAAATTTGATGGTTGGCTCTGAAATGGAGGGATATGGATGATCAAGAGTTTTTTCAAACAGGCGTTCATGAAGTTTGAGTAAAGCTGAACCAAAGTTTATTGGAGGTTGACTTCTTCTTAAGCAACTAAGAATTTCAGTCCACAGGAGCTGGAGTTGATTGTTTGTTCTTTCATCCTGCATTCCCATATTTGATAGCCATTGAAGTAGTGGACAGGAAACAATCTGCTATCAAGTTATGAAAGGTTACATACTTGTTCAACAAAATGAAAATTTTCAAGCAATGAAGGTTCTATGCAAATGAAATCCACTTCCACCCAACCAATAAATAAATACAATAGAAGACAAAGGAGAAAAGGAAGTCTAACTGAAAGAAATAAGCTCTACCATCAAGGTTATGATAATCAACATCCCATTGATTGTCAAATTTCTTAAGAAAGCGTAATTAACAAAAAGCCATCAACCACTAATTTCTTTTGAACACATCCTTTTTTGTACGGGTCTCTCTCTCTCTCAGACGAAAAGGCCAAAAGAAAGTGATGAAGACTCTCTAACATTGACAAAAACACTGTTCTTCAGAAAGTAGAGTCTAGTACATAATCCTCTGTCAGTATTACCTGCTTTTCTAGCCAATCCTACTTTTGCCTTCTATCATGGAGTTATTAGGGCAAGTACTCCCTTATCTTTCCAAGTTTTTTTTTTTTGACGGTCTCACCTTTCCAAGTTAGCAGCATATAAGTAAGAATAAATTACAGAGGCTACATTCATGCACTGTAAAGTAGAAAAAGGGGAAACAAACCTCAAGAAAAAGAAGAATATCTTGCTTCCAATGAAGGCAACTAACAAAGCATGTCAATGCAGAGGATACCCTGGGATTCATGATAAAGTGAGAATCAAATAGAGTAACTCATTGACCAGCCAAGCATGCATTGAAGAGGACAACTTATATTGACTGACCTCGAGGTCCCAACAAAACCAGGCAGTGGGTCTGTCACCATCTTTATCCTCAATAAATTCATATACCTGAGGAATGCCACATGAAAATGATCAGCAGCAATTTAAACAGACGAGTCCCTTGGTTTTCGCAAATAATTGAGATACCCATAACAGCTATGAGAGTAGGTTAGCTAATACCCAAAGGTCGTGTTTAAATAATCAAAGTGATATTCATACCGACTAAGTAAAGCAGCAAAATACACATATCAGATAGTCAATTACTTGACAAAGTTGTGATCTTAATCTCAACATTCTAATAATAAAACCCCAGGCAACAGAATAAGCACCAACAATTTATAAAATTAAATACAAAAGAAAAGCATATTGACATGCCAATGAAATTGCTTTTTACATCTCCAATTCAATGCAGGATGAAAATTATTTCAATGATATCAGGCTATTGAAAAAGTAGATCCATGTTGAAGAGGCACTTCTTCTACCATTCAACTTTATTTCATTCAAGGATATGAAACAGATACTCACACAGTCAGAGAAAGAAAGACAGAGATCAGGTAGTTAAAAAACAAGCATACAGCTTCTAGAAAGGCACATTCTATCCTTGTAATTATCCTGTCCTTACAAGACATGTTTGGACTTACCTGGCAGCAAATTTTAAGCAGTTTTTTATGCCACAGAGTATTTTATCATGGTCAGTTTTACTTCTGTCTGTTTCAGAAACTAATTCTGAAGTCTGAATCTCTTCTAGAATGCATATCATGAAAATGCCAGATAAATGAAGGACGCCAAGATCCATATCATTGCATGACAAATTAGAATCAGTGCCGCTCTCAAGCATGCCAACATTTTCATCAAAGCACCTGCTTAACAATGTGCACAGATCTCCAGAGAAATTGGTGGCTGTTGAACATCCAAAGCCTGAAGCACTAAGAGATCCATAAAGTGATTTCCATGTTTGAATAGCGAGTTCAAGCCTCAGTTTTCTTTCTGGTGGTACAAGATACTTCTCCAAAGAGGCACTAGCATTTGACGAGATCAATCTTGGAACTACAGAGTGTGCCACGATGGGGTAAATTAAAAGATGGCATATGGAAGAATATCCAGCGCTGTCAGACATCGCTTCCTGTAGTGATTTGCAGTTTGAATCACATACACAGTAATTCAGGCCTTGAGCCACTGTTATCCATATATTTAAGTAAATTGGTTGAACATGTTTGTACAAGAAGCCAATACAGGTGAGGAGATTTTCCAGGGGATCACTTGAAGAAAATATAAATTTAAAATATTCACACATCCCTTGTGAAATGCAGTCTGATAGGGGGGAATTCATAGTTAACTGAACCATCATATGGAAGTAAAGCGCTATCAAATAAACCAATGGAGAAACCTTATCCATATAAGAAATACAACTGACACTCAGAAATTTTAGGTGTTTGTTGTGATCAACTGATTGCATGCCATCAATGTACTTTACGTCCAAAGAAAACTTGTATAAAGGAGATCCCAAGATAGAAGGACCTAACTCCTTTGTGATAGCATCTATAAACTGAATGGAAGTACAATACAAGTCATAATTTTCACTGCCATCTGAGTACAAATCTTCACATACTTTTTTCATGAATGTTAGCAATGAGTTCAAGCACCACATAATACCATCGTAATTGGTAGATGGACTTTCCAAGTCCAGTTTGACTCCTTTCAGAACATATATAAATAACTTTAAGGCGGCATCATAAACAAGACTTCTATGATCACAAGTGACAGTTGGCCCTGATGCTTGACGGATGATAACAAAAATCATACTCAGATAAAAGTCCAATTGACTGATATCCCAAGGCAGCCATCTAATCAGGTGTTGCTTCCAAGAGCATTTTCCAGATAGAGAAGGTCCAATTTCAGAGATTCTATGTTTTACCTGGTTAGTTGACTGGTAGAGGACATCCCTACACTTCTGTGAAATACTATCACTGAGCAGATCAAGGCCCGTGTTCCATAACCAGATGCTCTTGCTATCAGGTCCATTCTGAAATAATGCTTTAAGAATAGGCTCTAAAACCATTTTTGTCAATGATGGTTCATTGATAGAGGTATCAAGCTTATGTAGAAAATAGCACCATGTGTTCAAGCAGGATGACTGAACTGATATATCACATTTACTAGACATGATGCCAATCAGTGGAGTCATTATTAGCTTTATGCTTTTGGAAAATCCATTGACTTGAACGCCACAATTGTTCCTTCCTAATGAATGCTGTTTCTGGAGAGAATTCTCCTCAGCTGGTGTATTTTTGTCTGAAGCTAATATTGGACAGTGAACAAGAGCATCAATAAGACCTTCCCAGGCAACCTGCACAAAGGACACTTGAAAAAGTCACATAAGCAACAATCAATAAATGATGTTAATAACTAGTGAGAGCTCTATTCATTAGTCTTCAAATGTCAATCAAATTTTTTTAAGCCACTTTATATCATGTCACTTAAAATATTGAACAGCCTTACATCCCACACATAGCCCGTCCCTATGAATCATGGATGACATAATGCAATAACTCAAATTTAGTACCTGTGTAGCAGCCTGAACTTGAGGGTCAATATCTGAAAATGTACACTCGGGAATTTTCAGCATATCATTAATTAATTGCCTATTCTTCGACGCATGGGATCCAAGCATTCGGACAAACCATCCCCATGCTCGAACAGCTTGAATCTTCATACCCTTATCTAGCAAATCCTTCATCCCACTGAGCAATTTTATCTTCATATCTTTGACAAGAACCTGTTGAAAAAGAAGGAAGCAGACAATGAGACCAAAGAGCACATGTTTAACTTTAAACCACTACATCAACCTTACGGACCAATTACGACATGCCATGGACATGATATAAATTCAAATGTTTTGTTTTCCACTTTGCAATACTCAAAAAAGTTATTAACTCAGATAACTGTCTGCCACAGCAAAAATGCAGGCAGCAGGGATTAGAAGTACCCACTCCATCACAAACTTGCCTTAACACAAAATGTTGTAGTTAGAATCATTTGCACTAGCATGTAAACAATGATAGCCTTACAGCTTAAATAGCAATAATAAATTCATGCCATACCACTTGAGTACAGATTCAGTTCTTTATATTGAATATCACATAAGGCTTTTTGTACCTTGGAGAGATCCAGTGAAGGAGGAATGAATGTAGATCTGATCTTCAACAGGCACCTTTCTGAGGCATCCCTCTCCCTCTTATCTGTGCTGAGAAGTCTCCTGTATATTGGAGGAGCCCATATATGGGATGAGTCTCTCATTTGCTCACTTAATTGACCAGATAGCTTCATTACAGCCTGTCATGGAAAGATTAAAGATGAGTATTGAAAGAAATTTGTACACTTACAAATGAACTCCAAGAATAAATATGCAAGGAGATCCAAGACCAACATAGCCAGGCATGCATAAAAGAACATTTCTAGTAAGTCAGTAGTCAAAAAAACATGAACAAGATGCTAGTATAACATTGAAATTGGTGATATAAAGTACATACACACAGTTTTGCTTTCAAGGTTATGGTGACAACACATATAGTTAGATATAATGAATATAAAAATGATGAGCTTGAACCTCTCTGTAATAGTTTGAAACCAAAAAAATCCATTTATAAAAGAAAAATAGAATAGAAGATGAATGGATCTATAGGCTAACTCTCATAATTCAAGTCTCTCCATTTTCTTTCATCTTAATGGGACATAGAGTGGACACATGATATCTGCAGATATGAATCATCTAATTAGCTCATGCATAGGCACAAGACTCCTCAGTAGAGCTATCAGACAGCTAGAAATAGGCAAGGGCCAAGCATAAGCTCCAACTCTGCTTCAATATGAGGGCTAGCTCAATTTTCCTATTTCTAGCATCAAATAATTAATTTACTGATTGGGAAGCAAGTACATTTTAGAAAACTACTACAAGGGGTCACTGGCTATTCTCTAAACCATTAAAAAAATGACTACAAGGATGGAATTCTTCTTCTTCTTACTTTTTTGGTTTTTTGTGCCTCGTATAAAACCCAAATACTTTAGATGTTGTTAAGGAAAGGGAAATGTACCTGGGTAGCTTCAAATGTTGTTGACAAAGAACCCATTGGATTGTCTAGGGCATGAACAACTGCCCGTAACAAAGTATGGAAAAGGGTAGCAAGAAACGATGCACCTAACTGTTGGACAGATATGCACCATACCCCTAAATTACAAGCAGACTGCAGCAATAATTGAGAAATTTCATCTAAATATACCACATGCAACTGGGAAAAAAAAATAAAAACTCTCTAGCGGAACTGAAAATACTATTCAAAGTGAAAGAATATCAAACTAGCCTTCAATTTCGTGCTTATAATAAGTTTGGCCAATGACTCTAAGACCAAATTGGCATCATGCACTGCAAAACCAAGAGAAAACTAGCGTTGCATAAAATCAAAGTGGGTGACAAGGACAAGGCATACTAAAAAGGTTCAACGTTCAAGTATAGCAGTGAACCCAGATACCTGGAAGCGTGGACACAATGGAGGGATGATAAATCATGAAACCCAAACACTTCAACGCTTGTGCAGCTCTAAAAGGCAAGGCAAGTAAATAAATTATTAAACATTATACACAAAGTCAGAAACAAACTTTAAATAATTGGAATGGTGATAAAGTGGAAGTTGATGCTCACATTTCTTCGTCGTCGTCTGAGATATCGGAAAGTATGGAAGAGATTATGGTTTTGGAGGATTGCGTGAGGGATTGAAGCGAAGAAGGGTTGAGGGCAGAATGTTGTTGGAATTGCAGGAGAGTTGAGTAGCCGGAGCACTTGTTGAGCTTGTCATCCGAAGAAATCAGACTATGGATTTCATCAATCTCGTCTGAGGAATACGACATTATGTTTTGTTGCAAAGATTTCTGAACCTAAACCCCCTTACACTTACACTTATACTACCTCATGCCTGCTGAAGCCTGAAACACTCAACCAATCTTTCGCGCCAGAACCTGGATTTCGCGGGGTGGGGGGAACAAGTGGGGCACGAAACAAAATTTAATTTTTTATATAAAAATGTTATTTATTACTACTTATTAATTACTTAAATAAAAATTACTAAATGTTCTTTTAATTATTTAATTAAAATTATTATTATTTTATTCTTTAACACGTCTCTTTTATTTATATATATATTATATATATATATATATATATTACATTTGTATTTTTCTATAAAAAGGATTAACAATTCCTTTCTTTTTTATATCCTTTTTATAGAAAAATACACATGTAATCTATGTGTTTTTTCTTCTCTATAAAATATATGCATTTCTTACTTCTTTCTTTCTTACATGCCAATTTTAAGTTTCTTTTTGTTTGGTTTTTATTTGGCAAAACATTAAAATTGAAGAAATACGAAGATAAAATATAACAAATGAACTAATATGTATTAACTTGAATAAAAAGAGTTTGAGTCTTTTAAATATGTTATCTTAAATTTAATCTAAAAATTTATCTATATAAAAATAATATCATTAGAAAGAGTCTTTGTTTAGATATCAAATTATCTCAAGAGATTAATCTCACTTATCGAGTGAGATAATATTCTAAAAAAAATGTCAATTTAAATGAGAAGTTTATTTATTTATTTATAGTCATTATATATATATATATATATATATATATATATTAAAATAATGCACAAAAAGTTTAGGGTTGACATTTTTTAAAAATACATAAAATTAACACGTTTCCCTGTTTTTTATTTCATTCCCCAAAAAAAATTATTAAACTCTGTTAAAATTGGATTTACAACTCCTATTTCTTTCTCCAATGCTATTATATCATGTTTTGAACATAGGAATTGTATTACATTCCATCTTCATTTCATGAAATTATGTATTATTAGATTTGTCAGAAAATAAAAACATTGAATGAAGACTTCATTGATGCTTTATTTTACAGAATTAATATATTGTTTTAGCTTTTTCTTCTAATGCAAACTATATTGAGTTGGTTAATAGAAATTGGAGGCAAAACTTATTAGAAAGTTATATTTTCTCTTTTGAAATGGAACAAATACAAAATATTCCCCTTAGCCATTATATTTTATAAGATTGGTTGATTTGGTATTATCAAGTAAAGGGCGTCTTCTTCGGCAATAGTGCTTATAAATGGATTTAATTGGGATGATCATATCAAGAAAAAATGTGGAATATCGCAATAATAGATCAAGATATTCTTGTGGCATGCCTATAGCAATATATATCCTCTTCCTATCTAACTTGGTTCGAAAATAGGTTCTTCATGATTATTTGTATCCTATACGTGGGGGCAACGAACGAGCATAAGCATAGATCCTTCATGACTTGGCGGAATGCCCGACAGCAAAAGCTATATGGATAGGAGTGTCTAATGGGTCGGGTTAACCCACTAACTCGTTAGTTTCAACTGAACTTAATTCATAAAATATAAGTTTGGTTGGATTTGCGAATTGGGTCAAGTTAAAAAATGTTCAACTCACAATGTGTAAGTCGGTTAATAGGTTGAAACACTTCCAACCCACCCAACTAAATAAACTCACGGTCCATTATTATTATTTTTTTGTAAAATCAGTTTTCGCTCACCTCTAATCTGTAACATTCACTCTTATTGTTAAATTTTTGAAAATTTTTTATGATGCTACTTTTACTTTTTCAGGATCATTGCATGTTACTTCAAATACTTTCTTCTATAAATTGTGTGACATCAATAAGTTTATAAAGAAGTTGATTAGATGTTACTTGTGGCTATTGTCCTTGAATCCAATGTAAAAAATGGATTATGATGAGTTTTGCTTGAAAAATATATGTATGACTTGGAATTAAGTGTGAAAATTACAAAGAGTTTAAACGATATTATGAAGACATTGTTTGAACATTATCAACAAATGCATCATGTTCCTTTTGATGCTAGTGATTCTAGTTACATGTCATCTGATGTTCCTTCCTCTACACATGATGATGATATTGAAAGTGATAATGATAGTTATAAATCTGAGTTTAGATTGAAAGTGAAGAAAAAATAACATGCGGTAAAAAAGAACGAGCTTAAGAGGTACAAGGAGGATGATATTGATGACTTTAATATTATTACATGGTGGAGAGAAAAAACCAAGAAGTATTATGTTCTTTCATTTATTGTTAAGGATATTTTAGCAATTTCTGTTTCTATAGTTTCATCTGAGTCAGCATTTAGTACTGGAGGGCCAGTTCTTGACCCTTTTTGTAATTCTTTGCAACCTACCACTGTTGAGACATTGATTTGTGCTCAAAATTGGTTGAGGACTCCTAAGAAACCCATAAATTTATGGGTCTAGATGAATGATATTGAGAAACTTAAAGCTAGTAGTGTGTTATATAGAACCCATTCAATTTGTTTAATGAATTATTAATTGTCTATTGCTAATTGTTACTACTTTTTTGATATGTTAGATATGTCAGCTGTTAAAAAAGAAATTGTGAGTCTTAAACATTGATTCTTTTAGTTGTTTGCAATTTAATGGTTGACTTTCTAATTATTATGAACTTATTATTTCATTGTTGAGTTTAAATTTGTATGTAATTTGATAATTGTCTTGTTGATTGTGCAGACCAAAGAGGACTGGAGGGTACGCCGTCGTGCAGAGTTCTATAACATGTTCATGGATCCTAAATACCTATGATGACATTTTAGGATGCTTTCTCCTCATTTTTGTGTTGTTCCAATCAAGTTTAAGTGTAAGCATTGTAATGTTACTCTCAAAGTGAACAAATAAAATAAGTTCATAAGACTCTCGATGCATCTAAGTGACCGTTGTGTTGAAAAATCAATGGATCATTTAGATGATAAAGAGTATATGGATAAAATAGAGAGTGAAGTCAATGATTATGTTGTCCATAATTCATATGACTTGCGTGATGACACGGACTTTGATTGGTTAGACTAATTTGTTGTTTAAGTTATGACTAATTTTGTTTAATTTATTAAAAACTTAATAAGATTTGTTAGTTGTTAAATTGTTATGTATTTATTGACTTATGGTGTTTAATTTATTTGATATTGAGATTTATGATGTTAATTTATTAGATTTTGTATGTTAATTTTTTTAATTTTTTTTTTAAATATCGAATCAACGGGTTAGACCCAACCTAACCCACTATTGAGCGGGGTCGGGTTGGGTTGGGTCGAGTAAATAAAATCTATTGATTAAGTCGGGTTGGATCGAGAAAAAAAATCTCATACGCGAGTCAAGTCTAAAAATAACATTAAACTTACCCAACCCAATTCACAGACACCCCTATATATGGGGTTGTGTAGAGTTGTAGAATAAGTTTCAACGTATTTCATAATGAAATTTGATAAATTGAATACATGATCAATTATTCTAATTTTTTAAAGACTTAGTGGAATAGTATGCAGCTGCATTATAATGTATATGGCATGAAACGGAATGTGGGTAATTCATGGTCAAATTGCAATAATACCTTAATTAAGAGCTAGTATGATTAACTAAATCGTTTGGACTTCTTACACATGCTAATAATAAATTATTTAAGATCTTTTGATCACTTATTCAAATAAGATATAGAAGTAAGTGGCATCTCCTCCTTTGAATTAGAGGTGATATAGTTTTTATTGAAAATTTTGTCAATTATTTAATAATTTGATTTTGGATCTCAAATTTGGGAAGAGAATCATTTTTTCTATGAATTTTTTAATAATTAAGTAATTTAAATCACAAATATAAGAAATGAAGAATAATTAAAACAAGTATAAATAAAAAAAATTAAAGTTAAATGAAAATAATGTAATTAAAATTGACAAGTAAATGAATAAAAACATGTGAAGAATCTGATAATTAAACTTGTAAAAATATAAATTTGATTGAAAAGCAATGAAAGCAAGTAAAAGAAAATATATAAAGAAAGTAATAAAGATATCAAAATGAAATAAAAGAGAATAAATTTGTGAATTGAAGAAAATAAAAAAAAGTAAAAAAAAAGCAAACTTGATTAAATTAAAAATATTGGTTAAAAACTTGCAATGCAGCTTATCAAATCCTCTTATGTGTATAAGATGTATATAGAGATTTTATAAGTTTCCAACTTTATTACATCGTACAAACTAATATTTATAAACAAAAATCTTAATTACTTGTAGTTATCAATAATTACTCATAATAATTTCTTTTATCCTTAAATCTTTATTGGTCAAATTATCAATAATTATTAAATAAATGTCTGTTTCATACTAACATATATTAAATGATTGCAATTTCAATGTTGCAGCTTCAAGGCATTGCCTTGTGTATTCACTTCTAATCATGAAGTATGGGTACTGGGGAGTAAAGATAGAAACAAGTCAGGTTAGGTCAGACTTCACTCTAAACAGGTCAGACTTGTGTTACAAATATCTGATCTGAGCCTGACCTATTACCTGTCAAAGACTTTTTTTTGGGCTTAGTCTGACCTGTTTAAGAAGTCTGACCTGACCTGAAGCCTTTTTAGAAACTTAGTTTATATTAAGACCTCTAAATAGGTCAACAGGTTAAGACTTTTATATAGGTCTCAAATAGGCCTAAGTTTTTAAACAGTCCTTGAAAGGCCATTGAAAAAAAAATAATTTTATAAATAAATATAAACAGACTAGCTTAGTAGGCCTAACAGACTTTACTGAGAGGTCAGGTCTGACCTATTAAATGAAACAGACTTTTAAAAAAGTCTGAGCCTATCTCATTTTTTAAACAAGTTAGGCCACAGGCCCTTAACAAGTCGGCTGACCTATTTCCATCCTTATTGAGGAGAGTTTATGTATTTGACAGCAGATACAAAATTTAGAGATATAATATTTAAAGACGATTGTAAAATGGTAAGATATGCAATCTTGAGATGTAACCTAGACTTGTCGAAAACTAAATACTTTCCTACTTGACATTTTATTATTGAAATCATTATTTTTATGTGTATGGTTCTCTTGCATTTGTTGCTAGATCAATGTCATTGCTCATCGACTTGCATGTTGGTGTTCTAGGCTGGATGTGAGGTTAGGCTGTAGATTCTGCTACTTATTATCTATAATATTATATTTTATGATTTTAATCTTTGTTAATTAATGATTTATTTAAAAATTGAATTAAAATTAAATTCATAATTTAAAGAGGAAATATATACTAAAATATACATAAATTAGTGCTATTTTTTTAATATGAATTATATTACAAATGTATAATTTAAAATCAATTTTAAAATTAATATATTACAATAAAACTCTTTTTATGTATTACATTTATCAATTTTAATTTATCATTCCTTGTATGAAAATATTATACAAAACAATATGTTACTCTCATAATAATAAAACAAAATTCACACATAAAATTTTCATCATCATCAATTTTTTATCTTTTTTTTCTCTACTTTAAATTTTAAAAGGTTAAGTTTAGGCACAAAATATTTTGTGCAAAAATAATTTAATTTTCTTTTGACGAGTTTGTACTTTGTCGGGACGAAAGAGAGAAAAAAAAAAAACTGCTCTCTCTCTCTTGAGTCTCTCTTTCTATCTGAATCTTCCCCGATTCGGCGAATAGGTTTTCACCCTCACACTCTTTCTTTCTCTCTCTGCAAAACCACATACATCTAAGCAAGCAAAACCAGAAGCAAGGGTTTTTCCCGTCAAATTTGTTAACTATAGGGTTTCTCTAACTTCTCATCTCACTTTGATTTTAAATGTAATTCAGATTCATTCTACTTCGCTTCTCTCGATTTTAGGGCTTTTCTTCTCTTTCCCAAAACTCCCTCACAATTCGATTTCGATTCTGATTACTCGATCTCACCATGGAAGCCCGAGATTTATCGTCGTCTCCATCACCGTCGTCAACCGCCAACCGCGATGCTTCTTCCGCCTCCGACGGCGATGACGGCCTTTTCACGGTCACCGTCGCGCTGGCCAAAGACGCAGCCTTGCATTTCCAGTCAGGCAAGTTCGCCGAATGCGTCGAGGTCTTGAACCAGCTATTGCAGAAGAAACAACACGATCCCAAGGTAATAATCCCCTTTCCATTTTTCATCGATACTGATCCCTCTGACGTCGTTTCCCTTTTTCCCCTGTCGTTTTTATTTTCTACGAGAAATGCTTGATGCTTCTAGGTTTTGATTGTCGCTCGGTGTTTTGTACTTTTCTTTTTCCCGCTTCTTCGTTTGGTGCTAGTTTTTGTAGTAATTCCGATACTTCACGTGATTGATTTGTTGGTTCGGTTTTATTATTGTAAGAGGTGAATTTCAATTATGGTACCTTCCGGGAACTATGGCTAGTAAGCATTTGCGGTGTAGCTTCTGTTTCTATAAATGCAAATGTGCATTGGTTCAACTAGTGTATATGAATTTCCTCGGGTAGCACTAGCAAGTATGTGAATGGAATGGATAAGTTGCGTTAAGCTGCTTTAAGTGGATGTGAATGCATTTGCGCTATGTGATGTAAGTAACAAGTAAGTACATTGAACATAGGGACTAACTTGTAAGTAACAAGCAAGTATGTGAATGGAATGGATAAGTTGCGTTAAGCTGCTTTAAGTGGATGCAAATGCGAATGCATTTGCGCTATGTGATGTAAGTAACAAGTAAGTACATTGAACATAGGGACAAACTTGTTAGACTTGTAGAAGAAACACGTACGGTGGATCCAACATGGAAAGTTTGAATAACTGATGATTTCGCCGGAAGAGGAATTTTGAGCCCATTTTCTGGATAAGGACAATCTTTATAAGTTGGATTCTTTTGTCGTTTTGTTAGTTTTGGTTCTTGACGTTAATGCGACTTGTTTGGTGGTGTAATTATATATATATATATATATATATAGGATGGTTATTTGTCGCTTGTGCAACTCGAAGTTAACATAGTAGATTGAGTAATGATAGTTGCACAAACTTGTACTCACACTGCTCACATACCCCCATGCAAGCCATTGGATAACATCTTGGTCCCACTGTAACTTGTTTTTCCTAATGATCCTGATTGTGCGCATACCTCACATAGTTTGCGCAAGTATCTTTTACCTAGTAAATTATACCATCTTTATTCGTAGCTTTTCATGGAATTAGAAATGTCTTGGCTCTGAATTTATAGTCCTTACTTATGCCTTTATGCATTCTCCTAATGGATTAGGTCTGCTATATGATGAATAAATTTAAATAATTGAAGGGGCCTTGGAGTAAGTATACCTGTGAAAGTGACTTTTGTGGAAGAAATAAATTGGACTTTTATCATCATTTTTTTTCCTGTGTTTTAAAAAGCATGGATTTGGTGTTTGTGCTCACTACATATCAAGTGTCCCATACAAATGTGCAATTAAAAATTCTAAATGTTTAATTTGTGATTGATTTTTCGGATGACATTTGAGACAGAATAATGTTTGTAGAATGATAAAAATTCTCTATCATCCATAATCAAGCCTGTTAAGAGCAAGGGAGGATTTGGTGGGTTCGTAAGTTGATATAACCCACCAAGCTTTGCATCATCTTTATGTTGAGTATTTTTTAGATGTTCTCTAAGACAATCCTTTTTCTAAATCCTAACGTTTAAGGTTTTAAATCCTAATATTTCAGGTCCTTCATAATATTGCAATTGCGGAATTCTTCCGAGATGGTTGCTCAGATCCCAAAAAGTTGCTTGAAGTACTTAATGGCGTCAAGGTATGCTTATTTAAACTTCATCTTTTTTTTTTGGATATCTGCAAAGTGTCAGTTTTGCAATAGCTTTTGTTATTCTTGGTTAGTGTTTGTGGGAAACCATTTTTTTTTTACCTTTATGGATTAGAAAACTGCAATTTAATGACACTGACACCAATTGAGAATGTGATGACAAGATTAAAATGAAGATAGACTTGGGTCATAATTTGTGCTCTTGTAAACTCAAAATATCAGTAGTTTGTGAGCCTTTAGACTGATTCATTTAAATATTTTATTGAATTGCTAAATTGGCACTTGGCATCAGTTGGTGGAATGAATGTTTAAAATTGTAGAAGACCATAGTTGTTTCTGTCAGGTCTCATGATTTTAATCCGCAAGTTTGGTTTCTTTCATTGGGTTAAGAATGCAGATAAGATTTCACTACCTGTTGGACCTCGTATACTATAGTTGATGACATTTTTTTTAAAAAATTCCTTCTTCTGGTATTTATGATGTTTTTAAAGGAGTAAAAATATCAACATCGTGACCTGAATGATAATATTGAAAGTTAGGAAATGCTGGTGGAGAAGGGTTGAATAGGTTTTCCTCATTGAATACTTATCAAGTAAAATTCAATGCAGAAGATAGGAAATCTTGTTTAAGTTTTCAGTAATGTGGGCTTTAAGTTTTCACATGGTTTGTCCCATTAATGAAGTGGTCAAGTGGGGATCGCATTTGTATAGAAGGTTTTAAAATTGACTTATGCTGTTTTGGATTATTTGAATTGCAGCTGAAGCACCCATCTCTTCTTATTTGTAATTTGTACTTATCCCTTTTTTTTGTTGATTGACTTGATTCAGAGAAAAAGTGATGAGCTTGCTCTGGCTTCTGGAGAACAAGGAGAGTCAGTTAACAATGTTGGAAATAAAGTTGTTGTGGGATCCAAAGGAAGTAATGCTTTGGCACATCAGTTTTCAGGTGCAAATAGCACCACTACAATGTATACAGATGAATTTGACTCTTCTGTGGCAATGCTAAATATTGTATGTTTATTTTGCTCCTTACATTAATTTCATTTATTTCTCACTTGTTGCTTTGCTAGACATATATTTGTCATTATAATATCTTTCTTGATGTATTTTTGTTATTTCAATCTCTCTAGGCCATCATCTGGTTCCATCTTCATGACTATGCAAAGACATTGTCAGTTTTGGAACCCCTCTTTCAAAATATTGAACCCATAGATGAGGTACGTCATATATTATTTAGTGTTATTTTTCTTTAAAAGTTACATTGATGTGTTAATGACTTTGTTTTGCTCTTTGCTCTTTGTTCTTTTTCCAAAAGCAGACAACAGCTCTACATATTTGCCTTCTGCTGCTTGATGCTAGCCTTGCTTGCCATGATGCATCAAAATCAGCTGTAAGTTCTATTTGATAATTTGACTAGTTGGTTTGCTTTTTAATGATTGCAAGTTTTGTAACTTAATGCATTGCTGTCAACCATGATTTTCATGTTTCATGTGTGTATTATGTTTTTTTTACTTTTTGGCTAGTGTTTGGCTAATTATTTCTTCAATAAATATATAAATATTAATTTTATATACATAATTTATGCATATTTTTTAATCTAAATTTACCTTAATCCCAGTTGAACCATGAGCCTCTCATTTCTGGTGATAACTCAAATCTTTCTTCCCAATCCAATGTTGGGCATGCCAGCTGAATTTTTTGGATGGTGATTTGTCGAGTTAATCTGTTTCAATCCTTTTTTTTTCAGCTATTTGGAGGTGTTCTTTGTTGTGTACATATATTTACTTAAAAGTGTAATTCTCAGTCATCAGAGATGGAAAATGAATTTACTGATTGGAGGCTGCAAATGCTTTCATGATTATAAATTAGCTGTAGCATTATTTGTTAGGATTTGGATCCTCTCATTTTTGCTCCTTACATAAAGCCCTGTGAATTTAGGAGAAAGAGAGAGACACAACATTGGGTTCATGTGCAGGAAATGTGGGATTCCTGTAACAGGGTGTTGTATTTAACTATTTATCTCTTTATGAAAACATCAAGGTTATGTTAAGAGCTAAAATGAGGGGATCCAAATCCATTTTGAATACTCTGCCCCATTATCCCTAATTTCTCCAATAAATTATGGTTTAAAAACTTTCTTGGCATATGTTCTTTCACTCTCGCAGTTGCAGTCTCTGTCTATCTTATTTAGTTTTTTGAATGAATGGCTTAAAAATTTCGTTGTTTTCATTTTTTTAGCTTCTGTAATTGTACAAGTGCACTGTTCTGAGCTGGAATCTGTTTGTTTAGGATGTGCTGACTTATCTGGAAAAAGCATTTGGTGTTAGTAGTGTGAGTCAAGGTGACAATGGGAACACAGCACAGCAACCATCTGCAAATTTAATTACAAAGTCTTCACCTGTTGCCATTAGTGCATCAGCTGCTGATGCATCCAGTTCAGATTTAGGTTCAAGTGCTAATGCCTCTGAAAATCATCTATCCAGAGCTTTGTCTGAAGATACACTTGATTATGAAGCCATGATTTTGGATATGGGTGGACAAAATTTAGTCAGGCCAATGGGCCCATCGTCAAGTGATCTTTCAAGGGCTCTGGTTGATAGGTTTTCTACTGTTGATTTAAAGCTTAAGTTGCAACTTTACAAGGTTCGATTTCTGCTGCTTACTAGGAACTTGAAGCTAGCAAAACGTGAAGTCAAGCTGGCTATGAATATTGCACGAGGAAGGGATTCATCCATGGCTCTTCTTCTGAAATCTCAGCTTGAATATGCTCGTGGTAACCACCGCAAAGCAATAAAGCTATTGATGGCATCAAGTAATCGGACAGATCCAGCATTTTCTAGCATTTTCAACAACAATCTTGGGTGCATTCATTATCAGCTTGGGAAATATCAGACATCCTCATTATTCTTCTCAAAGGCATTAACTAATTGTTCATCTCTGCGGAAGGACCAACCATTAAAGTTACCCACTTTCTCACAGGATAATTCTCTCCTTATAATTTATAATTGTGGTGTGCAGTACTTGGCTTGTGGGAAGCCAATTCTTGGTGCTCGCTGTTTCCAGAAGGCCAGTTTGGTCTTTTACAAACAGCCTCTCCTGTGGCTCCGACTCTCAGAATGCTGTCTGATGGCTTTAGAAAAAGGCCTAATTAAATCAAGTCGGGTTCCTTCAGAGAAGTTGGAGGTTGGAGTTAGTGTTGTTGGGATGGGAAAATGGAGGCAACTTGTTGTGGAAGATCAGATTCCAGGAAATGGACATATGGACTCATCTGAAAGGGATGATTGTTGTCCAAGCGATGATGGGCAGCTCAAGTTATCAATGTCCCTTGCCCGACAGTGCCTCTTAAATGCTCTGCACTTGCTGGACTCCTACAGTACAAATTATTTGAAGTCTGGATTGCCCTCTAATTCTTCCGTGGAGGAAAATGATACAAGTGAAGTGTCGTCTTCAAAGAATTCAAATCTCAAAAACTTACATGGCATTGATTCAAAGGCATTTTCAATAGCAGTAGGTTTAGGTCAGGTTAATTCAAATGGGGACACAAAAGAACAAAAGGGAGGAACTAGTCAGGAACTAGTTCAGAACTCCCTCTCTTATTTTGAAGATGTTTGTAGAAGAGAAAATCAATTGCTTAAGCAAGCTGTTCTTGCTAATTTAGCATATGTGGAGCTGGAATTGGACAATCCTGTGAAAGCACTGTCAGTTGCAAAATCTCTCTTAGAACTTCCAGAATGTTCCAGAATTTACATCTTTCTTGGCCATGTTTATGCAGCAGAAGCTCTCTGCTTGCTAAACAGACCAAAGGAAGCTGCTGAGCACTTGTCATTTTATTTGTCTGGGGGAAACAATGTTGAATTGCCTTTCAGCCAAGAGGACTGTGAGAAATGGCGAGTGGAGTGGACTGCTGAATTTGAAGAGGTAAATGGAGGGTCTACGGCAGCCAAGAATTCTTCTCTTGAGGACACTGAGAGTATTGTTTTCGTCAAGCCAGAGGAGGCACAGGCAACAATTTATGCAAATTTTGCAGCAATGTCTGCGATGCAGGGTGAATTTGAGCAAGCCAATATATTTGTTACACAGGCATTATCCATATTACCAAACAGTCCAGAAGCCACGCTTACTGCAGTTTATGTGGATCTCTTGCTTGGAAAATCACAGGAAGCTCTAGCCAAATTAAAACGTTGTAGCCGCATTAGGTTCCTTCCCAGTGGAGTAACATTGAATAAATCTTCTTGAGTGTTGTATTCTTCGGTTTTATCATTGTGCCTGGCCCACCTCTCAGCGTTAGTTAGCAGGTAGCTTAATCATTCCATAGCATTTGTAACATGAGGAATGTTAGCAACATATTTTTTTTTGGACACTTATTTCAACACTTGTTTTACAATTGGTTCATCTCATACACTTGAAAGGATTATTAAGAGAGAGATACTAGCTATACATGTTTTTAAACTAATAGTAAAGTAAGTGTTGAAAGGAGTGTCCAAAAGAATGTGTTATTAATATTTCTCTTTGTAACATATATAAGTTCAATTCAGAGAATAATTTTTTATGATTCGTTTTTCTTATAATTCTCAAATTTAGGGTTCACTTATAGATGGTGGCTGTGTTTTGGTTAGTGCTGGTGCCCCACCTTTGAAATTTGAGGTGTAGATCTGGTTCGGATTGTGTTTTTAGAGGCTAATTTAGTTGATATCCAAGAATAGAGGTCATGTGCTTATATTGAGAAAACTGAAGAGTTGATAATTACTTTGAAATTCCTTTTTCAATCCGAGGGAGTTCGCTCTTTCTAATTCTCACTCCCTATGGGAGCTTTTATCCCGATGACTATGATCTCGTGACTTAATACTTTTTCCAAGTTGCTGTTTTGCTGTGCATATATGTGGTGTGTGGGCAGGTGGTGCGAGCAATGTGGTAGATGCCCTGCTTTTCTTTTCCTTTTTTTTTTTTTGAAAAATAAATCTAATGTTGTTGGGTCCTTCACTTTTGTAATGAAGCTGATATGGGAAAGCTTTTACTTTTTATCACTTCGATTGAAATATCCATTTTTACTTGAATTGAAGTCTTTAAACAACTAAGCCGGTTTAGAAACCTTTCATGAATTGTAAATAATAACTCATGGAGCTCCGAATACGTAATGCTTGGTTTGAACTGATCGCAACATCCGTATAAGCTTTTGAGCAATATTTGAAGGCGACATGTCTGAAACATCCGTCTAAGCTTTTGATCAACATTTGAATTTGAAGCCCCTCTTATTCTTACGTATCAACGATTATAACTGTAACTAAATTTTATCAACATACATCATGTAAATATAATGAAGTTGTCAAATAACGTACTCTTTGAAATCAAAATCACCTTGACAATTATTATTATTATTTTTAAATGTTTTGATGCAAGACACTGTAGAAGTAAAAATACGGGCAGCCCCTTGATTGATTTAATTTGGATTTAATTAGTTTTTATAAAAATAGAATCAATTCAATTAATTTATTTTTCAGGACCCCGAATGAATGACTGAGTATTTTTCTAGACCATTAGACCACTTTTTTAAACATGACGTGTATGGAATTCGTTATGTTTTAATTTCATTTTTGAGATTTTTTTAAACCTTAATGAGATATTTTACATATTAATGGGTAAAATGTTAAAAACCCTTCCAACGGTTTTAAAAAAAGTTAAAAGCCCCACTCAATTTTTATTAAATATTCAAAAAAACCCACTCCATCTAATAGACAACCAAAAAGACTTTGCTCAGATTAGTTAGTTTAATTTTAAGTCGTTTTAACTTGAATTAAACAAGTTTTATGTTCAAGGACTTTAGTTCAAGTGGTTCTAAGTTATTTTATAAAACTGCTGATTTCGAAATAAATTAAATTCCATTATAGCCGCTTTGTCTAGTATAATGCAGAATTAGTAAGCGTTGAGGGAAAGATTAACAGTTTAATAAAATATTATAAAATATACATGTATCTGAATAACAGATGATAAATATGTGTTTCATTTTCTTATCAGCGTTGCCACTTTCACTTTAATTTTTAAAGTGCAATCTCACTATCTAAATCCATAAAAATATTGCTATTTGGACTTTAGTTATAAAATATATATTAATAAATCAAAGTGGTTTTTTTTTATTTAACGAAATTGAATTATACTTATCTCTTTAATAGATTAATAGCTCAGCTTGATTAATTAATGTCTTTTAATTAATTTTATATATATATATATTGTTTAATTGAATTATTAACGAGCTTGATTTTCTGTAAAAATTATTTTATAACAAAATTAATTTATAACAAAATTAATTGATATAAAACTAATTTTACGTAGGAGTTTATATGTCTCTTTCCATCTTCACGATCAAGCTGTCATCAAAGCTTCATAACTCATAAGCCTTGTATCTTTTTCTCCGCCTTCTTGTCCGCAGTTTTTGTCATGCGTCGTACACCTTCACGGCTTCTCTTATAATAATAAGAAAAAAATGAATACCTTAGAACACTAATTAAGCATTTAGGCAGAAGAAGGGCTTTAGTATGTGTTTGAAAAAATTACAAAAATTAGATTATTTTAATAATTGATTATTGTATAATTTTTTTTTTATATAATCGATTATAAGAAAAAAAATTTATATTTTAATATGTTAGTTATAAAATAATTTTAAATTAATCTGTTTAGTTTGAATGATATAAAAAATAATTATTTTTATGTATTAAATTACCAAATTAGATATAAAATAATTAAAAAAATTATTTGATTAATTAAAAAATTATTTAATTAATAACAAAATAATATTTGTATATCACTGTTAAAAATAATTTTAACAATTTTTTTGTAAAATACTCAGAGAAAATGATTCTCATCCAATAACTTTTTTCTCAAAAAAAAAAACTGTTGAATTTTTTTCAATAGAATGCCAAACATGTTGCTTTATTAAGAAAAGACTTAAAATGTTATAAAAAAGCTGTTGGAAAACAAAAAAATCGTCCTCAACCATGCTCTTCGTCTTTCACTTTTTGCTGCAAGTTTGTGTTGCTTGAGACTAGGAGACGCAGCAAGTCTGTGGCTTCCCTCAAGTTAATTAGCCTCTATGTACTCTTGCTTATAAGTGGGCAATTCACGCTTTTAAGAATTAGGCTGAGAAACCTAGCTAGTGCTTTTCTGTAATTATGTTTAATGAAATACTTTTCAACTCCAAAAGAAGATCTCGTACTATATAGAAATTTAAGAATTTCTTTCTAAAATAGTCAGTTATATATGTAGTAAGCAGTAAATATATATTTTCCGGTCAAACCATTAAATCAAAATGACCAAACCGTTTAAATTAGACACACTCTAGTTTGACTTCAAAAGATTAATTGGGTTTTGTTTGGTTTAAAAATTGCCAATTGTATAAGGTTAGCTTGTTATACAATTAATAAGGACAAATTGTGTCAATTAAATTGGTTAAAATTCAATTCTTATCAGAATCATTTATTAGTGAGTTATCTGTACTGTATATGCTATTAGACTTGAAAATTTGTCCGGACTCTAAGATAAGGTTACCATTGACCCTAATTTTTTTGTCTATAGACAAAAAAACTTGGTTCATGTTTAGGTTTGAAATATAATAAAAAGGCACATTTTACATTCTTAATTAATATGACATGTTTATTTGACATTTTTTTCAATTTTATTTTGTATAAGAAACATAGTAATAATAGTAATTATTATACCTAAAGTTGTGACCATCATGAAAGTGCGGGTAAAGGGCTCTGTTTATTTATTTATTTTTATTACAGTTAAAGAACAAATAATGTTATTTCGTTAAGAAAGTGATTATTCATTTATAAAAAAATTACCGTTTTATACAAAATGATTATTCTGATCAATAACATAACTAATCTCAATAAAATAATCATTATTTAGGCTTTACTTATAAATAAAAAATAAATGTCCCGTCTCTCTAAATATGGGATTGCATTTGTCCTAAAGTGCAACAATCCCTTTAAATTATGAGGCGGAAAAATTATGCAACGAGAGAAACTTGCAATTGAGGTGGGGCTAAGATGTTGCTTTGGAAGGTGGCATAGTTATTATGTGTGATAAAGGAAAAAAATTTCTACAAATTTAGACCAACAAGTCAATAATATGTTTACACATTATTAATGAACAATAATTAATCATGGTTAATCATAATAAAATAATTAATGAATATTGATAATGTGTTAGTATAGTATTGACTCATCCTATATTAATTCTTATTGACTAAATCTGGACAAAAATGAGCTCATTTAGATACACTTCTATAAAAAGTGCTTTTTTTATACCTCTTATTTTAGTAGTGTTTTTTTATTTAAACAAATAAGTTATTTTGCATTTAGATGCAATATTAATAATTGCTTATTTTAGTAGTGTTTTCATAAAATATTATTTAAAAATTACTTCTCATTCTATTTAAAAAAAACAAAAAATTATTAGTTTCAAAATTAAGTGGTTTTAATGCTTTTTTTTTAACTTTTTTTAAAATGACATCTAAATATACTTAAAGTCATGCTAAAGTAATTTTTTAAAAAAATGTTTTTTTATATAGAAAAAGCTTATTCAAACCTGCTTAATTTCTCTAATAAAGTGACAATTTTTTTTCATTAAGGGGGCGTTTGACACAATGGATTAGGCCTAATAGGATAAACTTATACAATATATTATAATTTTATCAGTTGTTTGGTGAAATTATAGTATTGTATAAGCTTATCCAGTAAATTCTTCTTATATATTAAAATGATGTATAATTTAATTAGGTCTTGGGGGTACACTACAAAAAAAATGGTATTTAGCCACGATTTTAACCGTGGCAAAAATGTAAAAAATCATAGCAAATACAATTTAGCCACGATTTTATAAACCGTGGCTAAGTAAGGCGTGATAAATAAATTAGCCACGATTTTATAGACCGTGGCAACATTTTGTTACCTACGGTTTATAACCGTGGTTAATTAAGTTATAACTGTAGCTAATTTTAATTAAGAATATATTCTACAAATACTTAGCTACGCTTAAATCGTGGCTAATTTATGTATTAGCCACATTTAAACCGTGGCTAAGTTATGGATTAACCATACTTAAATCGTGGCTAATATAACGGGAGTTTTATATTCATAACTGTGGTTTGCCACGATTAAACTGTGGCTAAATATTTTTTTATTTTTATTTTTAAAAAATATTAGTTACTTCCCAATCATATCACAAATGAAGACCTATTCACATAATATCAAATCTCAATCAAGTAGAGTATTCAAATCACTAATTAATAAAGAGGATTGGACAAAAGTTTTGAATATTTGTCAACTAAATCATACCCTTCATCTTCACAACTTCACTAACCAATCCAACTCAAAATGCAGACCCTAGGTAACCTTATCACTATTTTAAACCATACACTTCATGTTTACAACTTCACTTAACTACAAATCCTACTCAAAAAGTAGACTATTATCATCACTACATTTAATTACATAAACCTAAGAACTTGAAACATTGTTGAAAGGTAAGTCAGAATCAAATCTATCTTGCAAGAAATTTAAGATGTTACTCAATTGTGATTTGGTCTCATCATATCCACTTAACTTATTTTGCAAGGTCTCCACTTGTTTCTCTAAGTCTTCAATACGTTGTTGAGATGCATTGTTGCTTGATGCTCTTATGTTGCGCTGTGTGGGCATATCAAAAATATTAGTAGGACAAACACCATGTCCTAAGCCACGCACACGACCAGAGTGCTCAACTCCAAAGACTTTTCCAATTGCATCATTTGGGTGAGCTAAAATCATTGAAGGAACACCTGAAGAAGCAGCACATTCTTGATCTTGAGATAGACTCTCTGAAATCTTATCCTAAAAGTAAAGAGAAACTCATCATTTGTTAACACAAATTAATTAAAAGAAAAAGCATCTTATCCTTTGTGTGTGTGTATATTTGTCTGTTATATCTGTGGAATCTATGTTCTCTAGTTTATGTGTTAATTATAAGCACTAAATGGTTGGTGCTATTACATAAACAATGTGCAATATAAGGATGGAGTTTCACTATCATCATCCACGGTGTAAAAGACACAAATTGTGAGTAGTTATCAACTAAACCACACCAGCACCATCAATCAAGAAAAAAAGGTGTGCATTGACTAGGCCATGGCCCATGGATGAAAGCAAGGTAATAATAGCATGCACAGAAGAACCAAGATTTTACAAAATTTGGATAAAACTGGATAGGAAATAACTATATCTTAGGGACAATTTCAAGTATTATGATATTATTAATAAAGGATTAAAGAAACAAGTCATAACTTTCTCACAAAGGGAAGATGCATGTAAATGGAAATTCAATTTTAACAAATACCTTCCTAGACATCCTGATTCCGATAGCAGTGCTCTTCGATGGAAGGATTAATATAAAAATTAATAGCTGAAGTAGTTTACCATTACATTTAATTAGCATACATACATTTGGTAATTTCCACACAACAATGCAAAGTTCCCCTAGGGTAAGAAGATTGATATGAAAACAAGCAGTACCCCTATCTAGTCTTCTAATTTCAATAACACACTAAGGAGTTCTCTGTATTAGAAGGGTTCAAGAAAACATATTCCATATGGAGCCAAATGATCTGAAATCTATTGAGTTTCTAAATCAAAATTAAAAAAATAAAAAAAATGAATACTCTTGTCTCAAACCACAACAATCTCAACGAAAATCTTAATTACGCACACAATGACACAATATAAGAATGGTCGTGTCATCAATTAACAAAATAAAGAGCAAAGAAATTTCAAAATAAATAGAATTCAATGTCTTTAAATTCCTATGTAACATAGATCAATCAATGAACTAATAATTTCTCCAATTCACACCATCAAAAAATAGTTACGTACGTGTAAACAAAGTAAATCACCTCACACAGCCTTCAACTAAAAGAGACCAAACAACACCGAGAACCCAATACATTATAATTCAAACAACCATACAAGATAACAATGTGCAATAGTGTTACTTATAAACAGAAACTTACAACTATTATCTTTGTTTCTTCATTCGCATAGCTTCCATTTTTTTCAGCAAATTTGAAATGACAACCTCACCTCGACACACAGGCCTTCCTAATTTTTTCTCCTACATTAGCATAATTAAGTCGATGAAATAATAGTAACATGTACTAAATATCATAGGTTCAACCAAGGTAAGTGCATGGTCACAATCTTTGAAAAATAATCCATTTATCTAAAACTTTGTCCCAACTTATAGTAACATACCATTTCACAAGCTTTCCTAGCATTACTTTTACTCCTTCTATCATGAGAGACTTTAAGCTTCTTCCGATTCTTTGCATTTTGTGAGCATATCTTCTGCATTTGTTAATAGTTGTCAATGTATATAAAACTTAATTACATAAATAAACTTTGTGATTAATTACAAAAAAAAAATTACCTCAATCTTATCTTCATTATAATGATGCACAAAAGTTGACCACTCACCACTATCCACTCCAGGAGGGGGATTAGCAAGTAACTCTTCCTTAGTTTTATATAAGTAGAAGTACTTACACCTTAACTTTTGTTTGTTAGCCTTCCATCTATCACCCAACTTTTCCATAACCCACTTGCATGCGGCAAGATAATCAAATAAGAAATTACCCTTGAAAAAAAAATGAAATGTGATTAGTTCCAAACAAGTAATGGATGCAATACGAAAATAAGCAACTAGAAGTCATGTGATTGTTACCTCTATCATTTTTCATAGTTGACATCTTTTGTCTTTGGGCATCCAACGCCAATCAACAATATGTATAGGACAAAGAGATGGGTTTTGAGCAAGCAAACCTAAAAATCTAACAAACAAATTCGAACCATTGTCATTTCCTTGGCCATGACCGTTGAGCTCCACAATCACCTTTGAATTTTTTTCCATGTGCCAAACTTGATTTGCAACCATATTTCGGATTGTGATCTCATTAGTAGTAGTATCTATCCATGTATATATAAAGAACAATTAACAAATCTTAACTCTAGTTTGAGAAAAATAAATATGATAATGATAATATTATATTATTAACTAATCAAACATATTACTCTCACCTATTATCTTTACAAGTAAAGGGCCTTCCTTCTGTTGTGGTTGAGTTTGAGTGGTGGTAGAGAAAGAAGTTGATTGCATTGAACTACCATCATTAGATTCACAGATTGAATCATCAAGACCAACTTCAACAGGTTGTAAATCATCCTGACTATTATGGTTTTGCTGCGGGGAATCTAAGTCGATTGCATGATCTTCATCTTCTCGAAGTTCTGCCAATAATGCTTTATTTGAACTATTTTTTTTTTGACCCATTTTAAATAGGAAACCTGAATATAAGCATTGAACAAGTATAGAAATATTGACCAACAAAAAAATTAAAGAGTAAATGAACATTTATACCATGCATGCTAAAGAAAACCAACAAAATTTAATAGTAATATACATATGTTCAAACTTAACAACAAGCATCCAAAATTTAATCCTACGTAGGATTAAGCCTGATTAGGATTTGATGTATAAGCATTATTAAAAAATTTCCCATTCCAACCCAGTGAACTCGATATCTCTCATCTGTCTTCTCACTACCACCCTCTTCCCTCCTCTCTTGACCAGCTCTTCTCTGGTAACTGCTGCCGGCGGTAGCTACAATCAGCAAGGCAACCATCTCACTGTCTCTCTCCCCCATTGCAAGGTTAGCTCTCAATCTCCCCTCCTCTCGTTGCTTTCTTTATTGCTTTGGTTATTAACCTTTTGTTGTTACTTCAAATTGTTTCATAGAATTCCTGAATTTGGAGTTGCTCAATAATTTTGTTACACCCATTTTCTAGTACTTTCTGTTTTAATTACCATCAAGTCATCAATTATTCAAGTTGGTGCTCTGCGCACTCTCTGTTTGAGTATCATTTTTTCTATTTTTAAACTGATATATGTATAACAGATTCTTACTTATGTGGATGCTAATCTAAAACTGCAATTTACGAATTAGTCATGAAATGTTTCTTGTGTACGACCTTCATATGCTAGGGAATTTCTTCAGTTATCAACCATTCTTTATATGAATTTTTGCTTTTATTGATTGCTGATAAGCTATTTGATAGAATGCTTCAATGAAAATTTATAAAGTAAGAATGGTTTACTTTTAGACATGTCATCATATATAATAAATACTGTCAAGGAGTCAACCATAGGTGGCTTAGTTTGTTTATGCACACAAATTTCTAATCCAACTCCTCTATAAGGACCACCTCCATAACAAGTTGCATTCCCATCTTTGAAACCTTACCAACAAAAAAAGTAGAAAGCAACAATTCCAACTACAACAATGATGATGCAGCTACTAAAAAATCTAAAAAAAAATGCCATATATATATAGTTTCAGGGCATACCATATTTTGAAGGGTATTTCATTACTTTAATAAGTGCACTGTAGAAGTCAGTAACTGAGTATTTGAATTCTTTTAGCTGTTTCTCTAGCTTCTGAAGCATTTTGTGAAGAGCATTATTGTGTAGTCTTGCAAGTGCCAAAGCTTCTTCTTCCAGGAAGGCACATATTGTAGCTCTATTTACGAGCCTCCTTAAAAGAGGAAAGCAATTCAAAGGACCCACATTTACAAACCCAAATTTTATTCCACCTTCATTATAAATTTCTTACAATAAAATATCACTGTTAAAATTACTAACAAATTGAAATGAAGGAAATTAAAAAGAAGTTTGTGCAATTGTGAGGTAAACGGTTCAATACTTCGGCCACGGCTGTAATGTTGCCAATCACAAAATTTACAAATTCTTGTTGAGGGTATGGAAGGACCACACCACTAGATGACCTTGTAAGGAAAAAGGGTGCCATAGTCATTGCCTCCTATGCTAAATATGCAGACAGCTTTGGACAACAATTTTTTGGCTTCCACATCTCCTAGTTTTTGCTTGAATTGCTTGCTAACTTGTGAGAAGTAATTTGCCTGAGTTTTTAGGTCTATCACCTAAAAAAGGAATAAGAAAGCTCACATATTAATGGATTGAATTTCGAAAGTGGTACAAGAAATTAATATAAAACATTTACAAATATCTATTATTGCTGATTATTAAAAGGAAAATGAATATCACATGCTATTTTCTCTACTTTATATGTTACACTTTTCTTATTTAAAAAAATGTATTGAAAGTGTGTTTATCTTATTTTATTACGTACTCAAAAAAGAAATATTGTAATAATTAAAAATGAGGTGTGAATATTACTGTTGAAATAAAAATCAGATATATAGTTTCAAGAGTACATAACATAAAAATATACTTTATGCACTTAAAAATTTAGTCTCATATTAATGCCAATGAAAAATACCTTAATCAAAGATTAAAAAAAAATGTGCTCTATCACGAGAAATCTCTTCCTCTATCTACTCTATATTGTACATGAACATCAATGAATGCTATGGGGCACCATCACAAGTTTTGCAAATTTTTTAATTGTAAAAGTTAAAGAGCTACATCTGGAGTTCATGCAGTACTTTGCAGCAACATAATTAAAGACTTATAATACTGTACATATGACTTCTATAAATGAGATTGTGGTATTCTTTCATTCAATTTATAATTTTTTACTTTTATAGTTGATTTGGTGGATATGAATCTTTTAATGAGCGATTTTAAATTTTGAGGTGATATGGACCCAAATAAAAGACTTGACCCAAATGGATGGCTAAATGACCCAAATAGATGGCTTAATGATATAAGTGAGCTCCTTAATGTCATGTCAATGTGCTTGATTATGGAACAAACTTTTTTGGAGATGATGATTGAATGTATTATGTCATACCTACATGTATGTCGTGTAGCCCAAAGACAATATGAGAGATTATCATTAAGGCGACGGGTAATACCAAGGGTAAGGGAAGAATCAAGGGTAGCATTCATGAGGAGACTAATAAATGATGATGTTACATGTGTGGAACAACTTTGAATGGATACCTACATGTATGTCGTGTAGCCCAAAGATAATATGAGAGATTATCATTAAGGCGACGGGTAATACCAAGGGTAAGGGAAGAATCAAGGGTAGCATTCATAAGGAGACTAATAAATGATGATGTTGCATGTGTGGAACAACTTTGAATGGATACTTATACATTTCAAATGTTATGTTCTCTTTTACGTGTTGAGGGTAGGCTAAAGGAAGATGAGTTAGTACCAATAGAAGAACAAGTTGCTATGTTTTTATACATATTAGCTCACCATGCAAAAAATCGTGTCATCAAGTTTAAATTCCAATGTTCGGGGGAAACTATTAGTAGATACTTCAATTTAGTGTTGAAATCTATGTTGAGGTTGTAAGGAAATTTACTTAGGGCACTGGATCCAGTACTTGAAGATTGCACTGATGATAGGCGGAAATGGTTTAAGGTATGAACTATATTAGTGATATCTAATGTTCCTTTTAAACTTTTGCATTGTTTCTATTTATTTCACATGAGTTAGTATTGTTAAAGATGGTTTGTTTATCTATTTTAGGGTTGTCTTGGAGCTTTAGATGAAACCTATATTAGTTTTAATGTTCCTGAGGCCGACAAACCAAGATATAGAAGTCGGAAAGGTGAAATTGCCACAAATGTGTTAGGAGTGTGTTCAAGAGACATGAAATTTATATATGTATTGCCAAGATGGGAGGGTTTGACTTCAGATACTAGAGTATTGCGTGATGCAATTAATAGAAGAAATTGTCTTAAAGTTCCAACTAGTAAGTGTAACATCCTAATACTGGTATCCTAGTATAATTGACATATACTTGGATAAGCAGTATTAATCATGCTACTTCTAACTGATACTTCAACTAATCCATAACATTCAAACAAATAATTATGGAGAGCCATATATAAAAGTCATACATATACATATAACTTTTGCATCTTCAAAGCAAATATAAATTAAATTACATAAGCTTTGAATTGAGAACAAAAAAACTAACTATACTACACTAGTTCATCTATTTTCTTCATCTTCTTACCCTCTTGTAGGGCCTTGACCTAGATTTACATGGAAACATAGCGGGGTGAGAAATAAAATTTTCAGTATGAGTAACCAATACTAATACTAAAGCATTTATACTGAATAAATGTCCTTTGAAAACTAAATATATTATACTAACTTCTCTGGTCTAGTTGTTCATTATCATGATATAAGTATTATACGAATATCACCTTATAATGAATAACGTTATGAACATTGGATTAACAGTTGCACTAGGTAAGTGAGACTATACTCATTACCACTAAAATGTACATATTCTGACTTTATGTAAACATTCATCTAACAATTATATAATCCTTCACTAGGCTCATACATGTAGACTAACTATTTCTAGGAACTAAATTCCTTTATCTGGCATATTACTTACTTATGCTTAGTCTGACATAGGATATACTCATCCTTAGCCTAGCATAGGATATACTGATTTATGTTTTATTAGGCTCAACTTTAATAAATAAAGGAACCAATTCTTTATAGGGTTCAACCTCATTAAGGGAACCAAGTTTTGCTAGAGTTCAACCTCATTAAAGGAACCGGATACTAGGGTTCAACCTCATTAAGGGAACCAAGTCTTGCTAGGGCTCAACCTCATTAAGGGAACCAGTTACTAGGTTCAACCTTATTGTATAAGGAATCCAATTCACTAGGTTCAATCTATAGGGGAGTCAACTCTAGGTTCAACTCATAGGGGAGTCATCTCTAGGTTTAATCAATAGGGGAGTCAACTCTAGGTTCAACCCATAGGGGAACCAACTCTAGGTTCAACCTATAGGGGAACCATCTCTAGGTTCAACTCATAGGGGAGCCAACTTTAGGTTCAACTTATTGGGGAGCCATCTCTAGGTTCAACCCATAGGGGAGCCATCTCTAGGTTCAAACCATAGGGGGGCCATCTCTAGGTTCAACCCATAGGAGAGTCAACTCTAGGTTCAACCTATTGGGGAATCATCTCTAAGTTCAATCCATAGGAGAGCCATCTCTAGGTTCAATCCATAAGGGAGCCAACTCTAGGTTCAACCTATAAGGGAGCCAACTCTAGTGAAACTTGGAAACTCAACTTGTTCTCATATGCTAGGTGAGTTATTTCCTTTATGAAATATCCTTAAAAGTGTCTTAATACACTTAAGGAAGTATATATAAGTGTTCCCAACTAATAGGGAACCTCAAAATATCAAGAATACAATCTTGAAAATCATTACCTTTGGGAGCCTAGTCGCCCACTTTCTCTGCACTTAAGCGCTGCATGATAGAAAATACTGCTCTGTGTCATCTATCATTGGGCGTTTAATCGTTCAAACTATGACCGCTTAATCGATCAATACCCAAGACCTCTGGACTAGCGCGATTAAGCGCTTACTTTCTGGCCGCTTAATCAATTACTTCCAAAGCTGGTCTACGAGCTCTCTGGTCTTGGGTGCTTAAGCGGCCAAAAATGGGGGCTTAGTCGCTAGACCTCTGCAACTTGAGTTACTATTCCATTGGCTCTAAAAATGGTTTCTAACCATCAAATCTTGAACTCTAAGTGATTTCTAACACTAATCTAGGCTTGTAAACTCGTTGTAACTCTCATATAACCTATTGATTCACTAAAGCCTAGATTTAGGCTAGAAATCTCTATAACTCAAACTTATTATCTAAGTTCCTTCAATGATCCAAATTGGATTATCTTAAGTCATAAATGACTATTTTGCTCTCACTAAGTTAAAACTAGCTTAACTTAATCCTTAGAATCAAGAATCAAGCTAAGAACAAGGATTTGACTCTCCAAATCTCTTTTTTCATTCAAAATCCCTAACCCTATTAAAAAAGAACAAAGAGAGAACAATGAATAGAAATCCCCTACCTTGTGGTGATGACCTATCTTGGAGTCTCTTGATCTTGCTCTTGATTTTCCTTGGATCCTTCTTCTTCTCTTCCTTTTCCCTTCCTTTCTTTCTTCTCCTTTCTCTCTTTCTCCCTTTCGCTTCTTTCTTTCTCTGTTTTTGCTGGGAACTTCGTGAAAGGAAGGAGAGAAAATGAGGAGAAAAGGGCAAACTTGGAAACTTAAGTTTTAGTACTAAAACTTATATCTGCTAAGGATACTTGAATCACACTAATTCAAGTTTTCAACTTCTAATAACTTTAGAATAAATCCTGGGATTCATCTAAATTTTCGTTTCACTTTTATCTTATTTTTCCATATCTGCTGGGGTTCAATCCGACATTAAAAGCACAATCAGTATACCTAAAAATACCAAAAGAACTCCGATTGCTCTCAAATTTTAATTACATATTACTTAACTTATTTGTGACCTAGAAATAAGTTATCCATACTTGTTTCTCTTAACTTAGCCTTTAAAGCCATTTTCTGAGTTATTTTAGGCTACTTTTCACTTTCTGGATTATAACAAAGTGTCTAAACTAACTCAATTTATCACAAAACTGAACTGACATGTTAAGTAAGTATTAGGCTACCTTTGTAACTTATTTACATGCCTAACATGTTGCTGAGGGTGTTACAGTAAGAACATGAAAACTACCTTTAATTTGATAACCTTATTATAATAAAAATATATATTGAATCTTGTTTTATGAAATAGGATACTAATACTTGGTAGATGCTGGATATACTAATGGGGAAGGGTTTCTTGCCCCTTATAGGGGAACCTGATACCATCTTAGTGAGTGGAGACATGGACATGTCCCAGCAACTCCTGAAGAAGTATTCAATAAGTGACACGCTCAAGCTAGGAATGTGATAGAAAGAAAATTTGGATTGTTGAAGATGCGTTGGGCAATTCTTAGAAGTCCAAGTTATTATCCAGTTAAAACTCATAATCGAATTATTATTGCTTATTGCTTATTGCACAATTTGATTAGGAGGGAGATGTTGGTAGATCCATTAGAAATAAAGTTTGGAAACATGTCAATTAACGAAGAAGAGGAGGTGGAACTACATGATAACATAGAAACCATTGAAACAAGTGAAGCGTGGACTGCATGGAGAGATGCATTGGCAAATAAAATGTATAATGATTGGGTTGCTCATTCAGGCTAAATGAAGGCTTGTTCTTGTTCTTGTCCTTGAAGTTATGATGTACCTTTATATTTTGGTTGCTTAAAGTTATGATATACTTTTATGTTTTGATGGTGTACTGTATTATGGCTTTTATATTAGAACTAGTAAAATACATGCAATTTTATTGAGTTTTATTTATTTGTTATTTTGATTTAGTTAGTTGTTGTTGGCTTTTCTACACTTGTATTATGTGTTAATATATTTGATAGGTATGACATCTGAAAGTGCTCAACAAGCTGGCAAAGTTAAAGGAGAACGTAGGGGTTGGAGTGATGAAGAGTTTAATGCATTACTGGATTTCTTAATTAGAGGAGGCAGTTGCCCTAAATAAAAGGGCTAATGCTGGGCAATTTAAAAATGGTACTTTTAAATTGTTAGAACAAAAGTTAGGGGCCAGGTTTCCTAAAGCAGACATAAAGGCAAAACCACATATCGAGTCAATCATGAGGAGGCTTAAAATAGAGTATAGTAATATATATGACATGCTTAACACAAGCAGTTTTGGATGGGATTATGTGAATAAGAAGATTATAGTTGACAGTGATAATGTGTGGAATACCTACATCCAAGCTAAGGTTCTCTAATTTTTTTAATTAGTTTTATCGTATGTCCTTTTCTTTTTTTGTCTACTTTAACTACTCATTCTGAAGGTCAACGAGTGAGAAAGAGGTCAAGAGGAGAAAGATGTATTAGCTACTAGTATGGACAAGTTTGCTAATTCACTTGTAGAAGTTGTTGGAAAATCTGCTATAGGATGAGTGCCATAGTAGAAAGTGTCAAGGTAATATTTAAAGGTGTGAAGGTTGTGAAAGACTTCTATGATGATTCAAGGGTTATTGCCGATGAATTGATGAAACTGGAATACCTTATACCTAGAGAACGCAACAAGACTGGTCGTTTGCTTATGCAAAACCTTCTCCTTGTGCATTTTTTTTTTTGGGGTTTTAAGGTGAACACAGAGTTCAGTTTGTAAAAGATTTACTTAATGATAACTAATGGTGTTAGTGTTTCAAAATTAGAAATAAAATATGTAGTAGGCTACATTTGATAGTATTTGTAAGGATTTGATGTTACTTGCCATTAAAACTTGATGTTATTTTTAATTTGATGGTGTTTTATGGTACTTGCTATTAGAACTTGATGGTTACTATTTATGAAATCATGTGTGCACTTGAATTATTTTTCATATTATTTATTGCATTCAGAAACCAAATAGTCATATAAATTCTTGTGAATTTTTACTACTAAGATTAGCTTTACCAGAATAAAGACAAAAATGACTATTCAATCTAGACATTTTTTAGATTTTTGCTCATTTTTGTTGTGAAGGCATGAGTTGTTTTTTATTTAATATACATAGCAGTCATGATTTTTTTATAGGCATTTGAGACTTTTATTTCTCCAAAAATTAGTATAACATGATAAATTTGGATGAATATAGTATATTTTTTATTAAAGGGTATTTTTGTCAAAAAATGTTAATATTTTATCATATTTGGTATTATATAGTATATCAACAAACACATGATAGTATTATCTTATACAACACAATATCTTATACAATGTCGCACCAAATACTGAATAATATTAAAATTTTATCAAGCCTTACACTAGCAGGTCTTATACTATTAGGCCTAATACAATCAAGTCTTATCCTATTTTGCGTACCAAACAGGCCCTAAATGTCATGTGATTATTACGGCTAAGGAGAGGGAGTGAAAGAGTCTGTGTTCGAGTGTAGTGATAGGTGTGGGGCTTATATGCTAATTAGGATTTCAATAGAATAATTATATATATATATATATAATTTTTATCATTTGTTTATAATTGAGTTTAGAGATGAATCTAAGTTAGAGAAAGTGGGACATATTCCCCTACTAACTTTTTTTTTTCTATCACTATATTATTAGTTTATTATTTATGCCTGAAAATGTTTTAAAATTTCCCACCACCGTGAGGCTTAGTACGTAATTTTCATGCCTCTAACTTTTCACATGTTAAGAGAGAATAACTCAATAAAAATCTCACAAATTATCTCTACACTTGAGCATATGCATCAGGCTATCTCTACAAATGCCAAATATTAGTTTGAATGGTTGAATGAATGGTTGAATGGTTGCTTGATCATATCCATAGTGAGATAAATATTTAATTATATCGGTTATAAATATTTTTAAATATGAAAAAAATAATTGTGAATTGATCTTTTGTTAATTTATATTATTTATTTGGTACTTAATTTATATTAATATTCTTATGTATAAACATAAATACTGAAAGATTTATTTATTTTTATGTTTGTTTATTGTTCTTGTCTTTATTGTTTAAATTTTCTGGATTCATTGTACACTAAAAAAAACTAAATTTGTCACTAATTAAACCAATCTCATTCTTTTTTATAATTACATTTTAATTTTACCACTTATATAAATATGAAAAATATAAGAATAAAAGTGATATGTAATTAACATTTTTCTAATCAATACCGTTTTATTTGGGGCAAGAAGTGACAATGCAGTATAACAGATTTCGTGAATTATGAAAGGAAAAAGGTTAATAATATATACTCTTTTAAATATATTTTTTAATATTTATTTTATTATTAGTTTATCTCATATATTTATAAAAAATTATTAAAAAATTAATATTAATAATACTTATTTTTAAATCAATAATAAAATAAATATTTAAAAAATATAAAATATATAATGCTGTTATTTCTCTTACGGGCGTTACAGTGCCCAGTATATGCCTAAATTGGACACTGCCATTTTCGTGAATTTTTGTTGTAGCACACTGCTTTTATTTGTTGTTTATAATAAAAGTAACATTCTCCAATAAAAGGTGGAAACTTTCACAGGTCACTGAAAACCAAAACCAGGGATTCTCTCTCTCTCTTGCGGGTGGAATCGTACTTCATATATACGTCCCAAATTAACCCACTCAAGGATTTAGGAAAATTCCAATAAGTCGCAAAATTTACATGATATCCCCATTTCCTTTTCCGATAAATAGTTCGAGATTGAAGACTTCAAGTTACGCTGATCAAGGAATCTACATATATGCCCCAAAGATAAGCTTAGTATTTTTTCTAGATAGAGGTTCGAGATTTAAGCTGATCCCCAATCGAAACAAATGTTATACAATAATAGAAACGCGAATTCAAGCTGATCTTCAACAAAGCGCAAATCATATAAATTTATTTTAAAATGTCACAAAGAAGCAACCTTCGCTGCTACTTTACTTGCGTGGAATTAAACATACATGCAACAATCTCTTAAAAACAAATGGTTTTACAAATAATAGCCAAACAAACAACAGCAATTCCAATCTACAGAGAAGAAAGAGAAAGATAGAGTACGTGGCTCGACATCCTCTCATGTCGATTTCAACCATACATTCCTCAATGCCACCAATACCTGCAAGGCATAGGCCGTGACATCCAATGAGACAAAGACTTCAAGTTCACGGGTAGAAAGAAAATAGGACGACATTATTAATAGGAAATAGAAATTAAATCACGAATCCATAATTATTAATTCCATGTGATCTACTTAGTGTGAGAGACAGCATTCATAATCATATATAGGAACAGTTTAAAGATAAAAAAGTAAGAGAACAAAGTTGCAAAAACAGTAACTTTCTTGTTGGAATGTTAATTAATTTAATAATTGCTATTTGAATAGTAGATAGGAAAGTTATTGTTTTCGGACAAAATTTAATTTCCTGCTTCAGACGTAGTCAAGTAATCTCTAATAATCTTTTACTCCCTCATCAATGGACATAAATAAGCCTATCCTATCATGATCATAATTTCAATAAAAATCTTCCGTTTCTCGATCGGTTACAAGCTTAATTAATTAATATGCATAGGGTCCCTATCCAAAATAGAGAGGAAAAGGGGGAAAAAAAATAGAAGACCTAGTAGATAACCATGCATGTTATTAGCTACTTCCAAAAAGAAATAAACTTGGTCAATGACTAAGAGAACATAATGATATATTGAGTATTAAATACTTTAATTTCTAAGTCTGGATTCAAATCAATCTCATTATGAGAAAACAAGGTAGGATTTATAGAAAGAAAGAAATTCACTACCCATGTTATGTAGCTCATACTGTTATTTAACAAACACAATAAAAAGTAGGGGGAAATTTTATTATTTATTTATTTATTTTTTTGAAGAAAGAGTTGCTCTTTGAAAATGTAAGCCGAAACATAAATTAGGGTTTTAAGGGCTTTAGAGACACGTACTAGTGTTGAGGAGGGGGGCCGGGGTGCCAATAAACTGGTGGCTGAAGCACTGGAGGAACTGTCACCGGAGGGACAGTAACAGTCACTGGAGGGACAGGGATAGTCGCCACTGGGGGTATCCATATTGGTGGAAGTGTAATGGGAGGCTTCTCAAATGGAGGGATAGGCCAAGTCACTGGTGGCTTCTCAAATGGAGGGATAGGCCAAGTCACTGGTGGCATCTCAAATGGAGGGATAGGCACCGTCACTGGTGGCTTCACAATAGGAGGGACAGTAATAGGGGGCACCGTCACTGGTGGCGTCACAATGGGTGGCACAATAATAGGAGGCACAGTCACTGGTGGATTCACAATGGGCACTGCAATAGGCGCCTTGGGTTTTTTACTAGGGTTGTGATTCTTAGGGTGTTTACCACAATAGCGACAGCCAAGAATGGGAGTAGCAGAGGAGATGAAGAGCATGCAAATGAAGAGGAAAGCATAGATCTTTGAGGACTCCATGCTTATGGTTCTGGGTTTCTCTCTTTGTTTTGTAACAAAGAGAGAGAAAAGAGAAAGAGTAGTAGAGAAGTAGTAGTATAGTGGAGATTGTGAAGCTTTAGTGGAAGGAGGAGTGATATATAGGAATAGTGATTAGGAGAAGCAAACAAAAGGGCTAAGAGCAGATCACGTGAAGATGGGGACTAGCTACTCTCAAAAGGCAGATGCCAAGTTTTGCTAGCTGGCAAACCTCACGAGTGTACATGAATTCCTATATACGCGAAAATTTTAAATCATATCCCAGAAGCTGCAAGTTGGGCATTGCTATCTTATCTTCACTATTTAGCTAGCACTGCTGCTGCACTGGCTGTGCTTGTTGAAGAAAGTGTTTGAGGGAAAAGGAAACCCCGTGTAAGTACAAGCTTAACCAAAACAGAACCTTCATCTTAATTGGTGCAGCCCGCGGGATACCGAATTTGGTGTAATTACTTTGATTAATTAACTGTGAAGTGCATAGAAAAAACTTACAATTATTAATGTGTCACTTTATATTTTTAGTTATTGAATTAATCTAAACTGTGTAGACCAAAGCTATAAAAAATTCTCTCCTGTTTAAGTTAATGAACAACGATTTTGAAGAATTACTTCTGTGATGGTATAATGTCGTATATATGGTCCACAGTTACGTTTTAGATGCCACTTTAATTTCACATAATATCATTCTTTTTATTTTTTTCTCAAAAGAATATAGTATTTAATGTATAAATGTAAGCAAACTATTCTCTCAAGTCTCATGGGAAGACAAAAGTTTTAATTCCAGGAGGAGATACTAATTGTATGGTGTTAAGAGTAGACACGGAGAGTACAAAAATATTGAATGATTTGTATATTTTTGAATAATCAGTGTGTACAATAAAATTTTCTATTTACAAGAGAAATAGTTTATATAAAGAAAAAATATAAAAATATAATTAAAATAGTATATCTAATTATGTATAAATCAAATATCATAACATAATACAAAACTAAACCTAATTTTATTTTGAGACATGTTCTAGATATTCTAACGCTTCTCCTCAATTTAAAGCTATTAACTTGTTATAATTAGACACATCAAAATAAAATAAATTAAAAATAATCTAAAAACATAAAATAGAGATATTGAAGAAGTCAAGAGGCCCAAATTACATTTGAAAAAAATCTACAATGTGATACGATGACCCAAACTGCATTTGGGATGAAACCATCTGCATCTAAAAAAATTTACAATGGGAATAGAGTCAAACTGCATTTGAGATAGAATCAATTTGCATTTGGCTAAAACAACGGTTTAGGATAGATCAGAAGGGACTGATTAGAGGCTGGAACAACGGAGAATGAACCAATCTTTTAGTCTGGATCAGACAGAACTGATCAGGAGCGCATCAGAGGAGAGATCTATCAATAAATCGATCGAGATTGGAAGAGAACATATCAAGACTCAAAAAGAGAAAGATGGGAGGAGACAAAGATGAAGAAAACAATAAAACTAAATCTGAGTTTGATGATAATTAGTAACAATTTTAATGAGTTTCACAAACTCTGCATAGTGAAAAGGATAAACTCTCCTAAAGGTGAATATCATGACTTTGATACCATGTTAAGAACAGAGACGGAGAACACAAAAATACTGAATGATCTGTATATTTCTGAATAATCAGTATATACTATAGGGTTCCTTATTTATATGAGTGAGAGTCTATACAAAAAAAAAATGCAATCAAACATAATCAAAATAATATATTTAATTATGTACAAATCAAATATTTTAACATAATACAAAATCAAATCTAATTTAATTCTGATATATGTTCTAGATATTTTAAGATATGAAAAGCTTAACCATATTACTTCGTAATTAAAAGGAATAGTCTCACACGCAACGATTACGAAAATACTTGAGAAACCAAAAATTCACATCTTCATGAAATTGTCCTTTTGATTAAAGAATAATTGTTGATACACAATTGTAAGGTGCACATCATCTCACACCATATTAAGGTGGTAAAATTAAAGTGTAAGTAAAAATAAAGTGAGTCCAATTATAATCAAATAAGACAATAAAATTTATATAAATATAAGGTAATATATGCGTAAGTGTATGAGTAGAATTATTCTTTGATGAATACATGACTAAATTTCTCATCAGTATTTAGCAGGGAAAACTAATTGCTTTATTTCAACAATTACGGACAAAGATCACCAAACAAGATTCTTTACATTTAAAATGAAAAATAACATTTTTATACGTACGCTGAATTTGCATAATTGAAATATGGTAAAACCAAGTATTTGATAAAAGAAAAAGAAATAAATTAAAGAAACGCTTATTTTCCTGCCTGCAATGGTCGACTCTTCGCCAGAGGTTGCCTAACTTGGCCGTGCATGGCAAAGGTGGTGCTTGCAAAGCTCTTTTATCGCTCAAGTCAGTCCATTCAAAAAGTGTTTAGAGTGTATTAAGGATAAAGAAAGAAAATAATCTAAAAAATTGGGATACAACTATTATTTACGGGGTGAAAGGAGGCATATTTTGGAGAGTAAGCATTTTATCCCTATCATGATTGCAATGATTAGGATGAGATATTATATTATGAGATTCGATTGTCCTAACATGACATGTGTCAATTATGTTACAAGAGAAGATTATAGAATCAAGCCAGTGTGGACTAGGCTTTTATTTAGGTGACCTAGCTGATTAGGGCGGAGGACCTAAATAAGATAATTTTGATATTTTTATTTATTTTTTATTATATTTTTTAATATTATTTATCATATATATTTTTTATTTTTTTATTAAATTACACATTTTAAAAAAATATATAAATAATATATATATCTTTAAAAAGAGTATATGATTAACTTTTTTTAAATAAGGCGGGTATGATTGGATAGGTCAAGTGAAGCATGTTGGTCCGCGTGGGTAAAAAGTAGAAACCATCCTATGATGGATTAATGATTAGATGCTAAAGTCACCAATGAAAAGCCACCAATGGACCCTGAGCTTTGGAAAAACTTTCGACTCCAAGATGCACATTCTGTAGAAACATGGGTATGGAAGTTTGTGATGCATATTTAATTACTAACATTTATTTATTTATTTATTTATTACTTATGCAATTTCTCCCAAATTCTGACCGGTCAATTTCCTCCGGAAATGTTTAGATTATCAGATCAGATTCTGACCTATCAGAAATGCCTGTTATTGTCTAGAATGTGTTTGACCAATCATTGCATATCAAACTAATTTCCTTAGCATATAAAACTTACTTAGGTGAAAAAAAAGGGGGGGGGGGGGGGAGCTTTAGAAGCTAGAAGATTAACAAAACACGATAGAATATGTGAAGTGACCCATATCATATGTAAATGTACCACATACTGTTGAGAGAATAAAATAGGATTGCAGTTGTACTGAGGGAAAGTGGGCAACAGTACAGCTTGGCAAAGGACGGTGGTTGAAGGAATAGGATAGAGAAAGAATATGATCATTCACATATGTAAAGAAAGATCAGTAGCATGTCTCTGATAGGGATGTGTAATATCGGTCTTTGCCTGTCCGTGATGGTATTCATTTCGAAACCTTACATTAGTTTTTGTAAGCTTGTAGATCCGTGAATGAGCTTTCCTTGCCCTGATGTGATATCTCTCTTACTTCTCCCCCATCTCTCTCTCTCTCTCTCTCTCTCTCTTATTTTCCTTTCTTTCACTACCAAATCATCCTTTCTGTGCTACTGCAGTAAGCATGCATGTGCAGAAAGTAGAGTATATATACCACTTGAGACCTTAAATCATGAACCATAGCAGACGATAAAGTTATCATTTAGCCATGGATTCACAGCTCTGTAAGCTGAATACCAGTGAGGCTTTTATATGTATACAATTAGCATGCCAAAAAACCAAAAATTTATTGGGAATTGATCTTCTTATTTATATTTTCACATGACATGGTAACTTAAAGAGAGATAGATACAAACTCTTTGAAACAGGAGACCCACAAATTTTGAGAGGACCACTAATGGAGTTAGAGATGGCAAAAAATACAAACACTCAGTGGGGATTATCCGTGACCGGACAAGAAATTGGTACCTGTTTAAGGGGAGGGACGAAGATCATACTATTTATCCAGCAGTTACTTCTGTATCCGTCAAATATATGTTTTAATTTAGTATTATATATAGGAAACGTATATAGTGTGAGAAGTTATTATGGTAAGGTGAGAAGAGTGAATTATATTGTTGTTTTAGCTTTAGTTATGATATTTCAAAAGTTTATGTTTTACATTGTTTAATCTTTAAAGTTTTAAAGAGTTTATAAATCAATATGTGTTTTGGGCTTAGTAAAACATAAATGAGGTGGTGGGTTCGCGCGCATAAAAATGGGCACGAAGGATCATAACCAGTACAAATCATTGATTTGCTCCCCCTGCGCGGATATCATGAGGCCCGAATCTTTTTGTGAAATGTTTATTTAATTTTTTGAGCTTATCAGGAAAATGAAATTTTTGAAGAAGTTAAAACTGACTTGGTCGTATTTGACTTGGTCTTCCCAACGGGCAAATCTGTTTTAACGTTCCAATTAGTTTTCAATAACTAGATCTGTTTTCTAACGTTATTATTTCAACAATTTAACAAATTTAACGTTACTTTCTGAACGGCTATTTCTTGCCTTTTATATATACTATTTTCTGACTGTGATTTTTGATATATGAATTCGTTCTCTTCTTGGGTTAACTGCATTAATAAAATTACTTTGCTGTTCTGCTGCCTCGGTTCCTATCGGGATGAGTCTGTTGAATCCTGGGGAATTCGTACACCCGTGCGATAAAATCATTGAGGACAGTGTCTTCCTACACGCCTCAGGCTATTCGTTTGATCGTGTTTTGATGCGTTGTCATCTCCTTATATTTATAACAATATGACTATTAGATTTTACATGAATGGTTACGATTGGAACATAAATATATGTAACTTTTTTAAATGATCACATGACTTTTAAATAACTTTTAATTTTGATTATTCATATATGATTGTATGATCAAAATTTATTTCTCTCACCATCTTATAATAAAAACTCTCCTCACTATATATATATATATAAAGTCACATGTATTTATGTTCTAATCTTGACTATTTATGTAATATTTAATGGTCTAAATTTACTATTCTTATTTCTTACAATAAATACTTCTTTCACTAAATATGTTATATATATATATATATATATATACTTTTTTGCCTTTTATACTTTGAGATTGAAAAAAGTTATTTTTTTATTATTTTACAATGAATTATTTTAATGAATATCAACCATACATATAATAATTATTTATATAAATTAATGTTTACAAAATATAATTGAACTTGATAAATTATTTAAAATATTATATTAATATTATAAAAAATTTAATTATTAAAATTTTTATTTTTATTTTAAATTATTAGATATCTCGTAGATACTTAAAAATATCCATCTCTCCTAAAATGATCATAAAAGGATTTCCGTCACTGAAATGAGACGGGAGTGGGGAAGCATTACACGCACCCCCCACCCCGTTGCCATTCCTAAATGGAGCCTGTTTATGGTGTCTGATTCCATGATATCTTTACACGAGAAAAAAACACGTTAGAGAATCCATTTCCAACTAAATATATCTTGTTCTACACAAAAGGATTGGAAGTTGCCGCACGCAGAGTGAAGTTTTTCTGAAACAGTGAAATCCTGATGAAGTTAGATGATAAAAGTTCTGCGGTAGTCACACATATATTTTCCACCACAGAATCCCGATCGGGGACAAAAAACATCGAACCTATTAATTGGCATTTGTCGTCTGTGGTGTCTCCAAAGACTCTCCATACAGCATTGAAGTGGATGCTTAGTTTTCCAGTAAAAGCTAATGGCTGAGATTTCTTTCTTGAAGCCAATGGTTTGAGTGAAGGTACTAATCACTACCATATGTGAAATCGATCCAGTCATGATGTAGTGGCTGTAGTTTATCTATGACCATGTAATTAATTGGATACATGGTTTTGAATTTCAGTTATAGTTGCAAAGAATACTAAAATTATAATATTATGAATAATGGTAGAAAAATATGGTAAATGTGATCGCAATTACGATTATCGAAAATTATTAAGATTACGTTTAGTGTATCATATAAAGAAGATATGATAGTATAAATTAATACTATCAGGTCTTATTTAATATTTGGTGCATTCAACTGATAGTATAATGAAATTAGGTTAAGTCATTTTATACTATTCTAAACTGATAACTTTATCCCCTCCCTTAGTACATGATAAGACATGATAAGATTTTTATTTCAATTTTATCCTCAATTTCATTTTTATCACTCCTCTCCCTTGCCGCCACCATCACCACCACTGCCACCATCGCCGCCGCCACCACTGCCACCGTCGCCGCCACCCCAACCACCACCATCATCGCCGCCACCACCACCATCGCCGCCACCACCACCATAAGACTATTTTATTATTATTTTTTAATTATTTTAACTTTTATACTAAAAGATATTTTGATCTTTAAAAAATATATTATACAATAAGTTAATTTATTTTTTTATTATCAAACAAAAAATAGGATTATATCTTATTCTATTAATTATACTATCATATTTTATATTATTTTATCATCTTATTTTATACTATACTATCAAGTATACAAAACATAACCTAAAACTATGATTGGATATATAGTGCAGTCAAAAATTGAATTTTTTTTTTATTTTTATTTTTTAATTTTAGAGGATTTGCTCGATATAAAATTTCCTTATAACAAGATACAATGTCACATGGGATGCACGTGGCTGTAGAGATGCTTGTTTAAGATAATATCTTTTTTTTTTTCTTTCTGATGAAAATTATTGATCTGTAATCGGTCAAGTGGCAATATATTAGAGTAGTGCAGATCATGTAACCAGAACTCAGTACAAATTCTACAATGACACATGGGATATATTTGGCATTTATGGAGGGAGGGTGGTTGAATCATTCGTCAATTATATGGTTAGAGTACAATCCCCATTCCACAAGGCAACGTTTTATTATCCTCTCTGGGACAATCATAGTACTTGATGTGATCTGGTGATTGCCATTTGAAATACATGGACATAATTATGGCAGGGTACTCATGATCAATACAATTCTTTCTCTTTTAAAGCTGTTTTGTATTTGCACAAGATTTTTTTTTTTTGTTTTTGGTGGACTGTATTAATTTGCACAATATTAATTGTGCAAAGCTCCTTATCTTAATGAAGTTCGATTCTTTCTCTTTACTCTTTTTTCTTTCTTAAAACAATTTTTTTATCTCATCTCCATTTCATCTTAAGCCAACTGATTTTGTTTTTATCATGTTATATATTTTTTTCCATGTAATCAAGTAGAAAAAAAAATAGATACAAAAATTATAAAAAAATATTACAAATCATGACTGAATCTAATTAATAAATACATTTGTGTTTATATTTTTTCTTCTACTTAATCACATAAGATAAAAATGATGAGATAATTTAAATCTTAAGCCAACAGACAATTTTTTTTTAACCACTGATATAGTTACAGAGGATATAACCCTTGTCTTAATTTTCTACGTATTTAATTCATTTTTTATTCTCATATCCTCACTCTTTGATGAAGACAATTATGAATATCGAGCCCTTGCATCCACTACAATAATTTGGTCTCATGCACTAAATATGATAGTATAAAATAATAAGATAAAGAGTTAAAAACCACTTATACATTAACACAAAAAAAAATAGATAAATTAAGATATCTTTTCGTAGATTGAAACCAATAACAATGGTGGTAAGAGTGATGTACCAAAAAAATATGGTGGTAAGAGTGGTAATAGTAGAGTCAGGATAAATTATGAATGATGTTCAGTTTCTTATTCTGTTGACTATTAGGTCTTGTTTCGCTTCAATTTTTTTAAATTTTTTTTTTTGCCATAGATAAGAAATATGATTAAAAAAATGTTATTTGAATTTTTTTAGTTGTACAATAAGGATATCTCAATATAACTTTTACATCGAAATTAAGGACACCCAAAAAAGTTTCTTTTTATCAATCTTAAGGACACACCTAGTCACCCACATTAACGGGTTGCATTTGAATTAATTTACACTATCTAATATGTGCACCACCAAAAAAGATTACGTATTCTATCGAATCTAAAGTTCATGGAATGCGGACTATTCTATCGAATCAACTGTCTTCAGGATTTTCTTCATTTAATTTCTGGGCCAATCTGGTATGATGCAGTTCTGGAATTTCAATATTAATTATTACTTACGGGCAAGTTTCGGCAACACATTGCAAGTAAACGAAATGGGCACAGTTACGATACTGTGACCCGGTCCGTTATAGGTTGTTCGTCATTCAGGATATCTGAGTCGTAAACACAATTGGGGAAACGAAAATGGCAACAAATCCAAGGACACCATCTTTGATTTTCTGATAACATTAACAGCCACATATCTCTGAAAATAAAAATAATGATAACACGCTGAGAATGCCCAATAGTTTTCATTGTGTGTTTGATAGAAGATGACGTTGATACTTTGATAAAATATTCTATTCTGGTTTTAGTTTTTATAATTAACTCGCTTGAACATTTTATATGTGACAAATTATTATGTAGTTTAGTTTTGTAATTAATCTTCTTAAACATAAATAATTATTGTGATTTCAAATAACCATTGTAATTAAAATTTAAAATTATAACCACAAGGATTATTTGATACACATTAAAAGTTTAGGCTAAGATTAAGAACCCTAATTTAAGTAGGATAATTACCATAGAATTAGATTATTTCCCATCAAATAAAAGATAAAATAAAATATTATTGCCTTTAGAGTTAGTCTGGCCGTGCGGCCGTGCGGCCGTGCGGCCGTGCGGCCGTGCGGGAGTTTTCTAAAGTTTAGTCAGCTGGAGCCAGCGGTGATGGACTTAAATGGGCACTGCACACTAGTGCTACTAAGTGCTAATCATCCACCCTTAAGCTTTAAAACCAGCCTGTACGTGTCCCTTCCTGCCTTTCTCCATTCAGAGAAATATTTGTGTAGTTAATTAATATTTTAATAATTATATAAAATTTTATGTCATGTAATTATTTTATATTAATAATAATAATAATATATTAATTATTAATTATTTTATTCCACACAATTTGTATAAATAAAATTTATATAAATATTTCTCAACCTCCTTCCAATGCATCATTGATGTTCATGTTCCTTTGGTGATAAAAAAAGGATACCTATGTTCCCTCTTATTATAGTTGACCCTACCAACTACATCGAAAAATTAGCGACCTACCTCCTGATTTGCCTTTTGGTTATACTCAGTCAAAACTCAAAAAACTAGCTGGTTTGAATCAAGAAATTTTTTGTGATTTTCTTTTATAGAATTTTTACGTCTGACCCTTTTTTTCTTTTTAATATATAGTGATATTGTTCTTACAAGTTAAGACGTTTGACCCTTTTTAATTTATATAATTTTTACATCGGACCCTTCTTTTTCACTATACCTTTGACGTAGTATCCACCCCCCAAGTTTTGCGCCAATTTTGGTGCCTCCGAAAACGCCATCGTACACATGAAAAAGGGTAGAGGCAGAGCTTCCTTTTCAATTTCCAGACTGTCCTTTACCCCAAAAGCCACCCATTTTTGGACATCAATTCAAATCAAAATGGACACTTTTGTTTCTCCTCTTCCTCTTCTTCCTCGTGTTGGTGTTGGTGCACCTCCTCCAAAACCAAATCTGTTACACTCATCTCTCTACCTAAAACAACGTCCCTTTCCCAGAACCTTTTCAAACCAAATAATAAGAACACGACAATCCCAATTCCATAATTTGCATGATTTGAGAATCAATGGGGATATTGTATGCGATGGTGGCAAGGGGGCAGGTGGTTTTGGCTGAGTTCAGCGCCACTCAGAGTAATGCGAGTGTGATAGCAAAACAGATACTGGACAAGATCAATCAAGGTAGTAGCAATAACAATGTTTCCTATTCCCACGATCGCTACATTTTTCATCTCAAGAGGACCGATGGCCTCTCTGTTCTTTGCATGGCCGATGACGCATTCGGAAGTAAGCTTTCCCTGTTTCTTCTTCGTTGCAAAAAAATAAAAATAAAAAATCCTTTTTTTTCTGCATTGCTTGTGTGGGGATTGGTGAATCGAATGAAACAATTTGGACCCAAAAACAAAAGTTCTGGGTTTGTTGTCGTTTTGAATATCTGTGTTGATGGGTGCAAGCTTTTGTTTTTTTGGGGGTGGCGCTAATAAATTGATTGGCTTGTTGCTTTTATGGATTCGGTGCTCTTTCTAACATCATTTCAGATGATTCTTTCATTTGTTGAATTATAGAATTATAGTGATCGATACATTTGAAATGTCTTCAATACTTTACTAACAAATGTCTTGAATTCTTTAATAACGTGAAAGAAAGTGTACTCAAATCTAATAAAAAAGAATCAATCATATATTGTAATAGCCAAATTGCTATCTATTTGACAAAAAATTTATTTTACTATAAAAGGATAAAGTATATTGATATTAAACTTTACTTTATCAAGAAAAATATCACTAACGATTCAATTGCAGTTCAGAAAGTAGTTATAATTGAAAATCTTGTAGACGTGATGACAAAATTATTAACGATTGATAAATTCAAGTATTGCTTGGATTTGTCAATATTTGTAAAGATCGAAGATTCTTACAAATGCAAGCGAAAGTGAAGAATTGTTAGTTGGTGACTTGCATAAAGTTAATAAAGGGAGAAAGTTTTTCTTTTATTGACTTTATGCAAGCCACTGACTAACAATTCTTTAGGATTGTAAATATTGACCAAGTCCAAACAATGCTTGAATTTATTAATTGGTAATGATTTTGTCATCATATATACAAGATTCTTAGTTGTGACTATCTTCTGAAACGCAAGTGAACCGTTATTGATACTTTCACTGACAAAGTGAAATTTAACATTAATGTGCTTTGTTCTTTCATGATAGACTGAATTTTTTGTCAGATGAATAATGCTTTGACTATCACAATGTATGATTGATTTTTTTTCATCCAATCCAAAACTACCTAAGAGACCTTACACTCATATACTCTCTTTCAAAACCTTAGTTAATGCTATATACTCAGTTTCCATTTTCATAGATTGAAGTTATTGGATCTATCAAACTTCTCCACATCAAATTTTGACACAATCTTCGATCTAAAATTTGATCAAGTGACTCTGATACCACTTGTTAGAAAATCAAGAGTTGTATACACTCCAAATGTCTTAAACACTTTATGAATAACGTACTCAGAACAGTAAAAAAGAACTAATAATATAATAAAATATGAATAGTATTTTTATAGTGTGACTCACTAGTTAGAACTATTTATACTAATAAAATAGATCAATAGATCTAGAATTATACATTAAATTTTAACGTGAAAAACTCTCTTATATACTGAGAGAAAAACTATGAAATAAACTCTAAAAATATCTCACTATATAAAAAATAATAACTATATCATATCTACAGATTCTCAAACAAAAAATATAAAATATAATATTTCTCAATAAAACTTTCCAATTACAGTTTGTAGTATTAGATAAATTAAAAAGTATACTCAAACTCTTCTCCCACTATATTCTTAAAATTTTCTCCTAATCTCTATTTTTACTCTCTCCACCGAAGTTATTGTTCTGCTTGATGCCTCTGATTGATGTTTTCGGATGGAAGCTAAATATCTATTTATAGAGATACCAGTTAGTCTTGCATTTAATGCAATTTCCCAAATGCCATCCACCACCGAAAGCAACTCGCATTAGGGAAAAAATCTTCCTTCTTTTGTTGACTTTATGAGCCACCGACTAACGTACAGATGCTGTCAAAGTGCCCGGACTGTTTTCTTAGCTATGGCATGTTCTGCAACTCTGCATTCCAATCGCCTGTTTTGTTTGACATAGGTGGTTACTTGCTTCAGAATTTGAATATTTAATGAATTACCTTTTAGTGCTAAAGGAAATTATGAGTAAACTTGTTAGACAATCTTAGGTACTCTTGTTTGTTGAGTAAACTTTTCTCCCTGATTTTGAAATCATTTATATAGTCATCCCAAAAGTACAGGTTAAAAATGAGGCTTAAAAAGCTTAAAAATGTCCAATAAAGAATGTGATATGCAAAAGCAGGAGAACTGGAAATCTGTTGCCATTAAGATTCACTCCAATTGGATCAATTTTACTGTTGCTCCCCCCCCCCCCTTCCTTTTTGTGGGTAGGACCAGGATAAACTTTGCTTTTATGTTCATAAGAATCACTCCATTTATGTTCATAATTTTTATTGCTGATTTTTTATCCCTTGATTTTAATCTTCAGATTTCAAACTCCAAAAAAAAAAAAACTTCAGATTTGTCGGTAACTTAATAAAACTTAGAATTGATACTAATCACTTGATCTATGATATTAAAGGTGACGTGGTTGGGGCTTTGACTTATTACTGATATGTTTATGGACTGATTTTTGCACCATGCATCTCACGGTTGTTTGCTCCTTTTAATAATTGAAGCATGGTGATGCTATCGGGCTCTAGTTGGTCAGATTAATGGCATTCACTCATTTTGTTCTCCCTTGGACGTACTAGTTTCCTATAATTTATGATGCTGGAGAGCCTCCACTATAAATGGGAGTACTCACACCCCTACATCATAAAACATGTAGTAGCTTATTTGGAGTGTCTTGTAATAGAATATAATTTTAGATTTTAGACTTACAATACACCTGTCCAAAAAAAAAAAAGACTTTCAATACACCATATGATGCCACGTATTTGAAACTGTTGAAAGCTTTTATTGCAAGTGAAAATCCTTAGTTAACTATAATTATATGACACTTCTTTGTTTACAGATATGGTAAAATATTTTACAATGACAACTGGATCAAATTTAAACTCATTGCAATATTTTTTTTTTTTTTTAGCAAATGGTTTGCAAAAGCATCACTCTAAAGGCAGACATCCCAACTAAGTTGGCACCCCTGCCAATATCAATCATTTGCAGCAAACTATAAATATATTAAAAAAAGATAAACTCATTGCAATATAGGATCAAGTTGGCAAAATAAAAAAAGAATGTAATATAACATGATGACTGCATCGCAACATTTTGCTGGTTGTTACATGACTGGACAGTTGAAATCACTTTTGTGATATGTATTTTGGGAGGTCAGAAGAAATCATTACAAATTGAGTCAAACTGTTCACAATAAAAAAATTATTCCTGTTTGATTTGTTGTACACTAAGTTTGTAATCCCTAAATGAGTGTTATGAATCTCTTCTTTCAAATATTGCAGGAATGATCCCCTTTGCATTTCTTGAAGATATTCATCAAAAGTTTGTGATGACATATGCCCGGGCAATTATTTCAGCTCCTGCCTATGCCATGAATGACGAATTCTCAAGGGTCTTGAGCCAACAGATGGATTATTATTCTAATGACCCAAATGCTGATAGATTGAACCGTCTTAAAGGTGAAATGACTCAGGTAAGTTCAAAATATACACCTATAGATTTATCTGCATTTTGATCCCAACTTGTTTGTTTGTCTATAATTGGTTCTCTTCGGGAGTTTGTGTCTAATTTATTGTTTCAAATGTTTTCAGTTGGCCCCCGTAGATTGATCCTTTGGAAACTTGTTGGTTGAATAATTTTAATTTACCTTATGATCTTTTTGGTTTTGATACGACAAATTAAAACTTGGAAATGTGCATAGTTTTTAGTTGTGTGTCTCATTAATTTGTAGTTGCTTATTAATCTCCTAGCCATTAATATGTAATACATAACAGATACTGTGTTCCACTTTAATAGTAGCATCTAAAGACTAAATACTTGAATACTTGTGGTGTGATAATGATAGGTCAGAACCGTCATGATTGACAACATTGAGAAAGTATTGGAGAGAGGTGGACGCTTGGAACTGCTGGTTGACAAAACATCAGCAATGAACAGCAATTCAATTCGTTTCAAAAGGCAGTCCCGCCGTTATAAAAATAACATGTGGTGGAGCAATGTAAGGCTAACGTAAGTATAACAAATGCAACAAATTTTCTTATCACATTTTTTTCTCATATCACTTTTTATATTACTTCTTATACTATTAATTATATCATTTTCTCTCAATTAATCACAACTATTAAAAAATGAGATAAAAAGTGATATACGATCGTGATTTTCCTATCCCTTATTGGACTTTTACGGGTTTTCTTGATCGTCCTTGCTGCCATGAATTATTATACTTTTTCTTTATTTTTCCACTTAGTTCCCTGTCCCTCCCACAAAACGAAAGGTCTTAAGTATAACGTTACGGGGATACTCATTATGTGCTTTGCTCATGAAGTCGGTCTGGGCTCAATTTACAGAAATCTTATGTTCATTCTTACCACACTATGGAATTGCACAATCAAGCTTGTGCATGCATTTGATCTGCTTTTTAATTTGTTTTGATTTCCAGTCATTCTGCACCAGTTTGACGGCTGCAATGCCTTTCTATATTGTGGCCTGGATATGTGAATATAACTAATTATTTTTGCCTTTTTCTTTTAAATTGAGTTTAAAAGTTGCCTCTATTTCTTGTGATTCTCCAGGGTTACGCTAATTATAATTTTCATCATCTTCGTTTACATTATACTCGCCTTTATCTGCCATGGTCCCTTGTTGGCTTCATGCTGGAGATAAGCTCTGAAGGCTCACTGTTAATTCTTGCACTACTTACTGACCAGATCATTGTACTGCTTACTAAGTTCTTAAGAATATAATGTATTGGGGATGCAGTCATTTATCAGATGTTACCATTCTAGGCTTGTGCATGTTTTGGAAAATTATCAAGCATTGTGGATGACTTTGTAAGTTACTTTATTGACGATTCTGAAAGAACATTTTGTATGTAATTTCTTCTTCGTATTTCCCTTGCATTTAATTGACATTAAAATATTTGAAATATGCCAATTCATTTTTTTCTTTATCATATTAGTTCCATTCTAGATCGAGAGGAGAGAATGAGTTGAATCAAATCAATTGAAGTTGTATTATGATCTGATAACACTGTACGTGCACTATTTATAGAGTCGGTTGATACAGTGAGCTTTCACCTATTATAACAAGTCTAACAATATAACTAACTTTATAACGCACGAGTTATTTTAAAATTTATATGTATAATAAAAGGTTTTAATACAATAAATAAATAAATATTTAATACCTGTTTGAATTAGTTTTTTTTTAAACTTTCACGTCAAGATTAAATAGTATGTCTAGCCCAGGTCATCTTAAGGGCACATTCTCCATTATTGGCCTATTTTTTTTTTCTTATAATTTAATTTTGCTTCTTTTTTTCTGTTAAATTTGTTGTTTTAATAAGTTTGTCACTTTTTTTTTAATTAACCCACTTTGTTTTGTTTCAGGCTTTATTTGTTTTGGGATGAGTACTCTTTTGTGTTTCCTATTTATTTATCTGGTCTTTATGTGTTCTAATTTGGTTTGAATAGAGTTATGATTATCTTTGTTACTTTGTTGTTTTTGTTGCCTTGATTATTATGCTCATGTTGCTTAATTTAAATTAGTCTATTGCAAACAAATTTGTCTTGAACATTTTGAATTTTTTTAATTAATTAAAATTAATCAACACAAAACTATTTTGTAAATAATTATGTGAATTTACTCTTATTTATATTAAGGGATACGTACGAACAAGATGTTTATTTTATTTAAGTCAAAATTATTTTATCATAATTTAGTTATTAATTTTTATTTTATGTTTTCATAACTTGGTATTATAAATTTTGTTCATTTCATCCTTAAATATTCAAATAATGATAAGAAATTTTTATTCTATTCAATCTTATTTCATTTCATTCAAAGTTGCTATCCAAACAAAGCCTGGCGTTTGACGAGATACAGGGTGTTTGCAGGAAGAAATTGTTGTGTAGGTTTGGCATGGTGGAACGAGGAAGCTTAATGGGTTTTGTCTCTTCTTTCTATCGCTCCCCGTATCCGTATTTTTCACCCGTTAGCCCTCTTGCAAGTGCAACGAAAGGATTTTCCTTTTCATTGGTCAAAACTGTAGAGTGGGGAACAAGATCCCTCTTCTTTAGCTGAGGCGAATCGGTATAAAGGTGGAGTTTTTCTTCTGATTTTGGGAAAATAATGAGAACGGAGAGAAAAATTTTTTCGTAATATATTCGAACCAAACCGAACCGAACATCTATGGATTGGGGTTGGAGACACTTTTTTAATACAAAAATTAACTAAATAATTAGTTTTTCATAAAAAAATACAAAATAAACTAATGAAAAATTTTTAGAAATAGAATCAATCTAATTTGAACACTTAAATTCATATTTTAAAATTTCTTTTATAATATATATTACATAAATAAATATATATATTTTAATAATTTATATTTTATTAATTTTTATATTTATTTAAAATTAAAAATATTAAAATAATTTATTTCATATTTTTTATTTTTAAAGTCAATTTTTTGATATAGTAAAAAATCCCCGCGAGTATCTGTAGGGATTCGAAGAATGAAGATAGAGAAAAAAATTCCTCTACAATAGGGAATGGGGTCAGGGACAGAGAGTGAGTTGAGGTGTGGGGACGGAGAGCGGGGAGGTATACCCCCCGCCTCTATCCCGCGCGGGTGCCGTCCCTGCTTGCAAGTGCAACGAAAGGATTTTCCTTTTCATTGGTCAAAACTGTAGAGTGGGGAACAAGATCCCTCTTCTTTAGCTGAGGCGCTGTAGGTATAATGGCAAGGCTCCTTTGGCGTCAGCATGTCGAGCGTGTAATAAAATAATATTAAAGTTGAAAACTGAAGAAGTGTAATGGGAATGGAACAAAAACCATTAAGGAAAAAAAATATTTTTTTGGTGCATATTAAGAATGAAAATGACAAAATACTTGTACTTTATTTTTTAAAATAGGAAAATTATATTAATTAATAATAATAATAATTATTATTATTATTATCTTTATTTGATTTTTAAAATGGACTAAGATTACCAATGGACTTTGAATTAAGTGAGTTTAGGCTTTTTTTTTGTTGTAATTTTTTTTTTTTTGACATAATGTTTGTGCATGTTTGGTACCACTTAAATATGAGAAAATAATAATTTTTTTTTAAAAGTTCTCTTAGAAATCTTTTAATTATAAGTTGTTTTAAATACAAAATAAATTAATTTAAATATATATTTTATCTTAATTTACATTTGGATACTTAAATTAACATTTTTTTATTCAGTCAAAATTAGATATTAACAATTGGCAAAACTGATTAGACAAATCAAACCATGACTCAAAAGTCTCATTAGTTTGATCTCTAGTTTAACTCTTAAAACATTAATTGAAAGTGTGTTTTTTTTATTTTATTACACAAAAAGAAAATGATATAAGAATTGTGTAATGAAAATAGTGTGTAAATATCATAGTATGACTGTGAGTGAGGTGAGATTGGGCTAATAATGAATAATGGGCTATTGAGTTTAAGTAGGTCAAGTGAATTTATTTGGGTTCTTATTGTAATTTTTTACCTTAAATAAAAGAAATATTTTATTTTTATTTTTTTAAGAATTAGCATTTTTTTAAAGCAATATATCTTTACACTACTCGAATATCTCTCTGGTTCATTCTTAAAATATTAATTGAAAGTGTGTTGAAAGAATAATGCAATAGAAATAGTGTGTAAACATCACTGTAAGTATTGTGAGTGAGGTGAAATTGGACTAATAATGAATAATGGGCTATTGAGTTTAAGTAGGTTAAGTGAATTTATGTGGGTCCTTATTGTAATTTTTTTACCTTAAATAAAAGATTTTTTTTTATTTTTTCTTTAAGAATTAGCATTTTCTTTTCTCTTCTCTTTTTTTCTTTGTGTTAAAAAATTTGGGCTAAGTTGGGCCATTGCATAATTGAAAAATTGGGCCACAAAGATCATTGGGCAAAATGGCTTGTAATTTGGGCTCTAATTTGGGCTTTTCTAAAAAAAAATTAAAAAAATTATATTGACTAAGACAAAATATAAGGTTTACAACCCACACACTCTTTCAATATGAAATTAATTTTTGCTCAAGATACTAAAACTATTCCTTCCACAAGTACTTCTGTGTAAACTCAAGTCTTTAAGTTTAAACTTATTTATCACTTAAATTATCTTTTTAGATAGAATTTAGTTTTAATCTACTATTAATATAAAATTTTTGAACAGTGCCTATATAACATGAATGATTTTTTACGAAAACCATTACAAAAAGATGTGACACACTTGTTTTGCTTTTCGGTCAATAATTGTTAATTAAAAAAATATATGATTTGACAAAAATTGTGCCAACAATTGTTTATTTAAAAAAAATTACTTTATACATTAAATAATTTTACATTTTAAAAAATCATTGTTACAGTCAAACTCTTAATGATGGGTCAATAAATAATTAAATAATAATGTCAAACTTTTGCAGTTTTGCAGCATGTGGTGGAAACCTTTTACACTCATCGAAGTTAAATCCAAAAGTTGTTTAAATATGAAAATAGTAAAAATTATGATATCATTTTGACGTCTACAATCTCTATTACTTGATCAACTAATGGAAACTTTCTGATCATAATAATAGAAATCCTTGATTTTGTTTGCATTGTACACTTTTCAACACAATGAATGATGTTTACCCAATGCCCAACAGTGGCCTTGGACAAACAAGAGTGCATATAAAAGGAAATATATGATTTTGTCATCCACAAATACAGAAACATCGAAAAGGGGAAAATGTTGAACCTTTACAACAACTTGGTGAATCAAGAAAAGCTCATCTAATTAAACTCATCAACAGTGAGCCAATCATTTGACTCATCTTCCGAATCCTTACCTTTAAAATGGTTAGCCTTCTGCCGGCCACCTTTCTCAGAACTTTCATGCAGCTGAACCCAGTCACTAGAACCATCAGGTGATGAACCCCTGACGTCCTGTGCTTCCCTAAGGCCTGATAATCTATCAGAGCTATAACTTCGATCATCCTCTAGGTCACTGAACGAGACATCCTCTTCCTGTTGAAGTTTTGTACAGGAAGTCAATGAAGTAGCATCAATATCTGTATCTTCCAACCATTTTTCAGTACTAATCATGTCATCAACTTCTAAATCCTTCACTGCATTTGTAATATCAGTCAAAATATGGTTTTGCTCAAATGAGATACTTTCTCTTCCACTGTCCTCCCTACCCTCTTGATATGTATCCACAGTTCTTGATTTTTCACATTCTTCAGCCTGCAAATTTTTCCTCTCTCCAAGTTTCAGCAGAAGCACATCTCTTGCTTCAACAATCTGGACAAAAAGAAAAAGGGAAAAACATAAACACGATATAGCATGCATTTAGAGAATGTTGCCGCCCAAACATGTAAACATAGAGTAAAAGAGATAACTATCTCTGTAAATTTATCTTCAATCACATAAATGTTGGGTGCAATAGACCAAACAATCTGAAAATCTTTAACACACTGAAACATCTGTAGAGAATGCCATAAAATAAACAAGGACACAACAAATTTCATTACTGATATGTACTACACATGTTCAGTATGCAATAATTAGTGATTTTGTAAGTCAGAAACATCTATAATGAAAAATATAGATACCATGTTTCACAGAGTATAATGACTGAATCTGACTAGCATGGCTTGAACAAAATTCAAATATATACAAGAACTAAAGGTTGGCTTCAATAAGCTAATAAACTGCATATACGTCACAGAAAGAATTGGAAATAAGAAAATATTGAATAAACATGGCTTGCCTTGGGGGTTGATAGGCGCTCAAAATCATGCTGATTTAGTCTTGGAAGTATTAACAAAAAATAGATTATCCAAAACTTTTCCACATTCATGTAACTGCAAAGGTTCAGTCTAAGTGCAACAAACTCAGGCACCAGTCGTTCGATAGCCAGTGCATGTTCTCTCTGAGAATTGGACATGCTGAAATCTGCTGAAACAAGTCAAAGTCTTCCCATATTATGGTCTGCCAATCTCGTTATAAACTCAAGTAGAATAAAAATAAGGAAAAAATGTGCGTTGTTTTGGTTTCTTGTACTCATGCTATCTTCAAAATCAAGATTCAAAACCAATTTTATTCAAAGAAAATTTGCATGAAACTATGAGAGTTAAACTTGAGATATGCTTTTAAGAACACGAGTGCTTTAGCATTGATGAAGGAGCATTGCAGCAGTTGTTCCTAGAAAGTTCCCGTACCATAATTCTAAAAGGTTAATTCCCAAGAATTACAATATTGGAAGTGAAAATGGCAAGCAACTCAGACATTAGACCTTTAATATTTACAAAATAAAACTGCATTTTGTTATATAGCAGCAACAGCATTAAGGTAAACTTGGTCATACCCCACAAAATACGTAAACAAGCAGAAGTTTGGATTTTCTATGACATATGATAGAAGGAGTGAGATGAAGCCTCAACCTTTTCTAAAAAATTGTTAGACACTGGCATATTAACCTTGTGAGCTAACCAGCTAAAACATCAAATAGATCTATAGCCAAGTATGATGACTAAAATGCCAAAAAAGAAAAATGATCATTTAAAGTCACTTCTATAATAAAATTTACTCCTTTTGACATCCCATTTATTCTTAGATAGTCTATGAGTTGACTGTAAGCATTATTTAGTCCAATGATCATGTACCATCACTACCATATGAAGCATGCAAGTTCAACAGCCATGGTAATCTAACCAACCCGAGACCTGTCTAAGGGCCTTTCCTTTCTTCCACCAAGTTAACAAAACACAAAATAGACCACAAACTGCTGCATCCAAGAGCAAGACACAACACATTGGATTGTTCATATATAGAGCAAATATCTGAGATTTTTCACCAATGGGAGTATATCCATCCAATAACATTCAGTATAAATTTCCCAAAGAGGTATGAGTGATACAAGAAATATATATATATAGGATTTGATATGTCATGCATTCCTCCCAACTTGGCCGCTGACAGTACCTTTCAGTGGAGTTCTATACAGCATGCAAATGCAACCATTACAATACATTTCTCTCTACTCAATTCAACTTAGTGAGGGTTCATATTTATTTATAATTTATGAAATAACATACAACCATATGCTATCCCGATTCTAACCATTTGCAATTTCAATTTTTTTTTTTCACATATTGTGGGTGTAAGAAAAAACTCGTTATAAAGGTAATTAGCCATATGATTAACATAGAGAGACAGATTAAAGGATTGAGAGGACAAGCGTACAATTAACTAATTAAGCAATTACAAACTTTATGATAATCAGATTATACAGATTCAATTGAAAAGAGAGAGAGAGTGAGAGAGAGAGAGAGAATCATAATCAGAACAATTAACAAATAATTAAAAAAAATAATTATGGAAGCAAAGTTGAAGTACCATTATGGAGTGGCAATGGGAATTCGATCCAACACTCAGGCCGCGTAGAAATTTCTCTGACGAAACGAACAACCTCGTCCGTTGTCCCTGGCACCACATCAACTTGTTGGTGATCAGCCTCGAACTGCAACAATTGAGAAGCGAACTTGGAGATTCCCGTGACGGCTTTGTTGGTGGAGAGAAGGGAGAGCGAACTCTTGAAGCTTCCGCCGATCTCCACAAGATCGTTCCGGATTCCGGTGAGAGTTTGAGACGACAGCGAGGAGGAATCGCCGGTGGCGGAAGAAGAAGAAGAAGAAGAAGAAGAAGAGGGCGGTGGAGCGAGGAAGTTGGCGACGCCGCGGAAAATAAGTGATATATCGTCCTTGACGCCGGAACCGCCGTGGAGATCGGCGGCGGGGATAACTGTGTGAGAAGATTCAGGGTCAGGGTGGTTGGACTTGAAAATCCAAGACATTCTCTTGTCTTTCTTTTTAATTGCTATTATTGTTATTTTGGGGATTGGATTAAAGTATTTATGCTATTTTTTTTTTCCTGCTGCTATATGCTAATTGTAAGCAGCAGCTTTGGGAATTCGAATTCAAAGGAAGTGGTTGAGTTGAGTTGAACTTGAAGGGTTTAGGAAGAGAAGAGAGATAGAGGATTGAACTGAAGCTTGGCCTTTTCTGTTTCATCTTCATGTGAGAGTCCTCGTTAGGAAAGCATTTTCAGCCCAAATTAAACTAATTTAAACTTTGAACCCAAAAAAAAAATTCTAATTTAAGCTGACTGAAATTTTTTATTTTTTATTTTTGGTAAGCGAAATTTTTGTTTTTTAAATAAGAGAGAAAGAATGAGACTGCTTTTACATAAAATTGTTAAATAATTATATAAGTAATAGTAAGTTTTTTATAATAAAATTTGTATTTTTTTGTTTGTTTATATAACATGATTCTCTCTTGTTAGTTATTGTTGAAAATAAATCAAAATTTATTTTACATTATCATTTAATTTTATGTTGTTACATTATAAAAAATATTTGACTTCTAAATAATTATTTTTAAAGTTTAACTATTTTAATGATGTGACAATGGATATAATAATGTTTTTTGGTCTATAAAAAAGAATTTATTTTTGAATGCACTGTCAATAAAAAAAATTTATATTATTATTTAATAATATGTTATTATCACATCATTTAATAAGTTAAAACTTAGAATAAAAATTTATTTTAATTCCTAAAAGGTATATTTTTATTTATTTAGTTCGTAAAACTTAAAATTCTCAATTTTTTAATCCTTCACTAATTTAAGTTTTACATTGTTAACTTTAAAAACTTTTATGTAACATTTAAAAAAATTGTATGACATATTTAACTCAGTTAATTAGGCTAAAATGATGTCATTTTACCGTTTTATACATGACTTTAGGATTTGTGTGTGTACATAATTTTAAATTTTAGAATATTTGTATATTTTTTTAGATGCATTTAGGTCAAACGACATCATTTTAGCCTAATTGATTGACTTAAACATGTGATATTATCTTTTAATGTTACAAGTCAATTTTTAAAAATAACATTGTTAAACTCAAATGGATAGAGAGGGTAAAAATTAGGAATTTTAAATTTTAGAAACTAAATTAATTAAAAATATATATTTTTAAAGACCAAAATAGGATTTTACTCTAAAACTTATCTAAATATTAAACTTAATAAATAATGTCTTGACTACTACGGGTAATGAGAAGCTTAAAAAATGAAGCTCATTTCTTTGAAATTCCATTATAGTAATGCCGATAAAAATAGAAGATGAGAGACCCAAAGTAATGAGAATATGACCACTAACTATGAAGCTATAAGGCATCATATCCTAGGAATTACAAAATAACGAAAAAGTTAAAGTGATCAAGATGTAAGGAAAAAATTATTGTTTATCATTTATGGAAAGACCACCACCTATTTGTTCGTTTACCAGGTTCAACACAAATTCATAAATAAGTTCTACCAAGGATTGCCAAGCATTGGGTACCAAGTTTCCTCCTCCCTTTTTAGTAGCAAAATGAACCGGCAGAAACACCAAATTAAGAGTTAGCAGCATAAACAAAGAGGGATTTGTGAATGAGAAATACAAGTTTCCTATTTTCATAGGAATCAATGGGTGAATGACAAATTGATCAAGTGGGCAGTTGAGCGTAATCGTAAGAAAGACTTTTCATTTCATCTTTATAGTTCTGCTTCTTGTTCTTATAAAAAAAAAAAAGACTTGTCAGAAATTGTTATTATTAGATAACAGTATAAATTTTTATTTATTTTTAGATTCACAATGTATCAAAATTAAAATAAAAAATATATATTTTTGGGTACAATCCAATTCTTTTTTTGAGTAAAGTGATAATATGATAATGCAAAACATATATATATATATATATATATATATATATATATATATAAATTAAGATTACATCAAAATTAAACCTAATTGTGAAACGGTTGACGACATGAATTGAAATAATTACCGAAACTGTAAGACGGAGTGCATCTGTATCAGTGTATGATGCAAATGTCTCTTGTCTTGATCACAACTACACTTTCATGGTTGCTCACATGCTCTTGTTTGTTTGAACTAATGCGTAAGCTACAACCTCCTGTCAAATGCCATTACAACCTCCTGTCAACATCAAAAGCGTTTTCATAAGACTAACTTGAAAAATACACAATGTATTTCTTCAGTACACTTTAAAAAACTAATGTAATAGGTATATTTCTAATTGTAATGAAAGCTCTAAATATTTACCTTTTATGTCAAAAAATGAATAACGTTGTTGTCATATAATAAGACTATAATTTCGATTAGTGAACACCAGAAAAAAATTTAAAAAGAATTTTTTATGTTGATTATTTTGAATGAATTTTAATATCGTTACATGGCCATAGGCTAATATTAAAAAAACAAGAAAAATTAGTTTAGTATTAGTTTATACTTTATTGTAGTTTGATGTTGTATTTATTTATTTTTAATTTATCCTTCAAACAATCACTCCCTACGATAACATAATCACAAACAAAAAATATAATTAACAAAGCCTCCATTTTCGTTCCTAAAATTTTGACGTGATTTTAATTTTTTTTTTGTCAATTTCGTCCCTAACGTTTTTAAATAATTTCAATGTCACCATTTTAGTTGATTATGTCTAAATTGCTAACAGCGAGTGCTAAGTTGGATCCCATAAATTCTATTTTCATTCCTAAAATTTTGATGAGTTTTAATTTAGTCCCAAAAAATTGAATATATAAAGGAAAGCCATAAATCCCCTTGTGATCAAGGGAGGGGTGAGATTCTAGGGTTGTGCCATATTTGGGGCTTGCTTCTGTCTTGAGGCGGTGGAGTTCCGGTGGTGCTGGGTAGTGATGGAGGGTTGAAGGATGACTAATGTTATCGATTGGAAGCAGAGATCAAGATTTCAATCCATGGGGATGCACCGCTGCTAGTTTTCTCAAGCGGTGGTTTGAAATTTAAAGGGTCGGGCTCACGGTCTTTGCTTCTATGTTGGATTGGGGATTTGAGGCTTTGATGATTTTTGGATGGGGTTGTGGATATGCTTGGAGCAGAGGTAAAGGTATGTGTCTGGGCTTGTTTGATTTTGTGGGTTTTGGGCTCTATGACTTTTTGGTTTAGGAATCGATTTTGATTTTGATGTATATGTGTTTGGGAATTTTGCAATGGTTGTTTTCTGGTAATGGGTCTTTATTTCGGCTCAGTCTAATTAGAGAAGGTGTATCTTACACTTTGAAGGCCAAATTGTTGATTTAATATTATATCAAATCAAAGGCAGAGATTAATTACACGAAACTTGACAAATCAGTTAATATTAAATTAATTATTTATGAAAGGTAATTTCTCCTATCATTTCTCTCTCTCCCTTTCTCTCACAACTTACAGATCGGTGAGATAAAAGCTCATCTCATTCTCTTTCTCTCGTCGTCGATCGCGTCCTTCCTCTTCTCATTTCTCTTCCCTTTCTCACAAGTTACAGATCAATGAGATAAAAAGGCCATCTCTTTCTCTTGTCATTGATCGCGCCATTTGTCGTTTTACTCTCAGCCTTTCGCTGTTCGCCGCCGATCCATCCAATTTTCTAATTCTGGCGTCAGTGAGAGCAAGAACAACAAAGAGAAGAGGATGAAGACTAACTAGGATCTACAAAAATGAAAGATGAGCGGTAGTAAGAAAGAAAGAAAATGGATGAAATGGGAGCCACAATATGTGAGAGAGAGGAAAGAAAATGAAGGAATTGGGAGAGATAGAGAATGAGAGATTATGGAAAAAGAGATAATGCAACTGAGAACAAAGAAGAAAGAGAAAAGATGTCTTTCAGATATTTCAATCAATGATTTTAATAAATTTTTTTCGGTTTTTTTAATTTATCAAAAGTTAATTTGAATTGAGAAGATATTATTTGAGAAGCAGCACCAACTTATTCCGCTGGCACCCAATTTGTTTTTTTTAAATTTCCCACAAGTTTTTGAGAAGCGCAGCACTCAATTTTTTTTTTTTGAATTGACCAAAAGTTACTGTTTATGCGACACCTAAATTTTTTTTGCCGCGACACTCAATCTGTTCTTTTTTAATTTACCAAAAGTTACTGTTTATGCGGCACCCAAATTTTTTATGCCGCGGCACCCTTTTTTTTTAAATTTACCAAAAGTTATTGTTCATGCGACACCCAAATTTTTTATGCCGAGGCATCCAATTTGTTTTTTTTAATTTACTAAAAGTTACTGTTTATGCAACACTCAAATTTTTTTTTTCCGTGACACACAATTTGATTTGACATGATTTCATTTATTAACCCACTTCTTCTACAGTAACTTTTGTTACTTAATAAAACAATGACCAACAAACAAAAAAAAAAAATACCTTTTATGGTGGGTAAAATCAAAGGTATACTATACTTCAAAACTGGACCGGGTGCACCATAGCCTTCGCCCTTGATTTCTCTGGTTTTGTGTTTATTTGAGTTGGGTTGACGGATTGGTCAGAGGTAAAGCTTGTGGTTGATGGATTGTTGTTGGTGTGGGTTGGCTGACTGTGCTCAAAGGTTGGGTGTTTGACGCTACTTGTGGGTGATTTTGGTTGCTGGGAATTGGCTTTTAGGTGGTGTTTGGTTTACTAACGAGCAAAGATTGGGTGATAATAGTAGTTTTGTTGATGGTTTTTTTTTATGGAATTGGGTGTTTGACGGAAGTTTATGGCTTGGTTGCTTTAGTCAAAAGGGGCTGGTTCCTTTATTTTTTTGGCTCTCGATCAGGGCTTGTGTATATGGTCACAAGGGGATTTATGGATTTCCTTTATATATTTATTTTTTAGGAACTAAATTGAAATTTCGTTAAAATTTTGAAAATATAGCTTCTAGATCTAGCTTAGCAATCACCATTAATAATTTGGACGCCATCAATTGCAAAAGGTAACATTGAAGTTATTTAAAAATATTAGGGACTAAAATGATATAAAAAAATTAAGACTAAATTAAAATTTCGTCAAAACTTTAAGGATGAAAATAGAACTTTTGCTAAATATATTTTTTTGCCAAAAAACTTGAAATAACAGAAATATCAACATAATGACTAGTTTACAATAAAATAATTATAATTTAAGTATTTTTGTATGTTTATCATGTTATGAAGGATAATTATTCTAAACGAATTTAAAAAAAAAAATCGGTACATCAGATTAAACACCAAACTTAAAAAAATTATCGAATTGGATTTTCTCACGAATTATTGGTTACAAAATAAATTTAGCTCATCTACTTCGCCCAAGGAAAAAAGTGCAGCAAACTTGAAAAGCCTAATTCATTAATAATTCTCTTTGTCACAATCCATCAATACTTCAGAATAGAAAAATGGAACCCTTGTATTTTATTTTGCTTGTTTTTTATAGAGATACTTTTTTCTTTTTAAGTAACATAGACTAAACTAACAGTAACCCAAAAAAAACAAGATACAGATAGAAATTAATATTTATAAAAAAAAATTATAATCTCTGTTACCCCTTCAAAAGTGGAATTTGATGAGCGTGTTCTATGTTTGTCTATCTAAAAATATATCTAGGTTTTATATAATATTTTATGTAGTTTTTCACTAAAAAAGAACTGATCGATTTTAAATAATACATCTGCTGTTTCTGGTTGCATTAACATGCACCCTGCAAAGATGGGTGCATTGATACACCTTAAAGTACAACTATTGATTTAATATTAAATAAGATCAAGGGAAGAATTATTTACTTGAAACTGGATGAACTTATGCTATAATTTTTTTTAGTAAGTATATACTTTAATCTTTGAATATTTGTGATATAATATTTTAATCCTTAAAAAAAATTAACAAAGACGTTAATTCTTTAAAAATTTTAAATTCTATCACAATAATTTTTTTTTAATAACTAAAGTGTTATATTACTTTAAACTATAAAAGACCATTGATTAAGTAAAAGAAACAATTATAAATTAATATTTTATTATTTTGTACCAATATATTTTTTCTTTAATTTTTTTTTTTTTACTTGTGTATTGTGTTGATTCCAACAATCTAAAATTTTTGAATCCGTAACTATACATGGTTGCTATCTCTACTCACATCACATGTGAGCTTTTCCAACTTGGAAATTGGGAGCTCAGCATAATGAAGTCCCTGATTATGGAGGCAAAATAAGAATTTTGGATCTGCTGGTTTCTTAATGCAGTGGCTAGCTCCAAGCAGTCCGTCTATGCTTCAATATGAAGGAAGCTCATCTCCAAAGCAAAAAACAAGCCAACTTCAGCCATGCTGACCTCCATAGATTGGTGAATAACCCATGTGGCAGCAGCAAGTACTAATGATAGCAGCACCAATACCCCATGAGTGTTCATCAATTACAACCGCGTCAGTGTTGAGCTGCGGTGGTTGCCATGCTCTAGTTGTTTGTCTCTCCTCTTCGTTTCTGATCTAACTTCCCTTCCCTGCGGTTTGAAAACTACCCACAACTGACATGCCTTTGGCAAGAACGCTCTCTGTTGGCATATCTTTTCCTTCAAAACAGAGTCTGTTTCTCACAAGTCACAATTCAGATGCTATGCAACAAAGTTACAAAAAGTTCTGCACATTCTTTCCGGAATGATTTAATATACTGTTGTTTCTTGGTTTATGTGAAGACCACATCTTGGGTAGATGGTATCTAGCTGAATCCCCTTGCTGCAATGTTTTTCCTAACAGGGAGAGATCCATTATAGATCCTCCACAAGAAATGAATCGATTTTGGTGGAATTTGCAGGTTCCACATTTTGGTCCAAATCTCATCATTTCTCAATAGATTTGAGTTACTTTCACCAAATTTATTTTCCACAATAGCATGGACACCACCGCATCAAGTAGGGATACCATTTGGAGGAGTCCAAATTATGTGACCATTCTGATAGGGAAGCCACCCATCATGCCAAACAGAGATACTATCACTCGTTCCCACTTTCCAGAAGCCACCCTTTTGCAATATCCATAAAGAGTTAAAAATGCTCCTCCATGTATAGCTTGGGATATGACCCACGCCAGCAAAGAATAAAGGATTTATTGGGAAAGTATTTTGCCTTTAGAACTCTTGTCATGAGAGAGTCAGGAATAGAATTATAAAGCATCCTCCATCCTTGTTTCGCCAAAGGGCAAAGTTGAAAGCTCTATAGCTCTTAAATCCCAAACCACTAATTTTCTTTGGTTGACAGCGAGTGTCTCATTTCACCCGATGAAATTTTTTTATCCTTTTCTTTGCTGCCCAAAATAAATCTACTAATTATAGATTCAATTTTATGACATAGGTCTACGGCATGAAATACCCCATTATATGGTTGGGGATTGATTGAGCCACTGCTTTGATTAATACTTCTTTGCTGACCTTAGATAGAATCTTCTCCTTTCAACCTTTTAAGTTTTTTTAACCTCTATCTTGCACAAAGTCAAATACTTGTCTTTTGGATCTTCCTATAAAGGTTGGCAAATTCATATATTTTGAGTGACTCTCCATTACCTTAATATTCATTCAACATGGAAATCAAATTTTTTTTTGTTGGTACATTTCAGCTAAAGGAAAGTTTAGATTTATCTAAATTAATAAGCTGGCCTTGAAGATCTCTAATAGAGAGAGAGAGAGAGTGAGAGAATGGACAAAATCTCTTCTTGTTTAGTGGTCCTGGCAAATAAAATGTTGTCATCAGCAAAGAATAAATGAGAAATCTCCAATGTTGCTCTAGCAATTCCATTTAAGGCGCGATATTCTTGAGCTCTCATAATCAGGCTAGATAAAACCTTGGTACAAAAAATAAATAAGTATCGAGAGAATGTGTCTCCTTATCTCATGCCTCTTGCTTGGATTAAAAGAATCATAGGAGTAACTATTTAATAGGATAGAGAAAGATACAAAAGATATCCATATTAGGGGATGAGGATCACCTATTTTCATTCCCTGTCTCATTCTCTATCTCTTCATTTAAATTTTGATAAGTATTTTAAACTTAATTACATATTTTCTTTTCACTTAATTTATTTTACACTTATTAAAATTTAAATAAAAAAATAAAAAATGAGGACAGGTGATCTCCACCCTATATTAGGATAAGATTTACCTAGTGCTTAGAAAAATCCTGACTCCAAGAACCATCTCAAATAAAGGTCATTTAATAATTATATCATATGCTTTAGCCATATTCAATTTTACCCCTAACATATCTTGTTTTACCAGTGAACTTTTTTTGCATATAGTGAAAGGTATCAAAGGCTATAAGACCCAAAATATTAGTATTAAAGTAAAAAAAATTCAATTTCTTTTTTTGACATCCATAAGTATTTCATGTTTGTTTTTTCATTATCATCTCCAACATAAAAATCTTTTAATGAGTTTAAATTTGATACATTAATAGTGTAAATTTTTTATACTATTATCTAATGATACATTGACACATTATTAAATAAGTTGTAATTTATAAATGTTGTTATAAAAATCAAACTTCTGTAATTATTTAGAAATATATAATTAAATGATATTGTAAAAAAATCTTGCAGCAACAAATATATTAAAATTAAATCCAATATAAATATTCCAAAATATCTAATAACGAAGGATTAACATACAGGCTTGTGGGTGTGGTAAATCATAAGTAGTTGATCAAATATCTCATCAAGAGAGAAAGGTGATTTGGTTGGAGCAGGTATCCAGCTTATTGCGTTCAGACAAGGATAAATCACCAAGATTAATCATCCACCCATCAAGAGAGATAGAGAGGTTCGGTGAGTACAATCAAATCATGAACAATAATAATCATCTTACACCCTTAAAAAAAGAATTTGACTTCTCTCCAGCTGCTGGAAGTCTTTGCAATGATCTGATTATTTATTTTTTATCCAATGATCAAGTATTTTTTATTTTTTAATATTAAAAATATTTTTTAATATTAAATTAATAATTTTTAATATTGATCATTGGATAAAAAATAAATGGTCTAGATCACTGCTAGAGATCTTTGTAGTTAGAGAGAATTTGGATCCTTAAAAAGGAGTGTAATCTTGTTTATATTTTTTTAAAAAATATGATTGAGTGAGAAAAAGTGATAAAAAAAATATGTATATTAAATAAGTATTAAATAAGATATAAAAAAATATATGTACTAATTGATATAAGAATATAAGTGTTGAATCATGAATACTACTACACTTAGACACTATGCTTGGCAACTCTGGCTTTCACATGACCTAACAGAATTCGTTTTTTGCTTTTTTGTGTAACGAGTCAGTTGGTGTGGCCTAGCATTGCTGTTTGGTGTTTACCCTATCACAGCTGTTGGGTTGACTTGTCTGGTTCACCTGCAGTTAAAACACAAAAAAGTAAGGCATACACATACTTTACATTACTTTTCATTAATTAAAAAAATAAACTTATTTAACTAATAATTTATTTATAATTAACAAAAAAATTGTGATAAAAATTCTGATCAAGTAATTAAGTGCATGTTTGGATAGGATTATGATTAGCTTTTTTTGAGAAAAAAGCTGTTTGAATATTGTTTAATCATATTTGGTAAAATTAGTTTAAACTTTTATACGAAATTCAATGTAAAATAAAAGCTTTTTAAAAGTTGATTTTTATAATGAAGATTGTTTTTTATGATTAAATTTTATAGATTATTCCTTACATTTTGATATGTAAATACCATTTTATTCTCAATCAAATAATTTTTTTAATCATTCTATACCTATTTTAGTAATTTAATACATAAAAGCGATTCTTTTTTATATCATCCAAACGAATTAGATTAATTTAAAATCGCTTTACACTAATGATCCAAACATAAAATGAATCAATTATAATCGATTATAACAAAAAGTTTTTATACAATAATCGACATTCAAGATAATCAAATTTTTATAGCTATCCCAAACACACACTAAATGGTTAATAATAAATAAATTATTAATTAAATAAATTCAATATTTGATTAATAGAACTAATGAATGTGAACGTGAGTGTAAACTTTTCAAACCAAAATCAGAATATGTTTCTCAAGCCAAAGCGTCGACTTGTCACTTCTCATCGGCATTGGGTTGTGAATTTCAGAAGATACGTGAAAAAAAAATAAAGAGAAAAAGGTCTTCTATATGTTCACTAATCACTATGCGTTTGTTTAGTAAACGAAGGAAAAAAAAAGAAAATGAATATAATTAAAAAAATAAAATAAAATAAAAAAAAAAAAGTAGAAGAGTTATTTTCTCTTTATTTAATATCATTCAATAGAAAAGAAATAAAATTTTCCTTCATTCATTTGATTTTACTAAAGAAAAAAATGAGAATATATGTAAATAAATAGAGATGTATATAAATTTTGGTGAGGTCCACTAAAAAATTTCTCTTTCCTCCTTTTCCATTCCAAAAGGGAAATGGATTCTCTCCAGCTGCTGGAGGTCAAAAAAACCGTTGGATGAAAATCCAATAGATGTGTTTTTTAAATATTAAAAAAATTAATATTAAATTAATATCTTTTAATGTGGACCGTTGGATTTTCATCCAACGGTCCAAAATGTTGTTGGAGGCTGCTGGAGGAGATCCGGCTGGAGAGAAGCCGAATCCTTCCAAAAGAAAGGGATTCAAAAAGGGATTCAAAACTTGTGAGACAGTCGTTTTATCCTAGACCTTGTAGTCAAAAGTCCATCCCTGAACCTTTTTACCTTATCTATTATCATAAGTTTTCAATTTTATAGCAGAGGTTCAATTATTTTACTATTTTCAAAGTCATTCAACTATTGATATTTCCACCATAAGCCCTTAAGGTTTCTTGTGCTTGAACTAGAGCTCAGAGGTGAGTTAAGAGAGCTCCGGTCGGTGACGCAGCACCAACTCTGGCTAGTGCATGTGACGATTCCAACGATCCAGCTCAACAACCAGAAAGGTGTGCCCCATCTCCGGCCGACGATCCCTGCCTCGGCCGAGCTGTCACCACGATGGCTTCTATCTACGCATCACCCACATAAACCCAGCCATCTTCTACCCAAATCAGAACCCAGGTCCGAGCTAGCACGCGTTGTTGCAGCGTCTTCCACCGCCAACGAATGGAGCCACCATGCGCGATTAAGCCACAGACGTCGTTCACCTCTGTCGTGCACCAACCACCTAGATCTACTACTACACCGTCGTCCTCTCCCCTCACCTGAAAACCCAACCACCTAAAGCCCCAGCCAGAAACCGCGACTCTTAGCCACCCAGAACCCACAAACCACCAAATCTGTTGCCCATGAGCCGCGCCGTCAGATCTGTAACACCCCAAAATTTCCTATCTTTAACAATTAATTTTGATTAATGTAATTTTCTTGTTTAGTAATTTTTGGATCTTTGTAAAATTATTTTGATTATTCCATCGGCGTATTTGATCGTTTTGAGTGATTTATAAGGTGTCGGAAAATAAAAATTTTTGCAATTGGGAAAACTTAACGTAATTTAATTTTTACCGTTATGTTTTAATTATTTTACGTGATCTGATTTGATATTTGTGTGTTTTTTAATATTTGTGATTTTGTAGATAATTATGAATTTTTTTACTGTATGTGGGCCCAGGTGATCTTATGTGGGCCTAGGTGGTCCTATGTGGGCTGAGGTGGCCATACGTGGGCCCAGGTGGGTTCAAGGAAAACTTAACGTAATTTAATTTTTACCGTTATATTTTAATTATTTTACGTGATCTGATTTGATATTTGTGTGTTTTCTAATATTTGTGATTTTGTGGATGATTATGAATTTTTTTACTGTATGTGGGCCCAGGTGGTCTTATGTGAGCTCAGGTGGCCATACGTGGGTCCAGGTGGGTCCTGCAAAGTGAAAAAATTTTCTACGCATAGAAAAATTTGTACTGTTTAGACGGAGACAAGGGATCTTACTAAACCTGAATCTGGAAATAGTTTTTATAATTTTCTTTTACTGTGTTTTGTACTGTATTTATTTATCAGATGATAAAAATACAGTCAAAATATTATTTGTAGGGTTATAGCAGATAAAAATAATAAAAAATTATACTGCGTAGTCAACAAAGAGGGCTTGACTTGATTTGTACCCTTGGATGAGAATACTTAGTTTGAAGATTAACCATTGATTTAATCAACGGTTAAGAAACAAACTTAATAAAGAAGCATTGGATAATCACCATTGATTTAATCAATGGTGTGAGAATAAACTTAGTTAGGAATGCTTCAATATCAACCGTAGATTTAATCAACGGTATAAAATTGGTTATATAAAGTGACTATGACCATTTACAACCCTTAGATTTAGAATTGATCAAGGGTGGAGATTTAGTCTTAAAAAGTGACAAAGACCATTTATGACCATTGGATGAAGAATTGATCAAGGGTGGAGATTTAGTCTTATAAAGTAACAAGGACCATTTATGACCATTGGATTTGGATTTAATCAATGGTGGAGATTTGGTCTTCTAAAAAGGCTATGACTAATTATAACCCTTGGATTAAAAGTAAGAAGGAGTAATCTTGACCCTTTATTTTGGAGACACATCTAAGGGTTAGGATTTAAAGGAGAAAGATCAATGGTCTAGATTGAGTCTTCTAATCAAAAGTCTACCTAAATCCTAACCATTGAATTAATCAATGACTAGAAATGCTTCAAATAATGGCTTGAAAAGGATGACAATTTATTGCATGCATAATGCAAGGAGGGGACGGTTTTTGTAGTATTTTGGAGTTAAAGGTGATTTGATGACCATTATTACTTGTCATGGTCAATATTACATCATTCTTGACCATTATTACTTTGTTTGCTTCCTTAGGAGAATGCTTGGAGGGGGGCACGGTTTTGGTGGCTTAATAGCTTAGCCAAATTTCAAGATATCAATTATATGTTGTCTTGGTCATTATTGATTCATTTTCAAGAAGGAAACTTAGCAAATTTTCTCTCCTTTCTCTTCTCCTTTATGTTTCGGCCATGACCATCAAGAACACCTTCCATCACTTTTTAATTTCATCCAACCATAGATCTTGAATCTACATGATATTCTAAGCAACTTTCATGTTGAAGACTTTCTCTAAATCATTCATCTTCATGGACTTTCTTTAAGAGCCAAGTTATAGGGTATTTGTGGTGAAGTGTAAGGAAACTTCATTTCTTCTCTCTTTTTCATGTTCTAAACCATGTTTGATCCATGGTTCCTCTTAATCAAACTTAGTATACTAATTTCTATGTATTTTGTTTTGTATTTGAGAAACCTTTGGTGGTGAAGGACTTGGAAAAAGAAGCAAATCAAGAAGCTTTTGAGGATCTTCAATAGGTAAGAGGGAGATACATCTCACCAACCAAGCATGGTGGTGAGAGATGGTTTTATATTTGATGGATGGTGAATCCATGTGAGGATTCATATCCATGGTCATGTAATAATTTGTGTGTGTTATGTGCTTTGATTATTTTTTTGTCTATGCTTGATATGCTTTGCATGATTTACTTGTGTATGCATGCTTAGTATGATTTTTATTTGCTTATATGGTATGTTTATGATATGCATGATGAAGATATATTGAATATATTATGATGAAAGTATGATAAAACAAGAAATTTTGGCTCCAAAGGCCATAGAGAAGGTCACGGTTTTGAGCTTCCAAAACTAGGGTTTTTGTTGAAATTTTTCAAGAACAATGAAGTTAATTTTTGGTCCTTAAACTTAAATAAATTTTTAGACAAGACACCAACCAATTTGGTGTTCAAAAAATTATATTTTCATGAATGATAAAATTGAATGATTTGAGAAGTAAAGAAAATAAACAAAAGGGTTTGTTTTGCAAAAAGAATGCACACGGTTTTGAGTTATGCTTTCATGAATTTTTTTGTAAAAATAAGAATGGAATTTATTTATTTAAGTTAGAAAGAAAAAATATTTCATGGTTTCAATGGCCATCTATAAGGTTTTGATAATTTAGAAAAATGTTTTGATGTTATAAAATACAAGAATTTTCAAATAAGAATTTTGGAAAGGGAATTAAAGTGTTATCAATTAAGTGAAGTGGAATTTTCATAAATAAAAGAAAAAGAAGATTGAAAGTGTTGAACTTCAAATTATTTTAAAGAGAATCAATTTTTAGAAGTGATTTAGAAATATAAAAGAAAATGTTTGTAACTTAAATTTACTAACGTAGAATTTATTTATTGGGTTTTAGAAAATGTTAGGAAATTTAAAGTTAGAAACAGTGAAATTAAATCAACTAAATGTGATTTTGTAAGACTAGATCAATAAAAAGTGATTTTGAGAAAATATATTAAGGAAAAGATTTTTGACTAAGAATAAGAAGAGAATAAAGTAAGAAATTATATTATTATAAGAAAAGTCTGAAATAATATTTTTAAAGTTAAGAAATATAAATATGTATATGTATGCCATGATTTGATGGTGGAAAGGAAATTAATTTTTGGCTCCAAAGGCCAAAGGGGGGCTACGGTTTTGAGCTCCCAAAAATTAGAGTTCATGTTAAAAATTTTCAAGAATAAGGAAATTAATTTTTGGTCCCTAGAACTTAGTGAATTTCGGTCAAGACACCTCTAAATAGGTGTTCATAAATTAATAATTTCATGAAGGATGAAAATGGATGATTTGAAAAGTATGAAAAATAAACAAAGGGTTTGTTTTTCAAGAGAACAAGAATACGATCTTTGAGGAATTTTTATTGATTTATTTTGTGATCCTAAGTGTTTTTCTAAATATGAGTTTTGAATGAAACGAGCAAACATTGATTTTAAGGATTTGCAAAGAAAGTGAACAAGGATTTGTAAAGAAAGTGAAAAAGGATTTGTAAAGAAAGTGAAAAAGGATTTGAACAAATGAGTTTGGTTTTTATAACCATCGGTATTTCGGTTTTGAAAATAAAATTTTAATAGTTTTGTTTGTGTAAAACCATATCAATTTAGAAAGAAAAATGTTTTGATAATTTTCAATAGTCATGTCCACGTTTTTTAAGGCTTGTAATGCATTGATTTTGATGAAACAAAGTGATTTTCCAAGTGAAAATATAATTAATTTAATACAAGGAATTTAGAAAGAGAATCAGAGTATTTTAGCACTTTAGAAATGATTTGGGAAAAATGGAGAATATAATGGTATTTTGAAAATTTACTAACGTATAACTTATTTTCGAGTTTTGAAGTACGTTAGAAAATGTTAAGTTTTGAAACGTTGATTTATATCAATGGAAAAGTGATTTTGTGAATTATATTTTGGAAAAGGATTTCTTGAGTAAAGAAATGTGGAAAAAGATTTTCTTGAGTAAAGAAAATGTGTTAAATAAAGTATAAAGTCATATTATTTTGAGAAAAGTGGAAATGAAATTTTTTAAGAATGAGAAATATTTTCTGTAATGGAATTGTGGTGAAAAAAATTATTTACGTATCTTAAAAACGTAATTTTTAAAGTACGTGATTTGAAATACAGTAAAATATTTCTAAGTGTTTAGAAATACAGTAAAATATTTTTACGCGATTTGAAATATGATAAAATATTACTACGCGATTGGAGATGCGTTGAAACATTTTAAGTGATTTGAATTACGTTTAAATATTTTACGTAATTTGAACTACTGTTGAAAAATCACTATGTGATTTAAAAAGTGATAAAATATTTTTACGTGATTGTGAAAATGACATGTTTTGCATGTGATTGGCATTTGGTGCATTATACATGCATTGGAAAGATATGTCTGTGATTGGATTTGGTGCATTATATGTGCATTGGAAAAATATGTGTTGAAGCATATGATTACATTGAACAAATGAAATTGAAAAGATTTGGCCCTTTGGGGTTGGACTTGACTGATATATTCGTGCATATGTATAAAATATAGCTAATAGCTATTATGACCCTTGTGGTTGAAGAGGAATGAGAATTGATAGTGAGGTCTATGATGGATCTTAGAAAAAGCGAGTAGCGCGGCGGTCGACCAGTGGACAGTTGGCGAGTACCCTGTGCCACTTGGCGATGCAGTCCGTTGCAACGCATTGACGATACCCGACAAGAACACGATTCTTTTCAACGATTGGGAGATTGTCTTTGGGTTAAGGCTGACAATTAACCAGAGCATTCTTCTCGAAATTGTGAAAACCTCCATGGAGTTGTTTTTGATAAATTGAGTCTTTGTGCATATGCATAAATCTGAGCATTTATATCTGTGTGATATATTAATTGAGGAATATTAGTTATGACAATTGTTTTGAATACTTGAAAGATGATGATGATGATAATGCTGAGGGCATTATCATAATTATTGTTTATGATAATTGAATTGATAAATGATTGGATGATGATAGTTGATTAATGTTGATGGCATGATCATAATTGTGGTATGATCTATCTGTATGATATTGTTGTTTGTGTTATCTCTGTGCTGCCATGTTGATATTGGTGTAGGTGATCTCACCTCTTTGTTACATTGTTTTACTTTGTATGTATTGTTAAAATTATACAGTAGAAGGAATGAGTTGTCTTAAACATAACGGGTGGTAGATACTCAGAGATTGATGGAAACATTGAAAAGTAGCTGTCCCAAGTTCGAAGATGTGCCGAGTAGACAAGGAGTAAAGTTCTGATGCATCAAGTTGATACAAGAGAAGGAACGAGTATGTTAAGATTTAATGTTAGTGTTATCCGTCTTAAGTAGGACCCGTTATGGGGTTTGCTTCTTTGTTAAAAAAAAAAATAAGTCTGTTAATTTTATATTTCTCTTTAAATTGTGATATTAATTGGTGTCAATATTGCATAATGAATAGTTGAAATATGATTTTCAATATTACCTAATATTTTCAGTAAATTTACGTTTCAGTAAAGAAGAAATTTTAAAACCCATCTTTTATAACTCAAACTTTGTGCGAACTTCTTTTCAGATTATGAGTCGGGAGTCGAAAATGTGATGCCTTAAGGAGGGTGTTACAAGATCCGCAAGCCACCATAGTCAGATCTACCTCCAACCCAGTGCCACCGTCAAACCACCACCTGTATCATTGCTCAGATTCGTCAACCAACGTGAGTCAAACCCAAACCTACCACCAAAGGAACCACCTCGAACAGCAGATTCGCAAAAAACAGTAACCCAACTGCCACTTCTAACCAGATCCGCCTCACTGCAACCCATGAGTCAAACTCGGAGTAGAACCACCCAACCAAACCACCATATGCATCGCACCTCCAAACCTCCTCCTAGATCCACCGTCAGCCGCGATGCTCCATTGCATAGCTTGCTACCACCGAAGCAAGGTCGAGTTCGAGGGTGGTTTTATGGTGATGGGTCCAAGTGTTTGATGGGTGGGTTGAAGATAGTGGTGGTCCGATGACATGGAATTTTGGTCAATGGGGGTTTTCAATTTGCTGTCTATATGGACTTTTTTGCAAATACCTTCCCACATAATTTCATTTTTTCCAGGACCATTTTGCAATTGTAACCTTTAAGCTACTTATCTATTCAATAGGTAATTAGTGACAAATTTGTGTCATTGATCACTTTTAACTCATATCTAATGGCTTAAACTACAAGGATCATCCATGATCCCTATTTCACAGGGACCATATTAAAACGACCCCTTGTGAGACTCAGATACAAAATCCTTCCAACTCCTTTCCTTCTTCTTCTGAAAATCATGCCAAACAAAGGAAGGATCAAATTATTCTCCCTCTTCCTTTCCTTTCCTTCTAAAGATGAGATACCAAAGGAAGGATCAAATTATTCCCCTCTTTCCTTTTTCCTTCTAAAGATGAGATACCAAACAAATCATATATAGGTAGGGGTGGAGCGGCCCGTCGGGGGCCTATTTGTGTTGCTTGCATTACATCATCCTCATCTCCGAGTATCTGGCACCGAAAGGGAAATTAAATTTACGATTGAAACACTAGTTACACACTTTAGTAGTTTCTAACAAATAAAAAAAAAAAGCATTGGCAGTTCACAACAACTTCTATAGGTTTTTCAATTCACCCCTTGAGGAAAAAATAAGAGTATAAATTAAATATAGAAATATCTTATAGAATAACACATACACATGGCAATGAAGAAAAAATTGTTCCTCACCAAAAAGATTCAGTTCTCAAACTTGACGTATTTCCATTGGATAAATGTTGTATCAACAATCACATAATGAATACACTTCCCACCATATATAGGGAATAGCAACTGAAAACAATATACTCCAATTTATGAAGAACAAATTTTCTGCTAAAGCGTTAACAGTAATCAATCAGAGATAAAAGAAATTATAAGTGGTCTGAATCAAAGCTGATTATCAATTACCTTGTACATAAAAAATCATATGATCAACCCGCCCCCCCTCTGCTAATTATTCAAAAAGAATCACTCTAACTATCTATGGCACACACACAACATATGATACAAGTCTGTCTATTCTTCATGTCTCCAATCACTGAATCGAAAACCGAGTATCTGTGTATCTTTCTTCCTTGAGCATATTAAGGATGTGCTTCCAGAGGAAATGTCTAGATGAGGCCTGTATATGGATTGTGTGATTGAACAGGCATACCTGAGCCATATGGGTGGACAGTGGCTCCATAAGAATTTCCAAAAGGATTTACAGATGGTTGTTGGGGGGCCATCATCATCATGTGCTGCTGCTGTTGGAACATGAAAGCCTGCTGCTGGTTGGACATAGCTGCCATCTGAACAGAAGGTGGAGAAGCCACTGTATTAGAGGCAAAAAATGGATCGTGCATTGTTGGTTGCATCATGGCTCCCAATGGTGCTGGCTCCCATGGGTTATAGCTGACATTCTGGTTGTTTCTCCTGACTGCATCATCATATAGGCTGTCTAGTGTAAGTTTGTCCAAACCTCCAGCCTGATTACCCAATAGGTCATCACTCATTAGCAGAATAACAAAAGCATGTGTGTGTGCAAAGGGTTTTGACTGTGTTTACACGAATGGTAAATTGAGTTTACTATTGTAGAAGAAAGCATACCAGTTTGCTAGCCGCTGTAGCACTCTCATTTGAACTAGGAGCCGTAACAAGTGCCAATTCCCAGCCTGTAGTTCCATTTGCTTGATTTGAAACAGCAGAAGTTGGCTGATCAGCTGAAACCACCATTAACAAGACATCGTATGAATTGATGCCAAGACATATGCTTACTTTCATCTAGTCTAAATATCAATTGGAGCATTCTAATCTTAACTGCCAACAAAGTGCAGAAAAGGGAACATGATACTGGAGTATAATTCACATATGATTGATTGGCCACTAATATTAAGAGGTTCAGTCCTAATAATGTAAAACATCACTCTTCTTGAAAAGAAAACCAGTTCAGCCCACTTCCTCTAGGAACCAATTATTATTGTTATTTATTTTTAAGGGTTCACAAGTGCAGGTTAACAAGCTCTTATTCAACGTATTAAAATAGAGGAAAAGGAAAAACAAATTACCGACGGGAACAATAGCTAAAGCCAAGGCATTCTTCTCTTCCAACTCTGAAACAGCTGGAACAGGATCCTCCAAATTCTAGTTAGCAAGCCAAAAGGAGAAAAATTCGTTAGTCCAGCTGAAGCAACATTATAGGTAAGCATTACCAGTAGAGCCAGTCAGCAATCTGAATTATACCAAAAACAGGTCACAAAAAAAAAATAAGTATTCCCATAGTAATTACCAACAAATCAGGTGGTGGTTGAACTGGTGGTGCTTCCACTTTCACAGGTTCAGAAGGTGGAGGTGGAGGGGGTGAGGGTGGACGTTCCTCCTGCTCCTCTGGTGTCTTCTTGTATTCGATAGCCAAAACTTCTTTTGGAGAGGCAATTTTGTTGTCAATGGCCTGCATTTAATTAATATGGAAGCATTGGTTGGTAAATTATATTTTGGCAGCGTATGAATATTGCTTTCATTGAGAGAGTAGAAACATTCAGAAGTTGCAGGTTAACAATAACATATCAATTTCTGAAACAAATGGAAAGGAGAAACAGTACGTGAATGACAACCATGTGCAGCTAAAATACTAATATTACAGTCTCCACAAATATATGAAAGTTCTTGCCATAAAGAAAAAAGTATCGTACAAAAAATATAGCATTTAAAATGATCATGGAATGTTTCTTAAGGTAATGGAAGAGATTCCAAATGTTTTGATGGGCCAAACAATAGAACTGCTCGAAGAACTTGATGGAAACAAGTACAATGTATTAATTTCAAAATTTCAGTATATACCAAGCTGCCAGATTACAACAATGGTTGAACCACCTTTTTTTTTTTCAAGAAAATGCAATTTTTAGTAGCAAATATATCACTGTTCTTAACTACTAGATAGCCAACAGGGTCTTTCCGTGGTTTCGATTGTGCCTACCATGTCAACGAGATGTATATTATACACTTGCTCTTTATTATTGCATCCTTAACATGAAGTCATAGAGATCACCATGACATAAAACAGAGCTTTTGATATTCATCCATACCTGATCCTTGCGAACTATCGATCCCTGGGGAACATCTCTGACATACTCTTCCATGGCTTGCAGAAATGATGAAGGGGGCTTCATATCATCAACTAGTTCACTTAGTATCATATTTCATAAAGCTTATTGAAAAATCCAGCTAAAATGTCATGGGTATAATCAAGGATGATACATGATCCAACCAACCTGCTCAACTTTAATAAACTTCTCTCCTCGTCCAATATCAAGATTACGGCATATTTCATAAAACTCTGACAGTCTCTCAGCCTGGATTAACATAAAGAATATTAAAACATACTGTCTGGAGAAATAAATTTAAGAATAGAAGAAGAAAATATTGTCTGGATAAATAAATTTAAGAATAGAAAAAGAAAATATAGCCATAAGAGATACCTGCAGTCCAACCCTCCTGTATATATCAAGAGCTTTCAAAGCATCATGGCGTTGCATCTCAAAAAACTACCACAATAGTCTCATAAATACATAGGAAGTTAAACATCAAGCTTCCAATACAATGAAGATAACCAGACATACCTTATCAACCATATTGACTGTGCCATCACTAATAGCTTGATAAATTTTAATGCTTTCCGAAGCAACCTATTTGCAATATAAAGTATGTTTAGAAAGGTGATGAAATAAAAAACTACTAAAGAATACAGTATGGTTAAACAATTAACCTACCATTGAGAGTGCTAACTGAATGACGAAGTTATTTACAGCTGCCCCTTGTGGCTGCACCACATAAAAGTTAAAACTAGTTGTACAATTATAATACTGCTGGCATCGTAAAATTTGTTCATTAAAATCAAACCCATCACTTGTGAAATGATTGGGTCAAAATCCCATCTAACTTGAACTACTTGGATCAAAAGCTTACCAGGCAACCAAGAACTCGAAAGAGAAGTTGTTGTAAAGCTGGCAACTGCTCTAGCAATTCTTCAGTATCCAAATCTTTGGTCCTCTGTGACAAAATTCACAATTGATGAATTTTCCTTAAATAAGTATTTATTTATATCAAAGTAATCAGAAGCATGCATGTAAGTATGTGATGAGATAGCAATCACAGGTGAAGGCTTCAGATTATTCAACTACTTCCGTTGAAGTAAAATAAATAAATTATTAAAAAGTAAGTTAGAAAACAAATGATAGAAGTAAGAAACATTTTACTTACAGGACGGTCTGCCTCAACATCATACTTCAACACACGAAAACATTCCAGCCTTTCCTCCAAAAATAATGCATAAGTGCGGACCCATGCAGAATAATCCCAAGCTGAGCAACAAAGCAATGAATGACAACTACAAAGTCAATAAACATAATAATGAAAATGATGATAAAATCAATGGTAGAGAGAAAGACAGAGGCACCATTTGGACTGGAATCATCTTTAAAATGAGCCATGTTGAGCATATGACTTCTACTTCTGCCATAATTAATGAGTTCTTCATGAAATGTGGGATCCACTTCCCTCAGAGCACGGTGAATAACAATTAAAGTTTTCAATGCAACCTAAGGATACGCCACTTGTCAGTCAACCAAATAGAAGCAGCACAAACACACACATGCTCAGTGGCGAATTACACAAGAACTACAGGAGTTGCAAAGGCAACCAAAAAATTACACAAGAAATGCAGACATTGTCATGCAAATATAGCACATTCAAATATTGTAGTTTCAGAACTAGATGAAAAGTGTATTTCTCGTCTTTTAACAAGGTCAGATGCATGAAATGATTAAATATTTTCCATACTATTGATTGAGAAGGTCATGAAAACATGTCTCCGATTTTTGTTAAAAATATATATATCTGGAAATTCTAGTTTGTCCCCGCCCCCCCTCTCCTCTTTTATTTGGCTATAAGTTCACGTGTGATGGTCAAGCCACAATCTCCAGAAGTGAGGACATAGAACAATTCGGTAATATGACTTATAGATGAAATATTTCATCAACCTTAGCAGCAAAAAATATTGGCAAACAGATAATAAATTCCTTAAAGCTTCATCACACATTCCTAGTCCTTAAAGTGAATACTTTGAAAATTTTTCATCTAAATATAAAAAAGATAAGGTGTAATCAGACCACAAAGACTTAATCGGCCATCTTTAGCACAAGTTCTAAGACATAATGCACATACCGCCCAGTTATGTGTCCTTGATAATCGCCTTGCAAGAGCATGAATGCAATAGGCAACATCAGCCCGAGGTCTTGTAGCTGAGATTGCTGAAAATATGGCTGCAAAGGAAAGCACAAAAGTACTTGGAATCAAAACCCTAACTTATCCAACAATTTGTTCCTTCTACAATCTACAAGTATGTAACAAATAGTAGAAACATAAAATAAGAAGCAGACAGACCATGGTAATTATTTCTGTACAAAATTGATACATTTTTTAAAACAAACATAACAAGAGAGGACAAACCTCTTATATGTTTTTCCTTTGCTGGGCGTTCAACATGATTCGTGGCTCTGACTATAGCAATGTCCAATTCCTGCAATACAATAAACCCATTGAGAACATATACAAAATACGTGATTGAAGAACATCCCATCCAACAGACTATGTGCAAACTGTTTTATTTCTACCTTGTAATCACTGTTGACTTTAGCCAATGAAACTGTTGTGGAATCCTTAAGGGCTCCAAGTGCTTTTCTCAGACTTTTCTGCGTGCCACCTGACATTCTCTCCCTCTCTCAATTACAAAATTCTGCTAGAACTCAAAAAAAAAAAAAAAAGGATTTTGGTCATTCCCTAACCTCACTCCTTTCATTGTAAAATCAACCAAATATTCTAAATGAAACGCAGTTCATCGATTTATTTAAAAAAAAAAGGGGGGGAGGGGAGAATATAATTAAGTGTAAATAATGAATATCTCTTAAATTTAACTTGATAACACGATTGTTATATTACTATGTTCAGATCCAAGTAAAGAAACAATCATCACCGACCAAGTTCTGACAACAATAACCGAACAAGCTTCTGAGTTAAACCAGGAATATGAAGAAGAACTAAGGGATACAACCAAAACAGAGTAACATTAAAAACTCAAAAAAGAAAAAAGCGCATTGTTAAGAAATGGTCAACACACTGAATATTTTCAGTAAGAGAATCAACAACAAACACAAGTAGAGGATGGCTTAACGGGGACAAAAGCAAAAAGCACGATCTATGAAGGAGCTGGATTTACCTGAACCTGAATCGAGGAGGGAAGAAACACGAGAGAAAGGAGAAAGAGGAGAACGAGAGTGGTCTGGTCTGGTCTGGTCTGTGACCAGAGAGAGAGAGAAAAGTCGACAGGCAATATTAGCTTGGTTTGGTTGGTCGTCGGCGTCTAACGCTATTTCTAATTTCTTTTTTATTGTCGCTGGCACAAAAAAAACAAAAAACAAAAAAAAACAATAAATGGAATTAAAAATTAGTAGCACATTTTTTCGCTTATCTTTGTCACAAATACGGTATTGTAACAAGTCGTACAGCTCCGTGGTTAAATTGGGATTTGATCCCCTCCATCCCTGCCTTGTCTCTACCTTCTCCATTCTTGGTCTTTTCTGCCACCTCACCGCTTCGTAACAATTTTCAATAACCAACCCCACTGTTTTTCACTCCCCATAAATTGTTGAATAATTTTTTCACCATTTATATAATATTTAATAATTAATATTTAATTCTTTTACTCTCATAATAAATTATTTAATTATATATATATATATGTAATTTTATAAATTTATAATATCATATCTATTAATATTTTTAAATCATTATTTTTTTAAAATTATCTAACTACTACTCTTAGCTAATAATTACACAAATAATTACTTGTAAAAACAATATACATCCACTACCATTAGCCGTGACAATAAAAGCCGATCAAATTTGGTATTCTTTTATCACGTTTGAACACTCCAAAGTTATAATAATAAATTTATTATGCACATCAAGTTATGAATGTAAAAAATTTACTAGGCACGTCAAACAAAAAAAAAATTCTAGACACGCAAATCATAAGAAACAAATGGAAGTTCATTTAAATATCATCAAATTATCAAATTTGCATACTATTAAAAGCGCACGTAATTATGTAAAATAAGGCACGCAATTTTGTAAATCCTTTTCATCTTAGAAATTTTTTAATAATAAAATGTTGATTAATTATTTGTTATAGTAAAGTAAAATAATTTATGTACCCAAAAAAAGTAAAATAATTTATTCCATCGTCTTATTATTATATAATTTCAATTAAGTTAAGATATTAATGCTTAACTATTAAAATATCGTTTCAGCAATTAAACTAAACCCTTAATCGATCCCTTGATTAAGCAATTAAAAGGAAGACCAATAAAAATAATAATTTCCTTTCTATTTGTTGGATTAATTTATCGGTAACATCTTGTGCCACGTTTGGTCACAAGATCGTATAAAGAAAATACGATGAAGTATAAGTTTAATATTATCGGTCTTATTCAATGTTTGGTGTATTCAATGATAAGATAATGAAATCAATCAAGTCATTTTATCCTATTCTAAAGTGATAACTCTATCCTCTCCCAAGACGTGATAAAGACATGATGGGATTTCTATTCCAATCTTATCCTCAATTTCATTTTTATCACTCCTCTCTTCGCCACCACCGCCGTGCCACCATCGCAAGACCGGGCCATCAATATGCCAGCCTACCACCACCACCGCCGCTTACCACCACCACCACCACCACCGCCGCCATCAAGATCGCTGTCGCCACCACCACCACCACCACCACCGTGCCGCCACCACCGCCATCGCCACCATCACCACCGCGCCTACGCCACCACCACCACCACCACCGCAACCACCGCCACCACCACCACCATCACCACTACCTCCACCACCGCTAACACCACCACCGCCGCCGCCACCACCACTACCGTCGTTGCCACCTGATCCATCGCGCCGCCGCCGCCACCACCACCACCACCACCACCACCACCACCTTCGCCGCCACTACCACTACCACCACCCCCACCACCACCACCACCCCCACCACCGCCGCCACCACCACCACCGCCGCCGCCGCCACCTCCACCACCGCCGCCACCATCGCCGCCGCCGCGCCGCCGCCGCCGCCGCCACCACCTTCGCCGCCACTACCACCACCACCACCACTATCACCACCTCCACCACCGCAGCCCACCACCGCCGTCACCCCTACCACCACCGCCACCACCCCCACCACCACCACCGCCACCGCCACCACCACCACTACCCACCACCACCACCACCACCACCACCACCATCATAAAGCTTTTTTTTTTATTATTATTTAATTATTTTAACTTTTACGCTAAATGATATTTTGGTCTTAAAAAATATATTATACAATCACTAATTTATCTTTTTGTTATCAAACAAAAGATAAGATTATGTTTTATCCTATTAATTATACTATCATACCTTATACTATCCTATCATCTTATCTTATACTTATACTATCATGCAGATCAAACATAACCTTAATATAATATCTCACTTATTAGTATAATGTTAAGCGAATTTTTTATTTTTTTCTTATATTTTTAACACATACAAACTTTATTCTTATGCCTGTTATTAAATTTTTCTTTTATATACTTTAAATATCAATAAACATAAAATAAAATAAATTTTATGATATAAATATTAATTTCATTAGAAAAAATTTGAATAAAATTATTTATATATTATATAAATTATTAAAATAATATTTTAAATATCATGCCGAAGTTGTTGGCCCAATCCATTGTGAGCCTATCAACATAGGGCTGAACCAAAATGCATTTGGATTAAATTTTCTCAACCTAACTTGTATCTTTTATCGAATTAATCCATTTTAATACTTCTAATTGATATGCTTATTAAGATATTTACTAAATAAATTTACCAAAAAACATTTCATTATTTATTATTTTTAATTTAATACTTATACATTTATGCCCCATTTTCCCAATTATTGAATTTATTACTTCGTAAGTTAGTGATCCAAATCAATCTGAAAGACACAAGGACAAGATATTTTCCTCATGTGGCTGTAAAAAGTGGTATCATTTTCTGTGAACTGTGATAACTTTCCATTAATCATATCAAAGTGGATAGTACTGACAGGGATAGTTTGAGAAAAGGGTGGGCAGCTTGCAGTGGGTATAATTTCCTGAATCAGCAAGTAGCTTTGGGGCTACTCTATGTTGACAAAGCCCTTGTCATAGATTAGAAATAGAGATGAAAGGGAAGTTGCTTAGAAACAAGATAACCTCACAATAGTGCCAGCTAATTAATTAAGTCCAAAGAGTGAGTTACACACTAATATATTATATCCTTAATTTATTGATTACATATTATAGAAATGACGTTAATAATTTTTTTTTAAAAAAAAATTATTAGTTAAGTGGTGGTAACTGGGAAGGTCCCTCAGCACGCACTCAGTCAATGATTGTCACCAAGTATGCACTAGGATTTATTTATTTTTAAACATTAAAATAGAAAATAAATTGGACCAGGTTTGTGTGGTCTCTAATTCCAAACTTGAGCATGGTTGGCTGCTTTTGAAACACAGAAAAAATAAGTATTTTCTCACTCTTCATTATTTTCGACATGAGAGTATTAAATTTGAGATATATATTACGATGCACGACCCTAATAATAAACTGTTAAACATGAATTTGGTATTTGTTAATAACTAAGCCGCGTTAAAGATTAGTTAATGAGGAAGTGTTTAAATTTTATGATTTTTTTTAAGGTTTGTCAGCTTAAACATTCAGTAGATATGTTTTAAAAAAATAAGGTTTTAATCCTATTGTTTTCATTCATCTAAGTTTTGGTTCTTATTGTTGTTACTTGTTAGAAAATATGGTAGAAAAAAGATAAATGAAATAATTCATAAGTTGATATTTTATTGAATGGTAAAAAAGTGTATACAATAAATTAATAATGTGACTTATATTTTACTGATTTAGCGAACAAATATAACTAGCACTAACCACAATCTAATCACACTCTAACTATGGAAAGATATCAATTTATGTATTCTTTTACTCATTTAGAATTTAGTCTCTATAGTTTATACTCGATCATTAAATTAAGTATTCATCCCTTTTTTTATGAAAGATTAGTTCTCATAACTTTTACTTATTAAGATTTGGTCATTGATCATAAGAGACCAAAACTCAAATAAGTAAAAATATAAGAATTAATATTTAAAAAAAATAAATTATAGGTATCAAATTTTAAATGGATAAAGATTATAAGAACAAAATTATTATTTAAACTTTTTTTCTATCTCTTATGAAGTGTAATTATATTTGTTATGTGAAACTAGTTAAAGGTATAATGGTGTGATCATAGCTACAATAATATCAGGGTAAAATTTAAATAACTCCCTCCAATTAATATAATATATATAATAATATAAAAAAGATATATGGTCTAAAATTTTATCATATATCATCTAAGTCAATTAATAAAGTATTAACTTTTTGACATATGACAAATATATTATTTATTTTTTTACCATATGTCATCTAATGTAATAATTTAAAAAGAATATTGACACGTGTAAAAAATGTATCATATATACATCAATATAATCAATCAATAAATATAATTAATAATTATTATAATTAATATAAAAATATATATAACCTAAAATTTTGTCATACTTCTTTCAGGTCAATTAGTAAATGTAATAAGCTTTTGACATGTGACAAATACATTACCTAATTGTTTATCATGTGTCATTTGATGTAGCAAATTAAAAAAAAATTATTGACATGAGTAAGAAAATTGTCACATATACATTAAAAAATAAAAAAAAATTACAAAAAAAGAAAGAACAGAAATTACAAATAAAATGAATTTAAAAAAAAACAAAGAACTTAAGAAACCAAATGTCAAATAATTGATTTAATTAATGTGTATTTTTATTTATCTTACTTAAATTATATGAACTAAATGTATATATTAGAGAGTGTTAAGGAATTATAATACATTAAAGTATTATTTGATAATATTGTTATAGATTATTAAAAATTTTGATAGATATTTTTTTTAATTGTCATTGTAATATCTATTAACGTAAGAAATTTTTTTTTTTCTTTTGGGATAGAATTTAGCATTAGTGGTTAGTTAAATATAATTTTGATAACATGTAAGTGAAAAATTAAGGATTTAATTTGTAATATAATTTTATATGAAAATATCATTAATAAACTTTTCTCTAGATATTTAATATTTAATAGTATTCAATAATAATAATAATAATAATAATAATAATAATAATAATTATTATTATTATTATTATTATTATAAAAAAGATAAATTTTTTGTATTAAGACTTAGTCTAATACATTTTAAAAAAATAGAGGTGAAAATTTAAGGAAATAATTTAAATATAATTTTATTTGTATTTTATCTATAAATTTTTTTTATCTAACGATACATTAAAATAATTATAAGTGATAATATAATTTTATTATGAATCATTTTGGTATAACATTAAGAAATGAATTTGATTGTACTACTTAAAAATATTGATTAAGTAATATGATTGTATAATGAGATAAATTAATTGTAGATAAATGAGGGATCAATGTGATAGGAGTAACAATAGTAACATAAAAATATGTTGGTGACAATATTTATATTCCTAGATTGGATTTAATACTATCAAATATTAAAAAGTATAACAATTAATTTTTCATAAAAAATATAGTCTAATACAATATAAAAAATATAAATATGCATCAATATTGAAAATATGGACTAACATACAAATGAGTATAAACAAAAATTTAAATGAGTAAAAATATAATAAATTATATAAAAATAAAATAAAATATAGAGTCTAAAATTAAAATTAACTAAAACTATATAAATAAATTATTTATTTTAATTTTTTTGCTAATTATCTCATGCGTTATACGGATACAAAATACTAGTTATAGTGAATACACAAGTTATTTCCTAACATTAAAAATGGTGTAAATCATTCATTAAATTTTTTATATTATGCAATTAACACACTCAAATTAATTTTTTATTAATACTTAACAGATTTAGCACGTGTTTGTCACATTATTATCAACGAAACGAACACTATCACCATTCAAATTTGGTCAGCAAGATAGCCTATATTATCTTTGGATAACCCCCAGCTAATGGTTCGTCGAAAGGACTATACTGTTGTCTGCTAGAAATATACTCTTCGTCACAATGGGTTGTTTTGTTTTAGCGGTGAGCAATGGAAGGGAGGAACAATTAATTGCAGTGTGTGATGTTGAAGGTTCTTTTCCACATTGAGTATCGATTATTGAAACATCATAATTAAAATATTTAAAAAATATCTAAAATTAAATTAAATTAAATTTTTATTATTTTAAAAGTTTAATTTATACATAATTAGATATATTATTTTAATTATGTTTAATCATATTTTTTGTATAATTTTTCATTTGTATAAATAGGGAACCATGTTATATACACTAATTATTCAAAAAATATACATATCATTTAGTATTGTGTTCTCTGCCTCCATTCTTAACATAGTATACACCTTGAGGAGAGTTTCTCCTTTTTGTTACATATAGTTCGTGGAACTCATTAGAATCGTTACTAATCACCATCAAATCCAAATTTAGTTTTGTTATTTTCTTCATCTTTGTCTTCTCCCATCCTTTTCTTTTTGAACCTTGATATGTTCTCTTCCAATCTCGATCAATTTGTTGATAGGCCGCTCTTCTGATGCGCCCCATGATCAGTTCCGTTTGATCAAGTTTGAAAGATTGACTTCGTCTCTATTGTTTCAACCTCTGATCAGTCTCTTCTAATCTAACCTAAAAGATTGGCTCTGTCTCCGTTGTTCCACCCAAATGCAGATTGACTCCATCCCAAATGCAGTTTGGCTCTATTCTCATTGTAAATTTTTTCAGATGCAGATAGTTCTATCTCAAATACAGTTTTGGCCTCTTAACTTCTCTAAGATCGAAACGTTACATTTTTAAAATATTTTTATTTTATTTTCGTATGTCTAATTGTAATAAGTTAATAGCTTTAGCTTGAAGGAGATGTTAGAATATTTAAAACATATTTTGAAATTAAATTAGTCTTGATTTTGTATTATGTTAAAATATTTAATTTGTATATAATTAGATATATTATTTTGATTATGTTTGATTATATTTTATTCTTTGTATAGACTATCTTCCTCTTATAAATAAAAAATGTTATTTTATACACTGATTATTAAAAAATATACAGACTATTTAATATCTTTGTATTCTCCGTCTTTGTTTTCAACAATCAGCAATACAATTTTTTGGTGATATTCATTATACGGTGTTTTCGGGGGAGGAAATGTTATTGATCACTCAGATTCTCGAACAGGAGTTTGATGATGGAGGAGATTATTCAAATTTGGTGTAGAGTACAGGGGGGTTCGACATTTTCAAGAAGATTTGGCGTTCGCTGAAATGACAAAAAATTCAAGATGGAGTGGTATAAACATGATTTAGGCATCTTCATATTATGGGATCAGAGCTTTGAGCTTTTGCCCTGTTTTTCCTGAAATTCATATCCTTGTTTTGGCTGCTGCCAATTTGGGTTACACCAAATCCATGCTAATTGAGGAACTCAATGTATAAGTTTAGTTGAAATTTGATGTTCACGTGATAAGAACATGCCAATTTTATTTTATTTTTTTACAATAAACTATAAATTCATTCAATAAAAAATTCAGTGATACTTATAATTTTAGTAAAATTAAAAAGCTTATTAAAAAATAAAATAAATACAATTTTTATCCAAAATTAACTCATGATCTATAACTTTGTTAAAAGTCTATAGACTATCAATGATAACGCATTTTTTACTATAGAGACTAACACATAATATATTGTCATATGAAGAGAGTATCACATTTTTATCTCAATAGATATGAAGATCTTACTGTTTTATAAGGTCAAAACATGAGACTAACTTACAAAAATTAAATCTAAAAATTTCAACTGTATCATAACATAGAATAGATATGAGAAACTCAAAACTAAACTCTTCAGATTTTTTCTAAAGGTAATAAATCTAAAAAATATGAATAGTTTTATTAGAGAAAAATTAGAAAAATAAATAAATAAAAAACGAAGAGAACAACTGCCAAAGGATTAGAACGACAACCTCCATTAAACAAAACACCACAAAGGAGAGAGAAAACACCACATGAAAAAGAAAGAATTAGATAAGCACGTGCCAATTCTATTAAGTAAATTAACAAATTCTTTTTTTTTTTAGTAATGGAAAGTTGACTAAATTCTAAATATGTTAATAACACAACATAAAAAATTTAAGGGTTATTTGACATTATTTTTAAATTTAGGGGTAACTTGCACATTTACTATAGTTAGAAGGAGTTATTTGAATTTTACCAACAAAATTAAAATATTATTTAATAACTTCCCTGAAATTATATGAGAAATTTATAAATGTAAGGTTAGGGATACAGTAGCTCCCGTCTCCCGCCCCCCGTGAATAATTATTATTAAACAAATGATCATGAGATATTTGGTACCCAATAAATTATCAAAAAAATCAAAAAAATAAAATAAAAAAATAAAAAATGAAAATAAAGTATAATACTATAATTTTTCAAAATTTTTTCAATACAACTTAATCTAAAAATAATGTCAAACACCTAAAATATTTTTAATTTATATAACTTATAATATTTAAATTTATATAATTAAGTTTTTTAATAATTTTATATAAAATATTTATATAAAATTTTTGTGAGAACCACCCACTTCGCCCGTTTATTAAACGGAGAAAAACACTAAACATTATTTATATTAAATTGTAAGGTAAAATTGTATGTAAGGTTATACAGTATCGTTATTATTAAACAAATGACTTTGGACAAAAATGAAAGCTGAAGCCACAATTTTTTAAATGTGGCACACTTTTTTTTAAGAAAAATGTTAAATTAAAATTTTAGTACTTATATTTTACATTTATTTTAATTTAATTTTTATAATTATTTTTATTTTAAAATTATTTTTTATATTTATAAATATTTTTAACATAATTAATATTATTAATTTCTGTTATATTATTGTCAATTTAGTTCTATTAAACATTTTATAAAAGAAAAAAGAACATTTAAAAAAGCACATTAAATAAAAGAATACTTACTCATAAGAAATAAATACTTATTGAAATACAAGAATATCTACTTGACATTTTACATATAAAGAAATATTTAAAAGATCACTTGTTAGATAAAAAATACTTATTATATTAATCAATAGATGATGTTATAATAACATTATAACAAAAGTTGACAATGACAAGATATTATTTTAAAAACATTTAAAAATATGAGGATTGATTTGAATAAAAAATTATAAAAATTAAATTAAAAATGAGTAAAAAATATAAGAACTAAAACTTTAGTTTAATTTTAAAGAACTATTGGGGACACACTTTTTTTAAAATAGAAACTTTCTTGTTTTTGCTATTAAAAAACAAATGAGACTATGAAGGCATACCATTTTTTTTTGGGGTAGACAGTAGCCACACCTTTTGCTTTTAACGAAAGTGGCTTTGGCAATAATAAACTTACAAATTCAAAGAGATAAATCATCCTTTCTAAAGTTTCGACGTTACAATTTCCAGCATTAGTTTGTCCTGTCACTATATAGCATTGAATAAGAAAAAAATGGTATTTATACATGACTATAAATGTGTGTATATATATAAATTGAATTAAGTAAGTACTACTATCATAATAATAAAAAATAACTATAATTAAATAATAAAAAGAGATGTGTGTAATTGTAGGTATATAACATTAATGGCGTTTACATGGTTGAGTATTGGTGCTTCTTCGAATTTATTTGTAGCAAACAGGTAACGTTCCGTTGACTTATTGTAAAATCAAATAGAGGTCATTAATCTCACAGTGACTCACACCACCTCAGACCACCACTTACAGTGACCACACCGTCGCGCCTCAATCCCACCTCACTTCACTACCACGAGCCATTGTGAACCCGCCACTGAACCTCCATGAACAGAACCACCATTATTCTAAAACCACCATGGACAGAACCTGCACAACCATTATTCCAGTACCCATAGCCTTCGACCATTCTTACAATCTTTCACAACTCACTTCGACTTGGTTGCCGTCTCCAGCGTTGGTGGCAAATGTTCTCCATTGACGATCACTGTTCTCCAACTCCAACGCCGGCGGCAAATGTTCTCCGGCGTCGGTGGCTGGTTAGTCAGGTAGCTGACGTGGCTGCATGGCTCACGACTTGGGCTTGTGTTGGTGGAAGATGGGTTTGGAGCTTGATGGTGGAGGTGATGAAGAAAAAAGATTTTACATAAAAAAAGAAAGAATATTATGGGTGAAAAAGTGGTGGTGAGGTGAGAGAAAGAGAATAATAACGTGTTTAGTTCAGCTTATAATTTTTTTTTCTTTTTTGTTGTTTTAAGCTGTTGAACGGCCAATGCAACATGTTTGGAATAATTTGAACTCAAAATCAATAGCTTTATTTGGAAGAAAAAAGTTGTTGTAACATAAACTCAAATTTGAGCATTATTACAAAAAGTTGTTAAAATAGAATTATTTTTAATAGTAAAATGTAAATATTATTTCATTCTCAATTAAATAATTTTTTTAATTAATTAAATAAATTTTTTAATTATTTTATATTTATTTTAATAATTTAATGTATAAAAATATTTTTTTATACTATCCAAACAAAACAACTTAATTTAAAATTATTTTTTAGTTAATATATCTAAACATAAATTTTTTTCTTATAATCGATTATAATAAAAAGTTTTTATATAATAATTAATTATTAAAATAATCTAATTTTTACAATTATCTCAAATATACACTAAATAATTAATGTTTACCTGTTATAAAAGTTACTAGTGATGAAAACAAGCCGTTAATCTATTTTTCCATAGAATCAATGACTATCGTCCCATAAGAGTATCATAGTTCAAAAACTTTTTAGAAGCATTTTAAACGAAACCTATAACATTATTTTATGGCTGATTCTACAGTGCACCCTTCCAAGTTATGGAGCATGGGTGCACTGATTATTTTACCTGTTATATATTAGAAGTCATAGGTCTTTTTTAACCGGTAAGTATAATTTTTCTTTTCCTCTAATCATTTCATGGCAATCAATCTATTCATGACTCTAAACTAAACCCTGAGTCTAAACATAGCATAAACCATGACTCTTCAAAAATATGAGAAACCATTAATCTAAACACTGACCATTGACCAAAACAAAATATTTTCATCAACTCAACACAATATCAATTTTGCACAAACATAAACTCTATTGCACTACAAAGGCAAACTTCCCTTAGACAATTCTTTAAACATTTACAAAACATAATAAAAAACGCAGCACTAATCTGGAGAAGACACAACACATTCTCTAACTTGTCCACATTAATCTGTACATCTCATTCGATAAATTAGCTTTGAAAACCCAATTGGCTGCTTCTTAGGTTTGTTGTTTCGGATAAAAAAAATTGGGTTCAAATAAAGAAATTATAGGGGCCAAATTTGGGAGGGCTTGATGGAGAGGTGGTTGCGGCTAAGGGCGAGAGGGGTCCAATGGACGGCGATGACGAAAGGGGAAATGGATGGCGTGGGGGAGGAACGTGGCGGGATGGGCTTACAAGAGTCGAGGTCTCTTTTTTATTGCTGCTAATCAGGTTACAAGAAAGCCACTGTCCCTTGGTGGCTATGACGTTGTAGTTCTTCTCGTCGTTGGTGGTGGTCCAACAATGGCCCGACAGTGGCCGATGATGGTGGTCCGGTGGTGGTGCAAATGAGACAAAGGTGACAGAGGGAAAGGTTAGAATGATAAAGACAAAGGTGACCCATAATGGTTTGACCTGCTCAAACATTAGCCAGTCTTGAATCCCAGCCATTCATTAAAAATTTAGCCGAATCAACGGTTATAAATCAAGGTGCGTGGATGCACCATAATGACTAAGGAGCAAGTTAAAAAGAGCCTTGTTTTATTTGTTCATATATTCCTCTCAACTTCATCAACTTATGATTTCTGAACCGCAACCACAATGCTCTGTTCATCGAGAATAGCACATTTACGGCCCGCACATGCACATCACCTGGGATAAATAAGATTCCTTTCACTTTTGAAAAAAATAAAAAAAAAGAGAGGGGAATAAGAAGACAGTTAAAGCCTTAAAGGGCATTGATCTATCTTCAAAATAAATTGAAATTAGAAATATAACATATGATAAGTACTATGTTTTTTATTTTATTAACTTCGGGCCAAAAACCCTCTGAGAAGCACTATATTAAGTTAATAACAGTTAACTTATTTGTAAGATTTAGTAGTATTAACAAATTAGAAATTTCTAAACATCACAAAATGTTTTCACGAATCGTTTTTTATTCTTATATCACTCATGTATCTCTTTAACGGTGATGGGTTATTAATACTTCGTAACATTTTCATACAAAATAATTTTCAACAAATAATATTGCTCTGACAAATTAAAAGATTAATGCTATACTTGACGATTAATGAAATTTAATACAAAACAGATTTGGCAGATCAACTTGGGAAGCATACCGTGTGTATGTGGCTATTTTTAAAACCGTTTCTTTCCCTTATTCCTCTTTTATAATTGTTTTTTTTGTTAAAAGTAATTAATATAAAATAGCATTGTTGTAATAAAAAAGTTTTAGATTTGATTCATATCGTGACATGTTTTGAACTTAAAATAGGACAAATTTTTATTTTATTTTTCTAAAAAAGTATTAATCAGTATTCAATAATGAAGCCAATTATTCCACAGGCACAGAAGGTATTACCTGACGAGGTATTTATTATATTTAATAAATTGTTTTTATATTTATGTTTTTTCTTAGTGAACTGAGGTTAATGCTTAATAGCAATCCAGGGCCAGTTGGATGTTACAGGTTAACAGCAATCTAATGAACTGAAGTATTTATTATTTTAATAAATTGTTTTTATATTTAATCTGAGTTAACAACAAATATTCGATCTGTTTAGTGTTACAAGTCAATTGTCGGTGGGATATGAAGCTAATTAATAAGGAAATATTCTTACATACATATAAATTTACCACGTCACATTTACACATAAGAGATAAAAAATTAGAAAGAGATTATTAACGAGTTACACTAAATTCATTAATCATAAAAAATCATCATCATTCTTCAATTTTTTATCTCTTGTATGTAAATGTGACATAGTGAATCTGTATGCACACAAGAATATCTCTTTAATAAGTGTTGGATGCATGGAGGCATTTGCTTGTTCATGAGTCAACAATTAATTAGCCACGTGAAGAACATGGACAGTGAAATTAACCCACTTGCATGGACTTCTAAGTTCTAACCATTGCAATTCAAACCTTGTTTATGCTTCATAAAATTCAATTTTATATTATATATCATGTTGAAGTTACGGAAAACAAAAATCATGTTTTGATTAGTTTAGTACCTTACTCTAAAATTCCAAAATATTGTTATATTGAAAGTTTACTGTATCCTTTGTGGTTAAATAAAATGTAGAACAAAGCTTCTGTAACCTTCGGGATGCATCCTTGTCATTTTGGAGTTGGAGGAGCAGGATGTCAAAGGCCAAAAGTTTCGTCTTTTTCTCAAATTTGCTGCTATGTTACTATGGATGGTGTTCTGTTCCAGCACTTTCATGATTTTTTTTTTTATTTTGGAAAAAATATTGCTTTTGCTCCTTTTTTTTTTCTATTTGATAGAGTGTAACACCGACCTCCTCCTTTTTAACGTCAGATATTTAAAACGTACTCGATATGGGAGGGTTTTCAAATTCATATTCAAATCACTATTGACTTTAAAATTTTCAAATTATAATATTTTCCATTTCTTGCTTGTTTAAGAAATTCATAGTCGAATATTATTTTTATAAAAAACTAGCCATTTCTTTGAGTATAAATTATCTAGTGAGATATTTTTCAAAATTAAAGATGTTAATTATTAAAATATAAAGTTAAAGTATCTATTTGTTAAAGTCAAAAGGTTGAAAGTTTACATTTTTAAAAAATATTATGTAAATAACATTACTGAAATGATTTTAAATAATATTTCTTGAAAAGCATACACTTATTTTAGTGCAAGCTTTTAAAGTTTTAAAATAAAAATTAAAGAGAGGAATAAAGTGAGTGTAAGAGTTAGAATAAGAATCGAGAGAAGATAAAATAGTTTTTATTTAATTGTACGTATAGCCACGTGTTTTTTAATGCTCTATGCCTCTATCTATTAATAAACATCTTAATAAAATAAGAAAATTTTAAAACATTTCAGAGATAAAAAGTGCTGGACAAAAGATTAGGATTTAATTTGAATGCATTTTCAATGTAAAAAAATTTAACATTATCATCTAATAATATATTATTATATTATTAAAAATGTTTAACTTTTATATTAACTATTTTAAAAATCATACATATAATAATATATAATTGATTAATAGTGTAAAAAAGTTTATACTAACAATACATCAAACTTAAACTAAAAAAGTATTAAGAGTTCACTTAAATCAATAGTTTATATTATATGTATAATTATTATGTTGGAGATGTTGTTTTATAAAGTCTTAAAATGACACAAAGTTTAAGTCTTGGTATAACAAATCTTACAAAAATTAGTAACTTTGATATAGAAAATGCGCAACTCTTCAAAACATGCTGTAACATTTTTATTTAGGCTTAATTCGCCCCACAAGTTCTAAAATACTAGATACAAAAGGACAACATCAAATTTCTTACATGATACAATGAAAAACACTTGATTTATCTTACACTAACACAACCAAGCCACTAATAACAATGATATTTTACAAAATGATAGTTTTCTACTATGCTCCATGTGCATAGAAGAAAAGCAGAGATGATTTAGAAGAATGAATGAATTCAATCATGTATATGAAACTTGATGAAAAATGTTTTTATATAAACATTAAGAGACTTTTTGAAAAAAGACACAACTCTTTTTTAAAAAGGATCACAATTCTCTCTTGAGAAGAGATATAATTCTTCATATATAACAATTTTTCATGAAAAAATACAACTCTTCATGTATAATAATATTTTATTACCAATCACTATAAATAGAAACATGCACATATATATCTCTATAAAGAGATACATTATTTCATAATTTTACTTGGTTGCATCTTCATTGTTATTTTGAAAATCTTCTCATACTTATATTATTTTTTAATAACAGATTTGTCCTTTTTAACAGTGTTTATAAATTAGAACACATCCTTTAACGATTTTCAATTTTTTCCCCCGTTTGTTCTTGATGATATAATAAATTGATAACAAAGCATAGATGCTTTGAATTCTTTCAAGCAAACATCTCCGCGAAAGATCAAAATGACAGTAAAATAACATTCAAACTTTGGGTTTTTTGTGTGTCTCAACAATTCAGAAAAGGATCGACCTCTTGTGGTTTTCTCCTTTTCAAATTGTAGCAAAGGTCATTTGATATTTACCCGACTCATTATTGCTGTTACAAATCTTCATAAAATAACAAAAGAAAGAGAAGCGCTTTCCGAATTCCAACTACACTAGAAAAATGGGATGTGAGAAAATGTTAATGGGGTCAATTGCTTTGGAAAAATATATTGCTTGTGAAATGAAGACCTCGGCTTGTTCAAATTTAGGTGGCTAAACGACTAATGAGGCTCTGATTAAAAGATACCTACCAATTATCAGACTGATCCAAAGATGGTAAACTAGGGAGGAATCTATCCTCTAACTTTGCTCTTCGGACCCACGTGAGAGGGAATAATATCTTCTCCTGTAACAAGACCATTATGTTGGAGAGAAATAAATATAATTTTTATTATAAAGAGACCTACCATAATTAATTATGGGATTTACTAGTTACCTTAAAAGTTATTATATGTCTTTCTTCTTTTAACAAAACCTTCTCATATTATTTTACCAACTCTTATATTCTTGCATACATCATTTTTCACATCTCATCTAATATCATTCATTATATATATATATTTTTTATCACTTTCTCTCACTCAATCACAATCATAAAAAACAGCATAATTAGTAATGCACTCTTTTTTAGAGATGTAAAAGTATCTTTTTCCTTATTTTACCATCAGGAGAGCAAACCCATGTGAGAAAGTCAATTATCTTCATGTTTCAGCTAACGGGTTCAACCACCCAATCATGCATCGTGCTCTGGTTCAGTGGCTCAACCCTGCACCCGCCAAACTATACTACGGCTTCACAGCTCATTGAAAGTAAGTCCAACTTGAGCCTAATATTTCGTTCTTACATTTTAAGCTCTTACAAAATACACGTTCGAAGCAAGTAGGAAACAACGCAATTATGCGATTTCAGCTTTAAGGTTGCTTCCCAGTGTCAAGGCACGCACGCGTATGCACAAGAACAGTAACTCTGTAGCAGCTAAAAAGTAGCGTGACACCTGCACACACAAGCTGATCCACTATTTTTCCACCTCCGACACCCTCATTATCATTGGATTCCTCAAGTCATCAGTCATCAATCATAGTAACATGTTCTCTTCAGTCACCAATCACGAGATTCTGTGGAGGAAATGAAAGTCACGGCATCATATTGCACATCCTAATCATGCAACTCCTTAACCTTATGTATAAAGAATCGTATTTTGATATATAGTTCCAGAAGTTCATTAAGTCATACTTCATTGGTGCCACAATGACTTGATTTAGAGTACAAGATAATTGAATCTGCATCAGAGAGATCCCGTTTATGTAGTAACGGATGAAGAGCAACAATGACTGTATGTAAACTAAACAACCGCATCAAAAAGAAACGAGTACCACTATTTCTAACACTATCAGATAGATTCATAGATAAAGGTAGCCAAAATTCAGCTGCAACATTTGGAAACTATTAAGCTTTGCTCATGGTCTTGTGCAAAGCTTGGTCTTCTTTGCTAGTAGCTACCTGCAGCCTCCAATGAATTATCCTGTTCAACACTTGAAAAGGTTTTCTGCTTTTTCGGTGCAGCCATCGAAGGATGGGTTTGAGGAGAAAATTGCTATAAAAATAATTTTTATTTTTTCCTCATAAAAAAAATTACAATTTCAATTTAATATATGAACCACAAAATTGGTTTGAATAAATACTATTACAACTGCTAATGCCACGGAACTCATTAGCTCCTAACACCCTATAAAATGTTTCAAAATTGTTTGAATCTACCATCAAGATCTCTTCACAATAGCAGTAGCAAAGAAAGGATGATGACAGAAGGTAAAAGAAATCTTCAACGATGGATCAAGGGCTCCTATCCGGCAAATGACATTTAAGGCAATGCTGTTGTGCTCTGCTACTTGCTCTACCCTGCGCAGCTCTGCCATCTTGTCAGGATCATGGGCAAAACTACTCTTAACCTCTTTTGCAATCCTCTGAGCTTCCTTGAAGTAATCATACATAACTAGGGTCTGAAGGAGAAACAAACAAGTAAACGCCAGTCTCTGACAACAACACCTAATAGTTTACAGAACAATACTCACAGAGAAGTTAGCATGGATAGTTGAATTCTTGAATGTTGCATATGAGTTGTGATCAGGAAGGCAAGCTTTCTGTAGAAGCTCGAATTGCTGAATAAATATCTGGAGAAAAGTATACACGTGAATTTAAGTTGCAAATGAAAAACTTGATTCAAATTATACGTACTTCCATAGTGCTCATTGTTTGAGGGTTAATCATGCACAAATTTGTCATGAGCTACATATACATGTTAAGTATCACCAAAGATTAAAGAGTTTACTAAATATCTATGGATCTTTTAGAAGCCTGATTCACAAAATGTTCCTGGATACCAGAGAAAAACCTCCAAATGCAGTTAGATAATTTATTGAAGGTTTCTCCTTAACTTCTGGCAAACCTATACTAATATATCCTGAATTATCTTTCCTTATCAAGATTACAAGAGTATTCAGGCAAAAAAAAAAAAAGAATATCCGTAAGATAAATTGCTTCATTCCAGCCACAGCAATGTAGTCATGGGGAGTATGAAACCATAAGTCAGTATCCGATGTTTGGGCAATGATTCTTTGCTGGTTCCAAAAGACAAAAAGAGGCTTAGGGCCCATTTGGAAACTGAATCCAACGCTGATAATGAAAAGATTCAACAATGAAATTAATTTAGTGGAATTTGATTAATACATGCCAAAAATGAAATTAAGTGAAAAACTGCTGAAAAAATTTCAGAACCTGATAGGTTACTGAAAATATTCAGACAACAATCTAATTGAAATAGCTCCCTTTAGCATAACCTTATTTATGATATTAAATATTAATAGCTCCTTTGAATACCATTTCAGCACTTAAAAAAAAATCTTTTCAAACATTACAAGTTCAGCGCTTAATCTGTAAACACTAAAAATTCAGTGCTGAAATTTAGTTTTACCAAACACATCCTTACCAAACTCTAAGCTTTTAATACATGTCAAAATTGTATTTGGCAAAACAGAAAACCTTACCTCATGTTCTGTATTGAAAGGGCTTCGCGGTAGAATGATTCTGCGCTCATTCCTCAAAGCAGCGAACATCTAGAAAAATAATTGCATTGCTGCAGCATGTAAGTCCGCTAAATTGATCAAATAACAAAGCAGGAAAAATACAAAGTTAAAGTAAATACTCATATACACATAATTAATACGGCCATGTTAATTTAGAAGAAAAAGACTTTTCAATTTGGCAAAATAGAGTTTTCAGTTTTCGCCTACAGACTACTAAATCCAAGAACCTACAGACCTGGGAGGAAATTTTCAAACCACTGATGTCTCAAATCACACTTCCTAGAAGAAATCGTTAAAGACATCGTCAATGAGAAAACATATGCAGTATTACCATGCATAGCCCTTGAGCTAGATATATTTGGCTCTGAAGAAACAAGACAGCTGCTGGGATCTGATAATCCATTCCTGCATCCTTTAAAGAATCCTTTTTTTTCTTTGCCTTCTTTTTAGCTGATCAACAGGAAGCATAGGTACATATTGAAGTCAGAGCCACCATAAACTTATTTTTTATTACAACTAAATGCACAATTACAAGGATACTTAATCATACTACTGTGAAAGTCATCAATTTGTAGGTAAACATAAAGCAAAGCATTCTCTCTCATACAAATGAATCGCTTTTCCTAATAAGAACTGTTAGATGAATTACTGTCACACATACCAGCGCCACTGCTCACTCCCGTCCTGAGATGTTTCTTCTCCGCAAGCTTGATCTCATAAATATACCAGTATACCATGCAATAATCATGTACAGTATAGAGTTCCAATTCAAAACCCAAAATGAGAAATCGAGAAGCTATCCAATAAGTTTGCTCTTCAACCCACGCAAGAATATGTTGGAATATTTTGAAACACATATTCTGCCAGAACAGAGCAATATTAATTAGCAAATGGATTACAGTTTAGTGATAACGGCTAATAGACAATCAACCAATTTATACCCACAAAAAGCATGTGTGCTGCAACACTCATGAGAGAAAATTCACTCGACGTGAGTTTAATATTACTTCTCAAAGGCATGTAATTACTAATTTTTCTAGGAGCAGCACTTCCAGGCAGACAACCAGTACACTCATAAGTAACTAACTTTCACTTCGTAAAGAAACAAACCTCATTGTTTGAATTGTTTGAGGCTTCTCCAAACTCCTTTTTAAATGCCAGCTCCAGCTGCAGAGCAAAATGCAAGATTAGATTAATAGATTCGCTTTATATGAATTTATGAAAGTCATAAAATATATCAATTTACATTAACTATAAAAGTTTAATCCTACACTAAATGCTGAGATATCTTGACCATTTTATCTCTTCCCCTATACTGAATTTTCTATCATCTTCTTTTACATATTCTACCTTTTTTTTCTTTGGGGGGGGGGGAGGGGGTGTTTCCTTAGGTCAAATAACAACAACCAAGCCTTTTCCCACTAGGTGGGGTCGGCTACATGGATTCCTAATGTCAAATAGAAAAAAAAAACAAAGACTAGTAACTCAAAAGATACAAAAGGAGACAAAATGATGCAATTCCAATCCCCAAAAAAAAGTTTCTCTCAGGATAAGATAATGCCAATTAAAAAAATCTCAGATTATAATTTCATATACCTGTACCAAAAAAAGGATAAGAATTAAGAAGCATTCATGAAAATCTTCCTAAAATCTAACTCAAATTCTTAAACAGATAAGGCATGTTATGTAATTGAATGTAGCAAGTTTTTGAGTGCAACTTGTTATAAATATAGATTTTCCTCATCCATTTCTGTGTCTTGTACTAAGACTATATATTATTCACTAGTAAGAGGAAAAAGCAACTCTCAAAATTTAAAAGCATAATAAACATATTCAAGCAGATTTTACAGCATCCGAAAGAAAAAAGGGGGAAGGGAAGTTCGTAGTATACTGTGGAAAACAAGCAAAGGACACACCTGTACATAGGTGACACGCCAGTCTTGTAACATTTTCCCCAGCTTACGCCTTTGCCATGCAGCATTTGTACAAAGAATTTTGAGTAAATTTATCACTAACTGCATGCATAATATTGCACAGATTAAACAAAGTGCCTAATGCAATAAATCATACAAGTTGTATCACCCTTTTTTATGGGAAAAGAATTCATATTTGAATGATACTGCCCTTGAGTCAGAAAATCTAGATTAATTAAAAAATCTAAACAAAATAAAACAAAAGGCAGTAGTTGAGCCTTGATAATTTCAGTTAACTCAAAAAAGACAATGAAGGTCATCATCAAAAGCATGCATATCTATAAACGTTCAGGAACACATAAAATAGAATGAAAGGAGTAATATAGACTGTTAATGGTATAACATACCAATTGGCTATAATTTCATTACCTGTCCTAGTTGCACCATAAATTCATTTTTCTGAATGGCATGATTCTTTGTGATTTCAGGTAATCCAGCAGCTCTAGTGATCACAGAAAAAATAGGATCCCGACCATAGAGTTTCCCGTCCTGGACTAGCAGAAGCTGATAACAAGTTTTAAGGGTTAAGCATGGAGAACAGAGTTCAAAACAATAGTAGTAAGTGAAATTCTAGTGCCGTGCATATCTAGCATGCCTTTACAGGCAAGGATATAGTGGAGTAAAGGACCAATAGCACAGACATGCATCAAGTCATCAACATACCAATCAGAAGCATGAAGACGTAATATGTGTTACTTTGTGTGTCTCTAGCATTCCATAACAGGTCCTTCCAAAGTGTAAGTATTACAAGAAATCTGGTGCTTAGGCATGAATAATAGTTCTTTTCATACTTTGATTCCTAGATTTAAGCATTGCAAGTGATGGTTACTCCCTACATTTTGTTCGACATGGTAAAAACAGTGATAATCTATATTATAATACATATTTAAATAGTTAAATCATAAGTTTATGAGTAATACAAGCTTGTAACCAGCACAAAATCACATATAATGAAGAAAATATGTTTAATATTATTTTCAATACATTAAATGAGGTACAAGGAAAAAAATTTAATGTTCATAAAAAAGACAACATATATTTCTCTTCCTGGCTGGCTCTTAAGAGGAAGGAGTTGATAAAAGAAAAATCTATTTGACAAATATTTAAATTAAATTGCTCATCTAAATAGAAGGTTCGCTAAAGTAGCTAATAACAACACAATAAAGAGAACACTCATCAAATCAAGAAGAACTAAGGAACAATTGAAGATCCACCTGAAGATGAGCTCTAGAAACCAAATCAGGTTGAGATTTCTGGAATTTAACCACAAAAAGCAAAGCAGCCTCCAAAGATGGGTCCAATGAGTAGGAACATATAATGTCTAGATCTTGAAGAAGTTTCATAAAATATTTGAGAGCCTGGGAGAGATAAACAGTAAACATTATAATAATGGAAGTAAGTTTCACGTATTAAAAGTAACTCTCTAAACACTTACCTTTTCCCAACAAAGAATCTTGATTGCCCGTGGTGGTGTTGGGGCTGATAATCTAGAGTTTAAACTAGCATCAAATCCAATTGGTTGACAACCAGATGCAGTTGTATTGTCTATGTTTTGCTCAGACATTTCCTGACCACTAGCTCTAAGAAACTCTGAAGATTTTCGAATGTAATCAATCTCTAAAATGCATGAAACTATGTGTTTTCTTGCCAACTCCAAACCTCTTCCTTGGGGTCGTTTCATAGACATCAAAAGATGGTAAAAATGCTGAAAGAAAATCAAAATGTGGTGAAATTTCAGTCAAAGAAAGCTTGCTTTAGTTGACAACAAAGAGTTGAAATTGCAATGAAAGGTAAATTGTCACAAGATGGAAAAACATATATACTAAATAAACAACTAATAGAATTACACTAGGGGAAAGCTACTAGGGTAAGGATAGTTGTGAGGAGCTTGGGTAGTTTGCAAAGGTCATACGTTCAAACCTCCAAGCTGCCATTATGACCCAAAAAAAAAAAAACATTGTAACAAAAACAAATTAATGTGAGGGATAAGAAAGTTTCAGTTATGGGTACCCAAGTTCTAAAGCCATATGCCTAACACAGTGGATATGGGCATTAGGAACAGGACATCCTCAACTTCCTTGGTTAAAACTTGAAACTATGCTAATCAAGGGAAGTTGAAAGGCTGTATGCTAATTTTACAATCTTTATCATCTTATCTTTGACGTGTGTGGATTGATTACATATATTGCAAACAGTTGGGTTATTAATAAATAGACACAACTTTATTGGATAACTGTTTTTTTTGTTGTTGTTTCATCCTTTAATTTCCACCTCACCAAAAAACTGTGTCTAATGCATAAACTATGCATGAGTCTAATTCTACATTATTTGCATAACTTAGAAGAGAATAAACATAGGATAAAACCTTACGAAAACGTAATCGACATAACAGTGCTTTGCAGTAGCCTTCTTCCAGATCAGGATTACTTTGAAGTGGCTCTACATCTGCAACCAAATAGCTCACAACTCAATTAAAAGCTTTTTTGGCAGTTATGGAGCGTAAAGATTGTAATAGCACCAGGTGTTATGAGCAGTAAATGGAAGTCAATTAATTGCCTATGCTCTCGAACCCCAAACTTCTTATTTCTATTTCTATTTTTCTTTTTTTGACTTCACCAGTATATATACAGCAAAGCAAATTTACAAGAGCAAGTTCAAAAATGATGAATCATTTAATTAAAGAGATGCACATATCTCAAATATACTGGATGGTATAGAAAGCTGATAAATGACAAAATTATTGAAGAATAGCATAAAGCCTGCCACAGCAGGTATTTGGAACATTTTCCAACATAAGAATATCATCACTCTTCAAGAGTGATTAACTTCAAAGTTTAATCTTTTCCAGTTTTCCTCTAGACCATTATCACCAAGCAGTACCCTCATTCCCTTCTGCAAAACCTATTTGAACCTTATGACAATATTATGATATGAGACCTCACCAACTAAACAAAAAATAATGTTTTAAGTTTCAACAAGCAATAACCTTCTGATACTCTTCTTTTTGATGATGAAACCTTACAAGCACGCAATTGGCGAGATGTTGTTTCCTCAACAGCATTTAACATTGATAAACACCTTTCATCTCCATCTCCACTCAGAGGAAGGTCATATGTCATGGTAAATAGATCCTCTTCCTGACACAAATAAATATCACCATTTTTTCAATAGAAAAAATAAGGAAATGCTCTGTATGAAAATGATCTCATAATAAAAGGAAAAATAAGTATAGCCATATGTTAGACATATGTTCACAGGAATACATAGCTTATAACAAAAATACAGATAGAGCATATATTAGGAAATCAAACAACTATGGCCACATATCTATATGCCATTCACTCAGAGGAAGGCTGCATGCAAGTGTAAAGCAGTAATTTTCCTGTGACACAAATAAATATGACAAAGTTTAATCCATAAAACAAGATCCAAATAAATACATAATGAACATAAAGAATCCTAACATTCCATTCCACTCTTTTCTTCGTAAAGTAATTTCGTGAATGGCAGCAAGACAATAAATAATCAAATTCTTCCAAAAGAAGAAAAACTATTACTTATTTGACCCAACTGAAGAAATTAAAATTTTCAGACAGGTAACGACACCTAAAAAAAAGTTCTTATACAATAGAGACAAAAAAAAGCTGTTGGAATACTTTACTTCATGTGTACGTGCATCCGAGACAACTGAAAGAACTGCGTTGCAGGTTGCACGTATGACTTTACAGTACGAGTGCAGCACGGCATGTGATGATGTCCTTTCAGGACGTAGGAGATAGAGGCATGAATAGACAGTTTGTGCCAATGAATGACCCTTGTGCCATGTTGCCTGCCATGTCAAATGACAACTAAGATAAAGAGAAGGAAAATATATAATTAAGACTTGTATAGCACGGACAAAGATATTGAACACACACATGTTACTATTTGCATATCTTTAAAAATTGTGTTTATACAAATTCTAATTCTCTGTTTAACTAACATTTTATGCTTATTAGATATATGTTTCAGAAGCTTTCTTGGGGGAAAAGAAAGCAAGTTTGTTAAAACAACGATAGATGTTGATGCACTCAGAGCACTAAAATAGAGAATAAATAATTATGCAAAAAAATAAATAAAGAGCATCATATCAAGATTGCACATTTGTCAGCCTCACGCATAATAAACATGCATATATGGATGTTTTTGTATGTGTTAGAGAGAGAGAGAGAGAGAGAGATTTTTCAGGCCTTGGAAATAATTCTACAAAACCAAAGCTATGCTTATACCTTACAAGGTGAGCATAGGCAAAGGAAACATAATGAAAATACCTCGCATGCTAGTAGATGGTCCATGATGTCAATTGTGCACCGAACATCAGTAGTTTTATCAACACTAATAGGGACTGGAGCAGCACCATTCTCAATGGCTTCGTCAAGAGAGTAGTATGTACAAGCAATACCCGAATCCATCTTTGGGTCCATTATCTTAAAAAGTAATTAGTACAAGTTAAGCATACATGAGACAATTGCAAAAGACTCACTAAAGAGTCTAAAACTGGACAACAGCTTCTCTACATATATCTCTAGAATAACTCTTACGCAGAAAGGCAAGCTCATTTATCTTATTTCCAAATGACTTAATCATTCATAGGAAATTGTAGCTGATTCTGTCAAATGCAGCTTAAATCATATAAAAGAAACATACAGAACCTCCCACTGAAAAGTGCAGTAAGCAAGATGAAAGAATACCTCCAAAGCGGACATTGCAGCAAAGAGATTGAAATTATCACCATGAATGAGCTGTCCCTCTTGAAGATCTGTAAAAAACAATATGAAAGAAAGTTTAAACTTTAAAGTATTCAAGTCTGGCAATCCAACATGGGAAGTTGGTTAAAAACCACCTCTAATTAACCACAGCATCATTGCAAAATAAACTATACAAAAATCCCCTTTGATATAATCTAATATCATAGTTTACAAAAATCCCCTTATATATGTTTATGCGGTGATCAAGTTAAAAAAACGAAGCATTACATATTTGAAAATTGTAATCAGCAGCATTACATAGCAAGTAAGGAAAATAAAAAATTTGAGGCATTCTAATCAAAACCCTTCACCTGACATCAACGCTCTACTAAGAATCTAGTATAAAAGCAGGGTATGTGAATCGAGGTTCGGTTTCCTTGTTTACGAGGGAACCGAAGAGAAAGATGATATCCCAAAAAAAAAAAAAAAGAGGAAGGACCTTGGCAAGCGGCTTGAAGAAGGGTCGAGACATCGGCCCAAACGGAGTTATCAACGGAGGGAATGGAGGTGCGTGTAGGCACGGTGGCTGCTTCATCGGTACGATCCTGGGCCATAGCTTGAACCTTGAAGCTTGCTCTCGCTCCCTATGGGCTTTGGTCTGAGTCTGAGCTGTGTCTGCGTCAAGTTCGAGTGCGGTATTAGTAGTGTGTTCAATTTAAGGTGTTGTGTTGTCGTGTTTTTGTAAGCTAAGCCTAAAACACACCTGTGTGGTGTGAGTCACTGTGTATTTGTGTTTGTGTTTGGGTTTTTTTCGCAAAGCAGCCAGCTTAAGTAGATGGGGGAACGTGCGCTTGACGAAGGGTTTAGGGTATTACCTATCACTTTGATCCGAATCCGATCAACGCCCTTCCATTTTCTTCTCCTTCCTCTTCCTCTTTTTATTCTTTTCACTTTTCTTTTTTCTTGGTTTTCCATTTTTTTTATATAGAGAACGACATTGTGCGTGTGTAAGATTATTGTAAAATTTAGATTATTTTAGTAATTAATTATTGTATAATTTTTTTGTTATAATTGATTATAAAAAAAGTTTTATATTTAGATATATTAATTAAAAATAATTTTAAGCTAATATATTTTATTTAGATGATATAAAAAAATTATTTTTATATATTAAATTATTAAAATAGTTATAAATTAATTAAAAAATTATTTAATTGATTAAAAAAATTATTTAATTAATAATAAAATAATATTTATATATCAAAATAGATAATAATTCTAACAACTATTTTATAAAATACTCAAATTTTTATTTCTCATTTAACAGCTTTTTTCTAAAGGAAAAAAGATGTTAATTTTTTCCCATATCAAACCTAAACATGTTGCTTAAAGTAGCAACAGCTTAAAACACAAAAACAAAAAAAGTTGTTTGTTTAGCTTAAAGTTGAATCAAACATGCTCTTTATATTATATGATCTGAGTAGAAATAGTTATGATCTCTTAAATATGTAGTCTTAAATTTGATTTTGAAATTGATATATATAAAAATAAAAATAAAAAATACTATTAAAAAAGATTTTCACTTAGACATCTAATTGTATCTCAGAAAATTAATTCTCTTCTTATAGAGAATAACTTTTTATTTTTCAATAAGCTATTTTTTGTGAATTTTTTTCAAGTTAATAATTCATATTGCTCACTAACGTATATTGTTATGAGTAGAAGAAGTTCGGATCTCTTAAACATGTAGTCTTAAATTTGATCACAAAATTTATGTATATAAAAATAATATTATTAAAAAAGATTCTCATTTAAGCGTTTGACTTTCCCGATAGATTAACCTCACATCTATTTGATAGAGAATACTATAAAAAAATAATAATAATTCATATTGCTTGTGTATATTCTTTGTTAATAACTCATGTACATAAGCGCACTGCCCTACTATGAAAAAGCCCAAGTCTTGAAAGAGTAATTAGTTACTCATTTATATGATAGCATTATTAAAATATCAATAGATGAGAGTCTAATTAATATAAGTTAAATCGAATAAATTTGTTAAGAATAATTTTTTTGAACTAAATCAAAATTCATTAGATTTATGAAAATTGGTATTTTGTACTCGTATAATGCACGGTATAAATTAAATGGTATTAAAATAAATAAAAAAAAATACTTAACTTAGAGATGTGATATTTCGGATAATTTAGATGAATTTAATTATGTTATAATTAGTAGAGCTTATAGTAGAATGCATTTAAAATTATAACAATTGGGCTATATAGTTCCTCTTAATATATATATTTTTATATATTCTCCTAATAAATAATTAGTTTATATAATTTTAAATAATTTTAATTTTATTTTATTATATAGATTTTTTCTTTTAATATTAGTTTTTATGTGTTTATTCATTTAGATGTTTTATCAGTTTATTATTAAGAATATAGCAAGTTACCCCTTAAAATATAAATGAAACCTCAATATTATATAATATAGATTTTCAATTACATTTAAACGATCTTTCTAAATAAACTTTATTATAAATTATAACTTTTTAATTAATTTTATCATATCTTCTTGTAAATTTTTTATTTCATATATGTAAATATTAATATATTTTTATTTAAAGTTTTTAATGACAAGAAATATAAATGTAAAATATTTAAATATTATATATTATATATATGAACAATTTTTTTTAAAAAAACACTTAATAATTTCTTAGTTTCCTCATAATAAATTACATTTAATTAATTTTATTATATTTTTATGCAAAAATTTTACTCTTTGTGATGTATATATTGAAATTTACTAAATAATATAGAATACAAATAATAATTTGAAAATATAATTAATTACTTTAATGTGATAATACATATATAGTAAAGATGATATCGGACACATATGAAAATTTTGGGATTTTAAGAGCAATCACTAAAAAAATGATTAATAACGAACATCCTAAGGAGATTCAGTTAAATTTGTAAAATGATTCAGAACCCTAAATAGGCAAGCCTCACATTCAAATAACATTGTCGTTTGAGATCCTTGAAGAGATAAATTAAAAACATATGAACTAGTAGACATCTTCCTCAAAGGATTATGATAATGAAAACAACTAGAGTGATATATTTTGTTAAGTACAGAAGTTCGGACAGCATAAGAAGCATTTGTTTGAAAAGTCTTGAAACTAAAATATTGCAGATGATTTAATAAATAAATACTCAATAAATGATTTCTATCATCATTATCAGAAAAGAGTAATAAAAGAATTATATGAGATTTAAAAATTTAAAAGGAATATTTTATTTTATAAATATACATTTCATAAATATTTATATATGAGAACTGTTTATAAATTTTTCTATTATTAATTACCTTATATATTTTACAAAAGTTTAAATTATAATAAATGGTTAATAATTTTAAAATAAAAGATGTAACCAAAAACTATCTACTAATTATTAATACACTAAATTCATAAAAAAATTATTTATAACCTTAATTTGAATAATGATTTTATTACATTTATATAGATAATTAATTCTTTATATAAACAAATAGTTGGTGCATGAATTATTTGAATAAAGGAATTATAATTAAACAACAAATTAACATACTTAATATAATTCACCTAACCAATGAAAAAAGATTATAATATCAATTAATACCAATTAATAAGACAAATTTAAAAGTAATAAGACAAATTATACATTTATTAGTTAATTTAATGTGAATGCCTTAATTGAATGAATAACATGAGAAAAATAAAAAAGATAACGATTGGCTTTTTATATTATTAAAAAAATTATTATAAAGTGAAATACATTATTAAAGATTTATTATTAATAGCCTAAACAACATAACCAAAATATAAAAGGACAAGAAAATATTACTTTACTCAAATACACACGAAATGAAATTTAAAAAATGACCATAATCAAATTTGTTAGTAATAACATTATTATTACTTGCAATAGTTATCTTTTTAGTAATAATATTTATTGATCATTAATTGTTCATTATCTTCTATGAATATATTTTTTTGTATTGTCCACTTTTTTCTTTTAAAATGAACTTTGAGATATTTATTTTTATCTTTCTATATTATTATTAATATTATTTTTAAAAAGTTTTAAATTATTTGAATGGTAATATTATTCATAGAAGATAATGAATAAATAATATATTAATTCATTGAGGTAATTAATTAAATGTACATAAATGATATTCAATTTGGAGGAAAATTCAAATTTTAAATTTTTTTATTCTCTTATTGTTTGGGTTATTTAAATGTAAATCTTATTAGTAAAAGATAGTGAAAATTTAACAAATTAATTAGTTTAGGTAATTATTTAATTATATATAAATTGTTTAATAGTAAATAAATGACATTCATTAAGGGTGAGTTTTGAAATTTAAAAGTTTTAATTATATATATATTTTTTGAATTTGGATAGTAATATTATTCATAGAAGATAATTTTGGTAAAGATTCATAAAAGATAATGAATAATAATTAATATATTAAATGATTAATGTAATTAATTAGTTAGTGATACATAAATGTCATTCAATTAGGATAAGAATTCAAATTTCAATTATGCTCATTAATTATTTTTATAGTTCCAATTATCCTTGTGTAAAAATAGTCATATTAGATCATATGTGATAAAAAATGGTCACATAAGATATGACGATATATAGTATAGATAATAATGTCTTATTATTAATGATAGTATATGAAATCAATGTCATTTTATGATTACAGGTGATAATTGATAAGTATAATGAAATCAGTCAATTTTTCATTTTATCCTCGATTTATTCTAAGGTGATAACTCTATCCTCTCCTCAATCTTATCCTCAAATTTTTATACCGCCGCCACCATCAAGATCGCTGCATAGCCCTACCACCATCGCAGCCACCACCACCCTGCCGCCACACTACCATACCGCTATTGTAATACGCCACCATCACCACCACTACCACCACCGCCGCCGCCACCATGAAGACCCCCACACCATGTCATAATTCTAAACCCCCACCACCACCGCCGCCACATATACACCATTTTTATATATTATATGATTTCATAGTAAATAAATATTTTAACTTTCATATTAAAGGGTTTGGTCTTAAAAAAATATTATGTTAAAATTTAAAAAAAAGTCTTATTGTAATACCTTATACTTATCTTATTCTTATTTAAATTATTTTAGAGAAGATACATGTCATAATTCTAAAGCATATATATTTTTTTATATATTATATTCATAGTAAATAAATGTCATTCAAGGGTGAGTGTTAAAATTTAAATGTTGTAATTATATTATTATTTAAATTATTTGAATTTGGATAGTAATATTATTCATAAAAAATAATTTTAGTATAGACTCACAGAAGATAATAATTAATAATTGATATATTAAATGATTAATGAAATTAATTAATTAGTGGTACATAAATGTCATTCAATTGGGATGAGAATTTGAATTTAATTATGTTCATTAATTATTTTTGTAGTTCCAATTGTCTTTGTGTAAAATGGTCATGTCATATCACATGTGATAGAAAATAACCACATAAGATGACATGTGGTAGAATATTTGCTATTATACTTATCATATATCAAGTAAGTAATATATTTACTTGATAATAAGGAAATCACGTGTCGAATTTTAAGACATGTATTTTCTTTTTATATATTATATGATTATTATTATTATTATTATTATATGATTTTTATATATTTATTTATTTAGATATTTTATCAACTTATTAATAAGAGTGTTTAAAAAACACTAAATAAATTCTTAGTTTTCTCATAATAAATTATATTTAATTAATTTTATTATATTTTTATGCAAAATTTTCACTCGTGTGATGTATATATTGAATTTTTATAAATAATATAGAATAATTATATATGAAATATAGTAATTTAAAAATATAATTAATTAATTTAAGGTAACAAGACATATATAATAAAAATGATATCAAACACTTACGAAAATTTTGAGATTTTAAGAACAATCACCAATAAAAATAATTAATAACATACTTAACTAAAGATATGTGATAATTTTTTTAATTTTTTTAATATGAATTAATATGCAAATGTATATATGTCAAGATAATTAATATGTGATTATAAATTTATATATTTGTATGTGTGAGTAATAAATTTAATTTAAAATTAACAACTACTTGTATACTATTCCTTTTAAATTGTAATATAGAATGTCACATGTCAATTATTAAAATTATATATTTATTACATAATAAATTTTTAAATATATTATTTTATTCAGAATAATATATGTCAAAATAAGATGGATACCTTTAAATTTAAGATATGTTTCAAGCCAAAGGAACATCTCAATGTCCTTCTCAGTTTTGAAAATTCTAATTATTTGTCTTTTTTTCTTCAGAAAGAAAAATCTTCTTACTTTGAATTCAACAGATTATATTGTATCTAATGTTGTTAGAACCCAACCAAACAAAATGATCCGACTGATGGCTGATCCAGCCATGACGCGAACATTCAACTAGTTCTAGTTCAGCCTCAATTGAAATCATGGTCAACGACTAATACTGATTACATTGGCTATTCATTAACTTCTTTAGGAAAAAATATATTAATATTTTATGGTTTATTTTCATCTATTTTATTTTATCCAATGTAATTTTTCTTTTTCTTTTTTATGATGTCTTTGATTCAATCGACTAATTTAAACCGTTAAATGAATTGAACTTAAATTAAAAGTATTAACAATTCATTATCCGTTCCGATTTCCTAATGTATTCATTTATACTTCAATTTCCAATCCAATTCATTATTGTTTGTTAATTTTTTTCTTCACGATGTATTTAATATTTAGCATGTTTTGATTCATTCCATAATTTTCGATTTGGTAATAGCCATGTAGTCTCAAAAGGTCATGCATAATCAAATTTATTAGTCCTTCTAATTTTTTTTAAGGCATAGATCTCTCAATCAGGTCGAATTTATAATTTCATACGTGGTGCAAATATTAAATTATTCTCAAAATAAAATCAAAGAGTAAACTTCTACTTTAATTCTTAAAAGATTAGGTATCCGTCAAATTAATTCTAATTTGTGAAAAATGAAAACTTCTATTTTAATCCCTAAAAAGATAAATTCGTATGTTAATTTGATCTTTAAATTCTGTCACATTAGTTCCTAATTAAGGGACTAAATTGACGTACAAATTAATTTTTCAGATACTAAAGTGTAAGCTTTTATCTTTTAATGACTAATTCGACGAGCGACTTATCTTTCAGTGACCAAAGTGGAAGTTGACTATAAAATCAAGTATCAAACTATTTTTTTTTTTAAATTGAGATGAAGAAATGCCCTATAATTAAAAAAATTTCAAAAGAGAAGATTTAAAAAAAAAAAAAAACTGATACTGCCTCTCTCAATCTATAACTTTTTTATTTGAGAAATTATAATTAGCTGCTCCTAGAATATATAGAAAGGTGAAGAAGAAGTAGAAGATGAATACAAAGGTGAACGAAATCGTTTTATACATTATCATGTATATGTATATTATATGATTAATTATGCACACAGTAGGAATCTTATCGGCGTTATTTGTAAACTTCTATGCTATATAAAAACCATGCATGGAAAGGTTCTTGAGCAGAAGTATGGGTTGAAGTAGCGAACAGCTATGACACTTAAAAATGCAACAACAAAAGTTGCTGCGAAACTCCAGAGAAAGGTGTCTTAGAAGTCACTTTCATCTTCATTCGAATGTATTCCCGGTTCTATAGTAGAGGTACAACTGCGCTCCAGTGGAGGTCCACAAAGAAGAGGGTTCCCTTCATAACTGCTTGGTCCAAAAGTTGCAAATTGATAAATGCTCTCTGGGGTCATTCCAGATAGATTATTATGAGCCACAGAGAACAATGCTAAGCTGTGTAGCTCTACCAATTGGGAAGGAATATGACCACTCAATCTGTTGTAGGAAAGATCTAAGCTTTCCACCTGCTTTAGTTTGGAAAATGTTTCTGGGATTGACCCACTTAAATGGTTGTTTGATAGGTTTAAGGTATGGATACTACTAAGGTATCCAATTTGAGGAGGGATTGGACCTGTCAACATATTGCATGAGAGGTCTATTCCAGACATGTAATACAAGATATTTCCCTTGTATGATTCTGACCTTCTCTTTGACATGAATTCCACTTCTTGTTCCTCGTCTGAGACAAGACCTCGGACATCAATACCTTCATCTACATGAATTAGATTGTCAGATGTGTACATGGTGAATTTAATGGGCACCATTATGAAATATTCCTCAAATAGGATGCTATCTAATGGGTCCAACAGTCCTGATGATACATCATTCAAGCATGAAGGTATCTCCCCGGAAAGGTTATTGCGAGAAAGATCTAATATGCTTATGTGCCTTAGCTCACATATGGCAATGGGAATGGAACCTTCAAGGTCATTTCCCTTTAGAAGGAGAACTCTCAAGTTTGAAAAGGAGCCAATCCAACTAGGAATTTCACCTGAAAACCTGTTATTCATCAAATCCAATGTCAACAAGAAGGAAGACTTGGCCAGAGCTGTAGGCATGGGTCCTGAGAACTGATTGCCCTGCAAGTGTAAGTACCTTAAATTTGACATGTCGAAACAACTTGGCAAAGTACCAGTGAAATTGTTTTTAGACAGGTCTAAATATGTGAGCCTGTTTAATTTGCAAAATTCTGGAGGTATAGCACCTTGCAAAGAATTCTGGGACAAGACCAAAGAACTTAATTGCTGAAAGCTTCCAATCCAACCAGGCAGTTCCCCATTCAGATGATTGTTGCTCAAGTCTAATACTCTTAACAGAGAACTATTCATGAACACATTTGAGATCTCTCCAGTGAAGTGATTGTTGTCAAGGCGTAGAACTCGTAGAACCCCCAAGTTGGGTTTAGTAGATAGTATAGGGCCAGGCAAGTTATTGTTAGATAACTTCAGAAACTCCAATGACTTGCCACCCATGACCAACTCCTCTGGCAATTGGCCAGACAAATTGTTTGCTGACAAGTCTAGTATCATAAGCAGGCCCATATCTCCCATTGAAGCTGGAATGATACATTGCAATGCAGATTTGGACATGTTCAAGACCCTCAAATTTGAAAAGACAGAGCCAATGCAAGGAGGAATCTCTCTTTTAATAGGATTGTGAGAGACATCCAAGGTATTCATATCTGGATATCTTGAGGTACAATTGAGCTCAAGGGGGCCAGTCAAGAAGTTGTAGCCAAGACCAACAAATTCCAATCTTGTGTTATTTGTCAGTAGCCAGTGTGGCAACCTTCCTATGATGCTGTTATAGCTGAGATCAATCACTCTCAATTCATTTTGATATAAAAGAAAGCTAGGAATGCCCTTAGTGAGTTCACTGAATGTGCAATTTGATAAACGCAAGACCTTTAATTGAAATGAAGGAATGAAGGGTGGATTCTCAGTTTCAACCTTCAATTGAGAGTTATAGCCAAAAAGATCAAAGACTTCAAGCTTGGAGTGATTGGCAAGTGAACTAAACCTAAACGAGCCTTGAAAATAGTTATTAGAAAGAGAAATATATGCTAGAGATTTGATACTAGATATAAGCAAGGAAGGGAAAACTCCTTCAAACTTATTATATGCAACATCAAATACACGAAGAGAGGTCAGGTTTCTGAAACAGAATGGAAGTTGTCCTACAAACTAGTTGTGGCCAAGATCCAAGTGTTGAAGATTCTTTAGCTTACATAAGCCCCCTGCATGTAGAAATTTTGTGATGTTTATAGCAATCTTGATTGTAAATTAAGACTTAGCATGTGTCCATTTCATATACTAAGAGCTCTCAAAAGGTACTTATATGATATGAATTAACTCACCTTCAGCTGGCAAAGAGCCAACCAAATTGTTCATAGAAAGAGAGAGAGCTTGCAGACGGGTAAGGTTTCCAATTGATTCTGGTAGGCTTCCAGTCAGTAAATTATTCCCAAGATCCAGGACCTCCAATTTGCTCAAAGTATAAAGTTCTTTAAAGAGAAAAAATATATATATATATATATATTTACTGAGTCTATGATCAAAAGATTAAAAAATACAGTAAATTTAGAATATTAAAAAGGGGAATTGATTTTATTTGATTTAATTTAGAAATTAAACCCTTCAAATCCATAGATTTGAGTGAGTTTCTACAGATTCACGATTAAAATAAGAAGATTTCAAAATCAAATCGAGTATTACGAATTTATAACTTTTCATATATAGATTTTTTTTTAAATCAAATAATTTCAATTTTATAACTAGAATTTCATTTCAAAATCAACTCAGTTCCTATTTTATCACTTTCTGAACAAAAATTTTGTGATCTTGGTCACATATATGCAAGCAGATAACGTACCTTGCAGAAAATGAAAATTCGTCAGACCTGTGAAAGATAGATCTAATATTTCAAGTGATGGTAATGCACCAAACGATGGGACCTCGGTTAACATGTTCCCATTCAATCTTAAAACTTGCAAGTTGTAATTTGATCTGACACCGTATACACCTGCACCAGAGAATATATTAGAAGTTAAAAAATGGACCCAAAATAATAATTTATTTGGTTTTGTATCAAATTTATAAATATAAATTTATCTTATGTATGATAAGGTCTAATAACCAATTTAAATACAAATATCATAATTGTATAAATTATACTAAACACAGAGATACAGAAAGAGAGAGAAGTTAGCACCTGTCAAATAGTTCCAGGACAGGTCCATCCAGCACTTGAAGTTCGACGAAGGGGAGCAAATAGGAGGCATTTAACGACCAGTATGCATTTGTCAGTTCAGAATCTCTTATATTATTGAGAAGAAGTTGGGTTACTCTCTTTGGGTTTGTGGTGTTGTCACATATGACCCTCTCCCAACCACAGCAGTCACTCTGCTGGCCATCCCAAGAAGGTAGGGCAGTCCCGTTAGGGGAATTGAAAGCAGCTTTTAATTCCAAAAGTGCAATCCTTTCTGCTTCCATGCACCCAAGAGCCCCATCACTCACTAAAAAAACCACCAATAATCCCACAGTCCACCCTAACAATGTTACCCAAAGTCCCATGCTTCAATTTTAGATTAGCTTAAAACCTTAATTTGATTTGTGTTTGAGGTTGTGCTGATATTTGGTGCGTTATATACTACTTATACTTGAGGTACCTACTGCAACATTGTTTTCTGAATTCTTCAAACTCTGGCTAACGACAAGGCTGAAGAGTCGAGAAGTGGAAAAAGAGTCAACTGCCAAGACTTGACTAATGAAGTGGTCCAAGTGGAGAAGAAAAATCTTAGAAAATGACATACACCGTATAATCAATGTTCCCACCAAACAATTTAGCAAGGGGCGTTCGTCAATCTAGTTGACTAGTTGGAACGGTTTTCAGGAGGAGAAAGATATCTAATCAGTTTTCTCATAATTCGACCGCTTTGGTTCAAATTGTAAAGATCCAAAACAAACTAATCCTACGAAGCACGGAGAAGTGTCATTGTCAGATACACAGAGACACATGTATGATATATTAGTTTTACATGTCTGAATATATTTAATTAAAATAATTTTTTTTAATTTGAACATGACTAAAATATGTTTAGATATGTATAGGACATAATTTGGATATAGGCCATTAATATATTTTTTAAAAAATTAATTTTTATAATTAATATCTAATTAATAAGTTGCTAATTTTTTAAAGTTTAATTACATGACTGATATATCAAATCACTATTTTCATATATCAGTATTTTAAGTTTTATTTTTTTACACATCACTATTAAGCTTTTAAATTTTATCTTTTCATACATCATTATTTTTATTTGCTCCTTCTACCGCTACTTGTACTAAGTCGTCCACTTCATAATTATTGAAACTTGTTTCACACTACTATTCGCTCTAGTTGATTTTTTTGAATATACATATGCTTGTACATTGTTAATTCTATTAGAAGAAATTAATTTATGAGATTTTTTAGAAAATGTCAATAGAAATTATGTTTCATATTTTTTGAAAGGAGCTTATTAGGTAACAAATATTGACACATATGACATATATGACATATATTAAGATATTGTAAATCTTCAAGCTTATAGAAATGATATTAATGAATTATGAATCTTTTTTTAAAATTTTTTTAATTATATATATATATATATATAGAGGAGGATCGAACTACACCAAATAGGTGTAAGTTTTTTCTTACACCTATTTTCAACCGTTAGATCCACTTTTATCTAATGGTTGAGATTATTTCATTAAAGGTAATCATTAGATGAAAGTGAAACTAATTGTTGAAAATGAGTGTAAGAAAAAAAGACTTACATTGATATAAGTTGAACCTCCCTCATATATATATATATATATATATATATATATATATATATATATATATATATATATATATATATATATATATATATATATATATATATACATACATACGTAAATAAGTTCTTTAATTTACTTTGATATTAATTTATATATATGTCATGTCCGTATCTTATAATTTTTTAAATTTAGTGTGTCCCTGTATCCATATCCATGTTGTGTCTCGCGTCCGTGTACTCTATACTTCACAGAACTAATCTAATAACATGTTTGGTTTAGATATTTTTCAACACAAACCAATCAGTATGTAGAAGAAGGTTCTCCTTCTTTTGATTTTTGAATTGCCAATACTTGACTAATGAAGTGGAGAAGAAAAATCTTAGAAAATGACATATATAGTGTATACAATGTTCCCACCAAACAATTTACTTAGGAAAAATGATGATCCTACACTTCTTTTAGATGTGTAGGTACTGTACGCACTATTTTTAAGGGTGTATGATTGAGAGAGAGAAAGCGATAAGAAAAAATAAGTATAATAAATGGTATTAGATGATATGTAAAAATGAGTGTAGGCACTGTTTGTGGTAAGAATATCAGAGTTGTTTACCTAGGAGTGTCTGTCAATCTAGTTGACTAGTTGGAACGGTTTTCAGGAGGAGAAAAATTTCCAATCAGTTTTCTCATAATTCGACCGCTTTGGTTCAAATTGTAAAGATCCAAACCAAACTAATCCTGTGAAGCAAGGACACATCTTCGTGTTAGATATATAAGGATACATGTACGATACATTAATTTTATATATTTAAATATGTCTAATTAAAAAGATTTTTTTTTCGATTTGAACATGATTCAGATATATTTGGATACGTTTAGGACATAGTTTAGACACAGGCCATTAATTTTTTTTAAAAAAATAAATTTCCAAGACTAACATCTAATTAGTAAGCCCGTAACTCATTCAAACTCAATCACATGACTGACATCTCAAGTCACTATTTTCACATACCAAAATTTTAAGTTTTATCTTTTCACACATCATTATTAGGCTTTTAAGTTTTATCTTTTCATATACCATTATTTTCATTTACTCCTTCTACCTCTACGTATACCAAGTTGTCCACTTCATCGTCACCGAAACTTGTCTCACACCATTATTCTCTCTAGTTAATTTTTTGAGATACACATATACTTGTACATGATTTGTTCTATTAGAAGAAGTTAGTTTATGAGATATTTTAGAAAATGTCAACAAAAATTATACTTCATATTTTTTGAGAGGGGCTTATTAAGTAGCAAATATTGACGCATATGACATATATTAAGATATTATAAATCTTCAAACTTATAGAAATGATATTAATGAATTATGAATTTTTTCTTAAAATTTTGTAATTATATATATATATACACATAAACCAAGTTCTTTAATTTGTTTTTATATTAATTTATATTATATATATATATATATATATATATATATATATATATATATATATATCGTGTTCGAATCTTATAAAATTTTGAATTTAGTGTGTCCTTGTATCCGTATCCGTGATGTATCTCGTGTCCGTGTCTGTACTTCATAAAATTAATCTAATAATATGTTTGGTTTAGATATTTTTCAACACAAACCATTTAGTATGTAGAAGAAGGTTCTCCTTCTTTTGATTTTTGAATGCTCTTGGAAACCACTAGAATTTCTTACATAAATCTGGTGTGTTAAGTTGGGTATACTAAGTCAATCACATTCTTAATTATCATTTAAGAATATGATTAGCCTAGTGTACCCAAGTTGGATACACTATGTAAGAATTTATATAGGAAGCATAATTATGTGCAGAACTTGGCCAAACTTTTAGAGGGACGAAAATATTAACACATGACAACTCATTTCTTAATTGTTTTTTTTTTGTCGAGTAAAGTACTCTCATTTCTTAATTGTTAATTATATTTAATAAATTTTAAACATTATTTGTGACCAAGAGGAAGATGAAATAGTTCTATGAGATTCAATAATAGAAAATTTCAAAACTGAAAAATAATCGCAATATAAAAACAAGTAAAAACTTGCAAGTGAAGAGAAAAGAGTTGAGAGAAATATACAAACGAATTTTATACTAGTTTAGCCACAACGCGAGCGATCTACACCAGTCCCTAAGCAAATGCTTAAGATTTTATTCACTTGTTAAATTTTATTTTACAAGGATTCTAACAAATCTTTCTCTACCTTAACCTCAAAGCGGAGTTGCAATGGTTTTTTTCACTCAATGATACCATTAAACCTCCCTCGACTTTTACTCGAAAAAGAGTAACTAAATCAAAGGAATGCTACCCACATCCCTTTCTTCTCACAAGAACAAGACTTTAATTCTCAAAAGGTGTGATTGCTCTTATTAATGAGTTACAATAGGCTTTAGGACTCTCTTTAGAGTGGATTACAAATTTAGAACCAACAAGGATGAGGAAAGCACAGAGGTTACAAAAATTGTAGCAATTCCTCACTTTCTTGGAGCAAGAATAATGATAATATTCTCAAAGATCCTTTCTTTTTTAGAATGAGAGTCTCCTCTAATTGTTCTAGCTATTAGAGAGACCAAACAATCAAGAAAAAAGTCTTTAAAACATGTGAAAAGAGTAGCACATGTGATTTTGGATAGTTGTTTTCGCTTCAATAGTTTCTAGTTCGCCCAATAGGTGCTACAATAGGTGCTAGTCTTATTTGATTTTAGATGGAGCCATTTCATAATTTTCTAGCCTTTTGGGAGCATTTTTCCTTCTTAAAAGTGATTTATTTTATCATAAAGAAGTATTATACTATGTTTAGATGATAGGTAATGAGGGGAACAGAAAGAGAATAAGGGGAAGGGAAATAACTTCCCTTATTTGGGAGTTTTAAAATACATGGGAAGGGAACGAAGCACATGGAGAACCATTTCCCTCATCTTTTCCTCAAATACCCAACTTTGTTCTCCCCAAAATTGAGGTGGAATAAGGGGAATACATGGGTAATGAAGTTCCGTTCTGGTCCATTAATGAAACTTCCAAACAAAGAGAATAGTAACTATGTTCCATTCCTTCCCTTTTATTTCCGGTCCATTTCTATCTATTCCATTCCATTTCATTAATAAAAAAATATTCAAACACATAATTAAAGTTTGACTCAACCAATTAAGGAAAACAAATTAAAATAGGTTATTCGAATTAGAAAACTTTCCTTACAAATTCAAATGAATGTAGCCTAATTATTAGAAAACATGGTAATTAATAAATAAGAAAATTCATGATTATCAATATTATCAATCCCAAATAATTATCTCATAAAATCATTTATTATCAAAACTTAAAACTAACAATTTGATAACTTATAAAGGAAATGATTATGAAAAACAATCAAAATAGCAAGATTTTAGGGGGGAAATTATCTTATTCAAAGGTCAACATATTAGATACATGTGATTTTCTTATCAATATATGCACCTTATTCTTTAAAATACACTCCCAACTTTACAAAATATGAATTTGTAAGTGCTATTGTACTATTATTTAAATAAATTTATGTTTGTCGTAAGATTTATTGGCTTTTTAATACCAAGAAAAATCCAACTAATGGACATGCACTCAACAAGTCAAGACTCCTATGCTCTTTGTGGAAACTTATAAAGTAGCTGCTCACATCAGTTATTATCTCACACATACGCAACACCCATGACTACGAGTTCTACTCCTTTGAATACGTTAGACCTTCTTATTCATTGGCTTTTCTGGGCTATAAATCTACAATATGTGGAAGTTCTAATGAGGAATCGAAATCACATGTCTCCATTCCATGTATCTTTTCCAGTCCCTTATTAAAGTTTTGTTGAAAAATAAATTACAAGTCATTTTTTATAGAATATGTTAAATCTTTAACGACGTTTGTTCCTATCCCATTCCGTCTCTTTCTCTTTCTCTCTCTCTCTCTCTTTTTTTTCACTAAATCCTCATTTCATTCTTAGTTGTAGGTGTGGTAATTTCACCCCGTTCCATGAGTACTGAATCATCAGCTCGGGGCAGGTTTATAACTCACTTTACTGTATGGTAGGTTAGGTGCAAGTTTTGATCAATGCACTGTCCCGTCCTGCATATTAATGAACATTATGTTTAATTTTGTTATTAATTAAGTTAATTGTACTAATTAATCTTCATTGGTTTAACAATTATGTTCAAACATATTTTTTAGTTTATATGAGATGAATGACTAATTTTAAGATTGTGATTAAATATTATATAAATTTAGTATAAAATATTTAAATGTGCGGAACAGGTGTGGGTTTTAATTTTTTTTCTTGGGGGCTGTTCAAGTGGAATTTTGGTTTAAAGACTTAGTAACAATTCTAACAAATAAATAATGAAAATCAGATGAATGTGGGTTTCGAGTTATGTGGTAATCTCATTTTAAAAATGATTTTAACAGTAAATAAAAGGAATTTAAGAGATTTGAAATAAATAAGTAAAAAATTCAGAAAATAAACTTTAAAAAGATTAAAGAAATTTAAAGAAACTCAACAGGAATTTAAAGATGCAGAAAATTAATTGAAAGCGAGTAAATGGTATAAAATTAAAGTACAGAATTCAAGTGAAAAAATAGTAAAGAAAAGCAAGTAAAAATACAAAGAAATGTAAAGGAAATTTAAAGAACAAGACTAGAAAATAAAGAACTTTAAAGGAATATTGCATTAATTTTAAATGACTTGAAATGAAAAGGGAAGGCATACTTGGATCAGAATCCTTTAATCTGCTCGAGTTGAGATGTTAGTATTATGTATCAGCAAATAACCTCCCTTTTTTACATCGTGACTACTGATATTTATAGACAAAATTAAAAATAACTGACATCCTAAAAGATCAACACGTTTGAGCAATTTTTTCCACCCAAAAGGTACCCACTTTAAAATGAGAACCAAAGACTTAAGCTTGCTTTGACCATTCTTTGTCGACTCAATGTAATCTTTCTGTCGAATTATTCTTCTGTCCAACATCAATACCTTATAGCCACAGTAGGATCTTTCTCTTATTCAATATTTTCGTCGATTTCGCCATTTAGCATTTCTGTCGGCTCAATACTTGAAAAATTTCTTCAAAACCATCATCTAACCGACGAATTGCCAAACCTTTATTTTCTCCTCCATCAGGGGGGTGCGGATTTTAATCTAAATGGTGCAGGGCAAAGTCGGGTTAAGCAAAAACTTGCCCCTACTTGTCCTGTTGGAAAGCATACTCAGTCGCATAACACATTCTTTACTCTATTATTCTCAGCTCCACGCTGAGTCCACCCTCCGCAAGTTCTATGTCTTCTCCTTCGGCCGCGTGCCACCCCAACAGCCACCTTGTCACCATATTTGGTCTGACAACTAAACCCTCTCCTATGTCATCTAAGATGACATTATTTAAGCTACAACATCCATGACCAGCTCTTAGAGCCCAACATCTCCATGGGCAAAGAATGTTTCGAGCATAATGTAGTGCATGTTTTACGGTAATGGATTAGTGTACATCACAAAGAAGAAATCAGTTTTGGGAGATATGGTGGTTCTGGCGGTGGAAGGGGATGGGGTGCAACGATTAGGAGATTGGTTGCTCCGACTCCGGAGGCCACTGTAGAAGATGGTGGTTTTGCAGGATAGGAATTGGCTAAAGTTGTTCGGGCATGGTGTCTTGTAGCTAGGACACAATACTAACATGAAGAATAGGGGGATGTGTAAAGCAACATGGGTATGGAAGTGTTGGAGGAGAAAATAAAGGTTTGGCAATTCGTCGGTTGGATGATGGTTTTGAAGAAATTTTCTAAGTATTGAGCCGACAGAAATGCTAAATGGCGAAATCGATGGAAATATTGAATAAGAGAAAGATCTTACTATGGCTATAAGGTATTGATGTTGGACAAAAGAATAATTCGACAGAAAGATTACATTGAGTCGACAAAGAATGGTCAAAACAGTTAAGTGCTAGTTCTGTCGGAAAGTGGGTACTTGTTGGTGGAAAAAACTGCTCAAACGTGTTGATCTTTTAGGGTGTCAGTTATTTTTAATTTTGTCTATAAATATCAGTAGTCACGATGTAAAAAAGGGAGGCTATTTACTGATACATAATCCTAACATCTCAACTCGAGCAGATTAAAGGATTCTGATCCAAGTATGTCTTCCTTTTTTCATTTCAAGTCATTTAAAATTAATGCAATGTTCCTTTAAAGTTCTTTATTTTTCAGTCTTGTTCTTTAAATTTTCTTTACATTTCTTCGTATTTTTACTTGCTTTTCTTTACTATTTTTCCACTTAAATTATGTACTTTAATTTTGCACCATTTACTCGCTTTCAATTAATTTTCTGCATCTTTAAATTCCTGTTGAGTTTCTTTAAATTTCTTTATTCTTTTTAAAGTTTCTTTTCTAATTTTTTTTACGTATTTATTTCAAATCTCTTAAATTCCTTTTATTTACTGTTAAAATCATTTTTAAAACGAGATTACCACATAACTCGAAACTCACATTCATCTTATTTTCATTATTTGTTTGTTGGAATTGTTACTAAGTCTTTAAACCAAAATTCTACTTGAACAAATTGGCACGCCTAGTGGGACGGGTTCAGAGTAACTCGTAGTGTCATAGGAAATGGTTTTATGCGTCTAAGAAGTGAAAAATTTATCTACTCTTCTCAAAATACGCAAACCATAAGTAATGTAAGTAGTCAGGTGTCGAATATACCTTCGACAGCCATTACTGCGTCACCTTCGACCGTCGCTAGTACTGGTCTGGTGGAGGACGTTATAGCAACTGGTACTCTCAGGAGTAATCTAGTAGTAGAACAAGTGTTGCCTGAAATGACTCAGCCATCGTTGAGTCAGCCAAGTAACCAAAGCATAATAAACTCAAATTTGAGGTTTGTGCCCCAATATGGGTTGCCACCGAATTATGTGCCTCCTGTTATAGCACAAATGAGACTTGGCTCCACTTTAGCCAATACTATCGGCTAACCAGTGGTTTTACAAGGCCAACCACAGATAAGTTCGGCCTTGACAAGTTTTGGTAGCCAAGGAGTGGGGGTTGAAGATACAAGCAATCCAACTCTCTTTCGACAAGAAAGATTGAATTTGAGACCAGTTTTCTCAAATATGTCAAGAGATAATCCCCAAAGTGTAACAGGGCTAACTATAAATTCTTTGGCCAGCTTTCGACAACAAATGGACAAAAGCAACCATGACATGGTGTATATATTCACTCAGCAAATGGGTGCCATGATTACGCCAATCATGAAAAATATAAATAATGTTTGCAGCGCATTGGCTCAGCAAATGACAAGGCTAAACCAAACCTTGGGAGTAGGTGATTTGGCCAATGACAATATTCAAGGAGCCCAACCTGGGGTAAATGGAGAAATGGTTGCACCTCAGGCAAATGTGGGGCAAAATCAACAAAACTTAGAACAACCTGGGCAAAATGATCAGCCACGCCTGGAATATGGAAATGTCCATGTGCTCCGTCGAGGAAATGAAGATCAAATGGCTAGAAATGATGTAGCCATAAGATTGCTTTGACAAAATCTTGGGGGGTACCAAGTGGTTGAGCAAAATGTAAACTAAGTAGTGGAGCAAGTTTTGAACAGATTTGGCTTCAACATTGGCTATGCCAACCAACCATATTTTGTATCGGCGTTTCCTGAGTGGGTCCAACAGGCAAAAATGCCTAGAGGAATTAAGATTCCTAAACTCTCTAAGTTTGCAAGAGAAAGTGGGGAATCGACCGCCGAACATATTGCACGGTTTACAATAGAGATGGGGGAGTTGGCCACTGTTGAAGGCCTTAAAATGAGATTCTTCCCAAGTTCTCTTACAAAGAATGCTTTTTCGTGGTTCTCGATATTGAGACCAAATTCAGTCCACTCCTGGGCTCAGTTGGAAAGAAGCTTTCATGATCAATTCTTTAGAGGAGATTTGAAAGTGGGACTTACAGATCTCTTTAATATTAAAAGAATGTACAATGAAACGATCGATGACTATCTTGCTAGGTTTCAACAAATGAGGAGTAGATGTTTTACTCCTATACCTGAGGTCGAAATAGTAAAGATAGGCAGGTGGTTTAGATTATTATATAAGGAAGAAATTAGTGAATCAACATTTGGTTGATCTTGCCAAACTAGGTGAAAAAGTTAGGCAAATAGAATAACTAAAAGTTGAAAAAATTCAAAAACAGAAAAGATTTCTTAAAAGAGAAAATGTGGCATTCGTCGGATTAAGTGAATCCGACAATGAGTTTGAAGGCAGCGATGATGAGTTCGAAGTTAACATTACTGAACTTCAGAACGGTCCTCCTTATGTTTGCCAGGCCTTACAGCATACTAGGAATAATGAGAAAATGGGTTATGTCAATAGGAAAACATATACATTCGACGTAACCAAAGCTGAAAAAATCTTTGATTTGTTATTAAAAGACAAACAGATTAAACTGTCGGAAGGACATAGGTTGCTAAAGTTTGATGAAATAAAAGACCAAAAATATTGTAAATTTCATAATAATTTCGATCATGTTACTAATGAATGTGTTCGTTTCAGAGACATAATTCAAAAAGCAATTATGGATGGACGTTTGAAGTTTGCTGACAAGCTTAAAGCGGACATGAAAGTTGACACAGATCCCTTTCAGACTGAAGTATCTTGTGTTAATCAACAAGTTCCTTTAAATATTGGGATGCTCAACATAAGGAAGTTGCAAGAGTTCGACGTGGATACAAAGGATGCAACCGATATATATCCAAAGCCAGGTGAGTCTCTCGAGCCATTTCTTGAGAGAAAGAAAGAAGAGGGCAATGTTAGGTTGTGCCTAAGATGTAACGCAGTATACGATGAGCTTGCTACGAAGAAAGCTGCTGAAGAACAACCAAGTGATCAGCAGGGTAAGAAGAAGGTTCTCGACAAGAAAACTTGGAAACCACAGAAGCTTTTTCATGCTCCAAGGCCAAGGCCAAGGTCAGTCTACGTGCTTAAGCCTAACATAAACGATTGGTTGGTCGAACCACATGGGTTTGTGGGAAACAGAGCTCACGTCAGACCAGTTAAGACCAGGGTACCACCTACTAATGTTGTCGTAGATAGGTGGATGAAGAATTCTGTAATGGCTAGACTTACGTATTTTCGATGGAATGTGTCTGCCAGGAGGAGTAACTTTCAAAGAGATTAACCTTTTTGGAATGAAGATTACAAGAATGACAAGATTAATCCAGAAAAAACCTCGATTGGTCAAGATGTAGCAAAGCCATCAAAGGTTCTTCCAATATCGAAGAGTAATAAAAGGATATTGCAGAGATTAAGACAAGTACAAAAGAAAAGAGATATAGCTGAAGGGTTAGTGATCAAGGAGCAGCCCATAGAAATGGGTTATTTAGTGGTCGAAAGGAAGCCAGTGCTTAATCAGGATAAAGACGATAGAAAGTTAAAAAGTATTGTTACTAAGGGTATGTTTGGATATTTAGTAATTGATGGAATGGAATGGAATGGGATGGGATAGAATGAGATGGAATGGAATGGAATGGGATAAAAGTACCATTCCATGGATATTTTAGGATGGAATGGAGTAAAGATACCATTCCATTGTTTGGGAAGTGAATGGAATGGTAAGAATTATAACTTTATTTTTCCTATATTGCCCTTATTTCAAACACACTAATTTTAGAGTATAAGGTTAATGTAGTAAAATCCTAATTATAATTACAATTAAAAACATGATTCCATCCCATACCCTCCAAATTGGGGGGAAGAAAATTAATGGTTTGTGGTGGGATGGGATGGGATCCATCCCACCCACTCCCATCCCATTCCATCATTTTTTAACACAACCAAACAATGGAACCTATCTACATCCCATCCCATCCCATCCCATCCCACTCAATACCATCAATCCAAACATAGCCTAAGGGATCATTTCTAGGGGAGCCGACAACAAATGAAGTTAGACGGCTTGATACAGATGATAAATCCCAATAAGAAAGGTTGGCACAAATAAGAAAGGGTAAACAGGTTCAAAGGCCAATTCCAAACAAAACAAAGAAGAAATGACCAATTGGACTGATAGCAGCAGAAAGAGAAGCAAGAAAGAATAGTTTACCAGTCAAAAAAGATAAAGAGTTAGTCAGCTCGAAAGTTGTAAAGCTGACAATGGGAAAGGAGCAAACTAAAGACTCTGGAATTGGAAATAGTAAGAATATTGAAGATTAATCAAAATAAGAAATCAAGAGAATCTTAGAGGATCCTGATCAAGATGTTGAGTGGAGAAAAAAGGTACTCGACATAAGTAAAGAGAAAGAAAGATTGGCAAAGCCTGATTGCCAAAGTATGGACTTGGCAGCCAATGAAGTTATTGAGGCCTTGAATGATTCAGATGATCTATTAGGCCTTGGTAACAATGAGTTCGATATAGACATTAACTGGGAGGGGGACTTGGATGATATCTTGATGGCTATGGATAATAGTTTACTGTCGAAAGATTATTTCAGAATTGGAAGACATGTAAGTGATGAAGAGTTGTCCGATGAAGAGGAATTCTCGAAGTCAATGAATGTAAATTTAGTTTCAATGTTACCTGCAGATTTTGAAGAGTATCACGAAATTGAGTACACTGGGGAAAATGAAGAGGATGTAGATGACCTGGATGATCATTGGCTTCTTTTCCAGGACAATATGATAACAGTCTTGACAATACAGCTCAGCTCGAAAAACTGACAGAAGACCAGAAGTCTCATTTACGACCGCTGTACATCAAGGCTCTATTAGAAGAAAAACCTACTACTAGAATTTTGATCGATGGGGGGGTAGCTATTAATTTAATCCCAAGGGAAATGCTCAAAAAACTTGGGAAAGATGAGTCAAATTTGATGTCTACGAACATGGTAATCACTGATTTCAGTGGCAAAACCTCCCCGTCGGACGGAGTGGTGATGTTGAAAGTACAAGTCAGATCTGTTGCAAGGCTGACATTATTGGTGGTAATTCTGACGAAGTCAAGTTACAATCTTTTGTTAGGAAGGGATTGGATTTATGCCGTCGGAGCAATACCATCAACGGTTCATCAAAAGCTCATTCTTTGGAATGAAGATGACCAAGTTGAAATAATAGAGGCAGACAACAGTCCTTGTTATCTCCAATAGCTTCATGTCGATTTCAGAATATATGCTCCAAGTGTTAAACCAGTAACAGCAAGTGGTGGAGTCATTAACAAAGATACACTCGAAGTTTGCTTGGGAGATCAGTTTAGTATACGACTGGTGAAGAAGGCCGAAGAAGATCGGCCAAGCACTAGTTATGAGTGTTAAGGATTACTCAGAAAGATTGTCGGCTTATTTAGCCAACAAGGCAATATACTCTGTTGAAGGTATATTGTCAGATTGTGTAACTGATGATGGTCCTTTAGGTTTTGAAAAAGGGCTTGATGAGAAGCAGAATGTGGAAATGGAAGATCCTTTGGAAGAAATAAACTTGGGTTCTAAAACAGGCAGGAGGCCTATCTTTGTGAGCTCATTTCTGTCAAAGAAATTTAAAGAAAAGCTTGTCGAATTAATTATGGAATATAAAGATTATTTTGCCTGAGATTGTGATGAAATGTCTAGATTAAGTAGAGATCTTGTCAAGCACAAATTGCCTCTGAAAGAAGGATACAAACCTGTTAAGCAAGCTAACAGGAGATTTGCGCCTGAGGTGATATTAAAGATAAAAGAAAAAGTCAAAAGATTGCTCAAAGCCAAATTCATCAGAATAACCAGGTATGTCGAATGGCTTTCTAATATTGTTCCTGTAATCAAGAAAAATGGCAAGTTAAGAATATGTGTAGATTTAGAAATTTGAACACTGTCACACCTAAAGATGAGTATCCAATGCCAATTGCGGACATGTTAGTTGATGCCACATCTGGACATGAATTATTAAGTTTTATGGATGACCATGCAGGTTATAACAAAATTTTTATAGCCGAGGAGGACGTGTCGAAAATTACCTTCAGATGTCCAAGAGCTATTGGGACATTTGAATGGGTAGTCATGTCTTTTGGTTTGAAGAATGCAGGGGCCACCTATTAGAGAGCAATGAATATAATTTTTCATGATGTCATCAGGAAATTTATGGAAGTATACATCGATGATGTCATTGTCAAGTCGGAAACGAAGGAAAGCCATTTGACGAACTTAAGGCAAGCTTTCGACAGGATGAGGAAGCACAGCCTTAAGATGAATCTAGAAAAATGCGATTTTAGAGTATCAGCTGCTAATTCTTGGGTTTTTTAGTCCATAAAAAAGGTATAGAAGTGGACAAGAATAAAGCCAAGGCAGTTTTGGAGGCCACACCACCGACAAACAAAAAAGAATTGCAATCTTTTTAGGAAAAGTTAATTTCCTAAGAAGATTTATATCCAACTTGTCGGGAAGAACCAAAGTTTTTGCTCCATTGATCAAGTTGAAGGTCGAATAAGATTTTGTGTGGGAACCTTGCCACCAAGAAGCCTTTGACCAGATAAAGCAGTATTTGACAAAACCACCGGTCATGATGCCTCCAGTGCCTCGTCGACCGTTGAAATTGTATATATCAGCATCAGAAAAAACCATTGGAAGTATGCTGGCTCAAGAAGATGTAAATGGCATCGAGAGAGTCGTGTATTATCTTAGTCAAGTTTTAAATGATGTTGAGAGAAGATATAGTGCAATAGAGAAACTTTGTTTAGCATTGTACTTCTCATGTACTAAACTTAAATATTACATGATGCCTTGTAATGTACTAGTTATATCAAAAATCGATGTAATAAAATATATATTATTAAAACCAGTGTTAAATGGTCGTATTGAAAAATGGAGTATTGCTTTGTCAGAATTTTCTTTACAATATGTACCAATGAAAGCAGTAAAAGGTCAAGCAATTGCTGACTTCTTGACCGACCATCCTTGTTTGGATATAGATAACATAAATGTTATCGGTTTAAAACCTTGGTGTTTATATTTTGATGGTTCAAGGCATCAGAAAGGAATTGGAGTGGGGATTTTAGTTGTTTCCCCTCAAGGTACTCTAACTAAGTTCATGTTGGAACTTAAGTATACCTGTTCCAACAATGAGGCTGAATATGAAGCCTTAATTATCGGATTAGAAATATTAGTAGAAATGAAAGCACATAATGTGCATATATTTGGTGATTCACAGCTAGTCGTTAAACAGCTTGCCCAAGAATATAAATGTGTTAGTGAAAATCTAATGAAATATTATATTGTGGCGAGCAAGTTAATGAAGCAATTAGACGAGGTAACTGTCGAATACATTTCCAGAGGTTTAAATAAAGAGGCTAATAAATTAGCCCAAATAGCCTCTTGGTATAGGCTTTCATCTAAGGTTCTTACAAATCTAATGGAAATAAGAAAACTTTTATATCCATTAGAGGAAAGAGATATACTACAAAATGACATTTCGACGATTAATGATTAGAGACAACCAATACTAAGTTATTTGGAAAATTCAAGTCAAGATGTGAATAAAAAGCTAAGGTATAGAGCATCGAAGTTTGTAGTATTAGGAGGAGCCTTGTATAGAAAGTCTGTCGATGAAAATTTGGAAGTTTGCCTGAGTGAAGCAGAGGCTTATATTGCCTTAGAAGAAGTCCACGAAGGAATTTGTGGAGCTCATCAGGCAGGTGAAAAGATGAAATAGGTCATTCGACGTCAAAGGTACTATTGGCCAACACTGGTTAGGGATTGTATAATGTTTGCCAAATCTTGTGAAGAGTGTCAAAGACATGGCCATATACAAAATGTTTCCGCTAGTGAATTGCATTCTATAGTTAAACCATGGCCTTTTAGAGGATAGACTTTGGATTTAATTGGCCAAATTCATCCTGTCTCGTCGAAGGGACACAAATATATTTTAGTAGGAGTAGATTACTTCACCAAATGGGTTGAGGCTGTAGCCTTGAAGGATGTAACCCAGCAAGATGTGATTGACTTTATTGAAGATAGTATAGTTTGTCGGTTTGGAATACCACAAACTTTGACAATCCACTAAGGATCAGTATTCATTGGAAAGAAAGTTGTCGAATATGCCAATTCAAAGAAAATTAAAATGTTCACATCGACGCCATATTATGCTCAAGCAAATGGCCAGGTAGAGGCCATGAATAAAATAATCATTAGTCTGATTAAAAATATATTGGTCGGCAACCTAGAAATTGGCATAATACTCTTAATCAAGTTCTTTGGGCATATATAAACTCACCAAGAGAAGCAACGGGCACATCACCATACAAGTTGATATATGGTCATGATGCAGTCTTGCCCTTTGAAATTAATCTTCAATCAATTCGTATTCAAAAGCAAGATGAGTTACCAGTCGAGCATTACTGGGACTTAATGTTTGATGAATTAAACGAATTAAGCGATGAGAGATTAATTACTTTTGAACATTTGATTCGACAGAAAGAAAGAATTACAAAGTTTTATGATAGATGAATTAAATATAAATCTTTTAAAATTGATGATTTGGTTTGGAAGGTGATTTTGCCCATGGATAAGAAGTGTTAAGAATATGAGAAATGGTCCTCAAAGTGGGAAGGACCATTTAAAGTGACTAAAGAATTTTTAACAAATGCTTATGCACTTGTCGAAATTAATTCTGGTTTAAGAATTAAGTCGATTAATGGCAAATATTTAAAGCCATATAGACCGACAATGTGTGAAGTAAAAATTGACAAAAAATGAGAAGTTTTTATTCATGTGTTTGGCAATTACAAGTTACATTGTCAAAATAAAATGTCAAATAGATATTACAACTTGATATTGCCAAAGCTTTACAAAAAGAATTAACCGACAATTAACTGAAAAAAAAGGGCTACTTAGAATTTCTGAAGAACCCCCAGGAATCTTCTAAAGATTGCTTGTTGGAACAGGCAGCTTGATATTCTGCTTCAAGGGAATTTATTTTTGCCAATACAGTTTTGGCTTCGACAGCCCATTGTTTAGTATTATTGACAATGCTTTGCTATCTGGTGGCCCCTTGTTGCAATGCCATTTGAAGTTTTTGGTTGTGACGACGGGCAGCCTCAAGTTTCTTTTCTAAGTCCTCAATCTCCTTGTCGAGCTCTGCCTTTTTGGCTTTTCCTTTTACTAGATTTTCCTTCAAAGTGACATTTTCATTTTTTGCGTCAGTTAATTGCTTCAAAATTCTAGACTTCTCTTGAATCTCTTTTGTGTAAGCAGGAATGACTCGACGAATGATTAGCTTTTTTGCCGTTAAACTTTGAAGAAAATCTTTAATAGTCGTAGGAATGGCTCGACTGGTTATTGGTAATTGCTGAGCAAGAGCCTCAAGTTCATTGACGATTGCCACCATTCTTTCTTGGAGAGGTTGGTCAGAAATTAAGTGTTCAAAAGAATAGGTGAAGGCATTCTTCAATTCAATTAAGAGTCCAGTGATATGGGAATCACTAGAGTCTTGTCCAAGTTGTGTTGAAGAACGAGCCGATTAAGGAGAACTTTTGTGGCCGCCCGACAACATTGTTATCAATTCGTCTAAATCTGCCTCCATATCTTCAGTATCTTCTGGCATAGCAATAATTAAGTTGGCTGGAGGAGATGGAGGTGGATTGATTGGGGCAAATTCTGCCATCAGAGTATCCATGTCGAATTCTTCTGAGAGAATTTGGACAGGATTAACCTTGTCTGAATGAGAAGAACGCTCAATACCTGGGGGGATTGGAGTTTTTTCTAAAGCTTCGACAGTCCGGGTTTCTGTCGGAAGTGGTGAAGAAACAATAGATGTTGCAAGGGCTAGAGAAGTTTGGGATTCAGGAGGATTAATTGTTTCTAATCTTTGTGGGCTATCAGTTATAGCTAAATTTGCTGAATCCTGTAAATGAGTAGAAGAGGTTTCAAAGACAAGAAGTGTAAGAACAAGTAATGCTTAAGAAAATATTTTAGTGAGATATGTTACCTCAAGTGATTATCAAATTGACTTCTCAATTCTTGGTTCGACAACTGGTTCAGGAGGATGATCTGCGGATTGTTCAGCCTCCAGATCCTGAAATGATAGAATCGAGTGTTAAATAAGTGGTAAGAGTTAAAAAAAAAAAGTGTGTCGATTGAAATTTACCTCAGATGAAAGGAAGATGGTTTTTGTTTCTTCGATGGGAGGCTTCGAAGTAGAAATAGGGGCTTGAATCTTCTTCTTCTTTTTCTGTAAAAGTAAAAGGGTGAGATTATTGCCTAGTATTGAGGAAATGTACAATAATACAAGGCATACCTTTGGTTGTTGTTCTGGAGATGGAATGGAAGATTCGACAGGAGAAGCAGAAGTGGCAGGAGCAGATTCGCTAATCTACATTCGACATTAATTTAGACTTGAACAAAATTAAAAACCAAGTCTTAATATATGGTCGAAATAATAGGTATACCTTGAGAGTTTTTGATTTTAGAAGTTTTGTAACAGCAGCATCATGCTTTGAAGAGCTCTTTGTCAGCATTGATGCAGCTGATTTGACCTTTATAGCCTTAGGAATAGGAGGTTTTTGGGTCTTCTTACTTTTCTTCTTTTTTGAAGAAGTAGTTTCATCCTCTTCATCATCGCTTCCTTGAGGATCCTTGTATTCTAAAGGTCTTTTCAATAGAAGTGCTGCAAGAAGGAAAGTGTATTTAGTAAACGTGGGTATAAAATTAGAGATAACAGAATGTAAAGAGAAAAAAAATACCTTCAGGTATTTCAGTGATGACTCGGGTATTCCTAGCAAATTGTTCGTACGACAAGGCAAACCGATGAGTAAACTCAACTTCTGGAGTTCTTGTAAGAAAGATATTACTCACAGAATATATCCTATCTAAAATAGGGAAGTTACCAGCCCTTGTAGGTTTACCTGGGAATTCGTCGGCCAGTCCAAAGTGAGCACAAGGAAAAAGCACTGGTTTTGGAAAAGGGATTTGAAATGGTTCAAGCCATGCTAAAGGGTTTTTTTTTTATAGAAACTGAGAGAAAATTGGTAGAACATTTTTCCTTGTGTGCTCATTTTAGCTTGGCCACGACTTCTTCACAATGTCGAATAATTAAGCTAGGAAACCTGAAGTCCCACTTGATTTTGTAATATTTTTCAAAAGCCTGGATATCTTGAATATGTTTACCTTTGGTTTTTGATGAAGGATCTTGACCCTGCACAGGAATTAGAGTTTCAGTAATACGACTTCGACAGGTCTCAATGTCGACATGATAAGAGCTATAATATTTAATCCACCAATCGACAAAATCTTTTGAAACTCCTCTGTAGGGGTAAATCCAGAGATCTCGAAGTGTTGCTTGTGCCTTTCATTTTTTGAAGCGACTCGAACAAGATCCGACATGCTTTGTAGGTGGCCATTGATGAAATGTTCTTTGGCCTTATGAGAGAAATGTGCTGGAATAGCTTGACAAAATCCCAATTGTCGAGCTACTGAATTTGGCAGACATAACTCTAAGGATTTATCTGTCGAACCAAGGAGACCAGCCACCAGAACTTGTCGACAGAGAAAGTTCGACCAGATAGAAATATTGTCGGCCTGAGTAGAAGGATCGTCGGAAAGAATTGGTCGAGTGAACCATTCGGGACTAAAAGAACAGTCGGCAAAAGGAGCAAAATATATGTCTTCAGTGCTAAAAGAGATGGAATGAAAAATGCTGAAAAAGTGCATGAAATTTTCTAAGCTCTATTTGTGGATTTTCTCATGTTTTACATGGCAAAGTTTAATGCCATATGTAGCAAGAGAGAATATCGGAGGAGAAGAGTCGACTAAGTAATCTCCCAGTATGGCATTCAACCAAAGTTGGAGTAGCCACATTGGACCACTAGAGTTGATTTTCTTTACCTGAACTCTGATGCTTTGGACAATTTCACCTATACTCAAATAGAGATTGGCAAGGAGAAATTGACCAAGAACTAGTGGTCGACCTTCATGAAGAAGGTTAGCAAGTTGAAGAAAATATCTGGATACTTGAACTGACTTGGAACCTATAGCATAGGCTGAAAGCCAAAGGAGAAGAAAAGCTATATGTTCTTCATCGGTCACAGGACCTGATTCAGGGGAATAAAAATTGATAAAGCCTGAAAAGGAAGTTGGGGCTTTTGAATACACGTCAATGGTGTTCAAAGGTTAAAGAACAGGCGTAATGATTTCCCCATCTGGTCGAAAACCAGTTATGGCAGATAAGTCGAAAAGTGTTGGACCCATCATGCTATAGGGAAGTTGGAAGGAGTTGGTGGTTTTGTTCCAGAAAAAGAAAGAGGCACCCAACATGCAAGAATCCATTTTTATGGGGTAACGAGAAAGTTAGATGCAATCAAAAATCCCTATTTCCCTCCATAAACTTTCTTTAGAAGCTTGAACTCTGTCAAGCCATTCAAGATACCCATTAATATGAGTAGGGGAGTTCTAAACAGCCTTTCAGATTTTCCAAAGTAGCTGATAGGAATGGAAGGAAGGGAAGTTAATATAGCTTCTTGGGAACTTTTACAATGGAAGAAGGAATTTATTTCATCAGTAATAGATTCCTTGGGCAGAACTGGGCCCAAGAAAGTAGCCGGAGGATCTAAAGAAAGTGGAGAGTCGTTAATGGGAAGTATTACCTTTGAGAGATGCCAAAGTTCAGACTTTTGTAGAACTGGGTCTTGAACGACCGCATGGTTACCCAAGTTTGCTATTAGCACGTTTGGTGTTTGAGAGCTGGAAGCCATGGGAGAAGGAAAGAGGTTGCAGAGAAAACGGGCGAAGGTAAAGTTGAAAGTGATGAACAGTAAAGAAATGTGAGAGGTTGAAGATGGTAAACAGTGATAAAGGGGTGAAAAGTCGCGTGAATTTGAAAAGTTATTTTTTTGCGAGAAAATAGGGGTAATTATGAGCCCTATTTATTAGGAACGACTTTTATTGTTTGTAATGATAAGATTGATTGAGGCTGTTCAGGTACTTGTGGAAGGTTCTGATTGGATTTAAATATATATATACTGAAAGGATTTTTGATTAAAAATTTATCTTTCTCCTGTCGGTGTCGAAAGAAAAATTTTGGGGGGCATCTGTTTAGAGGAGAAAATAAAGGTTTGGCAATTCGTCGGTTGGATGATGGTTTTGAAGAAATTTTCTAAGTATTGAGTTGACGGAAATATTAAATGGCGAAATCGATGGAAATATTGAATAAGAGAAAGATCCTACTGTGGCTATAAGGTATTGATATTGGACAGAAGAATAATTCGACAGAAAGATTACATTGAGTCGACAAAGAATGGTCAAAGCAGTTAAGTGCTAGTTTTGTCAGAAAGTGGGTACTTGCTAGTGGAAAAAACTGCTCAAACGTGTTGATCTTTTAGGGTGTCAGTTATTTTTAATTTTGTCTATAAATATCAGTAGTCTCAATGCAAAAAAGAGAGGTTATTTGCTGATACATAATCCTAACATCTCAACTCGAGCAGATTAAAGGATTCTGATCCAAGTATGTTTTCCTTTTTTCATTTCAAGTCATTTAAAATTAATGCAATGTTCCTTTAAAGTTCTTTAGTTTCCAGTCTTGTTCTTTAAATTTCCTTTACATTTCTTCGTATTTTTACTTGCTTTTCTTTATTATTTTTTCACTTAAATTCTGTACTTTAATTTTGCACCATTTACTTGCTTTCAATTAATTTTCTGCATCTTTAAATTCCTGTTGAGTTTCTTAAAATTTCTTTAATCTTTTTAAAGTTTCTTTTCTGAATGTTTTTTACTTATTTATTTCAAATATTTTAAATTCTTTTTATTTATTGTTAAAATCATTTTTAAAACGAGATTACCACATAACTCGAAACCCACATTCATCTGATTTTCATTATTTGTTTATTGGAATTGTTACTAAGTCTTTAAACCAAAATTTTACTTGAACAGGAAGGTAGGGACAAATCTAGACAATAAGTGTTGTGAGACCAAAATAAAATATCAAATAAATAATTTAAAATTAATCATATCTGTTATTGATTTTATTTTTATCAATTTAATGTATAATTCTATTAGCAATTGATTCCTATATGCTAAAGTTTCAAGTATACATATAATATATATCATTAAGTAGCTTCTCTTAATATTTTATTAACATATTTTAAAAGTCATGTGGAAATTTTAGAATTTTCATAACACTAAATCAATGCAAACCAAAATTTATTGAATCAAAATATTGAGAAATTGTGTGATTTTTTTTTTTTGTTATATGTCTCACAAATAATAAAGTTAGTTTTACACATCTTAAATATGAATGAAGTTTTATTAGTTTGTATAAGGACGAATTGGGTTCAAGATTTATTTGTGCTTTTCAAACTCTATATTTATATATCCGAAATTTATAGCTATAGTATTCCTCAAATAATTCTAGACATTATTTTATTCTTTTGCACATAAAAAAATTATTAACCTAGCATGACTTTTTATCTTACGAGATATCTTCCCAAACTTTGGGTATAAGACTAAATCTAACATAATTTTAGTTTACATAAAAAAAATGTCAGGGAGCCAAGATAAAAATTTGAGAGTATCAAAGATAAGTTAAACACATTTTTATGCACTATTAGCAAATTAAAAATAAAATAAAATAAACTAGCCCCTCACTTGTCCCCTCTTGATCCATCTATGATGGAAGGGAACGACCTTAAGTGAGGTTTTGGATTTAATATTTTTTCTTTCTTTTTTTATGTGAGGGATTTAATAATTTTTATAAAAGATGATATGTAATTTATTTGTGTCAAATTTAAGTGGAGAGACAGTTAAAGAAACTGTCAAACTAAGAATGTGATTTTAGGAAACGCGAAAGTTTTACGTCCTCCACTAAGAGTACATAAATTCCAGTAATCCAAAATCATTGATTTGTTGTTAAAATAAATTAATAATTATGATTAATTATTTGTTACTTAATTAATAAGTAATAAATATAATTTATATTGTATATATAAAAAAATTTATAAATTTTAATTGATATTATTTATACACATTTACATTTATACACATATAATTAAAGCAATTTTTTTGGTCCCAAATAATTGTGTATATAAAAATTTATAAATTTTAATTGATAATATATATATTATAATAACATTAAAAAAAAAGAACCTACTGTAACTAGAGCTGGCAAAACGGGTTCAACCCGTTGGATTAATGTTAATAATTTGGCAAATGTACCAAATCGTACAAGTAATAAAGAGTGAATAAAGTTGTCGATCCCACGAGGATTGTGTGTCAATTATCAATGTAAACTTGGAAATCACTAATTGAACTGAGAAAATGATTTGATAACTTTGAATTGTATTAGTTTTTAACAAGTGTAAAAGAAATGAACTAAAACAGAGCAATTGACAAAGTAAAGAATGTTTTTGAATTTTTAAGGAGAAGAAAGTCTATTGAGAAAAGCGGCTAGGGGTCGAATCCCATTGTTTACCCTCTTATGCTACTGATGAATTCTCAATACAAGCAATAATCATGCATTTGAAGTTCTAATCAACAAATTAGGCCAAGATCAATTCCTTAATTCAAAACCTCTTTAACCCAATCACAACTCCCAATTCCTTAGGTAATTGTTAATTCAAGTTAAGCATTAATAACAGTGATTTAATGGAACACATAATTACAATGATATATCCCTATATTCAATCATAATTATGTCAACTCTACTCAGTCCAAAGCATTAAAACGAATTTTCCAATTTGAAGTAATACCCACATTCAAACCAATAATGATCAAGTATTGATTAACATTAAGCAATGAGTAGAATGTTCAAATCCATGAATTAACTTGTAAAGAAAAACAAATCAGATCACATAAGAGTATTTACAATGTTCATCTGACCCTAACCATAAGAAATTTAGCTACTCATAATGGAAAAAGAAGAGATGAGAGAAATCAAACAAATGGGAGAGGAAAAAGCCATTGATTCTTCAAGGTGTTGTTCCCAAGCTTGAATCATCAATGGAAATGGAAGAAAAAGGAACCCTAGCAGAGCTATGGGTAAAAACCCAAATATTTCTGAGTCAGAAACGAAAACTATCAAAAAGATACGTAACAAATGTTTTTCAGGCTATTTACAATTAGCAGGATAACAACCATCGCCTAGCGATGGCCCAGGCTCGCCTCGTGACGGCCCGCATATAATGGAAAGCCCATTGCAGTCTCAGATCCTTGCGTTCCTCATCTCGCCTCGCGATGGATGATCCTTGCCTCGCGATGGAAGTTCCTCGCAAGGCGATGGCACGTTCGAAACAAAGAACAGCTTCTTCCTTCTTTTTTAGTTGAATCCACACCTGTTTCATTCAAAAATTGGAACTCATCAAGTAGTAAACTCCCAAACTAATCATGCTAAAAAACAATTAAAACTTATCTATTTTCTTCCAAATTTCTTTAATTCTAAGCCCACTTTGACATCAAAAACTCACTTGTGCTAAGGATTCAACACAACCCCAAACTTAAAGTTTTGCTTGTCCCCAAGCAAACAACTAATTTGAAACAAGGATCAAAGGGGATAAAACTACATTTTTATTCATTGTTCAAACAACCATTTCAACAAAATCCCAAAATTGAACATTCCACACAAATTGCAACAATCATTGCACAATCAATTCACCTAATCTTTTGTATTCATGCATCCCATTCATCACAATTTTAGGTAATCAAAACCAATGATCCACCAAGAGTAACATATCAATCCTCACTACTCCTCTCCAGAAAAAAAAATGTTTTACTCAACTCAAGTGTTTAGAGGTGTAAATTACACTCAATTCACATCACAAGCAGCATCTTACCATAAGCTTGACAAAGTTCTAGAGAAGTAAATGCAATACAATGCACACACACACAAAAAGAGGTCTTTTTGGGTTGTAATGGGGCTTAGGTAAAGGTAGAAAATTATTTGGACAAGAGGCTTTTTGTACTTGGAAATAGACACAAGTCATTTCATGACACTCTTGAGCCATCCTTCAATTTATTCAGAACCAAATTCCCCAAAACAATTCTTCAGAATAAAAGAAAAGAAAAAACAGAATAAGATGCAAAATTATTTTTTTTATTCTCATATTTTTTCATCATTTTTTTTTTGTTTTTGTTTTTGTTTTTAATTTTAACATTGGACCAGAAAAAGTCCACAACTACCCCAAGCTTAAAACATTGCTTGCCCTCAAGCAACCCCAAACTTAAGAATGTGCCAAGACATGCCATGAAATGACCAGGACCTAACTCCAAGTAAGTAGGGACAATGGTTTTCCAGTTTTTGGGCTTATAATGAGGGTGAAAATCAAAGAAAAAGCTAAAGGCTCAAGGGGGTAGCAAAGGATCAAAGTATGCAGGTGGTTTATTTAGGCTCTAGTGAAGTACAAGAAAAGTGCCTCATCTTGTGACACACACCTCCTGAGAAGTCCATCAGGGCCAATTTTGAAAAGAAAGGGGTCATCCCAAATGTAATATTGGGCATCCCAAAAGAATTTCTTTTTCTGTTGCCATGTGAAATCATCTGGTACAACCTTTGCAGCTTTAAAGTTAGCCATATCAGCAAACCATGGCCTTTCTTCAATTGCAAACAACTTCTCATTTGGGAATTCTTCAATAATGTCTCTCTCCTTAGCAGTAACTTCAGAATTTTCTAACCTGGATAAATGGTCTGCTACCACATTCTCACTTCCCTTTTTATCTTTAATCTCAAGATCAAATTCTTGTAACAACAATATCCACCTAATCAGTCTAGGTTTTGATTCTCTCTTTGTTAGCAAGTATTTTATTGCTGCATGATCAGTAAACACAGTAATCTTTGATCCAATCAAGTAGGGACGAAATTTCTCCAAAGCAAATACTATGGCAAGTAATTCCTTTTCAGTTGTGGCATAATGAATTTGGTTCTCATTAAGGACCTTGCTTGCGTAGTAAATTGCATGGAAAAATTTATCCTTCCTTTGCCCCAATACAGCTCCTACGGCATAATCACTCGTGTCACACATAAGTTCAAATGGTAACACCCAATCAGGGGCTACAATAACAGGAGCGAAAATCAATTTTTCCTTCAACAGATCAAATGCATGCAGACAATCATGATTAAAATCAAAAGAAGAATCTTTAATGATCAGATTGCACAATGGCTTTGCAATTTTTGAAAAGTATTTGATGAATCGTCTGTAAAAACTAGCATGACCTAGAAAACTTCTCACTCCTTTCACATTTAAAGGTGGGAGCAGCTTCTCTATTACTTCAATCTTGGCCTTATCCACTTCTATACCTCTAGCTGAAATCTTATGGCCCAGTACAATGTCTTCCTTCACCATGAAATGACATTTCTCCCAATTTAAAACTAAATTGGTTTCCATGCACCTCTTAAGAACATTAGTGAGATTAGACAAGCAAGAATAAAATGATGCACCAAAGACAGAGAAATCGTCTATGAACACCTCTATATTTTTTTCAATCATATTAGCGAAGATAGAAAGCATGCACCTCTGAAAAGTAGCGGGAGCATTGCAAAGACCGAAAGGCATCCGTCTATATGCGAAAACTCCATAAGGACAAGTGAATGCTGTCTTCTCTTGGTCCTCTGGATCGACTGTAATCTGATTATAACCAGAATAGCCATCAAGGAAACAATAGAAATCTTGTCCGGATAATCTCTCAAGCATCTGGTCCATGAATGGGAGGGGGAAATGATCCTTCCGGGTAGCTTGATTGAGCTTCTGGTAGTCGATACACATACGCCAACCAGTGACTGTTCTAGTGGGAATTAACTCATTTTTCTCATTTTTCACCACAGTCATACCTCCCTTCTTAGGAATAACCTGAACCGGACTCACCCAAGCACTATCAGAAATAGGGTAAATCATTCCTGCTTCAAGGAGTTTCAGCACTTCCTTTCTCACTACTTCCTTCATTGTAGGATTCAACCTTCTCTGTGGCTGGACCACTGGCTGGAATTCTTCCTCAAGCTTGATCTTGTGCATACAAAAAGCTAGACTAATCCCTTTTAAGTCAGAGATAGTCCATCCAATTGCAGTTTGATGCTCTTGGAGTACCCTTACAAGCTTCTCTTCTTCAAGTTTTGATAAAAAAACTGCTGATGATTACGGGATTTGCATCTGGATTGCCTAGAAAAACATATTTCAAGTGAGATGGTAAATGTTTCAACTCTTGTTTTGCTTTTTCTTCCACATTGTCATTACTAACAGCATTATCTGCTTGATGTTCTTCCAGATATCGTAAACACTCTCGAATGACTTCATCATCCATCTCTCCATGCTCTTCAATTGAATGAACAAGCACCATCTCAAGAGCTGCAGTTGGAGTATTTTTCTGAAAGGATGCTTCAACTGTAGTATCAATCACATCCAACCGATAAGAAGTTTCTTTATCATCCGGATGTTGCATCGCCTCAAAAACATTAAATGTGACTTTCTCATCCTTCACTCGCAACATTAACTGCCCTTGTTGAACATCAATGAGGGCTCTCCCGGTAGCTAGGAAGGGTCTTCCAAGAATCAAGGGTACTTCTACATCCTCCTCCATGTCTAACACGACAAAATCAGCTGGAAATATGAATTTATCAACCCTTACTAACACGTCTTCTATGACTCCATACGGGTGTTTAATTGACCTATCTGCCAGTTGCAAAGCCATTCTTGTTTGCTTGACCTCACTTCCCCCAAGCTTCTTAAGCATAGACAATGACATCAAATTTATGCTTGCTCCCAAGTCACAGAGAGCTTTTCCAATGGTCATGTTACCAATAGTGCATGGAATTGTAAAACTCCCCGGATCCTTCAATTTTGGGGGAAGCTTCCTTTGAAGTATTGCACTACACTCCTCTGTCAATGCGACCGTTTCATCCTCCTTGAACTTCCTCTTCTTAGTCAACAATTCATTCATAAATTTAGCATATGTAGGCATTTGTTCCAATGCCTCGGCAAAAGGAATGTTGATTTGGAGACGTTTAAAAATATCCAAAAACTTTACAAACTGTTCCTCTTTTTCCTTTTTATTGCTCAAATGAGGATATGGTAACTTCACATATGGGGGTATCACTTGAGGCTTATCCCCATCTTGCAAAATCTGACGCTTTGTTCTCCTTAAGATGGAGTCTTCATCTACCAAGTTAGAACTCTTTTTATCATCCTTTTTCTGACTTGCATTCTTTTCTTCACTTTCTTCTAGATTCACAATGTCACTCATTTCATGTGGCTCTTCATCCAATGTTTTCTGCTCCTCTGTTCCATTAGACCCTGGAACTACTGGCTCCACCATGGATGGTGTAACAATCTTTCCACTCCTCAAAGTTACAGCTTTGTAAGACTCATTCTTGGGATTATCCACTGTATTTCCAGAAAATTATCCCCTAGATTGTTCAGCAAGTTGCTTTGAGAGCCGTCTGATTTGGTTTTCAAGGTTCTTGATGGATGCATCTTGATTTTTGAAATAAGCCTCATGATTCTGAAAATTAGTTTGAGTCATATGCATGAATTGAGTCAATGCCTCTTCTAAGGCAGTAGGCTTCTCTTTAGGTTGCTGAAGTGGAGGAGGTTTGCTTGATTGAGGAGCTTCATGTTGCTTCCAAGAAAAGTTGGGATGATTCCTCCACCCTGGATTATAGGTGTTGGAATAAGGAGTCCTTCTTTGCCCTTGAAAATTTCCCGTGTAATTAGCTTGCTCATTGGAATCACCTTGAGCTTCACAAGCACCATTCTCATGTCCTCCCCCACAAAAATCACACCTCATACATTGCATCACAGCCTTGGGATGATGAGATTGAGAAGAACCTGCTTGTAAGGCATGAAGTTGTTTAGTAAGAACCTCCAATTGTTGAGAAACCAACTTGTTTTGGGCTAATAGAGCATTATGTGCATCCAGCTTTAGAACACCCCTCCTTGATTGCACTCCTCTATCATGCTGAATAAGATACTCATTTGAGGCCATCGCTTCCACTAACTCTCTTGCTTCTTCATTGTCTTGTTATTCATTGTACCCCTTGAAGCATCTAGCATCATCTTTGTATTTGGTCTCAACCCATGACAAAATGTTTGCATTTGTGTCAAGTCATCAAAACCATGGTCGGGGCATCTTTTCAAAAGTCCTTTGAACCGTTCCCATGCTTCATAAAGATTTTCTCCATCTTTTTGTTCAAAACTAGTAATTTCAGCCCTTCTCTTGATGAACTTGGAGGTAGGGAAGAATCGATCCATAAATTTGTCCTCCAACTCATTCCAAGTAGTAATACTCCCTTGAGGAAGTGTTTGCAACCAATCCTTTGCCCTGTCTCTCAAAGTAAAAGGGAACAATCTTATCCTCTTAGCTTCTTCAGAAACACCGTTCAGCTTCAAAGTACCCCAAATCTCAAAGAAATTTACCAAGTGTTGATTGGGATCTTCATTATCCACTCCAGAAAACTGATTCTGCTTAAGAATATTCAAAAGAGAAGTTCTGATCTCAAATGCATTCGCCTCCACCGGTTGATACTCAATAGCCAACCTCTGACGGTTGTTCCTCCGGCCAAAATCTCCCAAAGTCCGCCTAGGTGGTGGTTGTGCAGCCTTGACTTCTACTGTGAGAGTAGTAGAAGAAGAAGTATATTCTTATTTTTCTTGAGTTATTTTCTGTTGTTTTGCTTTCTTTGCTTGCTTCCTATTTGTTTTTTCTGTTTTCACAATCTCAAGATCAAGCAAAAATTCAGCTGCCTTTTTCCCTCGCATAAACAGCAACTAGGAGAATGGTAAGTACAAGTCAACTATTGGTAAAAATGAAGTAAAATAATGCAGTAAATTTTCTAAACAAACAAACTAATAACAAAATAAATGTCCAAAGTAGTAACTCCTTTGCCTTATTAATAATCAACTCAACAATCCCCGACAACGGCTCCAAAAACTTGTTAATAATTTGGCAAGTGTACCAAATCGTACAAGTAATAAAGAGTGAATAAAGTTGTCGATCCCACGAGGATTGTGTGTCAATTATCAATGTAAACTTGGAAATCACTAATTGAACTGAGAAAATGATTTGATAACTTTGAATTGTATTGGTTTTTAACAAGTGTAAAAGAAATGAACTAAAACAGAGCAATTGACAAATTAAAGAATGTTTTTGGATTTTTAAGGAGAAGAAAGTCTATTGAGAAAAGCGGCTAGGGGTTGAATCCCATTGTTTACCCTCTTATGCTACTGATGAATTCTCAATACAAGCAATAATCATGCATTTGAAGTTCCAATCAACAAATTAGGCCAAGATCAATTCCTTAATTCAAAACCTCTTTAACCCAATCACAACTCCCAATTCCTTAAGTAATTGTTAATTCAAGTTAAGCATTAATAACAGTGATTTAATGGAACACATAATTACAATGATATATCCTTATATTCAATCATACTTATGTCAACTCTACTCAGGTCCAGCATTAAAATGAATTTTTCAATTTGAAGTAATACCCACATTCAAACCAATAATGATCAAGTATTGATTAGCATTAAACAATGAGTAGAATGTTCAAATCCATGAATTAACTTGTAAAGAAAAACAAATCAGATCACATAAGAGTATTTACAATGTTCATCTGACCCTAGCCATAAGAAATTTAGCTACTCATAATGGAAAAAGAAGAGATGAGAGAAATCAAACAAATGGGAGAGGAAAAAGTCATTGATTCTTCAAGGTGTTGTTCCCAATCTTGAATCATCAATGGAAATGGAAGAAAAAGGAACCCTAGCAGAGCTATGGGTAAAAACCCAAATATTTCTGAGTTCAGAAACGAAAACTATCAAAAAGATACGTAACAAATGTTTTTCAGGCTATTTACAATTAGCAGGATAGCGGCCATCGCCTAGCGATGGCCCAGGCTCGCCTCGCGATGGCCCGCGTATGATGGAAAGCCCATTGCAGTCTCAGATCCTTGCGTTCCTCATCTCGCCTCGCGATGAATGATCCTCGCCTCGCGAAAGCACGAAAGCTCGCCTCGCGATGGAAGTTCCTCGCAAGGCGATGGCACGTTCAAAACAAAGAACAGCTTCTTCCTTCTTTTTTAGTTGAATCCACACCTGTTTCATTCAAAAATTGGAACTCATCAAGTAGTGAACTCCCAAACTAATCATGCTCAAACACAATTAAAACTTATCTATTTTCTTCCAAATTTCTTTAATTCTAAGCCCACTTTGACATCAAAAACTCACTTGTGTTAAGGATTCAACAGTTAACCCGTCAACCCGCTATTTTTTTGCGGGTTGGGTTCAATCCTTGAACCCATATTTTTTTTTCAACCCGCATAACCCGCCCCGCTTAACCCGCGGGTTAAGAAATGGTGGGTTGGCTCGGCGGGTTGACTCTTTTTTTTTTTTTTTTATTTTTAAAAATGATAAGCAATACTATAAATGAAAAAAAAAAATTATGTTATATAATTTATGTTTAAATATTTAATTAGATTGTTTTAAAAATTATATTTTAGATATGTGGTTTGTAATTTTTTACCATTATTATTTATTATTTTTTATAGTATTTATTGATTTTTTATATATATATATTTTTTATTTTTAGGTAGATTTCGATTAATAGTCAACTCATCTATTTTTTTTTATTTTATTTTTTATGCGGGCCAATAATCCGCCAACCCATTTTAAAGCGGGGTGGGTTGGCTCTTCCAACCCATTTTTTAAAACGGATCAACCCACCATACCCCGCATTTTAAAGGGTTGAGACGGGTCGGGCGGGTCGGGATGGATTGACCTATTTTGACAGCTCTAACTGTAACATGTAAATATTGGTGGAGGACGGTATTCCACCTTTTTGGTGGAGTATGGGAAACGCTTCGGTGATTTTAATCCCGTAAATAGTTTGTCACGGACATAAGTGACCAAAGGCCCATAGATTAGAGGTAGCGCACGGTGCCACGATGTTGGCTACACAAACGGGATTGGAGAGGAATGGATATATTAAGGGTGGCCAACCCTCCACACATGAAATTAACTAGTAACATTTACAAAGGAAATATTTCTTTTCACTTTTTTAAAAATCATCTTTACACCACATATATTTAAGTTCAATCCATGTTATGAGAACACTCAATTTAATAATTAAATTAAATTAATTTTACATATATATATATATATATATATATATATATATATATATATATATATATATATATATATATGTGTGTGTGTGTGTGTGTGTGTTTTTACAATCTATATCAATATATACCTATTATATCATGCAAAGATAAACACCCTCAGGAGTGAATGATGCATATATGTGAATGCAAAGATAAATATTAGGTAGTCAGAATTTGCTTATCTAAATTTTTATCCAAACAAGTTAGCATTGTTATTGGTTCTTGAATAGATTAAATAATCTCTAACACTAAACTTATTTAACAACTAATTTTAAATTCTAACTTTTTTTTAATTGTGTAGCTTTACTGTAAAATAATATTATATTTTAACATAATATTGTATGCCAAACTTAAAAATCACAAAAGAAGAAAGAGGTCCACGATAATTAAAGAATTGAACAGAGACAGCAAGCAAATTCTAGCCAAAATAAATGACATCATAGTTTTAGTTGAGAAGATTTTCTAAACTGATGGAATTAAGAGTGGAAGCTTGATGTTTAGTTTGAGTTAAGCTTCCTCGGGGCAAATCTACTTCGTGCATGGAACAAACATTTTTCCATAACTTTTTTTTAACATTATTTTTACAACACTTTTTTTATATAATAAAAAGAAAACGATATTTACACACCATTTCTATTACACATTTTTATACCACTTTTTTTTAGATAATAAAACAATAAAAATATATTTTTTAATACACATTCTTTCTCTTCTTTTTTTTTTTCCAAATTAATTTTAGTGTAAGTAAAAGTGTAAAAAACTTAAGTGTAAATAACTTTTTCCTTAATAAAAGAAGATAAACACACTTTCCAATTATCTCTCTCTTTTTCTTTTTTTTTTCCCAAACACGTAGGTGTACAAAAGATATAAAAAAGTGATATGCAAAAATTATTTTCTTTAGACATATTTGAATTAGATTATTTATCTAATAATCACTTATTTTTTAAAATCTCTTGATTATAAATTATTTTAACACAAAATAAGTTAATTAAAACACACACTTAACATTTCGTCAACTTCTACGACACATATTGTTGTCCGATTAAATTATCGAATATGAATGTGGGGTAGCCTGAGATTGAGCCTTCTAAGCCATACCGAATGAAGAATCATATGAAACACATCGAACGGTTTAGCCGGCCGATTCAGCACAAAATGTCTTTGCACTTTCATGACCCTCTTCTGCAATTTCAAGTACTTGGAATGTGGTACACCTTTCAATATTGTCTTGATTTCAGGTATCCTCTCAGATGGAACATGCAACGAAAATTTGCTCCAATCAAGAACATCACTGAAGGGCAGTTGATAGTAATCCGAAACAATTACAGGGACGCACCCTGAGTTGATAGACTCCACTAGTCTAGGACTCGCCACTTCGTAGCCACTTGGGCACAAGCAAAACTTGCTTCGTCCCATGAGGCCATGATAGTCAAGGCCTTTGGGAAGATACTCATGCACTTGGACTTCTTCATCTTTGTCCTTCCAATGCTCTAGCAATATCTCCCTAATTCTGCCGTGAGCCCCTCCAGCGAAGAAGGCAAGTATAGAACGACGATCGGGGTCTTGTCCAGGGATTGGTGAGCTCAGCTTATAACCTTCCAAGTTCATTTCAGGTATTGAGACATCCCTCTCAGGCTTAAACCCTTCCGACGTGTTGGCATTGCATAACACTCTTATTAAGTTCTTGAAAAGATCTTTGCCTGACTCCTCTCTTGAGATATCTGGTGCCTGCAACAATTGAAACACACATATATATACCCACATTTTGTATTATTAAAATTAAATATAAGAGCAATCAATAACATGCATGTAAGATATAGCTGTTATACACAAGTATATCAATATTTTTAAAACCGATCGAATTGCTAAACCAATGAAATGTGTAGTTTATGATTCAATTGATTTAACTAATTTAACTAACTGTTAATATTATAATCATATAAGTTTTTTTTTTAAAACCAATTAAAAATTTTAAATTAAAAGTCAATTCAACTAGTTGATTCATTGGTTTTTACTTATTTTCTTGATTTTTTCTATTGATTTATGGCGGTTCAACAGCTCATTCAATTTTTTTAGTGAATTAAAACTAATATGATAACTAATTTACAATTCAACTAATCTAATCACCTCAGTTGAACCAGTTTTAAAAATACTATAACAAGTCATGAAATAGGGAAATATATATCAAATCAATAACATTCATGGAGATGTAGTTTTTATTTTTCTGTACAAGACAAATGATTTTTACTCATCTCTTAGTGAACAAGTAGTGTATACAAATTTACATGCCAGACTATGCTTGCATCATTTGAATCAAAATGCTAATATTGCAACTCTTTTTATACATATCTCTTAGTGCACAAGCATGCATTATTCTTATATAGAAGAATATTTGAGGTGTACGGTGGTAATTGTTACCCAGTCATGACAAGAGGCTAGGAAATGGTCTGCTCCTGTGCTCCTATTCCAGTATGGGTACCTGCGGGTTATGATGCTGGTATAATCAATGATGACCCTCATCAGTTGATCACGAGAATAGGTGGTAAGAGGATTGTATAGGTAATGCACGATGTGGACCACACTTATGGGTAGCATGAAGACATGGGCCTCATCTGGACGGCGGGCCGAGAATGGGCTCACTCCACTGTCGATTTCAGTCATAAAGTGTCCCTCAATGCCATAAATTGAACTCATGGGCCCATCATGGACTAAGGGTGGTTCACCTTCTTTGTAAGTCCACACTTTGAATCTCTTCAACATCTCAATGTGACTCCTGAATAATCAGAAAGTTTTATGAAGGTTATGGCTTATACCAAAACAAAGAAAAACAATGGAAATGACTTATGGCCAATCAAGAAAAAACAAAAACTAAACAAAAACACATAAAAGGACTAGTCTACCAAAAGTTTCACTTTCTCCCTCCTTATGAAATGGTAGACATTCTAGTGTAACAATATAAAAATAAATAAAGAACACATTAATATGTTAAACCGATTATGGTGTTGATTCTTCCAAGTGCCCTTAATTTTCATATTGGATAGGCCAGTCTCTCGGAAAAGAGAACACATTAGCACCATGTGTGTGTATATATATATGGGTCTGTTGGATGGGTTCAGTAGCATTTTTGAATTTGACTTGTTCAATACTGGATTGGGTTGGATCGAACTCATGAGTTTGACATATTTTTTTTTAATATGAAAAAAAGTCAAAATATAAAATATAACAAATTAACATTATAAGTCTCAATTTCAAACATAATAGGTCTCAATATGATAAATTAACACCGTAAATCTCAATCTCAAACATAATAGTTCTCAATTTAATAAATTAACATCATAAGTCTCAATCGACCTTATTTAAACATAATAGGTCTCAATCTCAAATAAACTAAATACCATAAGTTAATAAGTGTATAACAACTAACAAGTCTTATTAAGTCTTGAATAAATTAACCAAAACTAGTCATAACTCAAATAATATAGTCTAACAAATCAAAGTTAGTGTCATCATGTATATCATATATATTGACATAATCATTGATTTCACTCTATTTTTTTTTATATACTTTTTATCATCTAAATAACTTTTTACTAAAAGTAAAAGGTGAGTGAGCCAGGTTTGTGCAAGTTGGATGTGTTCCAACTCGCTACCTGACCCACACAATGCGGGTTAAAGCATTTTTCAACCTAACTCAACTCGTAAACCCAACCTAACTCGTATTTTATTGGTTGGGTTAGGTCAAAATTCATGAGTTTGTGGGTTGACCTGACCCACTAGATGCCCCTATGTGTGTGTATATATATAAATGTATATAACTCTTTCTCTGAATCTCTCGTACGGAATCACGTAGCTAAATATAAGGCATACATGGGAAATAGGAATAAGTAAAAAATGACCAATGGAAAGGGGCTATCTAATCCAATCTAATATAATGAATTGTAAAAAAATTAAGTCACAAGAATATTTCATTGATTTTTTTTCCTAGAGTGTCTTCTCACCCGATAAGTGAAAGACTAATATCTCAAGATACAGTTAGGCACCTAAGCAGAGACCACTCCTAATAATATTTTTTTCATACACATAAATCTCATAATTGAACTCAAAATCACATATTGAAGAGATTCGAACCCTTTTCATTTGGACCAATATATGTTAGTAGAGTATTTCATTGATTCACCTTTAACTTCAAACTATGCCATAAATATAAAATAATAATGATATTTAGGGTATAAAATCACCTAATTCAAAGGAAGAATCCATGATTACCATCAAAGTAAAAAACATAAGAACTCGTTATTAAGTTTTGTATATAAAATAATTGAAAAATAATTGTCGTCAAATCCTAAAATTCTTATGGTTCTGATACTAATTGTTAAAAAATTTAGAGCCACAAGAATAAAATTCACCGATTCACCTTTAACTTCAATCTATAACATGTATATAAAATAACAACAATAGTTAGGGTATAAAATTACCTGATATCAAAGAAGAATCCATATCTACCACAAAGTCAGGAGCATAAGAACTCAAGATATTAAGATTCATGTGTGTGATTAGTGTACAGGAATAAAATTATCCTCGTTCTCAACATATATAAATGTAGAAAAGTTTGTGGCCACAATCGGCCAAACATGGTACATCATATAGAATTAAAATAGTAGTATATCTTTGTAAGAACAATATACGGGTTTATAATAAAAAAACTCATACTAAAATCCACGAACTCAACACAATTCATACGAGTTCAAGTATTTATAAGAGTTCAATAATAAAAATTAACTGGCTTATTTCAATAAATATTCTACAATATTTGATAGTTAATTAATACAAATGGTAGGAAATTGACGATTGTGTTAATCCACATATAATTATAAACATAAAAATCCACCAATAAAAAGTGTAATAGCAATAGTTACTTAACTGATGAAAAGCATAAGCGTTTCTGTAAACAGATCCTCTGGGGACAAAAATCTCTTCCTTCTCTGATGTGAAGTTTCGCGTTCGTATTGCTCTGCGAATAGCCGCCCTTGCTTCAGCCAAGTCTTCCTCGATTCTCAGTAAACTACTATTCCTCTTCTGCTGCTATATATTATATAGAGACAAAAACCACAAATATAAAAAAAGAAAAAGAAACACAATAAAAACATAATTCAGTAATAACAAAAAGGCAGCTCAATAAAATCATATATCTGAATATGTTACATATACCAAACTTTTTATTCAAAGGGAAAAAGGACACACTTTGATGTGGTTAACGACAGTGTCAGAGGGTATTATTTTTGAAATGGTAGCAGTAGCAGCACTGGATGAGGACAAGGGAGGCTTCAATGGTAGAGTATGTGGTTCCACGTCAGGAGGAGCCGCTGCGGCGTTAGGGGTTTTGAGATCGTCTGGTACTCGTAGTGGTAGGAGGTTGATGGCAGGCAAAAGGAGAGCTATGTCTTTTCGGTTATATGTGCAGAAGGCGAGGAAGAGCAACGTTATTGAGAATACAATTACAAGCCATGATGAATTCGTTATCCAAGTTGCTGCCATGGCTATTGTGTCAGTTTCCCAGTTTGGTGATCGATGGTTCACTTGTTTGTATTCTCTCTCTCTCTCTCTCTCTCTGCGTGTCTCCTGTCAGCTAGCTATATAAGCTATGTTAATTTGTACAAAGGAAGGGATGGGAAGACAGACATAGCATGAGGAAGGATAGTTGAAAAATGTTTATGAAGAAGTTGACCAACTATGCCTTAGAGACGACAGACTCACTTCTCATGGTTGGTTCAGAATGGTTGGTCAAGAATTAATGAAATGTTTTTTGAATGGGATGGAAGACGCACTTGATTATGGAGAGCAATCACATCTCCAATACATAATTATAATTAATATTTGATTTGATAGAAATGTAACATAAAATGTTGGTGGATTGGGATCATCAGCAGTTATAACATAATTGCGTAAGATCAGACCCCCTTGAATGTGTTTTATCGTATAATAAATTTATTTTTAAAATTACATTTTAGTAAAATGAACGATGAAATTAAGAATTGCACACCCTATAGTTAAAAAGAGAACTGCAGACGATCTATACTCAATCTTTGATAATGGAAAGTTATGGTGGATAGCCAGGATAGGTAAATTGATCGTATATATCAATTTTGTGAGACATTCTTAAATTAATTTAAAGTATTTAAGTTGGTGCACTAAACTAATAATTAATTATGGTATGTTATAATAATTAATTATTAATTAAATATAATAATTATGTTTTAATTAATAATATAATTAGTCAAATATACTTAAGAATTTATCTCAGATGTGGACATTGTCATTATTAGGGTAAAAACCAGTTGTCAATTTTGTCATTCATAACTTACTAACTCGGAGGTTTAAAAAAATATAAAAAGAAAAACAAAAGAAGTCATACTAGGGTAGATTTTGGGATGAATATTGAAGATATTTTTATTTAAATTGGAATTTTTTTAATTTATAAATCATTAAAATTTTGGTAATACATTTATTTTATTTAAATTGAATTAATAAACAATTTTGATTTGAATTATTTTCAAATTAATTTCTATATTTGAAACACAAAAAATGAATTCAATTTATTTTTAAAATAATTTTATTTTATTGCTCTTATTTGAAATAGACAAGATGGCTAAAAGTAATAAAGGCCATATTATCAATTAAATTCTTTAAAATAAAATAAAATAAAATTCACTCAAATACAATTATATTTAAATTTATTTCTATATGTATACAAATAAATCTTAAGGGTTTCAACTTTGGAGCAGCCACTTACTAGAAGGGTCTCTGATTTGTAACTAATTACAGTTGTGCTTGCAAAATTAGTTTTATAATAATCTATGAAGCACGGACACGCCGTTGTTGAAGAGTGTCCGCGTGTCAGACACGTGTTCGTGTCAGACATATAGGAACACTCGTACGACACATGTATCTTACGTGTCAAAATATGCCTAATTAAAAAGATTATTTTTTTTAATTTGGACACGTCTCGGACACACTTGAACACGTTTGGATACATCTCGAACACGTTTAGACACTTTTAGGATACGACTTGGACACGATCCATTAATATTTTTTTAAAATAGTTTTCATGATTAATGTTCAATTAGTAAGCCCGTAACTCACCCAAGCTCAATCACATAACTAATGTCTCAAGTCACTATTTTTACACATCAGTATTTTAAGTTTTATATTTTCATACATCAATATTAAACTTTTAAATTTTATTTTTTCACACATCACTATTTTCATCTGCTCATTCTACCTTTGCTCGTACCAAATTATTCACTTTGTTGTCACTGAAGTTTGCTTCATACCACTATTTTCTTTAGTTAATTTTTTTATGCACATATACTCATTCATGGTTAGTTCTATTAGGAGAAATTAGTTTAAGAGATTTTTTAGAATATATCAATTAAAATTATGCTCCATATTTTTTAGGAGGAACTTATTAGGTAGCAAATATTAGTACATATGACATATATTAAGATATTGTAAATCTTTATATTGTAAATCTTCAAGCTTATAAAAATGATATTAATGAATTATGAATTTTTTTACTTAAATTTTGTAATTATATATATATATATATACCGTGTCCTACAATTTTTGAATTTGGTGTATCTCCGTGTCATGTCTCGTGTCCGTGTCTGTGCTTCATAGATAATAATACTTGTGAAGATATGGTCAAAGACAAAAAGAAATTAATTTCTATTTTTACAACATTTGCAAATAAGTAAGGGTATAATGGTTTGTGTTTGAAGTATAAAAAAATTCAAATCGATCAAAAGTGATTAGTTGAGTTTGATTCTCGTTTTGCATTTTTTTCATTGAGAAACTCGAACTAAATCAAACTGATGAGAAGCTGATTGGTTTGGGTCAAGTCCACAGGTTAGAGTATTTTCATAAAAATATAGAGATTTTTTTAAAAAAAAAAAGAAGAGAAAAAAATCATGAAAACAAAGTCGGGTCGAATTGAGTTGGTTCGGGTTCATAAGAAAAAAATAAAAGAAAAAAACTCTAATCGGGTTGGTTCAAGTTCCAAATCATGGAAACCAAAAATCGAACTAATCCTAATTGGTTTAGATCAGATTTTACTCGATTAAACATAATTATCCGATCCAAACCAAATCAAAGTAATTAGTTGATTTGATTCAATTTTTTTAGGTTTGTTGCATTGTCTGAACTAATTTACACCCTTATAAATAAGTCATAAGTCGATTTCGAAATCTTTATAATTCCAAACACACTTATATCAACTTTGGGTGTATCATTCAGGACATCGTTCTCCATTTATAACTCACATAATAAAATGAGATAAATTTCCTCCCTCTTAAATATTTTTTAGAAGTGTTATTTCTTGCGAAAGATTTCTACGAAACGAAATTCACGAAAGATGTGGCTCTTAACAATTGGTTGTTTATTACTTAAAATGTAATAATTAAATATTTAAATTAAAAAATTATACAACTCACTACAATAACTAATCATTCGTGAAATTTTCACAAAAAAAGTCTTCATGATAACCAACATTTCTCTAAATTTTTATTAGCAAGTATCTTGTGTATTGCAATTTAATTTTACTAAATTTAGATAGAATATAAAAATAACAATTTAAAAAATAAAAAATATTAAAAAAATAAAAGAGATATATATAATTAATTTTAAATAAATTTGAATTTAAATATTTAAAAGAAAAGAATTTCATTCTTTGAGATAGAGTAGAGTAACAGATTATGATAGTGTAAAATTATTTAAAATTATAAAGGAGTAAAAAAATTGAATTTAAATATTAAAAAAAAAGAAGTTCATTCTTTGAGATAGAATAGAGTAAAAGATTAAGATACTCTCAAAAGTGTTTATTCTTATTTAATTTAATGAACAGAGATTGATTTAAAAAAAAATAGTGAAAAGGTCATCTATTTTCAAAAGCACAAGTGCAGTAATGAATAAGTAGGATATCTTTATGGAGAAAACTTAGGTAAAATTTTTCAATAGAAATATGATATGTGTATATTTTTTTATAACTTATTAATGAAAATTTTGAAAATAATAATTAAATAACTAAAAAATTAAAAACTTTACCTAAGTTTTCTCCCATCTTTATCCCCCCCCCCCCCCAAAAAAAAGAATAAGAATAAGTAAGATATTTCAAAACCCAACCCAAAAAAGTCGTAGAAAAGACCAAAGAATCATGTGGAGTTTATACCATCTTCGATAACGGCAGTTTATTTGAGTTTTTTTTTTAAGAAAAAATATTAATTAAAAAATTCATCTAAAAATTTAAAATAATTAGACAATTTTTTAAAAAAATATAAGGAAAAAGTAAATTTAGTACTTTTTTTTCAAAAGCTAGAAAGAACAATTAACTTAAGAAAAAAGTTATAAAAATATGTATTATAAAATATTTTTTCAAAAAACTTAGCCAAACACATTTTATTTAAAAATAAACTCAATTTCAAATTTTAAAATTTACATAACTCCACACACTTTCTAAATCCTACACAAAAAATAGTATGAGATCACACACACTTTCTAAATCCTACACAAAAAATAGTATGAGATCAAAGAATCAGTCACTTTCTAAATCCTACACAAAAAATAGTCTAATATAGTATGAGATCACACACACTTTCTAAATCCTACACAAAAAATAGGATGAGATAAAAGAATCAGGCACTTTCTAAATCTTACACAAAAAATAGTATGAGTTCACACACACACTTTCTAAATCCTACACAAAAAATAATATGTGATCAATGAATCAGGTAGAGTTTATACCATCTTTGATTTATTCGCAGCAACTATTAATATTAAGATTATTCCAAAGAACAATTGATTTCAGTGATGCTATAATAATACCAAATAATTAAGAGGCATTATTACATTCCATTTGTTGGACAAATATTTTTGATAGACTAAAATTAGTAAACTAAATAATACACATAGTTCACATATTTTTTTTTATATTGCAGTTAATTGACATCTAGGCTAGTTTTCGTATATATCAATTAATCTACTTCTTTAATTCAATTAAAAATAAGTCATTTATATCAAAAATAAAAAAATTACAAAAATATTTCTTAAAATCTGACCAAAAGAAATTTACGTAGCTAAAATTTATGCCAACCCTTGGGTTCGTAGATCACATAATTTGTACAAATGTGTTTTCCCTAAATTCAATTAGTAACTTGCAGTAACGAATCACATCTGTTAGATCAAAGGGCCCATTCAAATTTTCAATATAAGCCCAGACTCAGACTGAGGACCCAGATTGAACCAGAACTCAGACTATGAGGACCTTTTTTATTGAACCAGAACTGCCTTAAGAAGGAATAAAAAAGAAGAAATGGAATGGAGCAATGGTTTTAAATTCCATTAACAACTAAACCCGATATGTCGTCTGGCACCTGGACCCTGGATTTGGATTTGATGTTGTCTGATTTTTCCAATCATATATCATTGCTTAAGGAAAGAGACTCCCGCTCCCGATATGTCGTCTGGCACCTGGACCCTGGTGGCTGATGTTGTCTGATTCCAATCATATATGCTTAAAATTTAGCGAATACGACTTATACATGTGTGTAAAAAGTAAAAACCTGGTTATTTGGGTGTAGCCTTAATGATATATTATCAACTTCTCGAATATGCTGTACTTGGTTCAAATAGAAAGTCAAAATAAGGCTCCTTACACTAAAAACAATGACCAATAAATTTATGGTAAATTTGAGAATGCATTAATATGAACTGCACTGAAGTTGCTGTCATTGTCATATTAATGCCTGAAACAAAATTGTCAGCATTAAAATATCAGAATTTCCTTTGTGAACATGGTGGTAATTTGCTCCGATATAATTTCTCCAACTTGGGATTTTACAGCTGCCAGATTTTTGGACTTACGCTGCTTTTTTAATATAATTGTGAAAATTTAATTATTTTAATAATTAATTATTATATATATATAATTAATTTTATATTTAAATATTTTAATTAAAAAATAATTTTAAAGATAATTTTTTTAGTTAGATGTAAAAATAATAAATTTTATATAATAAATTATTAAAAAAATATGAAATTTTATGATTTTGTATTAAAGATGCCATTATTTGAGTAATTGAATTTGCGCTAGTTTATTCATGGGTTACATAAGTTTAATGAAAAAAAAATTTTGAAAGTTAAAAACTTTTTAAAATAATGTTCAACCATTAAATTATGAGCATACAATTTTTCAAAAGAATTAAAAACTTTTAATTTCTTCCATCAAATTATCTAAACATAATGAGGCATCGCCTAAAAAGCTTTTATACCTAAAAAAAGCTATTAGCCCAACAATTAATCTTATGTCAAACGCACCATAAGATATTATATTTCAACTTTGGCGAGATAATTATTAATTACAAAGAAGTCAGAGTAAGTAGAGCTTAAATTTAGCAGTGGGAATAGAGAGGGTATAAAAAAAACAAGCAGAATAGCTTGTTATTCTGAAGCCATCAGCTTAAAGTTTAACCTTCTGAGCCAGAGTGAGTGAAGTATCATGTGCATCATATCAAATGGCTTCGCTGGCCGATTGATCACAAAATGCCTTCGAACTCTCAACACGTTCATGTGCAATCTCAAGTACTTATTCCTTGAAACACTTTGTAATATAGTCTTGATTTCTGGTATTTTCTCCACTGGAATCTTCATTGAGAATTGACTCCAATTCAGCACATCGCTGAATGGCAAAGAGTAACTGTCACATATTATCACAGGTACACACCCCGCGTAAATTGCTTCCACCACTCTAGGACTTGCAACTTCATGCCCACTGGGGCACAAGCAGAACTTGCTTTGCCCCATTAATTTGGTGTAGTTTTGGCCCTTTGGAAGGTATTCATGAACTTGAACTTCATCATCTTTGTCCTTCCAATGCTGCAGCAGTAATTGTCGAATGTTACCATGGACCCCACCAGCAAAAAATGCTAAAATAGTGCGGTTGTTTGGGTGTAGGCCTAGACTTGGTGGGCCTAGCTTTCCTTTGGGTAAGTATACTTCAGGGATCGACACGTCTCTGTTGGGCTCGAATCCTTCTGAGGTGTTGGCATTGCAAAATGCCTTGATGAAGCTCTTGAAGAGTTCAGGATTGCCGTATGAAACTTTCGGACCCTGAATCATCATCAAGTAAAGCATGCGTCATAGTGTTCTAAAACCCATACTGATATGATCTAATTAAATAATGTCATATGGAATAAGTTATTATTAATAAGTATTTTATAAATTTAATTATAAATAAACTCTTTTTAAAAGTAAAATTATTTAATAGTCCTTTTTTATTTTACTTTTTACACAAAGAGATTATAATCCTTAAATAAAAAACAAACAGAAGAAGACCGTGGACTGAGAGGTTGCGACATTGGAGGATTCTTCGACGACTTCGTGGTATTCAATCTGGTCTTCGCGTCCCGTCGTGTCTTGCCGCGTACCGTATCATTCAAGTCCAAATTAACCCAATACAAACACCTAAACTAATTCGACCCTACCATTCAAGATAATGAGGGGGGGAAAAAAAAAACTCCTACCATGGATGACCTCACCACCAACAACCAAAAACCACATGTTGAAACAAGAACCAATAAATAGTAGCTCTACCACACAATCAAAGAATTTCAAATTGTAAATTTGATTAAAAACTTAAAATCCATTTAGAAATTCCATCTCTTGCAAAAAAAAATTAGAATCGTCAATAAATTACACCCAAACAATAACTCATCTATGTATGAATTGCAGGTGCTGCCTTTTGATATAATAGTCTATGAATTGCAGGTGGCTTACTGAACAAGGAACGAGGAACGACAGTCTCCAAGTTGAACTCAGAAATTAGTAGAGTGGCACCCATTCAATCTAAATTCATCTCGTTTACAGATTAATGTTATTAAAAAAAAAAAGATCTCAATCTAAATTCAATAGTGGTGCAGTCGTTGGGGAGTGGCACCTTTCGATTTAATCAAAAACAAAAAAACTTGAAAAAAAAAATCACTAAAAGTTTAAAATTGCCTAGGGACTAGGTTGATGAAATGTAAATTACATCTCTTTAAAGATTATTTTGCAAATCAATTATTGAAAGGATGACACATTTCATGTCATCAATATTATTCCATGCAGTTGTTTTTAATTGATCCAAGTATACATGGGTTTTGGAACCCAAACTCATGCTTGGGTTCCATAGAATTTCCCAAAAAAGAAACATTGCTAATCACAACAATATTGAAATATCTCTTTCGCTAAATATACCCAAAGTAGAACTAAAATGGAAAAATGTGTAGAAGCATTGCTGAAATTATTAGTGCTGAAGACTATTGCAACAGAGCAAAAAAAAATTTTTTGATTGAATTCAGTTAAGAATTTGTCAAAATGTTGCATAAATCAAAGTGATGGGACTACTCTTCTATTCAAAACATAATAACAAAATAATAACAATGATAACTCATTCTGGTAACAATTCAGGCAAAAAAAAAATCGTATTATTTAGTTGTTTTTCCCAGCTTTTGTTATTTCTTTGTTAAAATAAAAATATAAAAAGCACTCATAATGAAAGAGAAGGTAAGAAAACTAGCAGCACGAATTATGTACGAACTTACCCAGTCATGACATGAAAGCAAAAAATGGTCTGCACCTTTGCTTCTATTCCAATAAGGATACTTATGTGCAATAACACTAATATAATCCTCCACCAAACGCTGCAGACGGTCAGGTTTGTAATCATATTTGGACCTTCTAGGCTTGTAAACATAGTGAATGACGTTAGCTATACTAAAGGGAAGGAAGAAGACATGTGCCTCATCAGGATGGCTAGCCTTGAAGGGGTTCCTCTTCATATCATTGTCCATTTCATCCATAAATTGGCCTTCAATTGCGTATATATCGTTTACTGGCCCATCATGCATTAATGGTTGCTCTCCTTCCTTGTAAACCCATACCTTGAATCCCTTCAACATCTCTACGTGGCTCCTGTTTCCATATGTTTTAGAAAAGAATTTGTCAAACATACACTACGTACAATGCTTCTTATCACAAACGCCATAATATATTTTGACTTAATTAAAGGGCAAAATTAGTTGGTGACATCAATAGCTATTACAATTTACAAGAAATGTGAAAAAAAATGTTAAAAAAAAAAAGAATTTAGGTCGAAATATGCGCAAGTGCTAATCTTTCAAGCTTAACTGGTGAAAAGCATGTGGATTCCAGTAAATGGACCCTTTGGGGATAAAAATGTCTCTCTTTGCTGAATTATAGTTCCTTGACAGTATTGCTTCATGAATTGAGGCTCGTGCTTGTGCTAAACTTTCTTCCATTTTCTCCAAACTAGTCAATTTCTTCTGTACGGAAAACGGAAAATAGAAGATGACAAAAGTACATTAAGATATAGGAGTAATTACAATGACTTTGTTCGAAGTGTTCATATCCTTCTTATTTAAAAAATTATGTCCATGTCTCTGTTCTTACGATCATATCTTTTTATGTGGGAAATTATAGTTTCTACGTCATTTTCTCCTGTAAATAAGAAGATAAAGGAGATAAATATAATTTCTCAAATAAATAAAATGTGAAGTATAATAAACACTAATATAGGAAATTCAGTATAATTACCATTAATGAATTAAAAAAATATATATATATATATATATATTTCAAAAAAAAAAAAGACCTCCAGTCATTGTCTCAGTCATTTTAAGGTTGCTCACCTTGATGGTACTGCTTTGAAGCGTGCTATCATTAATGTAGTCTTCATTTGCAGGGGTGAAATTGGAGAGAAACTCAAGTGGCTGCAGTAGTAGTGGTGAGGCTTTTATACTGGAAAGGACGAAAGGAGAACTAGAAAGGAAGCGGGTTTGATGGTTTTGTTCCTTCAAGGGAGAGAAGAATATGAAGGCACTGAAAAAGATAAACAAAGGGAGTAACAGAGCAGAAGCGGGGTATCTGAATCCTTCCATGGCTTCAATCATAAAAGAGCCTCGTGCCTTCATTTGAGAGTACTGTGTTATATCAGTAGAAGACGCCAGCCCCAGGGTCCCCTTTCAGTGCAGAATATCCAGACTCAATATCCAATGGTCAAATGCCAGGTGTAACTGTCAACGAGTTACACTAGGTTCCGTTTGAGATAAGGCCTCTTTTTCTATATTGAGTATTGACAGTTCCACCCCTTAGGTTTTTGCAATAACAATTGTTCTCCTTGCTCTTAACATGTTTTCATGATGTAAACTTATAAAATAATGCTTAATCCCACGAACCTTGTTTCGGTGAAATGGTCCACGAATCAAAGCATAAGGAACTAAACAACTGCCGTTTTATCAGGTGGGTGGTTTTATTGTTTTTAATATTTTAATTGTTAAATAAAAATACAGCGTATTCAGCATTTGTAGCAATGCTGAAAGTTATAAACATAAATGTATTTGGTTGATACTCAAGCATGGACATAGACAGAGTTCAGCCATGGTATTTTCTTTTTCCTACGATAGGTTCAAATGCATATTCCGCTGAATTTATTCTAATATAAGTTTAAAAACATATTCTCTTGAATTTATTTCAACTAGATGTAGTTTGGCAAAGTGGTCAAACTTCTGCATTGCTGCTGCGTAGATTAGTGCCTTTGGCTTACCTAAACCACCCCAAAATGATAAATAGCTTCCCAATTGAAACTACTTTGGTCAATTATCCCAAAAATGATACTATCGAACTCTTGACATAGTTCAAAATTTAAGTACGGCATTGTTCTTAGCTAAGTGAGGTCAAGCACAACAAATTCAGCGTAGCTTAAAGTTACTCAACCATGAAGAATGTTATTAATGTTAGACAAAAAAATTAAGAGGAATTTATGCAGAATCCTTTAGCCATAAATTTAGCCTTCTGAGCCAGACTGAGTGAAGTATCATATGCATCAAATCAAATGGCTTTGCTGGCCTGTTTATCACAAAATGCTTTTGAACCCTCCTAACATTCGAATACAACTCTCTGTACTTATCTTTTGAAACATTTTGTAAAATATTCTTAATTTCTGATATTCTGTCCGTTGCAATGTCCATGGAGAATTGATTCCAATTAAGCACATCACTGAAGGGCAAAGAGTAATTGTCACAAATTATGACAGGGACACACCCAGCATAAATTGCTTCCACCACCCTAGGACTTGCCACTTCATGCCCACTAGGGCACAAGCAGAACTTGCTTAGGCCCATCCATTTTGTGTAGTCTTGGCCCTTTGGAAGGTACTCATGAACTTGAACTTCTTTGTCCTTATCTTTCCAACGCTTGAGAAGTTTTTTTCGAATGTTACCATGGGCTCCACCTGCAAAAAAGGCTAATATTGTCCGGTTATATGGGTGTTGAGCCATATTAGGTGGGCCAAGCTTTCCAACAGGCAAATACACTTCAGGTATGGACACGTCTCTGTTGGGCTGGAACCCTTCCGAGGTGTTGGCATTGCATAGTACCCTAATGAAGTACTTGAAGAGTTCTGGATTGGCATTTGAAACTCTTGGACCCTGAATCATCAAGTAAAGCATGTGTCCTTGTGATTTGAATTCACAAAAAAATCATTGCCAATAAGGCAATAACAGTATTGAAACATAAGCTCAAGAGAAAAAAAAAAAAAAGTTAATTAGACATCACTTATACACACACCTCTTACATATGTCGAAGTGGTAGAATTAAATTAAATATGTATAAAAAATGAAGTAGAGTTCAATTATAATTAAATAATAAAAATCGTATAAAATGTGGATGATGTGCGTATATATAACATGGTTGTAAACCCGAAACCAAAAGGAAAATAAAGAACAAGAAATGATGGTATGTGAACCTACCCAATCATGGCATGAAACCAGAAAATGGTCAGCACCTTTGCTTCTGTTCCAATAAGGATACTTATTTGCAACAACACTAATATAATCCTGCACCAATCGCTGTAGGCGGTCAGGGTCATAGTCGGATCTGGACTTTCTAGGCTTGTAAACATAGCGAATGACCTTAGCTACGCTGAAGGGAAGTAAGAAGACATGGGCCTGTTCAGGATGGCTAGCCTTGAAGGGGCTCTTGTTACTAGCGTCCATTTCGTCGATGAATTGGCCTTCAATGGCGTATTTGTTGTTTACAGGTCCACCATGCACCAATGGTTGCTCTCCTTCCTTGTATACCCATACCTTGAATCTCTTCATCATCTCCATTTGACTCCTGTTAGTTCCATATTGTAAGATAAGGCCATTTTAGCTTAATTGACCCAGTGCATTATTTCTTTTTTTCCTGATAAAACTGAAATAGTGCTATACTTGATCTTTTTGTGCAGTACCAGTAGTAACTAAGTTGTTAAGCAAAAGTAGATTGTGTTCAGCATTTTTAGGAAAAAGAATTTGTGTACTAGTATATTTTCTTTTTTGGGTACAATGTGTACTAGTAATTAAACTGATGGGGTGTATTGTGAAATTTACATATTTTATCGTTAACATATTTTGTAAAAAGTATAATATTTTTATTAGTGATTTTAATATAACTGCCCCGGATATATGGTTATACATTTAAAAATTACAAGTGAAATTATTACAATCTATAGAATAGACTATATTTTTAAGAGATGCAGTGGATGTTTGGTTAAGATTATTTTCTACATCAATAATATATTTTTTTTGCTCAAAAGTTTTTTTTACTATTTATGATATGTCTAGATAATTTTCTAATAATTTTTGTATAAAATTTAATATATTATAATAATTTTTTTATAAACTTAAAACTTATAATTTTATATTATAAATTATTATAAAAATTTTAAAATATAAATATTATTTTTAATTAAATAATTTTTTAATTTTTTTTATATTTTTTATAATTTAATGTACAAAGACCATCCTTTTATATTATTTAAACAAAATAAATTATTTTAAAATTATTTTTTAATTATTACATCTAAACATAAAATTAATTCTATTATAATTAATTATATAATAATTAATTATTAAAATAATTAAAATTTTAACAACAGAACTAAACACACCCGTAATATTATTCAGTGGAGGAGTGGTTATACAGCCGTTGCTACTATACACTCCATTAAGTTAGGGTGTATGATACACCATTGACCATAACTTGCAACAGTAGATTTTTTTTTAGCAGGTTCTTTTTTTTTTTAGAAATCATATCGCTTGTTATAACGTGAGAATGCTTGTTTTTGGAAATAATTTAGAAAAATTCATTTCAGGAAAAATCATTGTTCATGTCGAAAAAATCACTATTTATGCCAAAAAAATCATTGTTTATGCCGAAAAAAAATATTGTTTATGTCAGAAAAGAATACTGTTTATATATTTTAAAATTACACAACTCTGTAAATAATATCAGTTAAAATTATATAAGTCTTTATATTTTTTCATAAAAATATTTGTGTATACTAAAATTTTTTCTAAAATTATTATTGTTGAAAAAATTTATAAATTTTAACTAATGATATTTATGAGTTATACAATTTAAAAAAATTTAATTAATCGAAGTTTTCTAAAATCATAACTGTATTTTTTAAAAAATTTATAAATTTTAAGCGATAATATTTATACAAATATATAATTTAAAAAAAAATTACAAGTTGATGGTAATTAGGAAATAATCAATAACAATGATGGTGATAGTATATAAAAAATATAATATTAAAAAAATTGAAAAAAAAAAGAAAACCTGAAAAAATTGAAAAAAAAAAAAAAAAAAACTTGCTAAGCGGGTTTCGAATTAATCCAAACCATTGATTTATTTTATGAATAAATCAATAGCTTATATGAGAAGGTGTATGAGAGGGTGTATATTAGACACGACGGTGGTTATACAACCAACCTTTTTTGCAGTGTCAAAAGTAGAAAACATTGCATTTATGCACTACACTACGAAAACAGCAGAATAGTGACTTGTGAACAAAGAAGAAGTTACTTCAAAATCAGAAATTCAGAATCGTTTCAAGCTTAACTGGTGAAAAGCGTGTGGATTCCAGTAAATAGACCCTTTCGGGGTACTCTTTTTCATGGCGGTTGTGTAGTTCCTGGACCGAATTGCTTCCTGGATTAAGGCTCGTGCTCGTGCTAAACCTTCTTCAATCCTCTCCAAACTAGTCAAATTCTTCATGGCATGGCCAAACTGAGACGAAAGGACAAAAGGGCATCTAAGAATAATGAGAATATGAACATCAATACTTGAAAGAAAACACCATTCCAAAGATTATGAAGGTTGATCACCTTAATCCTTGTATGAACTGTATTACTGTAGCCGTTGTTATTTGCAGAGGTCGAAAGAAGCTCATGAGGTAGTTGTACTTGCGGGGAGGTCATATTTACGCGGCCTTTGATACTAGGAAGTGCGAAAGGACAAGCTGAGTGTATATAAATCATATGGTCTTCTTTTGAAGGAGTGAATAAAGCAAGGAAAAAATTAAGAAAGAACACTAGGAAGACCATAGAAGATATTGGGAATTTGAAACCTTTCATTGCTTCATTCAGAGCTCGAAAATATGCCCCAAAATGCCTCAGCCTCACCACCATGTATACGTTTACTTGTTTATAATTGATAACTTTAACATCACATCAAATAAAAAGTGATCTTATCTCAAAAGGAAAGAATACTATTATAGTATTTTTAGAAATCAATGACTTTTCTAGAAGTTTGTGACTTAATATAAACTAGCAAACAATGCAATGAATAAATGGTGCCATCAGCCATGGTCCCCACCTACGTTGATGCTCATGTAGTCATGTGAACATGTCCAGAGTCGGACTCTTACGTTTTCTTTTGGAATTAAGAATTTACTAAATTCTGCCAAAGACATTCCTAATTTAAGAAGCACTAACAAAAATCAGAGCAGAGTTTAATTCATATTCAAATTAAAGATAGCTATGCACTACCTAAAAGGGTGAAGCAGAGCAGTGGAATTCATCTTTTCCATTCTCCCCAATTGGGACTTTAGGGCCCATGGCAAACTTAAACTATTAACCCAATCAATAATTTGGTTCTTCTACAGTATTAGAGTTTGTATACGGAGAATATTAAAAGTAAAAAATTATGAGATAATATAAATATAATAAAATTTAATTTAATTTCATTAAAATACTTTTTAATAATGATAAATTAAATTATAAATAAAAGATGAGTTTATTATATATAAAAGAATTTTTTAAATTTAATTTTAAATTTATATATATATATATATACATAAAATAATATAAAAAAATTTATATACTACACTTGAATTAGAAATACATTAACGTGATATTAATTTAGAGAAAATTGACCAACAATTTGCTATAGAAATATAAAGAAAAATATTATCTAAACTTACTATTAATAAATATAATAAGAGGTTAATATTTTATCAAATAATTAAATAAGATGATGAAGTATTATACTGATTTTATTCACTAAGACTACATTTAGTGCACATGATAGTATAGTATAAGATAAGATGATGGATAGTATAAAATATAATAGTATAATTAATAAGATAAGACATAATCCTATCTTTTGTTTGATAACAAAATGATAAATTAGCTGATTGTATAACATTTTTTTTTGAAGACCAAAATATCTTTTAGCATAAAAGTTAAAATAATTAGAAAATAATAATAAAAAAGTCTTATGTAACTCTGCAACTGAAACACACAACAGTGGTGGTGGTGGTGGTGGTGACGGCGGCGGTGGTGGTTAGGGGTGAAAATAAGTTAGGCTGCTCGTCAGGAGCCTATGGCCTGGCCTGCCTGAGATTGGCCTGACCTAACCTGTTTACTAAACAAGTTAGGTCAAGGCTTCTTTAAAAGTCGTTTAACTAAAAAGTCGATTTCGTGCCATCTAATAGGCCTTTTAAACTCAATGCGTAGTCACATTGACCTATTTAATTATATATAATATAATATATATTATTATTATAATTATAAATTATAATTATTAATTTATTATAATATATTAATATAATTTTTAATTAAATTTTAATAAAAGTCAATAATTAAAACTTAAGTTAGTAAGTTAAAATAGAAATAACATATTTATTAATATATTTAATGTAATATATTTATTAGAATGAAAATAATAAGTTAACACTCACCCCTTACTTTTATAGATGCTCACTACTTTCTTACTCTGATCTTTGATCGATGTGAGATTTAAAAGACTAGAGTAAGAAAATGAGCAACTTGGTATATCTCCAAGTCCCACATTGACCAAAGACTAGAGTAAGAAAGTAGTGGACATCTATAACACTCACCTCTTATTTTTATAGATGATCATTGTTTTCTTACTCTGAACTTTGGTCGATGTGGGACTTGAAAGATTAGAGTAAGAAAGTGAGCAACTTGGTATATCTCCAAGTCCCACATTGACCAAAGATTAGAGTAAGAAAGTAGTGAGTATCTATAAAATTAGAAGGTGAGTGTTAAATTATAACAAATGCCTATTGGCTTTGAATAAGCCCGTTTGCTTATTTCAAGGCTTAGGTCTGTTAGCTTATGTAAAGGCAAATTGACTTATTTAAAGATAGGTCTGTTAGTCTATGTAAGACATGTTGACCTATTTAAAAGTAGGTCTGTTAACTTATGTAAAGGTCTGTTGGCCTATTTAAAAGTAGGTCTATTAGCCTATTTAAAGATCTCATTACAAAGTAAGCCTTTAAATAGGCTTTCAGGCCAAGCTAAACTTTTAAAAGGCCAAACTAGGCCTTAAAATTCGACCTATTACAAGCTCACAGGCCAGGCTCAGGCCTTATAATTAAGATACAGGTCAGGCCTGTTTAAGGTAAAGTCAGTGCGTTTCCACCCCTGGTAGTGGTGGTGATGGTGGTGGTGGTGGTGGTGGTGGTGGCGGGCGGCGGTGGTGGTGGCGGTAGTGGTGGTGGTGGTGGCGGCGACGGTGGTGATGGTGGTGGCGGCGACGATGGTGGTGGCGGTAGGGGCGGTGGTGATGGTGGTGGTGATGATAGTGGATCAAAGGAGAGGAGTGATAAAAATGAAATTGATGATAAGATTGAAATAGAAATCCTATCATATACTAGGAGAGGGGATAGAGTTATCAGCTTAGAATAGGATAAAATGACTTGACCTGATTTTATTATATTATCAGTTGAATGCACCAAATATTGAATAAGACATGATAATATTAGCTTATACTATCATATCTTCTTTATACGATGCACCAAACGGAGCCTAAGATAATAACAATATTTGTAAGAAATCAAACTGGTGGTAGAAAAACTTATCAATGTGAAAATAATAACATGTGTGATTCAAGGGTCTTTTAAATAAGTAGTGCACATATTTGTAAAATTAATATAATACTTATTTGTCATCTTCATATAATACTTGTGTTATTTGTAAGATAATACTTAATTTCATGTAAAATTAGAGGAGTCAATCCTTTATTTAAGTCTTCTTAATTTTCTATATATATTCAATATCAAATATATTATTAGCATTTGCAAATTAAAATAAAGTATATTTTATACTTATGGAGATTGACAATCAACTAATTATTGATGGCAAATTCAATTTCAAATTACATGACTCATAATTAAATTTCATATTGTATCTACATTTAAATAAAAAAATATTTAATGAGATTTATTTTGCCTCTTACGTTAATTCTGAATTCTTTCAACCCATAAAACATATAATTGTCACTTGATAGCCGCAATCTAAAATAAGAAAGATTTTTTTTTCAAATTTCATCGAATCAATTAAGCTAGCTAATTGATTGACCAATTAAACAATACTAATAGGCGACGAGGGATACCTTTTAAGAATTAATAGCTGCAATTTAAGTGTTGTAGTAAAAACCATTTTCAATTTTTTTGTCAAATCAATTAACATTAGTGTTTGACCAATAATCAAATCAAATCTCAAAATTCAAATTTTTTTAAAAGCAAATAAATTTTTGAATCCTTATAAAAAAATGCAACCAAAAGACTATGAACATTGATTTTTACCTGACAATAGGTGGCCAACCACCCATTTGCGTCAAGCTACAACTGTCAACTCTTGCCCACCACTAGAACCCCAAATAGCTGCCACAAGCTCACTGCCCCATCCACATATCGAACCGATGCCATCGCCGGAGCGAACATTTGGCGCACCATCGCACACCGTCACCCATGGTTCCAGACCTCGACCTACAAATCACACACCAACAGCCCACGCAACGTTCGACCCCCCTCAAGTACGCGTTGTCTCATGTTGTATTTTGCTCTTATGGGTAGTTTTTGATTAGGAGATCGGGGGAAAATTGTAAGAAAGCCTACCATAAAAAGAAAAATTGCATGAAACTCAAGTCATGGTGAGATCTCAATCAGGTTATGGTGAAGAGTAAGAAAGCAATGTTAGGAGAAGTAAAATGAAAGAAGATACTAAAATCCAAAAACTCACAAAAGAATCATGTATTATTTTTAAAAGGCTAATTGGTTGGAGCTATGTTTTTCATATAATTACTCTCATTGAAATCTATTTTGCAAATGATGTTTGAGTTTTTAAATTTTATTCATTTTCCCATTGTCGACTAATCTAACTTATTTGGGTATTTGATTTTTTTTTTTTATGTTAATCCTTATTTATTTATTTTTTAAACTTATTTGGGTGTTTGAAGTTTTTTTTTTCATTTTCGTTCTCCATTTTGTAATATGATGATTGATATTTTTAAAATTTTATTATTTTTTTTTATATGTGACAATTGTCATATCATATAACATGTGAAAAAATTTATCGCATCAATGACATGTGATATAAAAATAATTACTATAAACATTACATGTCAAAGTTGATAATCTGAAAAAACACATGACATATTTTTAAGTCATATATATATTTTTTATATTATATTAATTTATTATTATGATTGAACTAATAATATTTACAAGACGTGTATATAAATTTGAATTAGCTTATTTTGTGTTTAAAATAACTTATAATCAAAAACTTTTTGAAAGAATTTTTAAAAGATAAGCGATTATTTTTTAAAAAATAATCTAATTCAATGCCTACTAAGACCATTCTTGAATGTTCACTAAAATGCAACATCGGAGGCTTGAAGTTACTCAACCAAAATGAATGTTCACTAAAAAGTGGGAAAGCAAGAAGGACCATTTTATGTAGAATCTGTCAGCCTGAAGTTCATCCTTCTGAGCCAAATAGAGTGAAGTATCATGTGCAACACATCAAACGGCTTAGCCGGCCTGTTCATCACAAAATGCCTTTGAACTCTTCTCACATTCGTGTGCAATTTCAGGTACTTTCTTTTTGAAACATTTTGTAATATAGTCTTTATCTCTGATATTTTCTCCACTGGAATTTCTAGGGAGAATTGACTCCAGTTCAGCACATCACTGAAGGGCAAAGAATAGTTGTCAGAAATGATCACAGGGACACATCCGGCATCAATTGCTTCCACAACTCTAGGACTAGCCACTTCGTACCCACTGGGGCACAAGCAGAACTTGCTTAGTCCCATTAATTTGGTGTAGTTTTGACCCTTTGGAAGGTATTCATGTACTTGAACTTGGCTATCCTTGTCCTTCCAATGCTCCAGCAGAAGCTTCCGAATATCACCATGGGCTCCACCAGCAAAGAAGGCTAATATGGTGCCGTTCATTGGGTGTTGGCCCAGATTTGGTGGGCCTAGCTTTCCAGCAGGCAAGTACACTTCAGGGATAGGCACGTCTCTCTTGGGCTGGAATCCTTCTGTAGTGTTGGCATTGCATAGGACTCTGATGAAGTTCTTGAAGAGCTCTGGATTGGCATCTGAGATTTCTGGTGCCTGAATCATCAAGTAAAGTAAAGCATTTTATTTTAACTCAGTTTGCATTCATAAAAAGCACCGCTTATTATGATAATAAAATGTTTCTTTTCTGTTAAAGGACCCAAAAAGAGAAGAACAGACAAATCAAACTCCAGAATAAAAAGCAGTGCATGAAATACGAATCCTCAAGTAAAGCATTTGTTCTATAGGTTTTAATTACAATTACAACAATACGATATTATTTCTTCTCTCACACTTCATCAAGTAGATATAGCATTTGTTCAATAGTTTCTTTCATTACCAAAGCACTACGAATCAAAATAAAGAAATGTTTCCCACTAATTTAATTAAAAAAATGGGGCTCAATATCACATGATTATTCAAATTTGTAAGGTTATTTGCAGCGCCTCTGCTTATTTGTTAATTGAACCAGACAGTCAAATATAAAATTTTCAATTAATTTTTCATATACACATTACACGTGACATGCTTGTTATTATGGAAAATTATTAACAAGAAGTTGAAATTACTAGTAAATGAAGTAACGGAAAATATATTCAAACACCAATTTTATTGGTAATGAATTAATATTTTCGATTGTCATATAATATACGTTCATCTATTATTTACACACTAATTAATGTAAAAATGGTGTATAAAAAGTGATATGTGAATAGCATAACTGATGAAGTAATACATGCGGCAATGACAAAGTAAGAAGGTTACCCAATCATGGCAGGAAAGGAGGAAATGGTCAGCACCATTGCTTCTGTTCCAGTAAGGATACTTATCTGCAACCACACCAATATAATCCTCCACCAACCGATGCAGGCGGTCACGGTAGTAGTCCGTTTCGGACATGATCGGCTGGTAAACATAGCGAACCACGTTAGCCACACTAAAGGGAAGGAAAAAGACGTGTGTCTCATCGGGGTGCCTAGCCTTGAAGGGGCTCCTCCTGTTATTGTCCATTTCATCAATGAATTGGCCTTCAATGCCGTATATGTCGTTCACTGGCCCATCATGCACTAATGGTTGCTCTCCTTCCTCGTAAACCCACACCTTGAATCTCTTCACCATCTCCATGTGGCTCCTGTTGTTCATTTTATTCAAAAAAAACGACTTGTTAGTAATAATAGTGTAATAGTTGCGTTTTCTTCTTGTGTAACCTTGATTAAGTGTTACTATATATCATAAGCAAAGAAATTGAAGTTACTTCAGAATCTTTGGAACGTAACTGGTGAAAAGCGTATGGATTTCTGTAAATTGACCCTCTTGGAACAAAGCTTTCTTGCTTCCATGGAGTGTAGTTCCTTGACCGAATAGCTTCTCCAATTGAGGCTCGTGCTTCTGCCAAACCTTCTTCAACTCTATCCAAGCTAGTCATTTTCTGCATGTAACATAAAAAATGTAAAAGGAGAAATTTTCGTTTGAGAAAACTAGACAGTGTCATGTATTTTATGCTTTGGGAAGGTTGACACCAAAACTTTAGCTTAATTTTTGCAACTCACCTTAATCCTACTGGTTGCTTTATACTCAAAGCTTTTATATGCAGAGTTAGCCAGAAAATAATGGGGTTGTTGTACCTGTGTTGTGATGTTGTCTTTTATGGTGGAAAGGGAGAAAGGAAAAACGAAGACGGAAAGATGGTTTTCTCTTAAGGGAGTGAAGAGGATGAGGAGAAGAATAAGGAAAAACAATGGGAGTAACAGAGAGGCTGTGGGGCATCGAAAGCCCTCCATGGCGGTTCACAGCTTGAACGAATATTTGTCTTCATCAAATGCATGCCACGGTAGCTAGCTATATAATGGTTTATGCTCAATGAGAAATTTCAAATCATGTGAGCATGTCTAAGAAGTTGCAAACGTACGTTATTCCAAGGCCTGCCAAGAAAGTTTTACTTATAGTTGTTTGTAGTTTAAGGCATGTAGTGTCAACCAGAAAAGTAGGGCATCGTATTCACAACCTTGCACATTAATAACAATAACATCTATTTGAGTCAAAGTTTAAAAGTAAATTACATTTTAATTGCTTGAGATATGACTAACTATATGAGAAAATTTTGAGCATCAGTTTGTAAATTCAAGTAGTAGTAATCAATTTTAAGTGACTTAATTAGTGGAGATCAACAAGTTATAGTTTTTAAGTTTTTACATATAAAAGAATGAAAAGAATATAATCATTGGAGCCGTTTATAATGTTCATAAAAACTTTTTAAGCATTGATGTTCCATTGATTTTACCCGTTGTAGCAGATAAAAAACCGTTGACTTAATTTTTTTTAGTATAATTTCTATAGAATTTCTGAATCTCTTCGATTTCTGAAGCTTCCCGATCTCCGATGAAATCTCGCCGGATAATCCACAGTAAGTGGTGTCGAGCCTCACCATCTCTAACAAGTTCACATCCTCTAGTAGAATGCCGTTGGCGTAGGTGTTGTATATTCAATATAGAGTTCTTGGAGGCTGGTTAGGTTTTCAATCTTTGGTGAGATAGTTCTGCCGAACTCGTTACTGGAAACCACTAGGTACTCGAGGTGTTTCCAAAGTCTGTACTCCGACGAGATCTAGCCGGAGAAGAAGTTGTCTCCAAGATGCAAATGGCAGAGGTTCGACATCTCGGTGAAGGTGAGAGGAAGCACTCCAGTCATGTTGTTGTTGTAGAGGTTGAGGACTTGAAGGTTCTTGAGGAAGGAGAGGTCAGAAGGGAGGGTGTCGTTGAAGCCATTGCTAGAGAGGTTAAGGAAGCAGAGGTTGGAGACTACAGAGAGCAACAGAGGGATGAGATCGGAGAACTTGTTGTCAGTGAAGTAGAGGTTGAAGAAGAATGGGAGGTGGCCGACATCCCTGGAGAGAGTGCAGGAGAGGTCGAGTTTGGTGACATTAAGAGCAGTGACGTGGTGGTGGGAATCGCAGGTGACGTCGGAAAAGGAACAGTGGTGGGTGAAGTTGTTCCGATGAGATGGGAGTAGAGAGGGTGTGGTGGAAATGGAGAAGGAGAAGAAGCAAGTGAAGAAGAAGCATTTTGGATATGAAAGAGAAAGAGAATGTTGTAGGTTAATTTTTATGAATTTTGGTTAATTTTAAAATTTTGATAAAGTTAACTTGTTATGTAAGTTATGAGTCTTTAATTTGAATCATTGATTATTAAAGTATATAAATTAATGATCATCACTTTAAGAGATGAGGATCACCTGTCCTCATTCTCTGTCCCCTTCCCTGTTTTCCCACTTAAATTTTGACAAGTGTTCTAAACTTAATTACATGTCTCATTCTCACTTAATTCATTTTACACTTGTCAAAATGTAAGTGGAGGAACAAGAAAAGAGACAGGAAATGGGGACAGGTGATCTCCATCTCACTTTAAGAGTATCCATGCTTCTCAACGTTTTAGGAGCATAAAGAATATCATCATTTAAAGACAAGCACTTAGAAATTAGTTGTTATGGATGGCATTGGCTAAGACAAGTTGTTTGGGGATATTTTTGGCGGGAGGAAAAAAAAAGGCCGGGGGGGGGGGGGGGGGGAGAGGAAGTAGTGCATTATTTTTAGTGTGGCTAGTTAATATGTGAATATGTTATAGAAAAGCGTGATACATGAGTTGAAATCTCTTGGATCACAAACTTCTTCGCATGGGGGCTTGTGGATTGTAAATTGTAATGCAAGCTGTGGTTGAAAAGTTGAACCTCCTAGAAGAGGGGAAAAGCTCTATGATCTGGGAATTAAATAAAACTAGACGTAGACCCGCAGGTGCACGGGAAAACAAGCAAAATTGTTTAAAATTTTATTTAATTAGAAAACATGTTTTGAATTGTATTAAATATATATTGATAAGAGAAGAAAATGAATAATTTTAAGTGCATATTATATAAAAATGATATGATAAAGCTTGTTTCAGTAATGTATGTAATTAAATTGGATATATGTATTAGATGAAAAATGTTTCACTTATTAATAAAATTTGAGTATTGTGCTGTTATCATGATCATGGAAACCCTTTCCCCAAAGTTGAAATTTTTTCGTGGGGTATGGCCTGAGCTTTATTGCATCTCTAGCTTGTTTTTTATGTTGCAGTAACGGGTGTATATTGAGCACAACCTAATGGATTTTTTTGGATAATAGGGTGATTTCCAGCACTACCTAACGGATTAAGAAAGTTACTGATTATAAGTTAAAACATCATAACCATGCATGTCTGTCCTTGAAAAAAGTAAGGAAAATTTTGACTTTATATACAAAGATCCCTTTTCTACCAAGTATATTTGCAAAAGAGAAAATAGTATTTCATGGTTTTTTCTGCCTAAGTTAACCAAACCTAAAACAGATAGCTAAACTTACAAACATTGAAGAGCTTGTAACATTAGCACACTTGTGATTTATCGAAAGCACACATCCAAGCACTATAAGCTACCACACATAGGACTGCAAATACATCACCGAGAAGCATATGAAGGGAACTATTGCAGAATAAATTAGTTGACTGCAAACATACATAAAACGGTATATCTTGACTGCAATGCAACCGAAGTGGAGACAATAGGTGGCGCCACAGGTGGAAAATCATTCGGAGAGCCAGGTGGTGTTGAATGGGTGCGTGGTGTCAGTGGAGTTGTGATAAGAACAGAATTAGACTAAGAGTGAAGAAGATTGAGAGCGTTACAATGAGAGAAGCTAATTAGGTATTGCTACATAGATACAAATACGGGTATATGGTACAACACGAATATAATACGAAAATACGATAATTTTTTAAAAATTAGGATATAATTAAGATATGATACAACATATATATATATATATATATATATATATATATATATATATATATATATATATAAAATCATAAAACATGTCATTTTAAATAATTAACTCAAAGAAATTAATTCTAATACTAATAAAAAAATTATAATTTATAAAATTGTCAGTATCATAAAATTAAAGTCACGTATTAACACTTACTAGTATCATAAAATTTCTAAACATTAAAAATTATAATTAAAAGAGGAAAGGCATGAGACGAAGTCTACAAAATTCCAAAACGGTGTGAAAACATTGAAAAGTAAAAATTGAGTCTCTGAAAAGTGAAAACTAAAAGTCTCTAAAAAGTGAAAACTAAAAGTCACGAGACGAAGCAAAGCTTACAAAAACTCTGTTTTGACTCAAAATAGAGAGTCACGAAGATGGATGAGCTTTGAGCAAGGAGAGACGAGCTTCAACGCTACAGCGAGCTACTTCACACCAACACCAACATGGACACACGCACAGCAGAGGTCGGAGATGGAGGTCAAAGAGTCATTAGAAAAAGTTGTAGAATGGTTGTAGTCGCAGATAAGAGAAGGAGGCCACAGATTTAGAAAATCATGAGTGGATGAATATTTTTTAACTCAAAATATAAGATTAAGGTGAGTTAAATAGGTTGAATTTCTTGGATAAGTATGGTCCCAAAAAATCTCAAAATTTTTAGATTGATTTATTCACCGGCCATTAATATGTTTTTGGCAATTTTAAGGTGTTTCGGAACGTATTAAAAAAAAGTTGTTTGTACGTTTTTTGGCATGCCATACGTGTCTCCATTTTTGATACGCACTAGACACTGGTACAGCGGCCTAAGAGTTATACCTGTATCCATGCTTTATAGGAATTAGTCAAAATTAGAGCTTACCTTATGGGTACGGTGCAGGAAGAGGGTATTGAAGATTGAAGACACACAGAAAGAGTGAAATAAGCGTTTGGGAGAAGATGAAAAGATTATCTTAGAATGAAATAAGAAGAAAAATTAAGAGCATTATTATGACTCAAGGAAATAACATCTCTTCCATAGAATGAAATGTAGCTGAACATTTGATGAGTTCTTCAACTGAAAATGGGAGTAAATTGCTCATTAATTAGTGACATGAAACGGAAGGTAGGGAAGACAAACCAAAAAAAAAAAAGTTGGAGTTGAAGCTAGAGCTTCACAAGAATGTGATGAGGTTTCTAAACAATATAATGTTGCAAAGAATTGATCCAGAAGATGACACCTTAAGCAAAATGCTGAGGTGGTTAGATGAAAGAATGAAAATTATGCTGACAAAACAACTAAGATGTAAACGCTACATCATAAGCTTCAACTTGTATATTATAAATAGATTCTATGGATGCACCTGAAATTGCAAAATTATAATATCCAACTATTCATGGAAATTTGGTTACGTGCACGTACGCAGTTAATTAAGCAGATTTTAGCAAATTAATACATGTGGTTCACAATCCCGATTATTTAAAAAATTATATAGATTTAATTTGAATGTAGTGTAAAAAAATTTTATATTATCATTAAATTATGTATCGTTACGTCATTAAAAATATTTAACTCTCTTAGGACTTGTTTGACATGTCGTATTAAGTCTGATAGGATAAACTAATACAATACATTATGATCTTATCAATTGTTTGGTACAAACATTGTATTGTATAAGTTTATCCATCAAATTCTCTTATACATTAAGGCTACATTTGGTGCATTATATAAAGAATACATGATAGTATAAGTTAATACTATCAGGTCTTATTCAATGTTTGGTGCATTCAATTGATAGTATAATGAAATCAGGTCAAGTCATTTTATCCTATTCTAAGGTGATAACTCTATCATCTCCCTTAGTATATAATAAGACATGATAGGATTTCTATTCTAATCTTATCCTCAATTTCATTTTTATCACTCTTCTCCCTTGCGCCACCACCACCATCACCACCACCTCCACCACCGCGCAGCCACCACCCACTGCCGCCGCCACCACCACTGCCGCCACCACCACCGCCACCATCACCACCACACCACCACCACCGCCACCATCATCATCGCTGGTCGTCACCACCACCACCATCGCCGCCAACACTACCACCGCAGCCGCCACCACGCCCACCGCCACCGCCATCATCACCACCGCCGCCGCCGCCACCACCACCACCATCACCACCACCTCCACCACCGCCAACACCACCATTGCCGCCGCCACCACTACGATCATCGTCGCCGCCACTACCGCCGCCGCCGCGCCATCGCCACCACCACCACCACCGTCGCCGCCACCACCACCACTATCACCACCTCCACCACCGCCGCCACCCCCACCACCACCGCCGCCACCCCCACCACCACCACCACCGCCACCACCGCCGCCACCACCACTACCGCCACCACTACCATCACCACCACCACCATCACCACCACCACCACCACTATAAAGCTTTTTATTATTATTTTTTTAATTATTTTAATTTTTATGCTAAAAGATATTTTGGTCTTAAAAAATGTTATACAATCACTAATTTATCCTTTTTGTTATCAAACAAAAGATAGGATTATGTCTTATCCTATTAATTATACTATCATACCTTATACTATCCTATCATCTTATCTTATACTATACTATCATGTGCACCAAACATAGCCTAAGGCTACATTTGGTGCATCGTAAAAAGAAGACATGATAGTATAAGCTAATACTATCAGATTTTATTCAATGTTTGGTGCATTCAACTGATAGTATAAAAAAATCAGGTCAAGTCATTTTATCATATTCTAATTTGATAACTCTATCCCCTCCCCTAGTACATGATAAAGCATGATAGGATTTCTATTCCAATCTTATTCTCAATTTCATTTTTATCACTCCTCTCCCTTGCGCCACACCGCCACCGCCGCCACCACCACCACAGTAGCTACCATCACCGCCGCCGCCACCACCCACCCCACCGCCGCGCGCCGCCACCCCCACCCCCACCATCACCACCACCACCACCACCACCGCCACCACCACCACCATCACCGCCACCGCCGCTAACCCCCCCCACCGCCGCCGCTACCACCACCACCACCACCCCCACCACCACTGCCGCAGACCACCATAAGGTTTTTTATTATTATTTTTTAATTATTTTAACTTTTATGCTAAAAGATATTTTGGTCTTAAAAAAAATGTTATACAATCAGCTAATTTATCCTTTTGTTATCAAACAAAAGATAGGATTATGTCTTATCCTATTAATTATACTATCATACTTTATATTATCCTATCATCTTATCTTATACTATACTATTATGTGCACCAAACATAGCTTAAAATGACAGAAAACATGATAGAAAACTTAATCAAACCTTGATGGATGGAATTAGGCCTGATTGAGTTTTGATGTATAAGTTTCAATAAAAACTTTTCCGTTATAATTCTAAATATTCTGATATTCCTAACCCCTTACGTATTAGGCCTTATACTATCAGATCTTATACTATTAGGCCTTATACCATCAGATCTAATATTATCAGGTTTAATACTATCAAATCTTATTCTATCTTTCATACTTACCCTTAATAATTATCTTAAAAATCACATATATAATATTGAATGATTAGTTAATTGTGTAAAAAAATTTACACAACCAATGTATAAAAATTAAATTAAATTTATATATGCTTAAGGGTCATAAAATATAATTTAACATGTTCCAGTAATAAATATATATATATATATATATATATATAATTAAACATGTCTTTTTGTTCAATAATTTAGTGTATACAATTTTTATCAACCCAAATCTAGCGTGCATAAAAAATTAAATAATGATCGTACTACAATTAATTGGGCCGGACCTATGGATGGCAGTACAGTCGGATTTGATTGGTTGGTTGTTTTGAGCATTTCCGTTATTTATGCTTTTCCTATGCAACAAGCGGCAACGTATGAACTATGAACTATGACATGGCATAGTTTATCCCTTCCCATAAACCCCACTTTACCTCCCAATTGGATTTGAAATTCAGATGTATCCTGTTCTCAAACAATGCATGTCTCCTTGGGGACTTGAGAATGATCTTTGTTCTTTGATATCATTTTTCTTCTAAACTTTTGAACACTTGTCATTGACATTTTTAACGTCGTAGTTTCAAAGAACGAATGCAATATTCATCTAAAATTCTTAACAACCATGCAGAAAACATTAAACAAGGGATAAAAGAGGAAATCACTTTATATAAAGCCTAGGTACAGTCACATATTGAATGACAAATTCAAAAAAAAAAAAAAAAGAAGAAGAAGAAAAATTCATGACACTCAGCTGAGAGAAAGAAAACAAGTATTAATATTTTGATGAATGACTTCTAAAATCACAGCATCTTTCGAACTTGTAATTACCTCATAGTTGCTTGAAATCCAACAAAGGGATAATGGTCCTTATCTTTGCAGAAAAAGCCTGTGCAATTACAATATTTCTCAGAGAAGACTTTCAGGAAATCCATCTTATGCTGGATATCATATATGCTTGTGAATGATACATCATTGAACCGTGCCACACCCAAAAGAGTCACGCCAATCTAGCATTTTAAGAGTAGCTGCATAATGTGCTAAAGCCCCAAATACCACCAGAACATGAAATATTTGATGGCTATGGCCTGCCAGGTCGAACCATCCAGGCTTCCACCTTTCTGGTATCCGGGTCACATAGAACAATGTCCCTGTCAAGTAAGATAAGGCCATGGCACATTCATATGCCAGGGTAACATTGCGCCTAGGGTTGCCCCAATTCACAAAGCATGCATGGATTGCAGGCACAATGCCAAAAAGTCCCATGGAGCAGAACAACATGGCCCGAAATGCACGGTATTTGCCAGTTGAAAGTGATGGGGAAAGCAATGTTCCAATGGTGAATAGTCCCATGACTGTGATCCCAGCAAGGTAGAGGAGTTGCCAGTGAGGTTCACATAGGAAAACATAGTAAATCTGAGGGAAAAAGGAGGTGATGATCATGACAGTGATCCCAACATAGTCTATTCGCAACAGAAACAGGTTTAAGTCGTGGGAGTGACAGGAAAAGAGATGGCAAATGCTGCTTGAGAGGAGGCAGAACATAGAGCCGCCTAAGAAAACGAAGAATGGCCACCTTGCTATAACTAGCTCTAGGGATCGAAGTTCCATTTTCAAAGGTACTTGATGTTTTAAATCAAAGAGTAATGTTGTTCGCTGCAAGTTCTTACAATGTCAGTCTTAAAATTACTAATTATATATACTTACTAGTTTGGTAATTATATAAATGAAATGAGGAGGCAGGGTGTGTGTATCTATTTGTAATGTGATCATGAGCTCACTTACCAGGAACAGATCTTTGAAGTTATGAGAAACATTTTTTTCCGCACTTGAAGAGAAAGACCTACAAAGATGAAATGCAAAATTAGTTGACAATTCTGGTAAAAGCTACTGTGCAATTAGCTAGGCAGTTCACCTAACAAATCCTCATACAAAATTGGCTAACATACAACGACAGAAGAGGTAGAAGCTGATTCTAAATCATGGATTGGATGTTGGACAAAGCAATTTACTGAGTACCCTTGTTTAAGTTAATTACTTGTCTACCACAAATTTGCATAGAAACTTTGGTACGTTAATTGGACGATTTGCTAGGCTTCAATACCATTCCCCCGAGTCCTACTTGTTAATTACTTGTTAATCAAACATGTGATAAAGAAACCATTTCCATCTTATGCCTGCTTTGAGTGTGAAACAATTGCTGATATGAGCTCTGTTCCATTTTTTTTCCTTAGTTCCAAGAGTTTCTGGTAATTAAAAATTTCAATTGATAAGGCAAGTAGATTCTAGATTCCAGTATCTATTTGTTTATTCTAAATTTCTACACGGCACCAGCTGCTGCCTGCTGGCAACATGCTGACATATACTTTCTGACATGAGGAACAGAAATTGATTCTCGACTATTTAGATATTTAGTAATTGATAAATTAAAGGAGATTAAATGAGATAAGATGAAATAAAATAAGATAAAAATATTATTTAATTGTTTGAATATTTTAAGATAGAATGAAATAAAGTTATCATTTAAATGTTCCGAGAGTGGATGAAATTATAAGAATTATAATTTTATTTTTCTTAAAAAAAATGATTTTATCACATATTCCTCAAATTGAAGAGAAGAAAATTGATGGTTTATTGTGAGATGGGATAGAATCTATCTCACCCACTTTCATCTCATTCCATCCCATCCCACCCACTTCCATCTCATTCTATTTTTTTTAACATAACCAAACAATTAAATTTATTTTTATTCCATTCTATTTCCCTACATTTCAAACAATCTCACTAATCCAAATATAGGCTGACAATGAGTATGTAGCTTAGTTTGCCTCTCCCTCCCTCCCTCTCTCTCTCACATACACAATGGGCGAAAAAGGGTTGTAAAAAAAAACCTGGTAATTAGGCCTAAGAGATCCACCACCTGAGGCTTCATCAAATTCGCCAGGGTCAATCCCAGAAACAGAAAAAACCCAATTAGATGCCTGAAACCACATAACCCCAGAAAAGAAAACAAAAGATAAAAATAAATAAATAACGTTAGTCATGTCAAAGAAAAAAACAATACTGAAAACCAAATAAAACAAAATTCACGGAGCAGCATCAAACAAGACATCATCAGAAGAAGGGAAAGCTTAATTAGCTTACGTCCAAACATTTAAGGTTTCATTATGCCAACGAAAGACGCTGAAGAGAGCCTGTTTGAGAGGCCAATTGGCTCTATAATAACGTAGAATGTATTCATTGTCCTTCATGTACTCCGGCAGCTCCCAAAAACACAGGAGAGGGTAGCGTCTGCTTCTGTTCCTGTCGTGCAGCTGTGACATGTTAATCTTCCTGGTATTCTTATCCTTAGAGTGTGAAAAACACAATGTTTCATCAGTTTCTTTGCCTTTCCGCTTCACCACAGCTTTTGTCTCACTATAGTTCATCTTCCTTTGGCCTTTGCCACCACCTCCTCAGGCTTTTCCTTCACCAGAGATGGTTTCAAAGCCTTCCTTCTAGTTATGAGAATCTAGTTTAGATGCTTTGAGCATATATTTCTCTCTCTCTCTCTCTCTCTGACTTTCTCTTCTTAGTGCGTGGCTATTTGTTAATGCAGTAGTTATGGAGGCTGCACAACTGCACCAACTGCAGCATTTAAGGACCTCTCCGTAAGGTTTGGCACTATTCTGTGGGGTTTGTTAAGGCGCACACTTTATGAATATGATAGCTGCAAAATAATATTTAGGCTTTGTGTATTATATATACGAAAAAACTTAAGTAAAGTTGTTTAGCTGTTTGTGGTAGTATTTTTTAATAAAAATATAATATGTGTTTATTTTTTTATAATTTATTAATAAAAATTTAAAAAATAATAATTAAGTGATTGAAATTTAAGATATATATTATATTTTTATTATAAAATAAAATATATATTATATTTTTATTAAAAAATAATATCATAAATATTTAAAAAAATTATCTAAATTTTATCTTTTAAGGATTTTTTAATAGCAATTAAAGATAAAAAAATTATTATAAAGTAAATTTTTTGAATTTTTAATATATTAAATATACTACTTTTAATATAAAAATTATCTTTAATTCTTTAAAAAGTACCTTTAAAACATTTGTTTGCAAAAATTTTATATATAGATATAGATTATTATATCTATTTCATTTGTCAAGTCAATATCTAAAATTTGAAATTTAGGTCACTTATAAATCTACCAATCTAATTTACATTGGTGGAGGTGGAGGTGGAGTGTGGGGCACCGCAGTCTTTTTTCTAATTTAATTAATGTTATCAATCATAAAAAATTGAACAAAAGCTACACATAATTTAGAAAAGAAAAAACAAATAAAGAGATGAGAGAGAGACAACCTTTTCTTGCATTGCTTCTGCTGTATAGTTAGTTATGCGTGCCTTTCAATCTAGTAAATTTAAAAAAAGAAATGAAAGAGATTCATTAATTTTTAAAGAATTTAAATATAATATATATTGTTAAGTTGTATTTATATTTTTATAACAGTAATGAGTTAATATATTGTGATATTGTATTACTATAGTAAAAAATATTGTTGTAATAATTTTTTTTTCAAAATGTTAGACAACGAGAATTTTTCTTTATAATTTTTAATAAAATGATTTTACATGTTCAATGACTTTTAGATAAATGAATTGTTCACTTGTCCTTATTATTTTATTTTATCTAATCACTACTCTTGAATTTAGTTAAATTCTGTCAAAATTATATTTTTCTTTTCACAGTGTAGCATTATTTATTATATGTATGATTGAGAGATAATAAAAATGTGAGTTTTTTTACTAAACTGTCACTGTTAGTAAAACTATTTATCAAAATGTCATTTTTTTAACTATTTACTAAATTGCTATTTTTTTAACTATTTACCAAATTACTTTTTTTTTAACTATTTATCAAAATGTCATTTTGAAATTATATCCAAATCACATTGCTTTTATTGACGCGTGACATTTTTAATATTTTCGACCAACCAGGGATCGTCAAGTAGGATGGCGATCACGTAGGTTGCGCTTAAACACGCTGGCAAGAACCTTATGCGTGGATCGTCATCCTACGTACGTCACAATGATCTGATTGCGCCTAAAAAAAACGCCATGCCACTTGATGGTATGGCTATTAAAATTAAATAATTAATTAAAAATTAATTTAAATAATTAATAAATATTTATAAACGTTTATTAATGAATTCATACTAATTACGAGAATAAAATATATAATATAAAATAAAAAAAGTGACAAATTGAGTATGTTAATAATATTGAATATTATTTTAGTTATTATGAATATTTATTAATTACATAACACATATGTTTATTTTTTTGTTATTTTTAAAAAAAAATTTTGTTTCAATTTATTGATCAATTTAAAAAACGATTGAGGTATTAATTATTTGCTTTTAATTGTCTTTATGTAAGATTTTTAATAAATTTAAAAACAATCTAATCAAATGTACGTACATATCTTATTATTGAAGTTATTAAATATATTTTCAATTTATTGAATATGTACTTAATGCGATTAAATACTCTTGCTCATGATGAGTGTAGGATTTGTATGTAATGATTTCTCGGCGGCAATGATTAAATGTAGTTGAATCCCCAAAGATATGTACGTACATTTGATTAGATTGTTTTTAAATTTATTAAAAATCTTACATAAAGACAATTAAAAGCAAATAATTAATACCTCAATCGCTTTTTTAAATTGATCAATAAATTGAAACAAAATTTTTTAAAAAATAATAAAAAAATAAACATATGTGTTATGTAATTAATAAATCTTCATAATAACTAAAATAATATTCAATATTATTAACATACTCAATTTGTCACTTTTTTTATTTTATATTATATATTTTATTCTCGTAATTAAGTATAATTCATTAATAAATGTTTATAAATATTTATTAAGTATTTCAATTAATTTTTAATTAATTATTTAATTTTAATAAACTTACTTGCGCCAAAAAAATGGCGTTTTTTGGTTCAAACCAACCAGGATCTGCACTAAAGTAGGATAAGACATCCACGTAGGTTCTCGTAGCAGCGTGTTAGCGCAAGAACCCGTGGATCGCCATCCTACTTTGCGATATCTGATTGGCTAGTAAAATATTAAAAATGTCACGTCAACCAAAAGGATGGCAGTTTGATATATAGTTTCAAAAGAGTGGCATTTTGGTAAATAGTTAAAAAAAGGGTAATTTGGTAAATAGTTAAAAAAATGACATTTTGATAAAGAGTTTTACTAATAGTGGCAGTTTAGTAAAAAGCCCTAAAAATGTGTACCAACTTGGTATATATATGCTAAGCATGAGCATTTAGTGTTGTTGGGTCGTATTTATCAAATCTCATTTTATTTAAACAGTGGGCAGTGGCATTTTTGTTCTATGGGACATTATTATAAAAGAAAATTACACATTGACTGACAGTTACAAATTTTGTTAACAATAAACACTTGATCTTAATTGTTAGCATAAAAAAATAAAATGTTATTATCATAGCGAGGTTATTGGTTCTCTGGATGTAAGCATTGGTAAGATTGTTCTGTCAACTTCACGATTTTTTTTTTGGGGTTACAATGAAGGGCAAAGCCCCTAAGAAATAACAACACTATGAAGCATAATGGACAATCCAGCTAAATCATCAAGCAATATTGTACCACATCCAGGAGGGGGTCGTTCCAAAATATGCAAGCCAATATCCTTAGTAGTGAACATATAACTGAAAATTGATAGGTTTCTGCCTTATGGGGATCTATAATTAATAGATATTGCTTTAGTGTAGTGATAAACCATTTTAGAGCAACATTTAATGTCATAACACAACCCTCATAAAATACAATAGGCATATGCGCAAGCTACTAATTTTGCAAGTTTTTGTGATGTCTATACATAAATAAATGGACAAAAAAAAACTCAAAAGTTTCTTTATCTCTTGATCATAAAAATTAAAAAAAATAAATTTTATTTAATTAAAAAACAGTTAACAATAAATGTCTGATTAAATAATACAATCGAGTAATAACTTAATTAATCCATATTATTTATTAGGTTCCCATAAAATTTAATATTTTAGCTTAATTCTCCCATTAAAATTCATGACTCATGTTCCACCAAAAACAAAAAATTCATTACTCATGTTGAAGAATAAACCTATATATTCTTTCTTAATTATAATGAGAAGGAGACGAAAAAAGATGTTGGTCCACCTACCAATTACGCAGTGTCCAAGTCATTATCAGTGTCAATGTGGTAATAATACCCTCAACACAAGAACATCAACATCGATTTTTATCGATAATGTAAATGAAGTAATGAACATGATTTAGTTCTATCACATAAAGTGAAAAAAAAACTCACAGCAGACAGAGGGGAAGAAAAGAAAAAGAAAAAGAGAAAGAGAGAAAACATAAACTGATAGAAACAAAGACAGAGCTATAAAATTTTAAAGATTTTTTTAATGAGTGTCTTATAGATAAATGTTAAAGAATTTAAAATGAGAAGTTTTATATGAAAAGTAGAGTTTTTTTTATTATTTTCAATGTACTAAATATTTTAATTTAAAAAAAAATTAAATCCTTAATCCTTAAAATACTTTTTAGTAAAACTCAATTTTGAATAACAATGCTTTTAAAATGGGATTGTGCATATTTAGTTGAGATTATTTCTCAAATCAATAACTTTTTTTCAATTTTTATTATTATTCTTCATGTATGTTTGAGTAATTCTACTTCAGTTCTTACATAAAATTTAATGTATTATAATAATCTTTTTATAAATTTGAAACTTATGATTTTAAATTATAAATTATTTTAAAAAATTTGAAATATAAATATTATTTTGTCTTCAATCAAATAATTTTTTAATCATTTTATATCATTTTTAATAATTTAATACATAAAAATAATTCTTTTTATACTATTTAAACTAAACATATTATTTTAAAATTATTTTTTAATTAATATATCTAAATATAAAATTAATTTTATTATAAATAATTATATAATAATTAATTATTGAAATAATCAAAATGTTTACAACTAAACTAAAGATACCCTTAATTAGTTGTTTGGTACCTGGTATTGGTCAAGGAAATCGACCAATACATGGATCCTATACTATTAAGTATTAATTGTAAAGCAAGCAAGCGTCGCAGTCGTACCGCTCGTGGAGAATCATCCATTATCCATACACATGCAAGTTCTGGTCTGGAGAGTTATGGATTCTTTCACCACTGGGAAATAAGATAATGTGCTGGAAAGAAATTTGTCAGTTTTGTTAGATTCGTAGCTCAACTATATCAGCTACGGGAAGAAGAAAGACAGAATCTTCTCACTCATTATAAATATCATTTTATACCTAAAGGGAACTTGATGAAGCTATTCAAGCTAGCTCATGATCATTATATAATTCCAAAGAATATTATATGCTAATTCAATAAATATTTTGGATCAGAAATTTCCTGGAAAATGTATGATTTTGCATCTGATTTTTTTTTCCTTTAAAAATATTGTTTCGAAGAAGGTGCCTGATTAATTCAAGTGAATGTAAAAACTTGAGGTCAAATTTCACTTTTACCTTTCTCTTAGCTCAATGTATGAGTCACTACTGGTTAAAAATTTTAGAATAATTGTAAATTTTTTTACTAGTTATCTTAATCACCAAATAAAAAAATATTAAATGCATTTCATATTTCTAATACATTAAATATACTTACTTTTTTATTTAATTATTTCTTTATCAAATATTAAGATTATTAAAAAAATCTTTCAAAAAAATATAACAAAATTTAAAATTTTATTAAAAATAATTAACAATCAATAAAATACTTGAGGAGTATCATAAAAAAATTGGATACCCTAACATTGCCCATTTGAAGATTATGTTAATATATGGACTGGCGTTAGTTGGTGGAGGCTCGCCTGCTGCCCACCTACTTGCTGTTGCATTAATTGAGTGATAAGTGGGTTAACAGGACAATTAGGCGACAGGTGACTTACTCAAAGACCCTTAGTTAACTACGTGTTTAAGTCTCACGATTGCCCCGAAGAAACTGCACACCGAACCATAAATTATATTGCTCTGCGTTCTAGCCAATACCCAAAAATGGTTTAAGTAGGACTTGGATCCATTGTAGTTGAGTTTTTAACTGCATGTGATTTCAACCTTTTAAAATAAGTTTTTTAAGTTTAAAAAAATAAAAAAATACGTGGTTTCAAAGCTTTTGACCATGAGATAAAAACTGCACCGCCAGCAGTTCTGATTTCAACTACTGAGAATCCGAATGTATTGTCATGATGTTAAATGAGTCGCAACTTACCATCAGGGAACTCAAATTTATTTATTTATTTATTTTGACGTGAGGGAATTCAAAACTGAGTAACGAATAACATACAATTCCAATTGCAAATGTATCGTATGGACTAACACACAAAACTCCATCAAATTAGATTCTGACATCAAACGAAATATTATGGGCCACTTATATCTGAAACCAAGAATGCCACAAGACAAAACAAAGAATGTAAATTTGATATCCAAGGTATAATACATTGTTCGAGTAGAAACCATCTGGTTTCTTTTTTATTCATAAAGCTCTAGCACAATGATCATTATTCACCTGAACCGAATCTTCTATACTTTTGGTTCTGGAATCTTCTGTATTCTCGGTTCTTGATTTTCAGCCTCGTAATCTTTATTTATAGATCTGTGTATGCTCCTACCTAGCATAACTGAGGGGAAAGGGAAAAGATGAAGAGTATAAGGAAGTTTTGCTTCTAGTGATATTGTGACCACGAGAAAGGGCTGGATAATATCGACAAAAAGAAACAATGCATGCAGATAGAAATGAGAATTTCCCTTTTATTAAAGTGTAACATGTAGGTACAAAACCAACAAGAAGCATAAGTGGAACAAGAGGAAATATGCTTCATGGGGCAAGGTTGTGATGAAGAGAACGATTATGGAAATTACAGCGGAGGGAGGAGGAAGAAAGCTGTATAAACATTGTGGACAAATATCAGATTATCAGTTCGCTCAGAAGTAGGCGTAAAAGAAGAGGCATAACTGAAGAAAGATGACTTTCATCCCCTGAGATATCCTACATTTTCTATCAAAGCCTGGATATCAGCACTGCTACTCCCCTCAGTCGCCTCAACGATGTTGGGGCTGTCCAATGGCATGACATCTGAAAGAGGATAGCTTCTGTTATTATGGAGTTGACTGATTGCACTGCTTCCGACTCCCTTCAATATCACACTTCTGTGTAGGCCACCAACCAGTCCTTCATAATCGGTGTCACCACATTCTCCAACAAACACCACCATCTTTGACAGTTCAAAACCCCATCGAACATATAGGTATCTAAAGGAGAATCACATAAAGTCATCAGATGTCACAATAAACATAAGCAATAACATTGTCAAGAGTCACAACAGCCCAATAGAGGAAATCACGTTAGAGAAAATAAAAATAGTTCCTAGATTTGCAAGAGCATGGTTGATAAATTGCTTCTGTCCTGGCACATTTGCACAGATGTTGCATAATTTCATCAAAGAATGTCAGAAGGAAATGCTAAGACGCCAATGTATACAACATTAATACCAACTTATGGCATATTGGAATTTTTGGAATGATGATTCAACAATACCTGAGGGCTTGGGAACGAGATGCCAGTACTGGAATTACGTTCAGTCTTGTCCCATTTTGACAATATATAGGATGGCAACGCAGAGCTTGGATTCTCAACAACTTACGAAGCTCCTTCACGGGGGGAGCCTGGAAAAATAAAATAAGATAAAACAATAAACTCAAAGTGAATCTAGAAAAAAACAAACCTACACAAAAAATTCCACCCAGAATCTTAATACTAACAACGATGTTTTTCATACAGAATCATAAACAACTAGAATGAAAAATTACCATTCCTGGCTTTTGCACTTTGAAAGCATAACAGTAGTCAGTAGAAAGCTGTTCAGCTGGAGTCACTATTTGTTCATCATTCTCACCCTTCTTATCAGTGATTGAAGCTGCCCAACGTACTAAAGTCTTCCTCAACCCTTCTCCGCCCCAACGGTATTCAATGTGTGAGTGGTAATACAAGTCAACCACAAATGAGCGAACTTCAGGATTGAGGGATGGATAGTAGAGATCACTGCCACTGTTACAAATATAAGCATCAAAATCATTGGGGCTCAAGCCGCCTGAGACCAGAAATGACTGTATCTCAGATATCGTTAAAGATGTTGACAATATGAACCCTACAGAGCCTTCAGCCCTCTCCTTTCCAGTAGACTCGAAGATTGCTTTAGTGGTTTCAAGAAGACCTGAACTGGTATCACAATCCACAGCAATGACAAAGAGATGCTTCCTTCTCCTCAATGGGGGAAATTTACCAGCATTTGTATTTTGATCTGACTTTTCTGTAGCCCCACCCCTGCGTATGTCCTTAGAAATGCCCTTTGACAACGACAAAACAGCATTCTCTAATTTTACCCTTCTATCAGCAGCATTTCCATCAGGATCCAAAGAATTATCATTTCCACTACCCCCACTCTTCTCTCCATCCAATGAAAACTTCAGGTTTAGAGATAAATCCTGAATATCTCTCAAGGAATCACCTGGTGATTCTGATTCTGAACTTTCATCTCCATCCTCACTTCGCTGCCACTGTGGATGCCTTGGTTTGCAAGTGGCTATTTTAGACAGGTAAGACTTGCAATGCTCAGGCCATGAAAATAAATGAATATTCTTCAACCCATTCTGTCTACATTTTGCCCAAAGTTGCTTGTTGCTAACAAGCTTCAAAAGAGCTCCTGCAATAGACTGCTGATCATGTGGATCTACAAGCAGACCATTGTCAAGTACCTGTATTAATAACCAATCAGTCATGGAAGTTTCCAAGGAAACCATTTCAAATAAATACATAACCACCACTCAGTAGGCATACCCGATGAATATCAACAGGACCTCCATTTTTAGTAGCAACAATGGGCAAACCATAAGCAGCTGCCTGTTCAACAATACGTAAGTTAATGTTTACGTCTCCAAAAAGAAATCAACCAATAATAAATAATTCAACATTCAGAAGATCACCTCAATTAAGGTAAGACCAAATGGCTCAATGAAAGCTGGATTAATGAAAACACCCTGCATAGATATTGGATCTGAATGAAACGTAAAATGACAAGATAGCTTGCATTGGAAAGAGAAATAAACAAGATATGAAGAAAGTACATAGATTGACTCACACAAGTGGAGTGCATTCACACAAGACTATTATATCACGAGAAATATATACAAGAGGATGTATTCGTACAAGATTATTATATCATGAGAAATATATACAAGAGGATGAATTCACGCAAGACACTATGACTGTATAATATAAACTAAAGAGAGAAGAAGGGGGGAGGGTTATAAATGTAGGCACTCAAAGGATATTACTTATGAGAAGTAGACAGTTGTATCAATTTTCTCCGAATCCTTTTTAAAGCTTAAATTGACACATCATTGTTTATTCCAATCCAATAAATAAAGTTACCTTTGTCTTTGCTGCAAGACGATATATGTCAGGAACATCAGATTGTTTGTGGTGTTTAGGATATGCTACTTGCCCATACAGATCATATTTGTCAACCAGCTTAAGTACTGAGAGAAGAAGAGAAGCATTTGTGCTTGACATTTCATCAATATCGTCTCGGTTACCCATAATTAATGTCTGTAAAGCCCAAAGGAGTGACAGATAATTGATCAGACAAGCAATGCAAGTCAGCTGACCCGAAAGTCAAGAACAAATGATACTCAAATAAGTGCAGACTAATCATGCATAGTTTCGTACAAGGTTAGCAAGCTCTTGAAGAGGACGACATTCTCCAAATGCTTTCACCAAAGTTGTGATGTTCTTTTTGGGATCTGGTCTAGCAAGGGCCAGTATCATAGGTTTGCGAGGGTTGGTAAAGAAGCGCATTATCTGGTAATTACAAAGTTTAAATTGGCATTAATTTCATTTTTGCATTGGATTTACAAACAGTACTTGCTATTCAAGTTGCATCTAATAAATTATAAAACAAAAGCATAGAACTGGTTATTAAAAGAAACGTAGAAAGCATATTTTGAACCTCGGACCAAATAGGTGGATCTTGGGGGGCAGGATGGTCCAAACTCCCTTCTAGTTCCCCTTCTATATCACCATCTTGTGGAACAATATGATGGAACTCCATACCAGGTGGAATTGTCTGCAAGATGAGATGAGATCATAACATCTAATTTTACATGATATAACACTAGCAATGAAATATTAGTAAAAAAAATCTCGCATCTGGAACAGGAGTCCACAACAAATGCTGTTATCAAGAAGTACTCTGCCACTAGAAGCTGTGTCTATGGTCTGTCTAACCCAAAGCATTCACAAGAAAGCAAGATACTCTGTGTCCAAGTTTGTTGTCATACACACAAAATAAAGCTACTCCTTTCCTGGACAAACTAATAAGCCATAACAGTACAAATGAAAATGGGAAATAAAACTCCTTGTCTCACCCCAAGTTAACATAAAAATCAAATGACAAGAAAAACAGAGACTTTGCTCATCGATGAGACGATGACCCTATCCAGTACAAATTAAGCAGCAAGACATTTTGCTTTAAATGCCAAGTTAGACAGAAAGGCCTCAAATCAGTCACCAAAAGAATCCCATCCATATAGCAGCAAATTGTTTTGAAGTTGGCCTTCAGAACACTCATTAACGCAATTTGATGAAATTCACAGACAATATACTAATACTAGTAAACAGAATTCCTAGCCCCATTCAAAAATATAAAAATTAAAGAGTAAAATGAACTTACAATAATATCTCAATGATAAGGTATATAAACTTGAAATTTAAACTCTAGTGACCTGAAATCTATAACTCAAAATCATTTTCATGTATGACTAATTTGGACCACAAGAAAGGTCATTAAGATTTTGGTAGGAAGTTTAATTGTGATCCAGTACTTACCGCCATGCGAGGCATGAATCTACCATAACAGCTCACATTACGCCTTATCCTTGCTCGTAGTTTACGCTCCAATACTGGATCAAAACCATCATACAAGCGCCATTGTTCTTCTATTTCCTGTCTAGTGCTTGTTATGACTATTTCAGAAGCATCAAGGGCTAATTCCTCAGCTTGTATCCTACGCATAATCTTGTAAGTTGTGTTTATTTCATCCCTTGATAGTCGACCTTGCTTTAAAAGTTGTTCCAACTTATCTCGACCAAGTGAATGGCCAGTAAAAAGCATTGGCACATTTAAAGCACCAGATAGAAGAGCAGCAGAATCACCAGCATCTGCATAATGTCCATGGATGGCAACCGGCCAGACAGCATGCCCACCACCAATTTGCTCCCCAAGAGCTTTGGACATCTGTATAATGTGGTTAAGTGCTCCATCAACAAATTCAGGAATGTAAGGCCAGAGAAGTTCTTTTTCAATATATTTATCTCTTGGACCAAAGGGAATACGAATGATATAAGAACCACTGCTCTCTCCCATGTCATCTCCAAATTCATCCGTGTTTCTCGGAGTCAACATTTCTGTTGGTTCCCCATAACTCCAATCTACATCTGGCGCTGACACTTGTCTAGTTAGTAAATCAACCCGATAAACTCCTGGCATTGATCCCAAGGCCCTTGCTAGTTCGACAACATACTTAACCTATTCAGCAGACAGACACAGACAGTTAGTTTCCCACAGGCAGTGCAGTATCATGCAATTAGCAAGGTAAAAGAGACAAGATTCTTAATATGAAACATGAAAGTATTACCTGACCACCAGTATCAGAATCACGTCCTAGCTCCATATTTTCACCTCGAATTAGGCCATGAATGCTGCATGTATACTAGTTACTATTTGTTAAATCAAGAGCAATCAAATGAAGCACAACTAGAGAGATAAGACAAACAGACAAAGTGCAGTGTGGTGTGCACAATAAAATCAAGGGAGAAATAGAGTAATTATAATATTAATCATCATCACACCAGAGCTTGTTTAAACTCTGAATTGATTTGCATCCATCAATGAATCAGGTAAAGATGCCAAGAATACAGGACAATGGAATACATAAAGGCATTTTATTTATGATAAAATCAAAATCCATTAAAAGTGGAAGGGATGGATACCTGATGAGTACAATGTAGAGCTTCTTGCCCTTCTGACTGTTAGCCCATGTCTCCATAGCATCAGCGGAACTAATTCTGGGCAATCTGCCTCTGTTTGAGTCGCCATGAGCCGAAACGTCACTCACCGGATCTCCTTTCTCTCCTTCGGATAAGTCCTCAGACATGTCAGCAGTAGCTTCTCTGCGGCCTCTCTCGCGTTCAAGCCGACGTTTATTCACTCTGTGCGTTTCCTCACTCTCCAGCTAATCAAATCCAACAGAATATTAGAGAAATTGAGAAAGATAGGATAATAATAGTAGAGATAATAGAATTGTGATGAACCTGCTTCTTCTGGCGAGCGAGGTTCCAAATCCTCCAGCACATGTTCTCCAATCTGGTGTTCCTCTCCTGGGGACTCCTGGTGGAAGAAGCCTACACCATACCACATGATTGAAATTTGAAAACACCCAAAATCAGTTGAATGGAATTGGAAAGGGAGAGAAAGAGCAGTGAGTAGAGTACCCACCCGAACCCAAGAGCGGTAGAGATCGGTCTCATCGAAGCCGATGACCTCCTCGACGAAGTAGCGGGTGGGGCTGAACCTGCCTCTCTCTCTGAGAAGCAAAGAGGACTTAGCACCTTCGAGGCCAGGCCCAACGTCCAGTATCGCCTCCAGGTAGCTGTTCAGCCAATCGTTACCTGCCATCGATTTCTTCTTCTGAGTCTCAAACTGCTACTACTACTCGATGCTAATGCTGATGCTGATGCTTTTCTAAAGAGAGGATTCAAGAAGCATAGAGAAGAAGAAGGAGTGAGAAAAAACAAAAAAGGAAGAAAGAATATTCGAGGGCAGAACTCTGGAAATGAATGGAGTGAGACAGAGAACGGCGTTTGCGGGGGTCTCTCGCCCTTTAAGCGGTTAAATGTTTTTGTTTTTGTTACAATTTTAAAGGTTTTTTCTTTTCGACTTTTTTATTTAAATGCTCCAGTTGAAAATCAATTTTTTACTTAAATTAAACGTTAATTTTTTAAAATGGTGTAAAATATAATAAGTTGTATATGTTAATTATTATTTATATTTAAATATTTTTTTATTTTTTAATAATAAGTGTACTTTTGATACACAATTTATCTAATTACAAACTTTTATTATATTTAAATAAGTCATATGTTTCATCTATGTTTTATCTTTTTTTTAAATAAGTAAATTCATGTTTTTATTAAGATTTGTAATTTAATAATAATACATAACTTATTTATAAGTTTTTTTAGTTAATTGATTAATTTAAAAATAAAATAATTAATAAAAAATAATCATTTATATTATCTCTTATAATTAAAGTTATATTTTTCGGATCGTATAATAATATCAAATAAATATTTATCCTAATAATAGATTTAATGATCATAAGAATTTAGAGATCTATAAAGATTATTATATTTATAAATATTATCAACATCAAGTAATAAATAAATTTAAAAAATCATATGATAACATATGTCACTTTAAGTAAAAATAAATAAAAAAAAATTTCTTATCAATAATCGTAAAAAAATGTTATAATAATAAAAAATATAATTAATATTCTTAATAAATATCTTTTAGTAGAGATTATTAAATAAAAATGAACCGAGTTTAATACAAAATAACAATGATTGAAATGACTTGAAAAATATTAATATGAAGCAGCAACATTTATAAGTATAAACTTATCAGGTCATGACTTATTATTAAATTGAAAAACTTAATAAACTCATAGATGACATTAACAATTTCATATGAGATTAAAAAAATTAAATCATAATTAATACGTACGAATTATTTAAATTAAAATATAAAAAATAAATCGTACATGAAAAGCATGATTTATTGAAAAATAAAAATAAAATACAAATAACTCATATTTCATAACTATGATTTATTATACATTAATATTTAACTTGTACTATTTTAAAAATCAAATTTTAATCCATACTTATGAGAAATTCATTTTCAAAATATATCATTTTCTAAAAAAAAAAACTCCTTTCGTTTCTGATTTTGAATTTCGTCCTCACAAGTCATGGGATGGGACTTGGCAACTTGTCAACTAGGATTGTTTGATGGCCTCTATTGCTGTTGGCACTTGGCATGTTGTTAAGGACTAAAACGCCTTATTATTCAATGTGTAAAATACAATATCTTTTATTTTTTAATATTGATTTATGTCATTCTTTAAAATATAGAGTATATTATAATATTTATATTTTAAAATAATATTAATTTATATAGAAAAATTTCATGTCAATAAACGTAAAAAAAGTTATAATAATAAAAAAGTAGAATTAATCTTCTTCATAAATATTTTTTAAAAAAATTGGAATAATAAAAAAGTAGAATTAATATTCTTCATAAATATTTTTAATAAAGATAATTAAACAAGAATAGGTCAAATTTAATACAAAATAATAATGATTGAGAGAACTTAAAAGATATTTAAATATGAAGTAGCAACGAAAGAAAATAATAAAATTTATAAGTATAAATTTGTCAAGTTATGATTTATTATTAAATTAAAAAATTTAATAAAAATCATGAATGACACCAGTAACTTTATATGATATTTAAAAAAATAAGTCATAATTCACAAATATAATTTATATAAATTAAAATAAAAAATAAGTCATGCATGAGAAGTATAATTTATCCAAAAAAATAAATAATAAAAATAAACCATATTTCTCAATTATGATTTATTATGCATTAATATTTAACTTGTACTATTTTAAAAATTAAATTTTAATCTCTAGTTATATGAGAAATTCATTTTCAAAATATATCATTTTCTAAAAAAAAGAAAACCTTTCTTTTCTGATTTTGGATTTTGTCCTCACAAGTCATGGGATGGGACGTGACACTTGTCAACTAGGATTGTTTCATGGCCTCTACTGCTGTTGACATGTTGTTAAGGACTAAAACGCCTTATTGTTCAATGTGTAAAATGTAATATATTTTATTTTTTAGCGTAAATTACACTCATCTTCTTTTAGATTTGATAATATTATATTTAATTTTATTTTTTTAAATGATACTTATTTTTATTAATTAATTAAATTATATAATTATGTAAATATTATTAATTAAAATTTATAGAATTTTTAATATTCATAATTATTTATAAAAAATATTTTTTAAAAAAATATCAATTCCATTCTTTTTAAAAATAATATTTTTATTCTTTAATTAATTGATCAAATTATATAATGTTGTAAATATTATCGCTAAAATTTATAAAATTTTTAAAGTATTCACAGTTATTTATTTAAAAAGCAGCAGATACTAAAAATAATTACAGATATATCTTGAAAATCTTACGTGATTTTAATTAATAATATTTATATATAATAATATTTTTTATAAAAAAATTATAATTTTTTCTATGTGAATATGTAAAGAGTTCGGTGTCGCAATTTTTTTTACCATTTATAAAAACTTTTATCATTCTTTTAATTAGTAATGTTATCAAATTTTAACCGATAAAAAAATATTATTAAATTTTAGCGATAATATTTATATATAATAATATTTTTTTACAAATATTTTTTTCATAAATAACGTAAATGCTTGAAAATCTTATAAATTTTAATTGATAATATTTACATAATTATATAACTTGATCAATTAATGAGGATGAGTGTCATTTTTAGAAAAGAATGAGATTGAGTGTAATATCATCAAACTCAGAGGAAGTGAGTGTAATTTATTCTATTTTTTAATATTAATTTATGTCATTCTTTAAAATATAGAGTATATTATAATATTTATATTTTAAAATACTATTATTTTTGGGCCCATTTAGACTCTATTTTTAATCTTTTAATTTGTTATTTTTGTCGCAAAGTTTTGTGGATCGCAAGCAACAGCTTTATTCATAATATATTGCCTACAACTTGATTTTTTTGTTCTATTTAGTTTATGCTTTGCATTATTATTATTTTCATAAAATAAAATTATAATAACATAAAAAAATTCAATACCCCTTGGGTAGAATGAAACTATGATGTCGGTAAAATAACTGGTTGACATTTTTTAAATAAAATAGTAAATATAAAGCTTTTCGTAAATAGTTACAATTAAAACACTTTATTCAGTAAAAAAAAATTAAGTTCAATTCTCATATCAACAATCTTTTCTTCATAAGTGTTGTTAGACTTTTAATTGAATGAATCTATAGGTTAGAATAAAAAAATCCTTTCTTTATAGGTGATTATCTGACTTTCTTTATTTTTTACTAAAAAAATAAATACATAATAAATTAGAATTAAATATTTCATATGTAAAATCATTAACTATATGTAAATATATAGAATCCATTGATATTACGTTATAAAGACTTAAAAATCATTATAGTAAAAAATATTATTTGAACTTAAAATCGTTATAATAAAAACTATGTACAATAAGTAGGAAAAATTAAATGTGCAAGTATTGTGAATGATATGATATAAGTTAATTGAATACAAAAAAAAAAAAAAGTCAGGTTGGGTGTCTTTGTCATTTTATTTTATTATACATCAAAGACAAAAGTAAACAATGCCCTTTCATTAAGAAAAAATTGTTTTTATATGATGGATTCATGTATATATAAAAATAATATTATTAAGAAAAAATTTTGTTTGAGTATCTAATCATATTCTAATATTTTAATATCTTATTTATTGGATGAAAATATTATTAAAAATAAAAATAAAAAATATTTTATACGTAGATGGATACTGAGGCAGATTTTTTTAGACTTAAGGTAACCATTATCGCCTCATTTAAATACTTACAAAATTTATCTGTACCTCTCCTTATACATTATTATCATAACATTATACAGTCACTCTAAAATTTTTGCTCTATCGATCGCTACTGCATCCAGTCCACGTAATATCAATTTTTTATACGGCTATTATTCTATTAAGTTCTATAAATTGTCTTTTTCACATTAATCCCTTGCTTGTCCAAGGAGTCAATATTCCAATGATTATATATAATAAAAAAAGTTACGAGAATAGCTGATGCGTGGCAAACTTTAGTACAATGTCAATGTGAGTGCGGGTTTTTCGCCAATCAAATAATAGCCCGGTTTCTGAAAATACTTAAGTACCCCTCACTTGAACGGCAGAAATCGTTTTTGGACGTACATTTCACGGGTTTTAATATATGATCTCAATTATTAGAGTACAACTTTAATGAACAATAATAATTTAGCAATTCAGCGCCTAAAAAGAGTAACAATTTTATTCAACAAATATGTTTAAGTTATTTTTTTGTTTATTATAATATTTTTTATTTAATAGGTGAGAAATAAATATTTTAATTATGGTCAAATGCTTAAGTAGATAGATAATCATATATTTAAGAGATTCAAATTTTTTTTACTCGAATCAATATATATTAATAAATATATTTAAGTTTTTAACAATTAAAATTTAATTTTGATACAAAATGTAAAATTTTTATAATAATACTCAATTACACGTTACTATGTCATTAAAAGATCATGATTTATAAAATCACTAAGAGTGAGGTAATGATGAGGGAATGAAGTAGTTTGTATAATATCATAAATTTAAACCTTAGCACTATCATTGTTAAATTCAAAAAATATATATATATAAATAATTTTTGAAATAATTGTTATAAGAGTTAATTTTTTTGATTTCGTGATAATATATAATTAAATAATGGTATAAAAACTTTTATACCGACAAAATATTAAAATTAAATCTAACAATTTAATAGTATATTAATAGAATATTCTTTCTTTTAGGTATGTTAGGTTATAGCATATTCTTTCTTGTAGATATCTTTAGTAAATGTATTAGAAAAAGAAAAATATCATCACAACTGTTGACACTTTTTTAATAGTGTAAGATTTAATGAGAGAATGGAATAAAAAATAAGTACGATAAATGTATTAAAAAAGAGAAAAAAAAAGAAATGTATATACTATTAATAGTAGTAGTTAATATAATAATTGAATAGAAAAAGCACAAATAAATATATATAGATATATATATATATATATATATATATATATATTAGAAAAAGGACGGAAAAAAAAATTTAAGAAAATTTAAAAAAATATATATTGTTTTCTTAGATAATCAAATATTTTTAAATAAACTTTTTTATGTTCATAAATGTCATAGAATGAATTTTGAAATATTATATAAAAAATACGTTATTTTCCATCTTTTATAAAACTACAAAAATAAGAAAAAATATATTAATAAAATATATCTTCTTTTTCTATTTCTTCTCTTAAACATATCCTAGGTTTATTTGCGTAATAATTTTTTTTTTCAATTTTTAATGTATCATCCTAATTTTATTTTGGTCTGGTTTCGAAAATAATATCATGAAAAAATCTCTTGAATGATAATATCATAATATGAAATTGTCAGACCAAGTATAAATAATATCGGTGGACTTGTGGAAGAATGCATAAAGTATATATGTTGTAACAAAAAAAAGAAAGAGTTGTATACGTAAATTTTATTGATATAATAACAATGATATATATCATTTTTTTTTTTCTTTTCGTGAGAGATATTGACCATTTTATTGCTAATTAACGTAATTAAAAGGAAGTGGCACTAGGTTTGTTGTGTATTGCACGTTATCATTAACTTCAATCATATTTTGTGTTTAATGGCGGGGCCCTAGCTAGACCCTGATCATAATATGTTTTTAGTGAAATTAAAATCTTTACACAACGGTCAAAATTTGCTCACATTATAGTAAAAAAAAATGAAAATGTGCTCACATTATAACTCAAGTTAATTAGCAATATATAGATATAAAACTTAATTCAAACATTATTGCTTATTATCTTTATCGTTTAAGTACTATAACAATTATTATCGTCGGTTTACTCCGACAACCATTGTTATCAAAACTAGCTGATATCATCGTTATATTTAGTGTAGTCTATCCACGTCACTATTAGCATAACAACGATATTCTTATCACAAATAATATATATATCTTTTTTATACTTTTTTAATATTATTTATTATATTTATTTTTTTTATTATTTTCTCTCACTTAATCATACTTATTCAAAATAAATATAAAAAAATGTGTAAAAAAAAATGATATATAAACATCATTTTCCTAGCGTCTTAGGGCAACCATTGACATTTATCACCATTGGTGAGATATATTACTACAACCATTGATGTCATTTTGATCCAACAATACAAGTTCTTTGAAAAATCATTTATTATATTTCAAAATTTTTTATTTATTAATTTGAGTTTAATTGTAATTTATATATTCTTAATAAAATATTCAATAATATACTTTTAATTCAATTTAGAAATACAATTTTATATCTTAAATTTTTTATTTATCCCAAACATAAAAATTAAAACTCTTAATCAATTTCAATTATGGCAGAATTGAAATTAAAATTAAAATTCATATTATTCCAATTTTGTCATTTAAACTGATAGAATTAAATGGGTTAAAATTTATACCATTGTTTGATATATGAAATTAATGCAATGAAATAAAAGTCGATTCAAAATATAAAAATATTCCTCACAACATAAAATATTTTTTTCAAAAGTAAAAAGCTCAATTTTTTTTCTATAACTATGATAAATAAAAACATGTTGTCGTTAAAAAGGAACAAACATTATTTTATTAATGATAAAAATAATATATATGATTTTTTGGATAAGATTCTTCATATAATTTTTTAATATTTCTTTGTGATATCTTGGATAAATTTTTTTTCTCTGGTATCTTGGATAACATAATAGTTGTGTTCTACTGTATTGCTTTTTTTTCACATATTTATATAATTATTTTCTTTTTATATTTAACATGAGTATTGCAAGACATTAAGGATAAATAGGATGAGTTGAAAACAAAATTGTGATTAAGGTATGTTAAATAAACAAAGGGTAATCATTATGATTTTATAAAATTATAATTTTGTTTTGCACAATAGTGACAATGAGGTTATAAAATGAGTCATTGATATGAAATTATGATTTAATTATTGATGCATATTAATGAATTAAAATTATTAATCTTACCTATCTTAAAGGGAATGATGATTCCTAAATTTGTGGAATAACACATGGAATAAAATTGCCGTTTCATATATTTTTCCACCAACAAATATGAGAATACACATTTTATAAAATAAAAATAAAAATTTAATTTTCGCATACTACAAACGTCGCGTAAGTTTTATAAATTTATTGTTTTGACTTAAACCTAATATTTATAAACATCTCTGTTTTGAGTGCCCAAAAGGATAAAATAGATAAGAAAAACAGAATTAGAATATATATCTGCCCGTCAGTGTCACATGCAAAGATAGACGCAATCCTTTAGGAATCATACCTAAGGTAAAGACATGCATTTGTATTTAGTTTTCATCAAGAGAGGATGGGATGCAAATATATAAATAACAATGGCAGCAAATTTGGAAGGTGTTCAATCAGTTGTTCCCTTCCACCAAAACGGTTCATAAACTCAATATGCAAATGACACGTGTTTTCCTACTGCTGCATGTGAAAGTCTATTAACTTTGAAGCTAAAAAAGGTGCATGTGATGTGATCACTTGATATCAATTTTGCTTGAACCCGCAGCTGACATTTGTTAGGCATATAACTGAACTTGACAACAATATTTATAGTCTAATCACGTAGCATTATAAAAATGGAATATAAAATATAGGACATTTTTATTAAAACTAGTATAAATAGATCGAGTTTTGTTAATAAGCTGATGACTACATTATAGGAGTGTAAATTAGTTCAGATAATCGACTAACTCGATCAATTCAAATTGAATCAATTAAATTAATTCAGTTTAGTTTAAATATATTGATTGATTTCGAACCAATTAAAGCTTAATTGATTCGATTATTGGATTTAAAATTTTAAAATCAAACCAAATCAAATCATATATTTATATATTTTATTTATAAAAAAAATTATGCTACAATATTTTTTGACTATTACTTATAAATGTTTTTTTAGTTTTTTTGTAATACTTTCTCAATTTTCAACTATAAAACATCGAATTTTATCTTCTTTTTTTTTTGCTCAACACTAGTAAAACTGAAAAACTCATTTGTCAAAATGTTCAGGCTGATGCTGAAATATTTTATTAGTTTCAATTAATTGATAAAAAATAAATAAACCTACCTAACCATGTGTTGAATATACGATCATGGTAAATTGCTATTCCAAAAACTCTTAGAGAGGTGAGAGTCTTAAAAACTTTGGATCTTTCCTTCAACCAACTCTCTGAATCCATTCCTATTGAACTTCAAAATCTACATGTCATTCAGCTTTTGATCCTATCTTATAATGATATCTTATAATGATTTAGAAGGAACCATTCCTAATTAATATATTAATTTTTTAAAATTAAAATTTTTTTTGTTGTCCATTTTATAAAAGGCAAATGAAAAAACTTTACTTATATTTTGCATACAATATAGAAAAAACTTATGACCATGGTATAGGTATGTATTAAAAATAACAATAAAGTGATATAAAAATAAACGACATTACATCATATATATACTTAATCATTGATAACAATGATATTATTACGATAATTTGCATTATCAACTATATTATAAATTATATAAGTAAAAAAAAAGTATACAAACACAAAACAACATCCTCTAAATTTGAAAACTTGGAAATGATGAATTGACTTTAAATGCTGTTAAAATTATTAACTTTAAAAATAATGAATTTAACCTCATTTAAATCTTTTGAAAGAATTTAGTAAATACTTAAATAATAGATTGAGTTTAGAAATTGAATTAAAATTTCTTAGAGATCATGAAATGAAAATAAAGTTTATGAGTAAACTTTATGGCAGAAAAATCTAAATATAGATATTGATATTACTCATTAATACTGATACAAAGCGATTGAAAACTTTAAAATTTTAAACAACGATAGTGAATTCACTTTTAATTGTAATTTAAACCCAATAACATTCTTTTTGATAATAAAATGATGAAAAATCAAGGTTGGAGATTTTTTTATTAATTCCATTGTTGATTCAAAGTTCAACTAATCATGCAAAGTTTCCATTAACTTTACTCAGTATTGTCCTAATAGGGGTTTAATTGTGTTAAGTATATACATCCAGGGTTCATTAAATTTATAAAAACTTTCAATTTCTTAATTGAATAAGAGTAGTATACAATTTATCAAGTTAATCTCTCTTGAATTTTTTTTTAACTTATTCAAATATAATTTCTTAATACAAATATGAAAATCATATATTTTTCCACCAACAAATATGTTAAAGCCTCAAAAGCATATTTATTTTTATACAAACCTTTTAATATACATTTTGAAACGTAAAATAATTATTAGTGTTCAAATCAATAAATTTGATACTATGTCTAGAAATGTTTTTATAGGTTTATTATGTATTTTTGTTTTTATGAAAAGTTAATTATTTAGTTAATTTTTGTATTAAAAAAATGATGCCAATCCAAATTTTAAATCCAAATCCTATGTTGTAGTTCATAAACCAATAATTTGTGATGGGGGGAATGACATGTTGATTCGGTTTGATTCAGATTTAACTATTAAAAAATAAGAAAACCAAACCAAATCAAACATATAATTGATTTTGACGGTAAAAATAATTTATATTTTTCTAGTATAAATAAAACCAAATCAAACCACCTACTTACACCCCTACTACATTATGAGTTCAATATATCCTTTTTCATTTTTATTTTTTCTCTTTCTCTTTTCCTTCAAGACTTTCTATGTTACTAAAAGAGTAAAAAAAAAATTCTCACAAAAAAGAAGACTAAAAATTTGAGATAAATTCTTGAAAGACAATTATGTTACCTTAAATCAAAATTTATACTTATCAATTAGTATTTATTAGGGTTTTATGGTAATTAACATTAAATAGTTCGTAATAAAATTGAGTTTTGGCAATGCGATTTCGTTATTAAATGCATATATGACGAACAGGATCATAAGGCAGACTCGAAGACTCGTCGCAAACTAGTCGAAGACAGCATCGCCGGATTTCAGAGGTGAACTTAAACTAGGCATTGACGTGGATCCCTTACCGTTACTCAGATTCATTGTTCAAAGATCCAAATAGAATACAACAAACTAACACAACACAACATGAAACACAACACAACACTGTTTTTCACTTAGTTGAAACTATTATGGAAGGGAAAAGTGAGGAGTTTATGGAGCTTGGGGAAAGAAACAGAGAAAAGGGTAATCGGAATTTTATTTTTTGCAGTAGATAATATATAATGAATTTGGTTCTAGGGTCAGATTCTGAAGCTGAAGTCATTGGTCGTCACTGTTGCAGGCTGATGCTGAATTTCTTCATATTTTATTAGTTTCAATTAATTGTTATAAAAAATAAAGTAAACCTACCTAACCATGTGTTGAACACTCTTGCTGTTTGCACTTTTTGTTCTTCCTCTTCCACCACATCGATCTACATGGATTGGAGTCACAATCACATAGCGTCACCAAAAACAAAAAAAAACAAAAAAAAGACCTTTGCTACTGGTTATTACCGGTCAAAGATGTGGAGCATGGATGCACCGCATTCCTTGAATTTGGATTTAACATTTTGATATGAAATTGGCTTTTTGTGTAACCTAATACCTAGCCATACACAAAAACTGAGATAATACTATTGGATAAGCCCAACAAACAGTGGAGATGAGGAATGCCCTGTGGTCCATTACTCCTTTGCTCGATGATAAAATATCCAACGTCAAACAACCATATATATATATATAGTATGTTTAATATATTAATTGTTGAACTGAAAATTCAAATTTATTACTTTGTAAATAATTTGCAATTTGATATAAAATGAAACAACATGAATGATAATTATAACTAATTATGATTTAATACAATATTAAAAAACTTAATTTAAAATGAACTTATATTAATTTACAACAGCTGTATTAAAAATAACAATAAAGTGATATAAAAAAAAGAAATAAATAAATAGTAACAATAATAAAAAAATTCATACTTAATATTGATAGCATAATTAAAGTAAATAATCAAAACGTAATTTTCATGTCTAACCCTGCATTAAAATAAATAAAAATATTAAAAATTATATAAGTAAAAAAAAAAATCCAAACACAAAAGATACAAAAAATCTTACCATATTATATAAGATGTGATTTTAAATTCTAGATGGAAAATGGAAAGTTATTAATTGATCGAGTGTACTTTGCAATAAGAATTAATAAATAACACTGTTAAAAATTAATAACGATTACAAAACAAATCGATGTTTAAGCGTAAAAGAAAATATTCAAATATAAAAAAAAGGTATTACCTCATGCTTAAATCTTTTGAAAGACATTTTAGTAAATAACATTTTTTGTTGCATTACATGGATTGTCATTTTAATCTAAAATTAAAATCTTTAAATCATTTCTTAATTTTACTCATGAAATGGCAACATAAAGTTGCCTATGAGTAAACATTGGCTTAGGCAAAAATAGTCTAACATAAGAAAGAGATTGCCCTTGACTTTTATTAATAGTTATAGCAAAACAAAAAGTGATTGAAAATTGTATTCTTTGAAATTTTAGAAACATGCCTGCATCTGATGGGATTGAGATGAATATGTAAATTTTCTCACCAATATAATTGTCTGTAAAAACAATTGCTCCAATGACATTATTTCCCAATTCTTGAACAATTAACCTTATATCATTGCACAATGTCGATGATTGATTAATATTCCTAAAAAGCATGATTAGAACTCCTCTTTTCAAAATCAATTTATGATTTGAAATTTCAAAATACTTAATATCATTTAAGTACTCAATAGTTAACCATTCAGGTTCAATACTGACATCTTCATCACCTATGCAATATGAGTTAGAACTCAAATACTCTTTCTCTTCATCAGGTATTTGAAAAAGAATAAATTCATTTACATTTCAACTATTTCAAAAGTCGGGGCTAATATGGCCATGTCTTCAAAAAATTGGAAGTTGCTTATATTCTTCAATAGATGAGGATAAACAAATTCAATAATACTAAAAAAAGGGTGCTTAGATTGCAAAATGAGAAAGTGTTCTGATATTTCAATTTCTGCTACTCCATCATTATCCAAACCCAATTTCCATCTACAATATTAATTATCCAATCTGCAAATTCTTTGAGTATTGAATCTATTGAAGAAAATGATCCAAATTGTAATCTCATACAATGTAAGTACTTTACAATCAAATCACAACTTTGATGAGTTTACGGTTGTAAAAACAATATATTTTCTACTTGCTCTTGGAATGATTGACAATATTTGATGAAAATCTCCTCCAAGAAAAATAGTTTTTCCACCAAAAGAATTTTTTACAAATTAGTTATTAGAAAATCTCATAATATCACTAATGGTATGATGAAAAGCCTCAAGAGCATATTTATTTATCATGCATACTTCATCCCATATAATGAGGCTTGCTTGTTGAAGAAGCTCGGCTTTCAAACTTCCTTGTTTGATGTTACATGTTGATGACTCAATAATACATAATGGAATTGAAAATCTAGAATAAGCTATCCTACCTCCTGGTAGGAGTAGTGAAGCAATGTCACTTGATGCAACATTCAGAACAATTTTACTTTAAGCTCGAATAGTTGTTGACAATGTTTTCCAAACAAAAGTTTTTTCAATTTCTTCATAACCTTTGACAAAATAGAAACCACCTTTGTCATTTCTCATACAATCTATTATTTCATTGAAAATCAATTTTTGGTCTTTATTGATAGAAGATAAATACCTTTTAAGATCACCAATCATTTATTCTATGTCGTAGTTCAATTTATCAACCAAGAAGCGATTTTCAAATTCATTAATTGGACTGTGATGGGGGGAATGACATTGAATGAAATTTTGATAGAGACCTTCTATTTAAATAAAGTAACTTCTCTATTTCAATTAGACATAAGTTCTTCAAATGTGAGCGTGGAATGATAAAATATAAACAAAAAAAAGGAAATAATTTGTTTGACATAAGTAATAATAATAAGTCATTAACTAGAGTTGTCAAAATAGGCCAACCCAACTTACTCCGGTTGTCCCGTCATAGGTTGCTCTAAAAGTGAGTCAGGATGGGTTAGCTCACTTTAGTAGTGGGTCAAAAAATGACTAACCCGGCTCAACCCACTAGCTAGGATTAGCTCACCAAAAATAAAATAAAAATTCAGAAAAATATTTAAAAATGCAAAAAATGCAAATTAGGCTCAATATTTTAGATCTCTACTACTTAGCCCGACTAGTTTGCTAAGATCCAAATTGGACTTCACTCTTCAGGAAAAGTGGTTCGCAAAACACGACTGGTTAGCTGGAATGGTTTTGAGTTGGCCGAACTGATCTGATCGACAACTAGCGGTGGTAGCAGACGGCAGACAATAGTGGCTTCAGGGTGGTCGCGATTCATCGCAACTTTGTCCACTCGGGTTCATCATGGACTAGACTGCAGTGTTCAAGATCATTGTGGAATGGATTGTGTGCAGCATCAAAACCTCATCGGGCAGCGGTGCTAGTGCTCTGTTTATGGCGGGTGACGTCGACTGGTTGGATATGAGAGAGAATGTGAAAGGGTAGCTGTTTTACTATGGTTTCAATTTTTTACCCAACTGTGTGACTGACCTGCAACTACCAGTCTACCCTCTTCTGTGATTTTTTTATTTTTTATTTATTAAAATATGAGTCAACCACTGTCTAACCATGCTTGAAACTATATAACTCGTGGGTTATATGAGTCAGGTCAAAACAACCTAAGGTCTTGGTGAGTAATTTTTTTAGTAACCTAACCCACTATTTTGGTGGATTGAGTCGAGTTAGCTCACGAGGCAAAACTCACTTTGATAGTTCTATCATTAACAAATTCAATTTTCATAATAAGTCAAAATTAAAGAATGAAAGAATTCATACAGGATTGTTTAACAATTTCCTTCGATCATACACAATTTCATCTGCTAAAAATTTTCATGTCTGATCCCAAACAAATTCTGGTCTGCTCATTGTGATTGACACAAGTAAAGTAACAAATAGCTTCCTCAGATAAATTTTAGAAGCCAATTCTACAACTTCTTTTATATCATCAATAAATTCTTTATCATATGATAACAACCTCATAGGATGGCATGCGTCTTGAAAAGACTTATGTGTAAAATTGTCAACTGTCCTTGTCGTGACTGGGATCGCAGCAAGAGCGACGAAAAATGAATTGTTAAGAAATGACATGAAGTCGCCTCTAATTTTATTTAAGTAAAAAAAATTAAAAAATCTTTTTATTTTAGGAAAAATTGGTCTTTTAAAACATATTGAATTTGAGAGTCGATTATGCATAGGAAAAGGTGAAAACTTAATCTCAGAACACCCCTAATACATCCGTGTTAAAACGGTTACCTTAGTTAATCATGCAAAAAATTTGATAACCTTTAGAATTATTTATTTTACCCCTTTTTAAAATATAGAAAAGAAATTAACAGATAAATTATGAAAATTTAATTTTGACATAACAGAGTAGAGATTCTGTTCTTACGTATCCCTGGGTGCAATGAGGAATTCAAAGTCATATCGTTCTTTAAAAATATTTGTTAGTTAGTTAGTTTTAATTATTTAAAAAAATTATATTTTTTATTTAAAAAAATTTTAAAATTTGAATTAACAAATTGTCACGACTCAGTTAATTCAATTAATTCTTGAAAGATGAAGTTCGACATCATGCTTGGGACATCACCCATAAACGATTATAATTCAAATAACACTTAAAGAAAAATTTTAAAATTTTTAGATCAACAAGTTGTCACAACTCATTTAATTTTCAGTGTAACATTTGATAGTCAATTAAAATACACACCAATAATACATAACCATGTCATGTGGCTTGGATTGATAGAAAAATAGGAATAGACTTTATCCTATTAATTCAAACTCAGTTTAATTTCTAAGAATCCAAAGTCACATGAGAATAAAAAGGATGAATGTGATATAGCATGATGAAAATTACTTGTACGTGTAGCTCATGTATGTATGTATGTATGTATGTATGTATGTATGTATTGTGTGTGTGTGTGTGTGTGTATATATATATATATATGTATATATATATATATATATTTGGTTGGAAAAAAATCAACTAAGACCAACCAAATATCAAAATACATTCACATCATAATTATAACATATCATTGGAATACCATAGCATATAAAATCAACTTCACCAGCATCTAATCCAACACAAGCTTGAATAACATATGGTAAGAGAACGTATCTGTTGACAAGAAATCAAGGACTTCTATTTAGTTAACTCGCACACACCTCTTACTTTCTCTTAATCTCTACCTCTAACTTTAACTCTTAATGCGACAAGCTTTCCTATTGTATGTAATTGTGTGTAATTGTTCCATTGTGAATGGGTAAATGTTCTATTTATAGGTGATTATTAAACCTTAATTCCTATGTAAATATCAATTCGTTAAATGATTGATCACAAAAACTCTTAACAAAATTAGCATCCTAAATCATTTCATAATTTATTTATTTTAAGAAAATCAAATTATGATCTCTCATTTAAAACACATTTATGCTTTTTTTTTATTGAACCATCACAATCTCTTATTTTGAGTCTTTTATTTTAAATCTTAAATTTATTTTTTAAGAGTAGCACATCCTTCAATTACTTTTTAAGAAAATAAAATCATGATTTCTCATTAAAAGCATATCCCTATTTTTCTTTTTAATTGAACTATCATGATCTCTTATTTTGAGTCTTTCCTTTAAAATCTTGAATTTATTTTTTAATAATATCAAATCACGACTCCTCACTAAAAACACATCATTCAATAATTTTTTAAGAAAATTAAATCATGATTTATTTTTAAAAGCAAATCCTTTATCATGATTTCTTATTAAAAACATATTCTTATTTTATTTTTTTCTCCTTTTTTTAATTTTAATATTCATTGGGCTTTGAGGCTCTTATTGGGTCAAGAATTTGAAAGTTAGGTAATGGAAATTGAGAATTGAGAATTGAGCTGCTTTATTTTCCTTCCACCTTTTTCCAATTTTTTTTCAAAAAAACTTAACACGACTCGGTCAAAATGGGATTTTCACAGTCATTAAACTCTCATAACTTGAACATCCTTTTTGAACAGTCAACATAAGTCTCATGTAGTATAACTCACCTTTTCCAAGAGAAATATATTGAAGTCTAGCTATTGATTGACCTTGTTTCCTTGGAAACCTTTCATTCTTTTCTCTATTGAAAACAAATCTACTAGTAAATTGTGCATAAGTTAAATTCTTTCCCTCATCATATAACTTGTTAGCCTCCATCTAAGCTTCAAACATCGTCTTCTTTTCTTTATTTCTACACACAACAACATCAATTCGCTATTGATCTTTGAAGACAACTAACTAATGATTAGGAAAATAGAAATTTAATCTTTGAACATGAGGACACTTGTGATGGATATCATATGCAAAAATCCTCCACACAGCTTTGCATGCAGATAGGTAATGTCAATCATAATAATTTTTTTTGTCTCATCAACTATTGTGTGAGTAGAATTACCTGTTTCTTGGGAGACAGTAACAATAACTCTATCAGCTCTTTTGTTGACATACTTAAAGAGATATTTAATGCTGTTAAATTTATTGCAATATTTTAGATTAATATGAGTTTGATACTTCATCAATAATTTAACATCATATGAAACAACAAACTTATTGTCTAATACAATATCCTTCTTCTTAATCATCATTCCTATTCTCTTCTTCTATATATAGGATAACTATCTTCATCAAATAAAGTCTTGTTGACAAAGTTTTTAGAATAAAATTTGAACACTTTCCTTCCTTCATACATGACGATTCAGAATTAAATACGCCACAATTATCATGTATCATAAATGTAGTAACAACTATAATAGAAAATCAGAAATTGCTAGTTTTGACTTGGGAGCATTGCATTTGGATCTAACATTTTGATATGAAATTGGCTTTAATTTTTCTATAACATAATACCTAGCCATACACGAAAAGTACGATAATATTATTCGATAAGCCCAACGAACAGTGGAGATGATGAATGCACTGTGGTCCATTACTCCATTGCCCGATGATAAAATATCCAACGTCATACAACCAATGTATATATATATATATATATCGAACACCATTTTTGTTTTGGTATGGAGATCTAACTCTTAGCTTGTGATAGCTTATAACGGCCTAATCTGTTAATATGTATTGAAACTCTTTCCTTTAGGTTCGTTAAAGAGTTTTTTCTCTTTTTTTCTTTCTTTCTAGACAATTTAGTGCAGATAAGAGAATAAATCCTTTTAACGCTGAGGACTTAAGGTTCAATTTTATATACTAAGATCCCACCCAAAAAAATATACTAAGAATAAGATATTGCACTTTTTTCATCAAGACCAACTCTATTAGGTTAAATTGGTGGTGTTAATACTATTGGGGAATACCTTATCCCCTTCATTATGTGTTTGCATAAATATTAGTAATTAGGAAAAGTATCATAAATACACACAAATTTAATGTGGTTCGACCCAATATGTTTATATTTATGAATGAAAAGAGATCAAATATACTACGAACAATATTAAAATACAACTTTTGTATGGATAAAGTTATAAATCCTCTCACATTATAATTTTTACACAGATAAAACTGTAAATTATCATTCTTCTTCTATCACGATAACTTTTGCATAGATAAAATTATAAATCATCCTCTAACTTTTAAGAATTATAAAGTTACAAACCCGCTACGAAGGTAACTTTTGAAGATCACAAGGTTACAAATCCTCCACTAATACAACTTTTGAGGACAAAGTTGCAAATCCTCCATCCAATATTTCTCACAATTTCATTTCCCCCATTCTCATGCCTCTATCAACTCCTCCATACAAGTATTTATAACTCATAAGAACTTGTTTGATAAGCAACTATCCTATTTACACTCTTTATGACTTTCCTAATTTTCTATTACAAATAAATATCTCTCATATCTTACATATCTCCCATATTTATTATATATTTTTTCACATATATCAATATTAATTATATGATCTATCTATTAATAAAAAAATATCAATTAACATATTAAAATTAAAAATTTGGATCAATTCCAACAAATACTCAATAATCAACATTAAAGATGCAATTCTATTTATTTTGTAAGCTTATCATGAAAAGATTCTATGTTATTTACCAACATCATCATCACACTCAAATTAATTTTAAAGACTTATATGCAGTCAAATATAAAAAAAAAATAAAGTTAATTAAGTACATCCAAATTACTACATTTTAAGTCTTGGAAATGATCAAATGATGTAGTTTTAATTTTTAATGATGTAATTATATAATAATATAAGCACGTAATTATATCAAAATATAATTATATAGTAACAAAATAAAAATAATCATATTTATAAAATGTTTGGCTGGGTTGGTAAACCCGATATATTCTTCAAATCTGGACCCAATAACTGATTTCTGTCATAATCAGGACTCAACCCGAGACCCGAGTCCAAATTTGGGTTTTTTTCCCCGTTTGATCGGAGTTTTGAGCAGGCCTTCGCAACAACTAAGGAGAGCATGTGTGGCCTGTAAACTTTATAAAAACTTAGGCCATAAAGTTTAAATTGTGTGGCTCAATTAAGTTTGGACCTATACATCCTACGTCTTCTTAGCCCTGAAACTAAGCCCAGTATCAGTACCAGCATTCAGCTTCGGCACCCCATCTATCTCGTTGAGTCTTTTTCTCTCTCTCCTCAACTTGTTGCATTGTTTACGCGAGAGATTATTACATTGTAATTAAAACTTAATATTTTTTTACTATAAAAATACTAAATTTTAATTGGTAATAACTGATGCTCAGTCAACTGATGCTCTTCATTTCTATAATAATTCCAATTGGAGTTCAACCATCATATCCAATTCATCTCTAATTTTTTTTGTTTTTTTATAAATATCTTTTGAGTCTCTAACATAGACTTAGAAATTTCAATCCAGACTTGCTCCAGCATTCTCTTTCCCCCTGTTTCACTTGTCAGCCTCAACCTGGGGTTACTTAACTGAATAATCATGATTAAACAGCGGTTTTTCTGTATATTTTCATTATTTTGGTTTACTAATAAGTATACCAACCCAAGTTACCATTCTCGAATCAAACCCTTTTCAGACTCTTAAAAGTTAAACCCAAGATCACATCACTCCCCAGTCTTAAGTAATGGATTTTCAGAATGACAAACATGCCCTCCAGATACTTTCCTGGCAATTCCACCAGCTTTCCACTCTTTCTGTTCCACCTCCTAAGTTCCATTGGTCAACCACGGCATCTTCATATTTTCAGCGTTAAAGAAATAAATAAATAAATAAAATACATGAGCCAAATATTTGGGCGTTAAATACAAACACGATATAATAATAGAATAATAAATAAATAAATAATATTATAATAAACGATGATTATACGATCAATCAATATAACATACGAAGAGACGGCAATGGGTTTTACGTCAAGTCCACCATTGCTTATTGGCTCTCTCTCTCTCTCTAACTATGAAGATTATGCTGAATATTAATAATATTGATGTTGGTTCTTATCTGCCAGGCTCCAACTACTCTATATGTTATATGCGACAATCTGAATTGTGAACCGGGTTTGTTTCTGTTTATCAAATTTCATCCTTAGCCGCCTCTCTCTCTCTCTCTTCTCTCTTTAGTCTTCAGCTCTTGTGCTTCTCTCGCTCTTTCAGCTCCTATCCTCTTTTTTTGCATTACCCAGATCCCAAGATGTTAACTTTCCTTTGTGTTCAGCGGAAAGTTTTCTTCTTTTGTCTTTTCTTCTGTCCGTGAATTGTATAATCGAATTTCGACTACACTTGAGCTCAATGGTTTTGGATTCCTAGCCAACTGGCTCCTTTCTTGAACTGGGTATTCGAGGTTTTGGAGAAATTGAAGCACCGTACAGTTAAACGTACCCGTGTTCACAACTTCATCTCATCCAAGGCAATTCCTCTTTTACGTTGATCTTTTGTTATCACGGTCGGAAATTGAATTTGCCTTTTTATGCAGAAATTCATCGTTGCTACTTGCTACAACAATTCACGGTAGCCCAATTTGGTGAATTGGGCTAACAACTTTATTTATTACTGGGAATATTTCAGAGAAAAAAAAAAACTTTCCTTTTCTCAGTGTTTTGGAACTGTGAAACCAAGGGGTTGAGGTTCCTCCCAGGTAATCAAGATTCGTGTTTTATGATAAAATATGATGCTTGATCAGGATTCTGGTGGTTCTGTTTGGTAATAGTTCTACACACCAGATTGCTTCTGGGTGTACAACAAGGAAATGCATTCATTCTCTATTAGTACACAAAACTGTAATTGGACTGCACTGTTTTGTTAAGAATGACTATCACTGCATTATTCTTGCTGCTATTACTTCAATTCGGCCATGCAGTTATCTTACAGTCAAAGGATTGTGGCACTAATTGGGTTTCTCATTCATATTCTTCTCATGGTCAAGAACTATTTTACATAAATGGGAATGCAGTAAACAAAGTTGCTTTCTGTAAGGCCCTCCAATTGTATATTGCAAACGGTTGCGATGTCAAGGACTACTTTGGAAGTAACAACTGTGCGTTGGATGTTTCTTTTGGTATGGTTTGGCAAAGATATGCACATTTTTGTTGATTTCTACTTATACTTAACCTTTTCAGAATTCAAGACAGCTTTTCTTTTAACCTTTATATTGGCTTTTATTGTTTGCAGTGAATTTACCTACAAAGGCAGCAAGAAAACTTTTGCAGAAGGATTTAAGCAATAAACCCACCACACCCCAAGGGGATTCTAAGCCTCTGTCAACCTCCAAAGTTGGTATTGTTGCAGGTGGGGCATTGTTGGTATGTTGTGTTGTTCTTTGTCCTTGTATTTATGGGAAGAGACGAAAAGCAACTACTCATGCTGTTCTGACCAAGGATCCAAATTCAAGTGAGTTGATATTTATTTATATCTACTTTTATCATCTTTTTTTGGACTATGTCTGGAATTGGATAATTTCCGTGCCAGGCATGTGCATTCATGTTATGAATTTAGGAGAGTCAGAGGGTTATTGAAAAGAATAAGTAAGTATATGGTGTGAATATGTGATGTTACAGAATAGTGAGAGTGTGTGCATAACAGAATGTAACTAACAACGTGTGAGAGTGTGCGCATAGCTGTTAGCATTTCCTGCATTATACAAAGACTAGAACCTTCTGCGCTTTCTTTCTATAAATATCCTTATGTAATGAATGAAAGGCATGACCAAAGTATTTGCTCAATTTCTCTCTTTTATTCTGGAGGCTGCCTCACCTCGAATCAAGGCTTATCTCTCTTTCCGTATCCAATTCCTATCAGGTATTTGACCTGCACAATTTGATAAGTAGTCTGTTACCGTGTTTTAAAATTTCAGTTTCCATGGTTAATATATACTCTTTTTTTTTTGGAAGATTGTGCTTCCTGTTATACTTGAATAACAAAGTAATGAACAAGTTTGCTCTTGTAGTGGATTCAGCTTCCTCCTTTGAAGCAAACTCTGTTTCTGAAAAGGTCCCAGCCAGTCCACTTCGGGTGCCACCTAGTCCTTCAAGATTCTCAATGTCTCCAAAACTCAGTAGGCTTGAATCATTACATCTCAACCTGAGTCAGATTGCAAGAGCTACCCGTAATTTCTCAGAAGCATTACAAATAGGAGAAGGAGGTTTTGGAACTGTCTACAAGGCTCAGTTGGAAGATGGCCTGGTTGTGGCTGTAAAACGTGCAAAAAGGGTAAGAAGTAGCTCTTAATATGTCGTTTAAAACTCAGCTAACTTTAGAGTGCTAAAGTTCTGGAGTCAGTTTTATTCGGAAATTATGTATCGATACTGTATTATAAATTGCTTTGGCAGTTTTTAACCACTAAAAATGTTAGAAGTACTTATTTTCTCTGTGCTGACATGACCAAATTGTATAGGAACATTTTGAGAGTTTGAGAACTGAATTCAGCAGTGAAGTCGAACTTCTGGCCAAAATTGACCATCGAAACCTGGTGAAGCTGCTAGGTTTTATTGACAAGGGAAATGAACGCCTTCTAATTACTGAATATGTGCCAAATGGTACTCTTCGAGAACATTTGGATGGTAAGACCATGCACCATTCTTTACCAATGTCTGTGTTTAAATATAGAAACTAACATGGAATATCATGTCGATTTACTGGCAGGTCTGCGTGGAAGAATCCTGGACTTCAATCAGCGCCTTGAAATTGCCATTGATGTTGCTCATGGCTTGACCTATTTGCATCTGTATGCAGGTCAATAATCCCTCTATTTTGCAAATTCTTTCACCTTCTCCATTTTCTTTGTATACAAGCCAAATCATTGGAAATATATACCATAAAACATTCGGTAGTTTCAGTTTCTTAATTCTAAATTTTTATAACTTAGCTAATAGTTATGCATAATGTCAAAATTTGTACATTTTAGTTTAAATCTTGAGTCGGCCCGATCATTTATCGGGCATGGCCAGGCTGGAATTGGATCCAAAAAAATTGGCCCGATCAGAACATCAAGACGAGATCGGGCCATGTTAAACCCAGCCCATGACCACCCCTAGCCAAATTTAAGATTATTCTGCACTACATTTTAGATAATATGAGTATAAATAGATGCTGTGAAGTCTGAGTTCAAAGAGAACAACTTTAGATATAGCTATATGCTGTTGGTTTATTGAAGCACAATATATGGACAGGACATTATGCTTGAGTTGTGATTATTGATACCTTTTCAGCATATTTCCACCTTTCCCTTTTTGGGATCAACCTTCTTCGCATGCTGAAAATGTCCAGATATTCCTGATTGATAGAATGTTTTTTTTTGGGGGTACTTGATAGATAGATATTTTATTCCGTTGGACAATGTGCCCATTATATCATTTATTTGGTTTTAACTTATTTTGGCATGTTCATGCAGCATAATTTCCCTCTAGTCTAATATTTGTAGATCTGCCAATTGATGCCTAACCTTTGTCTTATCTTAGAACAGAAAAGCAAATTATCCATCGAGATGTGAAATCATCCAACATTCTTCTGACAGAAAGCATGCGAGCTAAAGTTGCTGATTTTGGATTTGCAAGGCTTGGTCCAGTGAACAATGATAAAACACACATTTCTACCAAAGTGAAGGGAACAGTTGGTTATTTGGACCCTGAGTATATGAAAACATACCAACTCACTCCCAAGAGTGATGTTTACTCATTTGGGATTTTGCTTTTAGAAATCGTGACAGGCCGCCGTCCTGTGGAGTTGAAGAAAACTGTTGAAGAGCGGGTTACACTAAGATGGGTAAGCTCATAATTTGTTCTTATTTAGATGAATTTCTTGTGTTTTTACTTTTCTTTTTACAATTGTTAATTGTCCATTTAAATTTTGGCATACTTTCAAAAAGATGATATAGTATTTAAGGCATGCATCCAACAGTGATCCTGTGAGTCAGGGACCTCTTGAGAAATAACTTCTGCTGTCACTCCAGAACAATATAAATATATAACATTGTGTCATATATTCTCGACGGGAATATTTGATATGGGTTGGTAGAATTCTTCAAACCAAATGGATTCGTATCAATGGATGAAAAAAAACTTATGCATGGGAGATACCTGCTATAGAATATCCACCATTAATGTATAGGCTTACACTGCTCCAAGAGTGACCTGGAAGCCAATCTTGCTTGCAAAGTCTTCTCTGGTTTTTCTTTAGTTGACCTGGTTTCAGTGTTAGAAGAATTCATACCCTTATATTTCTTTGGATCCTGTATTACTGTAACCACGAAATTGAGTATGTTACTATGGTCTATTGGGTGCAAAAGATTTTTTAGTTGGATCAAACTGACTGTGATTTCCCCTTGAACTGTTGTGGCAGCTTGTACTTTATGGACATGTTTATAGGCTTTAATAGCATGAGCATGATTACGGTGCTGCAGCAAATCATAATCAGACGTCAGGAGCATTATGAATGCAAAGATTATCTAATGAGCTAGAAATCATGTGGTTCCAATCTTTTTGCTGCTTAGCAAATGGTGACAAAATGAGTTTATAGTTGCCGTTGCTTACTAATTATTTTAGTACTAGATCAAAAGCTTGGCGCTGTCTTTATCCATTTTTAAGCACTCAAATTATGTGGTTCCTATATTTTTGCAGGCCTTTAGGAAGTATGACGAAGGAAGTGTAGTGGAACTGGTGGATCCTTTAATGGAAGAAGCTGTAAATGCAGATGTTCTCATGAAGATGTTTGATTTGGCATTTCAATGTGCAGCACCCATTCGAGCAGATCGACCTGACATGAAATCAGTGGGTGAGCAATTGTGGACAATAAGGGCAGATTACCTCAAGAGTGCAAGGAGAGAATAATTAATGAAACTTGATGATGATATTGTGAAGTCAGTGCTTTTTCCCCCCCTTTCTTTCCTTCTTTATCCTACCAAAGCATGTTATCTTTCCAGCATTGTGAGTGAAATTAAGTTTATTTTCATTTGGGTCTTCTTTTATATGACTTTATTTATTCAACAATGAACTGCAGAAAGTCATTCTAAAATTAGAAAGTAGGTTAATTAGCAAGTAGCAACTACCTGCAGCTGTGCAGTGAGGAACTCCCTCTTCGTGGCAATGGTATATTTTCTTATGGTGTTTACGGTGAATTTTGTAAAACATGAATTTGTTAATGAATCATTCTCAGGATGTAACAATAGATAATGAGAGTACCTGGATGGCTGTCTGAACAAAGCAATCATATGGTCTTTTTTTTCAAAAATAAAAATTGTCCGCACTCAATCTTGATCTGTTGGCCTGAAACCGGGACATATTTGAAATTTTAGCATCCGATTACGTATGATTCTGCTAGTTTGCATGCTGTTGGACCAGTGATCACTAAGTAGTGAAAATTGGCTACAAAAATTTTTAAATGCCAAAACCTAGTTGCTAAATGGCTTAGTTTCAATTTTTGATATGATATCATCATCTTTCTTTTCAACGACATATACGAATAGTCAAACAATGTGCCTAGTTCATTAATCTCAAGGTTCTAGATTTCTTTATCCAAATTATAATGATTTAACTTTCAGCAATACTAGGAAACCCCACATGGTTGTAGTACAATGTTCTGTGAATTCAGTCAGGCTGTATTTGTTCAAGAAGCCATTGAGAAACCAATTCAACTAGCCATTAGATGCTTAGAAACTGAACAACTACACTCCATTTTCCATAATTGAGAAGCAAGGAGGAGGAGGTCCCTCAATCAACCACTGACCAATTATGATGACATATAAAGCTAATATGATAACTGATAACCTGTTAAATACCCCTCTACAACCCAGTACCTAATTGTTACACAAAATAAAGAGAACCAACTTTATCAGAGGTCCACTTTTTATGCAGCAGTATGCTATTGCCATAGAACAACTTTTCACGCTAACATCCTAAGGGAGGCTTTCACATATCTTAATTGGTGTATCAAGTGTACTACAAATGTGAAGCAATAATTAAATGGAACGCGAGCTCAATGGATCATACTTTGACTTATGTAATATGCAAATATGACTCTCCTCACGAGCCCTTTTTCAACTCTGGATTCCATGATGAAACCAGGAAAAAACCTATCACTGCTACTCGTCTCATGAATACTTAGCCTTGTGCAACACAAGAACATTAACAAACGTAACTGTTGAAGTTCAAGCTCGGTACCCCTTCCTCAGAAGCCCTAAAAGATTTTTCACACCCGAGAGAGCTGGAATCTCAATCTTTTCCACCTGCTTCTTACCAGCAAAGGATGCAAACCCAATATATGTTCTGGCATGAAATCGTGCCGTGTCAATATACCCACTACAGGTGATCTCTGCAGTTAGCATGCATAAAACTTAGATGAGTGAAGAGAAGAGAATAATAATAGTGAATTTGTGACGATCAACTACAGTAGCTTGCAAGGAAGGTAACACACGGCATAAGTGATCAAATAGTTCCATCAATCCATATATTGATTGACTAGAGATAAAAAATAGTAAAACCAGTTGATGACCACCAGGAAGTGGAAAAGAACTGACAGGGATCAAGTGTGAAAGTAAGTTGGATATAATTGGTATTTATAATGAAACTGCATTTTTAGCGCAAAACAAAAGGAAATTTATTGAAAATAACATTTTTTTTCTTTCTCACAGGAAGTTCATCTCCTATCAATACACACACAACTTTAATTCATCATCTACTTAATAAATACAAACAACACTGGGCTGGCACTAAATTAACAAAAGGAATCTTTTTACGAGGAAAAACCAAGGAAACAGTACATGCAGATACTATGAATAAATTTAGCACCCTACTTTTAGCACCCTACTTTTACCAACTATACTGCAGATAACTTTCTCAATCAACATTGCAGCAAGGCATGAAAAGATTACTTACACCGGAGATCTTGGGTATCACTAGCAGGTGCCTTAAACCAACTCCTCGAAAAAGTGTAAGGGCCTTTCCCAGTGACATTGTCTCCACAACGGTATAAGGTGAAGCATTAGTAAATGGATGTAGATCTATGAACATGTCCATCTCTTCGTCCGTTAACTGTATATCTTCTATCTTTTCACCTTTGCTTGAACCCTTCTTGGCAAAATCATCTGCTGAAAACTTATTCAAGGCATCACATATTGCTGCTGGTGTGCGCAAGAAAGCTTTCTTCTTTAACAACGTGAGAAGATGATCACGAAGGATTATACCAAATAAAACCGGAGCTTCAGAAAGTGGAGGCTCATCAATAACAGGAAACCCATTGTGTCTCGTAGTTTTGAGAACAAAAACTATGTTTCGAACTTTCTCAATGCCATTAAACATCTGAAGTGGGCCTGTGACTACTTCGCCTACGGTTAGCTGCCTCATATATGGTTCAGCATGAGTTTCCAAATAAGGAAAACCCTTGGCTTTCATTATAAGGTCATATATATTTGCATTGAAAGCATCTGCTACAGTCTTAGATACCAAAAGCACCATCATGATTAAGGGTAGCAATAACAAGTTATTGGTCAGTTCTAGAATAATTACACACAGTGAAACTGTCGTCCTCATAGATCCACTAAGAAAGGAAGCAGCACCAAGTACAGCATAAAGGCCATGGTTAAGACTGGACCTTTTGCCAACCAACATTCCAACAAAGCGTCCATAAGATGCACCAGTCACAATAACTGGAACAAAAAGACCAGCTGGAACAACAACTCCATAGCTAAAGATACTTAAAAAAAAGCATGTGATGAAAAAGATGAACATTGATGAATACTCAAACTCATCATCGGTGTTCTTGCTAAATAGATTTCTGATAGCATCATCATTTGTGTTAAAAATGAGGCTGGCAAGATCATTGTAGTGATCAGGAGGGCACTGGAATTTCTTGTAGTTACCAGACCGACCTATTGTAGGACAAGGCTCAGTTGCATCAGGTGGACAAGGTCGGCAAGATGCAAACCATGGCAATCCGAAAAGAAGACAGGAAGTGAAAATGGAGATTAAACAAGCAAGCAAAATTTTGTAAACGGTGCCTTTCCTGCAAGAGTAAATGATGAGAAGAATGAGCTTGGCAGAACACATCGTACAATGTTATGAAAAGTCTAATTTTGTTGTAATCACTTAACTAAGAGAGAAGCTTACTCATTGATTAAATTGTATATGCGAAGAACTTTGCTCAACATAAAATTATATAAGCTTCCAAGTATCCCCCCTATAACGCCAAGGATAAAAACAGGAGGAACGTCTGCCAAATGATATGAAATACTTGCTGAATAAGCATCAAACATTATCAGTCCCCCTTTACCAAATAACCCACATCTATCACTTAAACATACATCAATCATAGCACGAAGCATAATTGCAACAATTGCTGTTGTGAAGAAAGCTCTCCACAGTAGGGCACTTCTCCACCTGTACAACAGAAATTAAGCATTAATTAATTTGTTTTTGAGATATTAAGGGGATACAAAACTCACTTATGGATTTTTAGATTGATAAGCTAAATCAATAACAATTTATCCACTAGAATTAGAAGAAAAAAAATTCTGACAAAAATAACAGAAGCCGTCTATAAGAGGACAAACAAGGGAAAGTTGGAAAGAGAAACATAAAACTCCGCCATTGGAATTGCCAACTGAAGGTTCAGGGTTCTCAATCAGCCATTTGTGCATAAACAGTTAGAAACAAGCCTGCCGAACATATTTAGTCAGAGGCCTCAAGTATGTCTATCGCTTATGACATATTTTTGGTTTATTGGAAAAAGAGAGAACAAGAGACTTGTGGAATGAGGGCACTGCAGTGAGGGCAACAAATGCCAGAAAAGTGATTGAAGGTCTCATCAGTTCAATATACCACAGTTTCAGGTCTTTGGTTTGATGTGTTTGACATCCGTGATAAAATACGAACCCACGACTATTGATTACTGTATATCAAACAAAATGGCTCAAATAAAAATTATATTGAGCAAAGTTCAGCCACAAATTAGTACTTAAATGCCAACAATAAATAGCAAAAATAAAGGCATGATCATATTTTTATTTTTATTTTAAAGAACGAAAAGGGGAGGAGGAATTAAACACCTTCACAACATCATTGACAAAAACCATTCATATGACAAAAAATATGATTCTAATCCTCAATCAAAGCATCATGAATATTTAACAAAGTTTACAAGAGAAAAATTGTTGCATTATATAGATAGGAAAACACACCAAGATGCCAACCCTTCAAGAGCAAACAACACCCCACCAACAGGGGCACGGAAGGCAGCAGCAATTCCAGCTGCTGATCCACATGTTATTAGATCCCGTCGATCTCGGTCATTCTTAAAAAACCGTAACCATTTCCATGTTAACCCATATCTCTTTGACCCACCCTGACCCAACAATGATGCCACACATGCACCTGTATGCACCATAGGCCCTGCCTTCCCAACAAGAAGAGATGATGACACTGCTGTAATGCTTCCAATAATCTGTATATAGAACCAACATGAAAGTAAATCTCTTCTTCAGGAAAAACAACAATTTCTGTCTGTCTAAGTCAAATAAAGGAATCCAGAGTACGAATTAAGAGACAATAATGTCAATGATATATTATGAAGCTCAACTCTATGTTCTAGGAGAAACAGTTTGATATGAATAACCATTCAATTTGTCACGTATGTATGATATTTATAAAATATTTGGATGTCACAAAATATTTCTGCAAATAGAATAGCTTTTCCAATTAGACAAGCAGTCTACACATTTAAGATGATATGATCAGAGATAACAGGAACCACAAGTAGAAATAGCCATTAATTTTTTATTTTTTTTCCTGATTCCTAACCAAATTGGGAAGGATGACATTATATATTGCTACTGTACATAACTACGTATTGCAGGAAAAAAGAAAGGAACTTACTAGAGGAAAGCAGAGAAGGTACGAAAGAAAGAAAGAAGCGCCCATGTAGATAAATCACAGATAATATGGGTAAAAAATAATCGAAAAAGTTACTTGCACACCATAGAAAGTGGTGTAAATTTTACATCACTTTGTGCATGCTAGTAACTTATTATTCTATGTTAATAACTTTTGAAATGTATCAGGACTAAGAGCCAAAATTTTATGCAGTGATAAAAGAAGTTATCCAAAAAAAAAAAATTATCACCATAGAATAGCAAGTTACTAACAAACATAAAATGGTGTAAGATTTACCTCACTTTTGTGGAGTGCAAATAACATAACATTGTCAATAAATGATGATATGAATGGGAAGTGGACTCTGCTACAACTCCAGGATCAATTAATCTCAAATCTATGAAATACCCAAAATATATAATGAGTTATAAGGTTACTTTAAAAAGATGCTAATGAGGTTGCCATGATCGAAATCTTGAAAGTAATATCGATGAGTGAGAAATACTATTCTTATCTCATAATAGTCGTTCACGCGTTAGTATCAATAAGATAATTGTACGCACTATAGTGGCTAGGAATAGGAATCTCTCCTGTATATATAGAATAACTAAAATAGGCTAAATCTACCCACTATAGTAAGTTCATATACAGGACTTATAAACAAAACTCACATATGAGCAGTGCTTAACAACAAGCCCAATAATAATATTGATCACAATTTGAACTAAACAAAATATTCTAATAATTTTGACATCTAATTAATTTAAATTTTATAAATTTATAATATAATTTATGCTAATCCATATAAAAAATTCTAACATTTTCTCAGTTGAACGGCATAAGTCATATTACATTATTTCAATAAGAAAACAATTATCCAGATTAATCAAACAATATGTAGCCTCAACATTATGTCAAAATCGAGCTAGCATTCTCAACAACTTGTCCAAAATGAGACTACAAGCATCTCAACAATGCAAAAAATCATACTCAAACGAGTACTGATATCATACATGCACGATACTCATATCCTAGTAACCTAACAAAATATGGAATATGAGTAATGAGAAAACACATCAAAATTGCATGCTAATATATGATCAAGGAGCATTTCCTAATAAAATGACTCAAACATTTGTCCAAGATGCTTTTTGAGATTTAACAATCATCTTAGCACAATAACAAAATGAGACTTGGTTCAAAATGTCTCCACAATATGCCATAATACAAACAGATAAAATTGCGCAAATAATAATAATAATATTATATGACAACGATAATAATAGAAATATAATTGTTCAAGGTCTCTAGACATAATAATAAAATGAGGTCACAATAAAATACAAAACAAACTCTCACTAACTCAAAACATCAAAAGACCTCACTATACCCATAAGAGTTACATGATCAACAAAAACTTTAACAGCTAAACCTCTGGTTAAAGGATCTGCAATCATAAGTTCTGTAAGGATATGTTCAACACAAGTTAGAAACTCCTGAATCTTCTCTCTAACAAACATGTATGTTGTGTCAAAATGCTTCAAGCGCTTAAAACTCTTATTGATTTAAGAGAAGCACATTAGGTAGAGTTATCACAATACATAGTAAGAGGCCCCGATATGTCTTTTTAACACATAGTAGAAATAGTTGTAAGTGTCTGTTTAACACTTTTTCAAGAAACAACTCATCCTACCAACATAAAGATATACCCTGATGTGGACTTGTGCTCACTTGGACAACCACCATAATCAGAATCAGAATAGCCTATCACCTCAAGGTGATCTGATCTCCTATAGGTAAGTATATAATCTTTGGTATCCTGTAAATACCTCATAACTCATTTTGTAGCCTGCCAATGAGTAACACCAAGTTTGCTCAAGTATCTCCTAAGTACACTAACAACGAAAACAATATCAATACGTGTACAAATTTGAGCATACATAAGGTTGCAAACAACAGAAGCATATGGGATCTTTTCCATTTCAGCAACATCTTTATCATTTTGAGGATACTGGTATTAGGAGAAATTCTTGCCTAAACCATGGACACCTAGTTAGGTGCACCAAGCCAATTATGATTTAGTATTTTCATAGATAATTGTGTTACACAATTAATTTTACAAAAATCAATAAAAATACTAAGTCTTGAATGGTCTGGTGCACCCAACTATGGTGCCCATGGTTTAGGTAAGAATTTCTCCTAGTATTAGAGAGTCTTTCACCCTTTTGAAAGGGTGTAGCACAAGGATTACAATATTTCATATTAAATTTAGTCAGAATCCTTTCAATATAAGTTTTCTGAGACAAGCTAAGAATACCACAAGATCTATCACAGTGAATCTCAATGCCCAGTACAAAAGAGGCATCACCAAGATCTTCCATATCAGAGTGCGATGTCAACATCTGCTTAGTCTCATTTAGAAAATCAACATCATTACTAGTCAACAATATATCATCAACATATAAAATAAGAATGATGAATCTGCTCTCACTAAACTTCAGATAAATGCATTAGTCAATAGTATTTTCTTTAAAGCCAAGAGAACCAACAATATAATCAAATTTCAAGTACCATTGCCTAGAAGCCTGTTTCAATTCATAAATGGATTTTCTTAATTTACATATCATTTGATCTTTATCATCTTCAATAAAATCATCAGGTTGATCCATATACACATCCTCATACAATTCACCATTTAAGAAGGCGATTTTAACTTCCATTTAATGAAGCTCCAAATCAAAATGAAATTTAGTGGAAACCGGTGAGAAAGTCTCCTTATAATCAATGCCTTTCCTCTGGGTATATTCCTTAGCAACAAGCCTGGCCTTATACCTATCAATTTCACCTCTAGCATCACGTTTGGTCTTAAAGACCCATTTGCAACTAACAATTTTACAACCAGCATGCAACTCCACAATTTCCCAAACATTATTATTTCTCATAGAAGTCAACTCATCCTCCATAGCCACCAACTATTGTGTATTATCAGAACTAACCATGGCTTCTTGAAAGGAAATAAGATTAGAATCCTTAACTGAATTAAACTCATACTCCTGCAAGTACACAACATGATCTCTGAATCTAGTAGACTCAATGGATATAGGAACTCGCTCAGATCTTCTCAGTGGAACCACAACAACATCTGAAATTTGTACATTATTTTCGACTTGTTGAGGGACATCAACATTATCAACAGGATCAACAACATCATCATCATAGATCAAAGGAGATGACACTGTCCCTAGAAAGGGAACAACAGGAATACGGATGACAATATGCTTCTCTCCAAAATCAACAATACGCAGCTCCTGAGTTCCACCATTCTCTAAGTCCCCTTCAAAATAGTCAGCCTAATCGGATTCAATAACTCCAATAGTAAGAGAAGGACAATAAAACCTAGAACCCTTTGAGTCAATACAATAACCAATGAAGAAATCACTAATGGTTTTGGAATAAACTCAAACATGGAAATGCCTCAAAGTAGGTCGTTTGTCTGACATAAACTCATATAGAGTCTTCGGCACAAATTTACTTGACACATGATTCAATATATAAGCAGCAATCTTTAAGGCATCTCCCCACAAGAATTCTAGAAGAGAATCACTAAGCATACATCTCACCATATCCATAAGAGTACGGTTTCGCCTTTCTGCAACTCTATTTTATTACGGAATGTCAGACATGATGTACTGTGCCTTAATACCATAGTCCTGTAAGAACCTAGCAAAAGGTTCAGGATTTCTACCAGTTTCATCATACCTACCACAATACTCACCACACCTATCAGACCTCACACATTTGATCTACTTATTAAATTTCAATTCAACAACGACTTTGAATGTTTTAAAGACATCTAAAGAGTCAGATTTCTCACATAGAAAATCAATCCAACCGTATCTAGAGAAGTCATCAATAAAGGTGATAAAGTACTTAAAATCACCCATAGCAATAGGAGTAATGTACCCATAAATATCTGTATGAATTAACTATAGTATTCTTTAACTTCTGGTAACCCCACTCTGTCTGACTCCAGCTGTAAATTTCCTTTTTATACAATCAACACAAATATCAAAATAAAAGAAGTCCAAATTACGAAAAATATTCTCCTTGATCAACCTCTCCATTCTCTCCGTAGAAATGTGTCCTAAATGTTGTGTCACAACATAGAAGAGTTTTCAGCAACTCTATCACGCTTGTTCCCAACATTATTGATATCTGAATGTCATTGATTAATGGAAAGGGAATCAACATCCAACATGTATAGACCATTAGACAAAACTCCAGAACCAACAAGAGCAAAATCATAATATAAAGAAACCTTTTCATTATTAAAATGTAAAGAGTAGCCACAACTATCCAAAACAGAAACTAAAACCAAATTTCTTTTTATAGAAGGCACATAAACTATATCTTTCAAAACTAAAACATGTCCAGTACATAATTTTAAAGAAACCACTTCTATATGTTATACTTTGACTCAGCTCCTGATTTCCTACTGTGATTATCAACTCCCCTTCACTTGGTCTCCTACTGCTTCTGAATTCCTGCAATGAGTTTGTAACATGAATAGTTGCACACGTATCTAACCACCATGTATTTGAAGGAACAGCAACTAGATTTGATTTCAAACACACTAGAGTCAATGGGTTACTTTTCTTTTTCTCAAGCCAGCTCTTGAACTTTAAGCAATTATACTGTTTATGCCCATATATGTCACAAAACTTACAATTTCCATTAAACCGATACTTAGGCTTAACATCAAAAGACTCACTAGAACCAGAAAGATATCCAGACTTATGATTCCCTTTTCTCTTAAACTAGGGCTTATTGTTCTTCCCTTTAGCAAATTCCTTCTTCTTGTCACCATTCTTGTGAGAAGCAAACTGAACATTATGGGTCTTGCCCTTCTTCATGGTCTACTCCTCTTGAGTAAGAACAGATATAAGCTCATTAATACACCACTACTCTTTCTAGGCGTTGTAAGTAATTCTCAAAACATCAAAACTAGCCGAAAGAGACTCAAACACCTGTCATACCAAGAAGTCCTCTCCCAACTCCACTTTCATGAATCTCAACTTGTTGTACCAGTTTACAAGTTTCAAGACGTGTTTATGGACACCACTCACACCATCATATGTAGTCTTTGTCAATAAAGAGAGGTAGTAGGTCTTTTCAGTTTGATCAAACTTCTTGAATTTCTCACCAATAAACTTGAGAAACTCTTTAGCATTATTTGTTTCAAGAATGCTCTCTTTAATGGTTTTATCCATGCTATACTTCATGGTCATCAAACAGACTTTAATGAATTGAACTCACTTTTCATGTTTCTTCCTAACTACATTGGAAGATGCATTTGTGGGTCGTTGAGGCTCATCCTCAGTGAGAGAAGCATCAATATTAGAGACAGCAAGAAACAATTTCATAGAATCCACTCAGTCCTCATAATTAGTCCCATTTAATTTCGTTAAAACATTCATTTGCATTGATAAAGCTGAAAGAACAATACATTAACGGAAGATTTTGTCAAGTATATCAACATGTACAATATTTGAGCAAATAACCATAATAGAACTCTCCCATGCAATTGCAATCCCGCCTAATAGTCCCGAATTACAGCACATGAGTAGACTCCCACGGACATCAAAATCATGTCCCTAAAGCTAGTACCGAGAGGATACTGAGAAATTTAAGGACACAACCTTAATGTCTTTAACAAATCATCAGGAATCATATTAATGAAAACAAATTGATAGGGTAAGTGCAATATCAACACAATCCCCAATGTAACATTATTGACAAAATATCAACAAAATGATACTTCAACATAATTGATCTCACGAATGCAATCATGCAAAGTGCCCAAAAATAATACCATAATACTTTAAACAACAACTCTCAGAATCAAATTGCATAAATAACAACAAAATAATAGTTTTTTTAAAAAAATTACATATTTATTTATACACAAAATAACACCAAAAATTATTTCAGTGACCAAAACACATCAACTCTGAAAGTGCAGAATATATATCATGTCCAGAAACATCACAAATATGCATGAAAAATTTCAAGCCCAAAAGTGGAGAGTATCACATATTTTTAAAGGTTTAAAACTTTAGAAAATTACAAATAAATGATTACAACAATTTAAAAAATTAAAAAAATTCACTAAAATTAATAACTAGGCCTGTGGAACACAGAATAAAAAACATAAGTAAGAAATGACACTCCAAGACCTCGCTCTATCACACGAGTGGGGAAGACCAAGGGCAGACCATCATCTCCCTTACCCTTCTCCTGCAAAATGGGCGCGACCCAATTTATACGATAAGGGGTCGCAGTGGTTTTCTCTTTCGATTCTTCACCAAAATCCACGATCTTGGTGTTTCCAGATTCAGAAAAACAGACTCTACACTTCCCCTAAACTTGTTTTCAGGAAGAAAAAGCACAAAATTTCTGGGTTTTGAACGATATCGAAAAGCTCGTCGCGGGTTATTTTCAGAAAGTCCAAGTTGTTTATCAACCTTTTGGTATGATTTCTTATGTCTTTAGAATCAGAAATATGTAATCTACAATAACCCTAAATCAATTTCTTGAATTGATCATCCAAAAAGAATTGAATAATAAAATTTTATGTGTTCCATGGGTTTGAGCAAAATTATGTGCGAATTTACAACATTATAATGCAATATACATGTTTTTAGACTCCGGATAACCTGATTTACAAAAGCCCTAACTTGATTTTCAAAATTGATCTAAAAATAATTTTGAATTGAAAATCATATACGTTAGGTTTTTAGGTTTCTTCAATTTTAAACCTTATACAATTTTAGGTAAAACCATAAAATTGATAGTCATAATTAAGAATAAAACCGTTCTGATACCAATTATTAGGGTCATAAAAGGAGCCCAAAAACAGAGGAGATCTCTATCAATGGGCTAAGTGAGAAACCACAATAGTGCGACTAACTGGGGCTAAGCGAGAAAACACAATTGGTATCAGAGCCAATGGTTCGTTTTGGCCAAGTATTCGGATACAGTGGTTGGTGCTCGGGTTTGGCCCTAACCCATGCTGTGAAACACATTTCCAAGACTTAGGTCTTGGTTGGTAACCCTTTGAATACTTAGAATTGCTTTCGCTTGAGGGATACTAATGTTGGAACTCACACTTGAGGAGGAGAATGTTGAAAATTCAAGTATGAGTATTGAAGTCCCACATTGGTAAAGAATGGATTAAGTGAAGAGTATATAAGACGGAAGACCCATAAACTCATTGCCTTAAGGTTTTGGGTAAAGATGTGACGTCAGATCCATTATTGTGGTTTCTCGCTTGACGCTTAACTCATTAATAGAGATTTCGCTTAGTTTTGGGCTTCCTCTATAGCCCAACAAATTCTGCTGGGTTAAACTTAAAAATGACTTCAACAATGTAATTGGCGCTTGACAGATTAGTACAAACTGACCAAGTACCAAGTCTTCATGTTATTTATGTACTCAACCTAACTAAGAATTTAACATCATGGATTTTAATTGCTTAGTTCAAGTACTACAAAAGTGCTTTGGAAACATGAGTCATAGTATCACATCTGACATCAGAGTATATCAAGATGATATGAAATATCTCCATCTTATGAACAAACTCACATGATTGCTTATGGGAAAAAAGAGTCGCAGTGAAGGCAAACCCCCAACACTTAAAGAGCATAGTATTGTATACCTTAACGAACAGAGTTCGTAGAGTAAATATTCCAGGTGCATCTACGCCATTTAGGTAAGCCTTCACCTCCGGTATACCTGAACCGGTAGCAGCAGGTGCTATCAAAGCCGTGATTATAGAGGAAAAAAGCGTGAGACTCAAATTTGAAGCGAAAAAGACTACAAAGGCCAATTGAAACCTGTGAGAAATTTGTAAGCTTTATCAGCAACTTCACATGAAAAGAGTGTACATAAATAAAAGAATTCAACTTAAACCAAAAATATAAATTCTGAAAAGTAATCATAAAGTTTTTTGCTAATGTACTAGGAAATTTCTAAAATTCATTCTGATTCATCAAAACCCAAAAAAAAAAGAGTCAAATTTAAAATGTACTCACTACCTCCTCTCTAACATCATATTGGATGTGATGACGAACTTCACGCCAGCGAGATTCTCAACAGCGAGATTGTTGCAAAACCCGATAAGGCTAACGATCAAACCAATGAGAAAGCACAAGAGCCACTTCATAAATATGTACTGGAAAATCTGAAACTTTCTTCTGCTCCTCCAATCCTGCTTGAAGAACTCGTTCTCAAGAATCCTGCACACCCACAACAAAAAGGAGAAGACTTGAGAACTGGGTCATTAAAAAAATTCCATCTTTAGAGCAAAGGAAAAAAAAAATAAGAAACTGACTCGTAGTCAAGGCTCTCAATGGGGCAGACATTGGCGCCAACGATGGCAACCTGAGACGTGGAATTGACAATGGATCTTTGGGAAGAAAGCAAGGGTTGGCGCTCGGGGTCGCCTTTAATCAAGCGGTTTGTGGACATGGCTGAGGTGTTTGTTCAGTTGAGTGGCGAGTTGTTAAGCATGTGGGTTTGACCGTTTGAGGAAGAGGAAGCAAAGTTTGGATAGCCAAGAGTTAATATAGCGAAGGGAGATGAGAAAATAAATAATTTTTTTATTTTTTTGGGGTACAAAATAGATTTTTAATTCTCAAGCGAGATGGGCTAGGAAACGAAACGAGTGTTCACTGTTGTCCTGCAATAAAGGCTAAGCTACGAAAGTTCCAACAACAAGCAAGGCATCATGGAGGTAAGGTGGGAATGGGAACAGTTTGTTGTGCGGGTTTGGGTTTCTTACTACCTTTTTGGGTTTTTTTTTTTTTTTGCGATACTCATTGACGAGGATTGGTTCAAAGTTTAAAACGATTTAGATAAGATTGTGCACGTCTCAAATACGTAAGTTTACATTTCTTCTCAGTCGTTTCACTTTCGTTCCTCCTCGTGGAAATCTTCTCATACCTATGGACCACCCAAAAAATAGAGAGGAATGAATTCCCTATAAGTATACATATTCCAGATAATAAAGGGAATAAGAATAAAAGTTGGTAATATAGAATGCGAATCAACTTTAATTTTACAATTTGATTCGATTCGAAATAAATTAGCATGAAAAGTAATTTCTCAATTCAGTAGATTAGGCATAATATGTAAAATAAATAAATTGATATAATATAAACAGCCCTAATTAAAATAATAATAAACCTATTAATTTTTATATGTGATGCGCCCAATCTTTATTTTTGTATTAAAATGAGTGAGAAATACTTCTCCTATAATGAGTTTATTCTTATAAATGTTTTACTTTATGCATCTTAGTCTTCTAATTTTTAATGTTGCTATACTCCACATTCTTACAATGAGGCCATGGATGCCCTTGCAAGCCATGTTAAACATTATGAGTCTAATAGTTAGTTCGAGAGTCTTCCTAATTTATTGTTATTCGTGTTTTATTGATGATATTTTCAGGTTGAGATTTATTTTTCAATGCTTAATAAGAGGTTGGGGTGTTTGCGGTTCGATTTAAATCGATTTTTAGTAAAAAAAGTAATTGATCCAAACAAAATTATATACACTAGTTTGAATTAGATTAGATTAGATTAATTATATTTTAAAAACTAAATCAATTTACGGTTTGGATTGTATCAATTTAATTGATTTTTTATCAAAAAAAAAATTAAGTCTAAAATTTTGTATATTAAATGTAACTTAACCTATTAAGAAAATAAGAAATAAAAAATAAAGAATAGAAATATGTCATTTTACATATCTAAGATAATACTTAATTAGATAAAATAAGAGAAGTGTGTGAGAAATTTGAGTCATTATAATTAAAATATATAAATTTAATAATAAATAAATATATTATATAATATTAATTGATTTAGATAGGATTAGATCGGTTTTAAAAATTAAAATTAAAAACTGGTCTAATCTAATCAATTTTTAAAAAATCAAACTAAAACTATCCAAACTTATTTGGTTTAGATTAGATTTTGGTTTTTTATTTGGATTGGATTTGAATTCCCTTAATATGAGGAATTTTGATAATATTTTTAAAATATTTTTCTTTTATTATAATTAATATTATTATAATTGTAATGCTATGTTTAATGATATTAGGATAGTATTAATTTTAGCATTGTGTAAGATTTTTAAATTTCAAGATAATAATTAAATAAAAGTTAAGATTCCATTAAAAAAGATTATAAAACTATTCAACATATTGTTAATAAAAAAAAGTCTGAAGGAGAGAATATTTTATGTTAAAAGAATATAACTTATGTCATTTCATAAATTAATTAAAAATATATTAGGAAATATATATGGACTCATATTTCCAAAAATATAGTATTTCAATTTCATATTTTTTATGAAATAAAATTCCATTAAATTGTAAAATGAAATTCATAATAAGAATATTATTTTTTTAAATAAAATTTTAATCCCTATAATCTTTATTCATTTGAGTTATATATATATGGGGATGAATCAATTTATATTGATGTAAATCGAAGTTACTCTCATAACATTGAATAATTTTTTATTGAAAAATTTTATCATTAAATCTATCATTGGATTGAAAGTTTTTATCATATAAATTATATTTATAAAATTTTACATTAATCTAATATCATTTAGTAGTTTATTTATATATGTTAAGATTAACGTAATATATACTTTTGAAATATATGAAAATAAGAACCACTTGATTACATTCTTATCAATATTTTATTTTTTTGATATTTGACACAAATGATCAATGTATTGGATAGTTATAATTTAATAGTTTGATCAATAAAAATTACATTTTATAAAAAATTATTGAGTGGTATAAGAATAACTTTGATTTACACCGATATAACTTAATCACTCTTATATATATATATATATATATATATATATATATATATATATATATATATATATTCTCTCATTTATAGTTTGATCACTACTGTTAAAGTATTTGTCACTTATTTATATTTTAGTTCCTATGCTCTCTACTCTTCAAGGTATTTTTCTCTATTTTCTATGAATAATTAATACATATAGTTTTAAATTATTAAAGTGTTGTCTTGAAAGATCAAAACTCAAATAAATAAAAATATAAAAACTGATTAAGAAAATAAATTAAAAGAACCAAAATATAAATTAATAAAAACTACGAAGGCTAAAATTTTATTTAAACAAATTTTTTATAACAAACTTAAAAATCCTTTAAGTTTATAAATAAATATGAGTATGAAATCTATACTATTATATAAAAGGGATTTCTCAATTTGGTGTCTAATTTTTGTTGTTCCAAAACTATCATTATTAATTATATATTTAAAAATTTAAAGATAAATATAATGAGAATAAAATTGTAATTATATTTTACTACTTATTTAAAATTTTAAATATATAAAATATAATATTATAATTACACTTTATAACTTATTTAAATATTTCAATATAAATTCAATCAGTAATCTTTTAGAATTCAATCTTCAATTAGCGAATTGAAATATAGAATTTTAATTTTAATTTTAATTATTTTAGAATTAAAATTGGTTCATAATTTTAAATTTTATATTTGAAATTGTTAAAAAATTAAGATAAGAAATTGTAATTTTAAATTCAATTATAATTTTATTGTTTAGAGGTTTGATATTAAACATTAAAAAATTATTTAAAAATTTAAAACTAATAAAAATATTAATATAATAATATTTTATAATATAATAGTCATTTAATTTTTATATAAATATAAAATCTTAATAAATATGATTGTTCATAAATAAATATATAGAGAGACAGAAAAAGAGTTTAATTTTTAAATTATGAAATTGATAATTCTTAAGGTATAGACTAAAAATTGAAAAAAATTAATTTAGTTATTTTTTAATTTCATGAAATTAATTTATGAAATTTTAATTTTAATTTTAAATAATATTTCAAACATAAAAATTAGAATTAAGAAATTTAATTCTAATTTTAAAATTTAATTTTATGCTCAATTTTAAGAACCAAATAAATACTAAAAAAAATTTAAAAGGAGAATTCAAACAATTTTCACCGTTATCTATTTTTTAACTTAACAAAAGTAAAAGAAATACGAATTGGAGTTATATGACTCAAAGTGAAAAATTTATCATGTGCAATAACATCATCACCTTTTATAAATTGAAGTAGGGAACACAACCGGATCCAACTGTCAATCAATAATAATTCAGTAATTTGGCATCCACTTGTTGTTTGGACCGCTTCAACCTTACCGGTTGAAATTAATTACCATTTGTAGAAATTAGGATGTTTTTGGATTGGAATAGATCATTTTTTAGAAGGAAAATCAATTAATCTAATTTAATTAGTTTTCTCCTATTATTATTCTATGGTTTATTTTAAAATTTAAAATTGATCAAATTCAATTTAATTTAAATTGGTTTAGATTGAATTAGTTTTTGAATTTTTTGTTAATTTTTTTAAAACACATAAATCTCATTTCATCAAATTACAATAAATACATGACCAAATTAACTAGCAAATATCTCATGTATTGTACGAATATTTTAAATTCAGATAACATCTAAATAAATATAGATTAAAAGATAAAAGATGTTTAATTTTTTTAAAATCATGTGCATAAGCAATTTATTTAGATAGAACATAAAAATATAGATTAAAAAAGAAAAAAATTTAAAATTATAAAAGAGATATATTTAATTAATTAAAAAGATAATTTAATTTAAAATTTAAAAGAAAAAAATTTAAATGACATATTTTATTCTTTGAGAAAGAGAATAAGTAATTCTCAAGAAATTGTACTCAAATTTATTATATAAAGATAAATTCAGCAAAATGTATTAAAATACAACTCCAAAATTCCAATACAAGTCTAAATTAAATTTTAATCTCATAATATATGTTCATATCCAATGTCAAAATTACGAAATTAGAGAGGAAATCAATATTGACTTGAGGTATAATAGTAAAATTCCTAAATAAACTATAAAATTATAGAGGGAATTTGGTTTAGCTTATGATATATTGGTAAAGTTCCTAAATAAGTATTTGTAATATAGTAATTTTCTAGAAAAAATATGATTATAAAAAATATATATAAATTTTTTTTAAATTTTGATTGAAATGAATCGATTTTCAAAATTAAAGTGAAAATCTGATCAAATTCAAAAAAAAAATTTGGTTTTTAATCTTTTCAATTTTTTGATTTTTTAATTTATTCAACTTTTGATTTTTTAGACTGATTTTTTTTATTTTGATTGGATTGCTTTAGTTTTGAACACCTCTAATAAAATTAATCATAACGAATAATAAGTTGAAAAAATAATTAAAAAATAAACAGGAATCACATATTAAAACACATTATTTTCACAACTTTTTGCACAAGTTCTGTGTCAGAGAAATTATAACATAAACCTATAACTCTTAAGCTAGATACACTTGATTAACTACATCATTAATTAATAAAATTATTATAATTAATTAATAATTAATTGTCATAATTTATCATAATTAATAATATAATTAGTTTATAATTTTTCAATAAGAAAAAAGCAATCTTATTAAGACTGTATTAGACTTCAAGGGATGCGCTAGTAAAAGACTAAAAGTAACATTGAGTGGTTTGTCTAGACGTTAAAATTAGAATAATATTACACACATATTTACAATGTTTATTATTTAATGAGGTGATATACGCACTACTAATTTACACCAAATATTATTCTTAAAATTAAACTATATTAATATGCTTCTTATGATGTTAAATGGACAAATCCTTATCATTTTTTCCTGACAGATAATAGATGCACAGAAATTTTAAGCTAAGTATAAATTAATGGATATAAATTTCTTAATCACTTATTCAATGTTTTGTACAGGGTTGTGAGCATGTATCTAACATTTTTTTTTCATTTATTCTTTTGGATATGGGAAATGTTTTGCATATAATTTTTATATGTACACTATATTTATATTATATATTAATATATAAAAAATCAAATTAATTTATGTATAATTATTATATTTTTATAAAATATAAAATATATTTGTAAATAAACTAAAAAAAAATTAGACGTATGAAAAAACAATGGGACTGTTTGGATATTGTTCACTTCCTCGCATCCTACGCTCAACCCTGCAGGCAGGACAATCTTGTCTGTAACTGACAGGGGATTGTGAAGGTAACCAAACAACAAGCCATGACATCCACGATTATGCGCTGGAAGCTTCATTCGCCGGCGATGCACATGAGAGTCGGTAATCAAGTAGCAGTTGAACTGACAAATAATTTAGCATAGGATCCATTAGTACAATAATTACATCGAATATGATTTTTTTTAAATAATTTTTTTAAAAGTAAATAAATAAAAATATATTTATTATTAAATTTTAATAAATTAAAATTATTATATATTTTAAATTAAATAAAAAATAAATATATTTTTATTTTCTTACTTTAAAAATATGTTTACTTTAAATGAACTTTTTTCAATGGTACTGATTTTCAGCTTGGTGGCCTTACCTGGCTTTTTCATCTATCAGATTATCACAGAACAAGAAGACAGTCCAAAGAATTGGGTCCCCAGAAGTTCAAAAAGAACTGCATCATGTGCAGATAATGATGTTGGTTTTAATTAAAGTCCTTTTTTTAATATTTTATTACAAAAAAATTTATTTTCAATGGTTAAAATTATTTATATAACAACAATTAAATTTTTTTTCATTAGGAGTTAAAATTATTTATAGTTTAAAAAAAAATTGCTGAAAATCCTTATCCCATTACATCAGTATAAAGATCGTAACCTTGCATTCACCCAAGAGATTGATAGAAATATAAAATAATTTATAAACTTTTACGTAATAAAAACTGTGTGATATCATATATGGGATGGAAACATATATGCAATTAACTTTATCCAAAGTTTTAAGGAATTGATCATGATCTCATATAAGCCTTGTCTTCCGTGGCTGCGATTCCTGTCTCGTAGTGATTGATCTAACATTCCAATATCACAATAATCACAATTTATACCACATAAAAAAAAATAAAAAAAATCACAATTTATCTTCACTGGCCTTATATGATTTGCATCCCACGTGATTCTTATAATAATAAAATATGAATCTCAATTAACAAAGAAGATGGATTAAAGTGATAAACAACGTGATTTCATGTAATAAGAACATAAATTTAAATTTTAATAAGGAAATTATTGTAAAAATTACATAATTTTTATACTCTTGTGATTAAATAAAAATTAATATTTTATTATAAAAATAAGCTAAACTTATGAAAATACATTTTGTTTTAAGAAAAATATATGAATCCCAATTTGTTCATGTATTCTTTTTTTTATACCTTATATACTATTATGGTTTCTTTTGGTGGTGGACAGGCACTTGGTCACTGACAACGAGGTTCACGAGAAATTTTATAACACTAAATCAAAGAGTTAGACTAAATAAAGAGTTAGATTATTCAACTAATTTTTATATGTCTTATTTTTTTAATTTACGTATAAATTTATTTTATATCTCATAAAAATATTATAATTATATATAACATAATTTAATATTTTTCTCATATCAACAAAAATTAAACATACAATAAAAATATAAATGTTAAACAAAAATCATCTCCCCCAAATAAAAGCCAATGAATCACCAAAAGATGCAACCTTTGAAATTTGAATCCCATGATCCCAATCACGCGATATTTTATTTTATTGGTAAAATATATTTTATTTTTAACATTAATTTTACGTCATTTTAAGAGTGCACAAGTATATTATAAAAATGTACCAAAAAACTATTATAAAATGAATTTTTAATTGTAATACATTATTAATATAAAATTTGTTATACTATTAACTAATTATAAATTATCACATTAATAAAAATATTTAACTTTCATAATAATTACTTTAAAAGTTATACATATAACAGTAATATATGATTATTTAAAAGTGTAAAAAAAAATTAGACTGATAGTATATAAAAACTAAACTCTTATAAAATTCATTATTTTTATATATATAGAGTATTTGATTTTAATTTAAGCAAATGTTTAAGTTTTCTTTTTTAATTTAATCAACTTATAAAGTGCAAAATATACATCCCTGATCTCTAGTTTCTCTCCCATTCCAACTTATAAATGATTTTCAGAATTGGATAACCAACCAACCCGTTTGAATTGTACATAGTTCACAAAGTTAAACTGATTTTTTTAAATAATATTTTAAAAAATATATATTTAATACTTTTTCAAGACTTTAATTATTTGGTTCTAATTTATAACTAAAGTTCATTATTTAAAATTCTTTGTCTAATGTAGGATAAATATGAGTTTGCAATACAATAAAAATTTGCTTCATTTTATAACGAAAATCTTTACATCTTATCATTTTACTTATTCTACTTGAAACTAATATATGATATAAAATTATACAAGTGTTAATATAGTACTTTCACTTTAATATTAATTTACATAATAAATAAATTTAATTATGCTAATAATATATTTTAATATTTTTTATATTATTTATACAATTAATATATGTATATTATATTTTTATTATATATTATTATATATTTATATAATATTTATGTATATATAAAAAAACTCTGAATCAATCTCAATGTGAACCTCAAATTTTAACTCTCTTTTTTTTTTCTGGTTAAATGCCGAATCCAATTATGCAAACATTACTCATAACCCTACAACCTGTAATAACTTACAACATTAATGGCTCCGGTTAAAATATTCACAATCAATCAATCATTATCCACATATTTTCAATAACTTAATTTATTGAAAAGAGAACTGTTTTATGTATATTAAAATATACATATTATATTTATATTGTATGTTAATGTGAGTAGAGATAGAAACAGATCAGGTCAGGTCAGACTTTATCCTAAATAGGTCAGACTTGTGTTATAAATACCTGACTGAGTCTGGCTTGTTATCTATTAAAGGCTTTTTTTTGGGTCTGACCTGACTTGTTTAGAAACCTAATTTATATTAAGGTCTCTAAATAGGCTAGTAGGCCAAGGCCTTCATACAAGTCTCAAATAGGCCTAAGCCTTTAAACAGACCTTAAAATATTATTGGAAAAAAAAAATCATACAAGTACAACTCTTGTTTCTAAATACCATTATTAATCAATTATTATACTAAATAAAATATCATTACATAATTAAATCATGCACAACCAAAGCACACAAAATTCATCAAATTCAAATACTTCTTTCAAGTCACTTGAGCATATAAAAAATGGGACTCTTTCAAGCATATAAAACACCTCTTTCAAATTTGTTCTCACATCACATTCATAACCAATTGATCATCACAACATCATAATCTCAAGATCAATAATACATCTCAATAATGACAAATCTAAACTATCCAATTATCACATGATTAAGGGTGTGTTTGGGATAGCTGCAAAAATTTGATTATGCTTAGTAATCGATTATTGTATAAAAGCTTTTTGTTATAATCGATTATAATTGATTTATTTTTATGTTTGGATACATTAGCTATAAAGCGATCTTAAGTTAATCTGATTCGTTTGGATGATATAAAAAAGAATCACTTTTATGCATTAAATTACTAAAATAGGTATAGAATGATTAAAAAAATTATTTGATTGAGGATAAAATAGTATTTACATATCAAAATGTAAGAAATAATCTATAAGCTAAAATCATAAGCTTCAAACTTCAGCATTATAAAAATCAGCTTTAAAAAGCTTTTATTTTACATTGAATTTAGTGTAAAAGTTGAAGTTAATTTTACCAAACATGATTATCTAATTATCTAACATGCTTTTTTTCCCAAAAAACTAAGCGAAGCTCTACCAAACATGCACTAAATTTAACAACACAACACAATAACTCAATCTAAATAGCAAAATACAATCTACCAATAAAGTGTCAACGTGCAACCAGCCAACCAACCAACTAACAAAGTGTCAAATCTTTAAGGTGATCTATTCTTCTTGTTCAAACACCTTGAAAAAATAAATTAATTATATTATTAGATCATAACACAATTTAACAACTACAAGAAAAAAGAAGTATAATTTTAATATCTAAAATTTGTACATTTTGCTGTCTCTTCAAATTATACTTATTGCGAAGCCAATCCCCACCACAAATGAGTACTTCAATAGATTCTTCATTCAATTTAGAATGAAATTCATCAATAACTCTTCCTCCAACACTATATGTGAACTCTGATGGTACTGTTGAGACTGGAATAGCTAGAATGTCAGCAGTCATCTTCGATAAAATTTTATATTTTAAGCTATTATTTTTCCACCATTCCAAGGCATTGAAGGAGTTAGAATTGTCATCAGGAATATAAAGACCCTCCTCAAGATTTATTGGGAGAATTGTTTGTTTTTCAAGAACAATACTCATGATTTGGTCAAATCTAGTGACAATTAAAGAACTAGGCACATTGGTAGAAGAGTTGTTGTCACTACTATCAACTTCACCGCTAGCACTAGCAGATGTCTCTTCCTTACTGAAGTCAACATACTCATCATATAATATTTTCAATGCATTCATCATCATATCCACATTCTCTTTAGCCACATAATCTGGTTCATATATCAATGGAAAAATAATAATTAACAACATAGAATTTACACTTAGGATCCAAAACACTTGCAATGGCCTTTAACATATTGCACTCCCCCCAATATTTATCAAATTTTGCTTTCATTGGGGCTGCCATTTCTCTCATGAAGTAATTATCATCCTCTGCGACTTTATCAATTACTCGTTTCACCCTTCAAACTTCAGACATGCACAATTTCTCCCATTTTGAAATGAATTTCTTTCACATTACACAAACAGACATTAGGGGTGGAAACAGGTTAGATCAGGTCAGGCTTTGCCTTAAACAGGCCTGGCCTGTATCTCAATTATAAGGTCTGAGTCTGGCCTATGAGCCTGTAATAGGTCGATTTTTAAGGCCTAGCCTGGCCTTTTTAAAAGCCTAGCCTGGCTTGAAAGTTTATTTAAATGCCTACTTTGCAATGAGACCTTTAAATAGGCTAATAGGCCTACTTTTAAATAGGCCAACAAACTTTTACATAGATTAACAGGCCTATTTTTAAATAGGTCAACATGTCTTACATAGGCTAACAGACCTACATTTAAATAAGTCAATATGTCTTTACATAAGCTAATAGGCCTAAGCCTTGAAATAAGCCAATGAGTCTACTCAAAGCCAATAGGTCTTTATTATAATTTAACACTCACCTTCTAATTTTATAGATGCTTACTACTTTCTTACTCTAGTCTTTGGTCGATGTGGGACTTAGAGATATATCAAATTGCTCACTTTCTTACTCTAGTCTTTCAAGTCTCACATCCACCAAAGATCAGAGTAAGAAAATAGTGAGCATCTATAAAAGTAAGGGGTGAGTGTTATAGATATTCACTACTTTCTTACTCTAATATTTGGTCGATGTGGGACTTGAAGATATACCAAGTTGCTTACTTTCTTACTCTAATCTTTCAAGTCCCACATCGATCAAAGATCAAAGCAAGAAAGTAGTGAGCATCTATAAAAATAAGGAGTGAGTGTTAACTTATTATTTTTATTCTAATAAATATATTATGTTAAATATATTAATAAATATGTTATTTCTATTCTAATTTACTAACTTAAGTTTTAATTATTGACTTTTATTAAAATATTAATTAAAAAATATATTAATATATTATAATAAATTAATAATTATAACTATAATTTATAATTATTATAATAATATATATTATATTATATATAATTAAATATAATGGCCTACTACCAGTGCTTAAAAGACCTATTAGATGGCCTGAGGCCTGACCTTTTTAGTTAAACAGGCTTTTAAAAAAGTATTGGTCTAACTTGTTTAGTAAACATGTTAGGCCAAACCAGGCCTCAGGTAGGCCAGGTCATAGGCCCCTAACGGGCAGCCTGACCTATTTCCACTCCTAACAGACATGTTCTCTTGAAGCCCTTGAACAGATAAAAAATTCCAAGTCCATCAGTGATTTCAAATGCAACGACACTAGCCAACTACTTTATCACAAAATAACATTAAGCACAAAAACCACCAAAAGCAACAAATCAGATCATTTCAAATCTAATCTAATAAAATAACAATCAGTTCTAATAAGGTGGTTAAAACTTTTTAACACACACACACACACACACACATATATATATATATATATATGATCAATAATTTCTTACCTGGTAGAAATCAGCATTGGACAATATGAGAAACTGCTCCTTGATAGGCTCGCAACCTTCGGAGGATGATAGTTGCTTGGGCGCAGATCAACACAGACAGGGGGGGATAGATACAGATCGACACAGAAGGAGTCCTTGGGTTGGAGAGGGACCGGTCACGAAGGGCGTGCAGCCACGCGTGGAGGAGTTCGGTGAGCGACTAAGAGAACGTGGAGGAGAAGAGAGGAGCGACTGAGTTCTACATAAATGAAGAAGTGAAATGAAGAAGCCTGAGAAGTGGATCTTTAGAGGAGTTAAAAAATGATATAATTTAAATATAAAACTATAAAATATGTAATTATAAGTATAATAACTAAGCATAGCTTAGTGGTAAGTGAAGTGCTTATATCACCACTTAGTATCAAGATTAATTATTGGTATAAGCATAATCTCAATTTTTTTGAATATATTTATAAATAAGTATAAACAAACCGGCCTAATAGGTTTAACAAGCTTTATTAAGAGGTCAGACTTGACCTATTAAATGAAACAAACTTTTTTAAAAGCCTGAACTTAATTCATTTTCTAAACAAGTCGTGATCAAAACAATTTTTACTGTGTCCCTAACAAGTCGACTGATCTATTTTTATCCTTAATTGTGATAAAGATATTAAATTATCTTATATGTGACTGTGGTATTTTTGTGATATATAGAATAATTTTATGAGTGAGTTGAATAAAGTTAAACGATTTTAATTATATGAATAACTAGATTATATTAAAAATGAGAGAAATATTTATTTATTATGTAATTAAATATTAATAAAGATTGTGACAGTCAAAGATAATACAAGAAGTTTATAAAAAATACTTTAATTATAATATGAATATTTTATTATTTATATTAGTTTTTAAATAATATAATTATATTATAATTAATATATAACTATAAAATTGTGAGGCCAGCAATGCCCTTAGTGATCTTACCATCTGGCCGGTCGTGTTGATTAGACATGTACGTGTTTATAATTATGAGTGGGGAAGGGCATATGCATTATGGTTGATCTACGTTACTGTCCATTTCAATTTCAGTGTTAAAGTAGGTATAGATTATTGAAGTTAGATGGAGGAGCCAGCCAAACTACAGACTTCAGACATGCATAATTTCTCTCATTTTGAATTGAATTTCTTTCACATTACGCAGATAAATATGCTTTCTTAAAGGCCTTTAACAGATTAAGAATTTTAAGTCCACCAGTGATTTCAACTACATCGACAATAGCCAATTGTATTATCACAAAATAATATTAAGCACAAAAACTAGTAAAAATAATAGATCAGAAAATTTCAAATCTAATCTAATAAAATAACAATCAATTCTAATAAGGTGGTTAAAACTTTTTAATATATATATATATGATTAATATTTTTTTGCCAGATAAAAATCAATGTAGAACAAAATGAGAAACTGCTCCTTGATAGGCTCGCAACCTTCAAAGGACGGTCGTTGCTTGGTTGCAGATCGACACAAACAAGGGGGGATGGATAGATCGACACAAAAGGAGTCTTTGGGTAGGAGAGGGACTGATCACGAAGGGTGTGCAGTCGCGCGTGGAGGAGTTCGGTGAACTACTGAGCGTGCGTGGAGGAAAGGAGAGGAGCGACTGAGTTCTACAGAAATGAAAAATTAAAATGAAGAGGCCTGAGAAGTGAATCTGTATAGGAGTTTAAAAAATGATATAATTTAAATATAAAACTATAAAATATGTAACCATAAGTATAATAACTAAGTATAGCTTAGTGGTAAGTGGAGTGTTTATATCACCACTTGGTACCAAGTTCAATTATTGATATAAGTATAATCTCAAATTTTTAAATATATTTATAAATAAGTATAAATAGGTCGGTCTAATAGGTCTAACAAGTTTTGTTGAGGAGATCAAATCTGACCTACTAAATGAAACAGACTTTTTTTTAAAAAGTCGAGTTTAGTTCATTTTCTAAATAGGTGGATCGACCTAAAATAGCAGTCAAAGCACAGTCTAAACAAGTCGACTGACCTATTTACATCTTTAAATGTAAAAAGATATTAAATTATTTTGTATGTGATTGTAATATTTTTATAATATATAAAATAAATTTATGAGTAAGTTAAATAAAATTAAATATATTTTAATTAGATGAATAACGAGATTATATTAAAAATGATAAAAATATTTATAGTAATTAAATATTAATAAAGATTGTGAAAGTCAAAGATAATACTAGAAGTTTATAAAAATACTTTAATTAGAATATGAATATTTTATTATTTATATTATTTTTTAAATAATTTTATTATATTATAATTAATATATAACTATAAAATTGTGAGGCCAGCAATGCCCTTAGTGGTCTTACCATCTGGCCGGTCATGTTGATTGGACATGTACGTGTTTATAATTATGGGTGGGGAAGGGGATAGGCATGATCGTTGATCTACGTTACTGTGCTATTTCAATTTCAGTGTTAAAGTAGGTATAGATTATTGAAGTTTGATGGAGGAGCCAGCCAGCCAGGCACCATAATAAGGTAATAAACCATCACCTGCATTCTGCTTCAGCAGCAGATGCATGATGGATGGACGATAAGGTGAACAACGTGGCATTCGGTACTTACGTCTTTGGGATGAGAAATTCATAGGTTATTCCAGAGTAGGAGATTTTTCCTATTCTTCTAGTTACATATTTTTCTTATTATATATTGTTAAATGTGTGTCATATATCAGTTTGTGAGGCCCATTATTATTATTTACTTAAATTATATTTTTAATATTATAATTAATGTAATACATATTTTATATATAAAATAGAATTTTATTCTTAAGCACTTTAAGGATTTTTCATTTTGGAATATTGAGACAATCAAAGTTGAGAGAAATTCTTATTCTTATGTGTTAAATAAAAAAATAATATTATTTTACATTATTTAATATATATCACATTAGGTATAACATTAAATATATCTTTTATTTGTTATTTGCCATGTGAATGTTCAGAGACTTTAGGTTATTGACCGAAAAACCATTGAGAATTTGCTAGCTCATAACGCTATATCTATTAGGATTTAGGAGCATGTTTATTTGTCATTTTATCAAACGTAATACACTGCTTTCATCCAATTTGAACGGCTAAGATTTTCTGCACTAAGTGTCCGTTTGGTTTCTGGAATTGAGCATGGAATTAGAGTTTAGAATTGGAATTGGACCTCTTAATTCTAATTTTTATGTTTGGAATACTATTTAAATTGTAATTCCATAAACTAATTCCAATAATTGAAAAATAACTAAGTTTCTTTCTCAATTCTTAACCTATACCATAAGAATTATCAATTTATAGTTTAAAAATTAAACTTTCTCTCTCTCTCTTTCTCTCTCCACATTTATTTATGAATAATCATATTTATTGAAATTTTATATTTATATAAAAAATTATTTATATTTTTATATAAAAATTATTATAATAGCTATTTATTTTTTATAAAAAAATTCATGAAAATTTTTTTATGAAAAAAATGATTATTATATTATAAAAATATTATTGTATGAATATTTTTATTAATTTTATTTTTGTAAATAATTTTTTAATATTTTAGATAATATCTTTAAACAATAAAATTATAATGAATTTAATTACAATTTCTTATCTTAATTTTTCGACAACTCCAAACATAATTTAAGATTTCTGACTAATTTTAATTTAAAAGAATTGGAATTGAAATTAAAATTTTATGTTTCAATTCCAATTCCGCTATCCAAACGGACCCTAAATGAATTTATAACTCGTCAGATGGAAATCGCCCGAACTCATAGGAATTTAAGGGGGGCGAACAAGGCCCTGCACCCCACTCCCCCCGCCCCCCGCCAACTGGAATTTATTTTAGGAATTAATAGTTTAAATTTTTTATAAGACAAAACTACGTGTATCATTAAACATTGGCTATATAATTTTAATTCTTTTTTCTTCCCATTTTTAACCTTTATATAATATACTCACCAAACTTCTCTTTTTTAATTTCATTCTTCTCTATTTTAAAATCTATATATATAAAGATTTCATTTTGTAATCATTTTTGTCTATAAATCATGATGTTAAAGATACCGATTAATGTAAAACATTTAATGTCCAATATTAATTTTATTATTCTTTTTTTTACTCTTTTCACAAAGTTTTATATAAAATTAAATTGAAGAAATGCTTATTACACACATTTTGATGCACATCTCCCACATCCATGCGTAGGTACAAAAATCAGTATATATGTGTGTAAAAATCTAAATGGGATCCACTAAAATTAAATAGTAAAAAGTGTGTAAATGTGAAATGATATTTTTATAAGTGTGTGTAAGTAGTTGTACTCATAAATTTATATAAACTAATTTTTTTATATTAATATGATATTAAGATGAAACTATTTTAATACTCTTACTCAATATTTTATTAATTTTTTTAATTATTAAATTAAGAAAATATTGAATATATTTTATGTTTTCAATATATTAGATACATATACTTTTTCATTTAATACTTTTTTCATTTAGTATTAGATGATTATTATGAAGAATTTGTAGAAAGATATAAATTACTCTTTTAATAAATACAATATGCAAATATAACATTGACAAAATAAATTAAATTTATATTATTAAGTTAATTTTTAAAAAAATAATTATTAAGTGTAATACACTTATTAAGAATCTTTTGTCGAAAGAAGAAAAGAAATTTGTTGCTACATAAAAGAACGAAATATTTAGGGTTAACATCTTTTATTTATATATAAAAAGTATAATAAATTTGTGTTGTTCTAGGGTTTACTTTTCCTCGTAAACGAAGAGTATTTAAAATATTATATTTAAGTGTTTTAATTAATTACTTTCAAATTTTCAATAACATTAAGCATTTTAAATTTTTTAAGCAACTATCTTAATTACTTTTGATTTTTTCTAAATATTACAATTCTTATACAACTCTCTTAACTAAATTTTCATTATAGCTTTCAACAATATTAAGTGTTTTTAAATTTCCTAAACAACTATCTTAATCACCTTTGATTTTTTCCAAGCCTTATATTTTCTATACAACTCTCTTAATTATATATTCACTATAATTTTCACTTACTTAATATTTAATTTCCACACACATAATATTTAAGGGATAATTTAAATAATTCATGTGAAAATATTTTTTAAGTTTTTATTTATTTAAAGATTGAATTTATACAAAACTAAAATTGTAAGAACTTTCATAATAAAATTTGGTGATTCTTTCATCCAAATACTATACTCACAAACCTTAGCATATTTAGCTAAGTAATCAACTATCATACCTTTTTATATATTTTATTTATTTATTTATTTATAACAGAGGAATATCTTGATGTAACTCTAGAGTTGTCTTATAGTTTACTTTCCCTCCTAATTTAAGATTAATTTGATAATATTCCTTAATTTTTGTTATTTATTAATTTAATTATTTCTAAAATTTAGGTTTCCATTAATTAGATTTTAAGTGTATTCTATGTCCTATAAAAATAACTCTTAATTATTTATAATAGTTTCACTCATCCCACTCAATAACTTTAAAATTTTTTCAAATTCCTATGAAGCACTCCTAATTGCTATTATCCTAGGACAACTTTTCCTACCCAATTTGAGAGTGTCTTTGTTACTTTACAATTCTTTATCAATGAAAAAAATTGATTTTGCTTATTTAAATTTTCATAATTAGTTTTAAATTTTATTATATTTTCTATATGACTTTTAATTGTTTTTGTTACACTATACCTCTCTCCTATGAAATTGTAATAAAAAAAAATCTTCTTCCCTGTTTACACTATATCTCTCTCCTCTTTGATTTTGCTCAAAAGAAGACGTTGTTTTCCCTCTAATCCATCTGTAAGTATTTCAAATGCTGATTCATTTGATTTTCGGTTCTTTTTACTTTGTAGGTTTTCTATATTATTTAATTAGTGGACACAATAGAAAAATAAAGAATGTAAAAAAGGTAAAGGCTTTAGTTGAATTGAGACTAGGATCTCTATGATGGAACTTGAGTTTAGAATCAAATCTTATAAGGTATGTTTCTTTTTGTTGAGTCATATTGTTGTTAAATTAACATGCTTTTGTATGTTTATTTTTGCTCTTTTTTGTGCATCGCGTTGGCAACGATAATGAGTGGTGCAATGGTTGAAGTGTTCGTGGGTGGTACTAGTTGTTGGTTGGTCATGATGACTTGATGGCGGTGATGATGGTGCTCTACGGTAGTCGACTATTCTCTGGCATGAGATTTCCAAATTTGGTCATTGGGTCATATTGTTATTAATTCATTAATTTTTTAAGTTTATTCCATTTTTTATTTCAATGCTTGATACATTTTAAGAATAATTAACTAAGTATAAGAAATAAATTATTACTCTAATTTTATTGTAACAATTATTTCTATCAACCCTTGTTATTATTTTCTTTTTTATTTCAAAATAACTCAAAAGGAAATAATGCAGTCTAGTTCAAATTCAGGAGGAATATTTAGTTTGTAATCAAATGAAAAAAGCATTTGTGACATTGGGATTATTATTACATAGGCTACTAATTTGATATTGGTTGTTACAAAAGGCCATTCATTTTTTTGGTTTATTGTTTTATATTTTGAATAAACTCTATTTTCATTTTAGTCATTACAATTTAATTTTATTCATAACAGTAATTTAAATGTTTTTACATTATTAGAAAAATTAATTAACTAATATTTTGTTACAATATTTTTAGAGTAAAATGTTGCATTATGAAATTAATGATTTAATTTCATGATTCTGAACATAAATTCTTTTAAGATTTCAGTTTCTTTCATTTTGATTTTCTCATCCATAAAATTGATATAATTTAATATGTTATTTGCTCATTAAAAAAAGGCTATTGCTCATAATATATATATATATATATATATATATATATATATGTTATATATATATATATATATATAGTTATATATATATGTTATTCATTATAAATATATTTAACATCAACTACTGGTTTATAATCATTTCTCAAAATTATATAATAATATTTTTTGTTATTAATAATTTCTCACTATATTTCACTTTGTCAAAATGATATTTTGACATTTACATAGATTTCAAAGTTTTAAAATAGTGATTATATTTGAATATATTGCAACATGTAATTCTAAACTGAAAGTGATTATTAGATAAAATATTTTTCTAAGTAAGGATTCTAGGATTCAAATCCATGATATTACTGGTAAAGTTTGTTTTGGATTGCAATCTATTTTTCTTACAATCAATCATCATTGGAAATATAGTAACTATATGATACACTAAATAAATACACAATCAACATAAATATGATTAGTGGATAATTTAAAATAAATAAGTAGAAAAATTATTTAACTTATATTATCAATAAAATTTTTTATGTTTGGCATGCAATACACGGGTAGAATTACTAGTGTAAAATATAAATATCACAACTTCAAGTCTTTTATTGATACATCTTTTTTTTTTTTTTCTAAATTGGTCTCTGCATAAACACATGTATGCTTTTAAGGAAATGTGAAACAAGCATACTATATATCAATAAAGTTTCTTTCTCGAGATGAGTTTGTATGAATTTTTGTTTTTCAAAAGCTCAAACAATGCAGTACCCAAAATCATTACTTCATTTTTGTTTCATTTTCTTAGAGTAAATTTAGTGGCAAGAGCTTAGGTGATAAGAGAATGAAGGGAGGAGAGGAGAGCTACAAGCCTACAACAAGGTTGTGCCAAGCGTGTGTGACCGTGAGTGTTTGTGTCTGTTTTTTTTTTTGACAATATTTTTTTACTAACATTGTGTTGAATGTTGGAATATGGAAATATTGGAACTTAAGAACTTATTCTATTATCCTGGATAAACTTCAAATGCACTTGACCGGGCCAAAGAGAAATGCTACAGCATAGCTCAACAAGACAAAACACAAACTAGGAGAGCTAGCACATTTGGGACAAAGGCAAAAAACTAAAGATAAGGCAACATGCCTCAACGACCTAATGTTTTACAATGGACTGTATCCTGAGGCAGCAAATCCTGGACTTGAAATATTGGACTGGGATGGAGGGTTCGGCCGTCCAGTTCTGGCGCAACATATAAAGCGTGATGCAAGGGGGTTCACGTTGCATTTCAAACCCAAATAAACCTGTAATAAAATGGGCCGTGCCTATTCCGTTTTTCCTCTCTGCTAATACTATTACTGCATTTTAAACCATGGTTTTTATAACTGGACCAAATCGGCTTGTTAGATCGAAAAAATTGGGAATCACTGAATCAGTCATTCGACCGGTCCAGTCAATCATCAAAAACTAGATTTTTAAAACTGGTTAAAAAGTAGAAAATCAGTTTTGAACCGATCAATCCGTTTGAACCGATCATGATTCACAGAGTTAAACTAATTTTTCTTTTTGGAATTTTTTTTAATAAATATTTAAATTTTTTTAAGACAAATATGAGACAAATATGAGTTAGAAATGCAATAGGAATTTGATTTCAATTTATAATAAGAATCATCACCTCTTCTCCATTTACTTATTCGATCTGGGATTAGTATATGTTAAAAAATTATACTAGTATTAATATAATATCTCTAGTTTAATATTTATTTATGTGATAAATGAATTTAATTATATTAATATTACATTTTAATATTTTTTTTGGTATTATTTATACAATTAATATATGTATATTATATTTTTCTTATACATTGTTGTATATTTATATAATATATATATATATATATATATATATATATATACATATAAAATCCCAGTTCGACCTCGATTTAATCCCAATTGAACTTCAAAACCTTGATACTTTTTTTTTATTCAATGACTGGTCGAGTTTTGAAAATAATGGTTTAAACTCAAGCTTAACCTTTTCCTTGCTCAAAAGTCAAGCAATTTCTATAAAAAAGATGTTGTACTCTTTTTCCTATTATTAACTTTATTTTTTCATTGGTTATTTTATTATTAAGATTTTAATGAGACATATTATTAATGAATATTTAAAAGGAAAGTGTTATGAAATATAAATGTTCAACTATTATCTTATTATGATTTAGATTTGAACTTATCATTTAAATTAAGATTATATTATAAAGATAATTGTATATGATAAGGATAAAGATTGTATCCCATTGAGTGTCTATTATTGATCACTCATTTTATATTAATTAATTACTCCCTCGGTTTTTTTATTTAAATTTTTTATGGTTTTTTATATATAAATTAAGGATACTATTAAATAATCTCAAATTAAGTTAAATATAGATTGATATGATTAAATTATTATTATTTTACTCTATTAATATGTGCAAAAAATTACAGAAGTTAATTAATATGTGTAAAATTATTAAGTTTGGTAGAAATAATAAATGGCAAGATAAAATTAAAAAAATTAATTAATGTATTTTTAAAATTCTCAAACAATAGATAAATTAAAATAAAATAATTTTTTTTAAAAAATAAATAAAAATAAAACAGAGAGAGTAACTTATTTACTCTCTCTATTTTCTTCCACAACCATAAATAAACTATTATAAAAAGCCTTAATGATAGACTTTTAAGGGAGAAATTATTGTATGCTCCTAAAGTGTCACTTATAATTGTACTTACATAATTCAAAATTTGATATTTCAGTATTTATTAATATTAATGATAGGACACACCATTAACTTACATATTCATTATCCTAACTTTATTTTTAATTTTTTTAAATGAAAAATATACAAGTTAATAATAAATCCTATTATCAATGAATACTAAAATATCAAATTTTAGATTATACAAATATAATCTTACATGAAACTCCAAAAACAGTCAATAATTTCTCCTTTCAAAGGTCAGACAATCCCAACTTACCTTGGGAAACTGCCCTATGGGAATGAGAAGCATTGAATACGTAAATAATGTCGAGGAAAGTATTGCATTTGTACTTGAGAAATGTTTTATCTTCCTATTAATATTTTTATTAATTTTTTAATTATTAAATAAATAAAGTATTGAATATTTTTTATATTTTTAAAATTTAGATATATTAGTGTGTGTTTGAAATAACTATAAAAATTTAATTATTTTAATAATAGATTATTGTATAATTTTTTTTGTTATAATTAATTATAATTGAATCAATTTTATATTTAGATATGTTAGTTGAAAATTAATTTTAAACTAATTTATTTTATTTGAATGATATAAAAAAGAATTATTTTTATATATTAAATTATTAAAATAAGTATAGAATGATTAAAAAATTATTTAATTGAAGACAAAATGATATTTACATCTCAAAGTGTAAGGAATAATTTATAAGTTAGAATCATAAGTTTCAATTTTTAACATTATAAAAAAAATTTATAATGCATTGAATTTCGTGTAAAAACTGAAGCTAATTTTACAAAACATATGAAAATATTGTTGAAACAACTTTTTTAGGAAAAAAAAAACTGTTTGGTTGGAAAATAATCCCAACCAAACATGCTCTTACTTTTTCATTTAACACTTTCTTCATTTAGCATTAGGAAGATTATTAGAATAAAGTTATAGGAAGATATATCATTACTCTTTGTACTCTATTATTATTGATTTTTGTTATATCTTCTTAAAAGTTTCTCTTAATAATATTCTTAATACTAATTGAATAAAATATTAAATAAAAAAATAAATATATTTAATGTATTGTAAACATAAAAAATATTTAATATTTTTTTCATTTAATAATTAAGATAATCAGTAGAAGAATTGTGTAAGAAAATTTAAAATTATTATTCTTATTATTATTATTAATGAACATGCGCATTTAATTATAACAAGTGATAAAGAATTAAGGTAAAATTTAATAGTTAAAATTTCATATAAACAATAAAAAAATAACTATAAGTTAGGGTTAAATGCACTTTACCCCGGATTTATTATTTTAAATGTACTTTTCACTCTATTATATCAAATTAAGCACATTACATCTTTAATTAATATAATCTATTATAATTTTCCATTCCATCCAATTTGACCGATAGTATTAACAAAATAATCCTAATAATCTTATCTATTTTTAATTACATTATTTTTTATACTATATAAAGTTAGTTAATGAATTACTAATTTATAATTAATAATGTATATAAGTTAGTTAATAAATATGTAAAAATTAGTTAATAAAAAATAAAAAAGTAGTTAATAATATATAAGTTGATTAATAGGATCAGATTAGAAGGATTATATATTTTTACATATTTATTAATTAATAATTTATATTTTATTAATTAAATTTAATATAATATTAAAAAATATAAATATTATTTGAAATAAAATGATGATTATTCTTAACAAAATAAATAGCATATGCTGTGCACATGACTGTTGACTTAACAAACATGACTAAAAGATAAAATGCCGTGTGTCCACGCACTAGCAGTGCACCTTCAATCTTCGCGTTCAAGTTAATAGATTGAGGCTTTGGGTTGTGCTGGTGTTTCAGGTGACATTTCCTTTCATCTATTTGCTTTTCTTCCAGAAATAGTTGGAGATGGCTATGTGTATAGAGTGTAGAGTGTAGAGTAGGATAATTAAAGTCTCTGTTTTACATTAAACGGAACACTTTTTAACAAAAGAGAAAATGGAACTTATGCTGAATTTTATGTCTAATCAATAAAATTAAATGATAAAATAATTTTTTTAGCACAGAAATAATAAAATAATTTGTGTTGCATATTTCCTTTTTATTCATAAAATACATCTTTCTTACAAGTCTGGAGATATTAGTAACACATTAAAAAGTATTAAATTATAAATCTTGAGCCCATGCTTATTATTTTGACATAGCTTGATGCTATAATAATCTAAATGCACTATTTTTTATCATATTTTTAATAATTATAATTAAGTGAGAGAAAGTAATATAATTAATGATATATAAAATAATATAAAAAATAATATAAGAGAAAAATGTGATAAAAATATCATTGTTATAATCTATAAACTCCACCAACATGTATTGATATGAGTGGAAGGAGATTGAGTCTCTTAATCATGGTCTTAAATTTGATTTTGATATTCATATATATAAAAATAATACTGTTAAGAGTGATTATTGTTTAAGCATCTGATTATACTTTAAAAAATTAGTCTATCACAAATTAAGTACAGAGATACTCTAAGAAATACAAAAAAATCTATAAACTCCATATATGAGTTTATCACCAAAGTTTCGTAATCCCTTTATGCCATTTCAGAATGGCAACGAGACAGGCGGAGATGAGTAGTACTTCTCCCACTCCTATCCTTGCACTCGTCTTGGTCATGCGTATTTATTTTTAATCCAATAGAAAGATAAATATTTTGAGTATTTATAAGTATCTAATAATTTAAAATAGAATTAAAAAATAAATAAAATAAACTTTAATATCACTAATAACAATATCTTTCAATAATTTAAAACTTTTACAAAATTTTAAAAAAGTCAAAAACAATATATAAAGTTTAATTATAATTTATAATAATTAATATGTATAAATAATTAATACAAAAATAGTATATATTCATTAAAAAGGTTGATTGTAAAATAATAAGAAAATAAAATTTTTCATCTTATTTCAAAGTAAAAAACAAATAAAACATATATATATATATATATATATATATATATATATATATATATATATATATATAAATACTAAATGGAAAAAAAATAAGTGAATTCATAAATATTCATAAAGCGAGTATTATGATTATCACTTTCATTTATTAAATAAGTACTAATCCATATCTCATTGTAGATACCTACATGTACAAATATTGTTGTCATTCTTTAATGACGCTCAAAACCTATGATTTAGTTATCAAAGAATAGGGCATAGAAAGGGATTTATGCAAAAAGTGACTCTTTGCAGTTTGTTGTTTAGACGTGTGTTTAAAGTTATTTTATTTTGAAAAACTAATTTTGATTGGAGAGTACTCTTGTCTTTTAATCATGTTTATTCAGCCAAAGGTCATGGACACGGTATCTACATTTTACTCTGCTAATACTAACGATAAAATTGGATGGAAAAGAAAAATTATAAAAAATTGTGTATTTTTTTCTTTTGACGGTTATAATAAATTGTATTAAATAAATTTCAGGAAGGGCTTTTATACAAATGCATCAACAAAAAATTATACGAGACTCTAGCAACTCATGCGTAAGCGTCTACTTTACAAACTTCCAAGTTCCTAATCTTGCATCAGTTTATGGCAACGTCTAATATACACCCTCTTTGGAGGGTGTATCATACCTTAAAATAATGATTTACATAAAATAAATTAATTTAATATAATAAGATGGAAAATACAATTAAAGTAATAAATCAGGAAGGTAAAGCACATTTTACCAAGTTATTACTTTTTTGCTTTTATACAAATGCATCAACAAAAAATTATACGAGACTCTAGCAACTCATGCGTAAGCGTCTACTTTACAAACTTCCAAGTTCCTAATCTTGCATCAGTTTATATATATCTTTGCGTTGAGAGGGCCTTCTTCAGATGATTTAATCAAATATTCATATACCGTAATTTTCTTTTATTTTTTTTTAAATTTTTTGTGGCGTGGGGTTATATACAACAACTTTAATTTGAAAGTTAAAACTCATGAGTCCCATATTAGCACACTCTTATGGTGGGGCTAGCTAGTTAATTTTCTGGTAATATTGTTGTTTTGTTTAAAATCATGTCAGTCTGTATTCTATGATTGGTAGGAACAAATGTCATACTTATCCATATAATTCATTCCTTATCCACGAAAGGAAAGAAAAATCCATCTGAAAAATCTCAATTCTCAACTATATTTTTACTATATTTCGTTACATCGGTATTATTAGAACATTGCATTATTATTACATACTACCCCTTTAAATTTATCGTTTTTGGCCAAAATCTTTATATACCTCAATAATATGGCGATACTTCAACTAATTTTTTTTATAACTGGTTAATCATTTTTTTAAATTTTATTATTATATATGTAAATATTATTAATTAAAGTTTGTATAATTTTTTGTATGTATAATTTATAATAAAAAAGTCTAATTCAAGTCTTTTGTGTGTAAGTTTACATGTGTATAAATATTCATAATTAAAATATATAAAATTTATTGCATATATAATAAAGACCATGCTTATTATTTATTAATCAAATTATAAGTAATAAATTAGGACCATTAAATTATTTTAATAATAAATTAATAACATCAAATTATAGAATAATGGTGCTCCAAAAAATTTAGGACCAGTGTAAACGTTTCCAATATTAATTTATCATGCTCATGAGTCATGGGGTAGATTTTATCAAATCAAATGAGACATAATCATATTTATTAATCAAAATAATATTATTTAAAAATAAATAATTAAGAATTTTATTAAAGAATATTAAAATAAAAAATTAAATAAAAATTATTTTTTAATTTTTAATATATTAAATATTTTATTTTTATTTAAAAATTTTATTTCAGTATTAGCGAAATCCATTAATTAAAATGATGCTGCGGCGATATTTGATTGGTCGAACGGCTGAAACACAAGAGTATAAATCTAGCCTAAGAAAAGAAAGAAAAGAAAAGGTCAATCCAGCAATTTCAAATTCAAAGCAAAGTTTTACCAACCAAGAAACAACTTTGTTGTGACTTTCTGACTTCCGGACCCTGCAAAAAAGTCACAAAGTTTTGTTGTAATGTAATCAGTGGTTTCTGTCTGCCTTAACTTAACAACATCGATTACTACGAAATCAACTTCAAAATAACCCCTTAATCCCACCCCAACAACCAATCATCTCTCTCTCTCTCTCTCTCTATGTTAGTATGTACTGTAATAATTCTCATTCTTATCAGAGTCACAAAGCTTCAACTCTTTGGATTCTTCTTCAGCTTCAGCTCTGAAACCCAGGCTTTTCACCTCAAATCTAACTATCCATATCTTACACTTGTCACGAGGACCACACCACTTCACTCAGGTTCCGTCTCTCTCTAGTCCCTGCTTCTTCTTTTTCCCGTACAAAACGATGGGTTTCATATTTGGGGTGGTGGTGGGAATAGTAGTGGGGCTGGCCATCATCGTGGGCTTCGTTCGCTCCGAAAATGCGCGCTCCAAGCAGCGCTCCCAGCTGGCCACCACCGTCGCCGCTTTTGCCAGGATGACCGTGGAAGATTCTAGAAAGATCTTGCCACCTCAGTGGTACCCTTCTTGGATCGTCTTCTCTCAAAGACAGAAGTTAAGTTGAACCTTCTCCCTCAACTTAACCATTTATTCTTCTCTTTAATGCTGTCATCTCATTTCACTGTCTCACCTTGTTATTTTGATGTTTTTCAGTTAACTTGGCTTAACTCCCATCTTACTAAGATCTGGCCCTATGTTAATGAGGTAACTAACTTAGCTTGTATAACAATCGAATCGTGGGGTTAGTGCTTTAGTTGTAGCTTTCCTCAAAGTTATTACCTTTTTTCGGAAATCGGTTTTGTTAGGCTGCTTCTGAGCTGATAAAGGCATCCGTGGAACCAATTCTTGAACAATATAGACCCTTTATTTTGGCTTCTCTCAAGTTTTCCAAGTTTACTCTTGGTACTGTAGCTCCTCAGTTTACAGGTCAGTTCTATTCATTCCTTTTTGTTAATCGTATCTTCCTTTGATCCAATTACTGACTGTTATCATCTGCCAAATTTTGTTATTATTAGTATTTTTTTTTAAAGAAAAACATTTAGATATTACCTATTTAGAAGTATTTTTCTTCATTGTCAAACAAAGAGTCTGTTGGCACTTTCTTGCTAAGGGTTATGTGTTTTCTTCTGTATTTTATGTCACCATGTTATCATGTTACTCATTTTTACTTTTTAGAGATCTCTACCTGAAGCTTTTGCTAACCGATGTCATACATTTGTTTGGAGCTTCAAATTTGTTGATGTTGTTCTTTAGGAGTGTCTATAATTGAAGATGGAGGGGATGGTGTTACAATGGAGTTGGAAATGCAGTGGGATGGGAATCCAAGTATTATACTTGATATTAAAACTCTGCTTGGTGTTGCACTACCAGTGCAGGTACTTCTCAACTTTTATGTCTGGTTACTAGTCATTACTAGTAGCTGGTTAGTTGCATTCAAATGGTCCAGTTGCTTAGGCTATGGTATCCTTTTTTTCCCTGTCCTAATCTTTGAAGACTCCATGCTAATGTTGCGAAATCATGTCTTTTCTTTTCATTCAATCAAACTAATGTAAGACCAAAATTCTTCTAATTTAATCAGAGATCTTATCCATTTATCTCTGAAACTGAATGCAACCTCAGACTTATTGGTTCTTTAATATAACATTAATGGCACCCCATTGATATGAGGATAGAACGCCATTTGACATGGTGTAAGAAGGATTCACCTCCTCCTACCTTTGTCATGATTATTAACATGCATAAAAAATTATAGGAATGTCTCTGACTAAAATCTTTCTGAATGTTAGACTTAGACATCAATCATTTGCGCACAAGTAGTGTATTCTAAGTTGGTGAGGGTTATTCCTTAAATGATTATAGTTGATTTTGCATTCTTAAACTCTCTATTCAGGTAAAAAATATAGGATTTACGGGCGTTTTCAGGTTGATTTTTAAGCCACTAGTTGATGAGTTTCCTGGCTTTGGAGCTGTTAGCTATTCTTTAAGGCAGAAGGTATGTATCTCGTCTTAAATCCATTCATCTCCCAGTTGTCTCAGTGCACCTGCTTTGGTATTATGCTTTCAATGGATTTGTTCAGTTCTTTGTGGTACAATGGGGCCAAACACCCTCTTGAGGTTCATTTCTAATTAAGTTAAACTAAGGTTATATGTTTTGCATGGTCTAGCCACATAACTTATTGAAACAATTGCATTAGTCCCATGGATAAATCCAATTGATTTTAGATTTGTATTTAATTTTCTTACATAGTGGGTGAGCCTTGGTGCAACAGTAAGGTTGCTGCCTTGTGACTTGGTGGTTAGGGGTACTAGTCATGGAAACAGCCTCTCTGCTTATGGCATCTCTCTCTTCGATGCACCCAAATACATCCACACTGACCACATGCAATAAACACTTGCCAAGCCATATGTCTACAAATACATAAGCTCATGGACACACACATGTAATATACTTAATCATTTTAGAAAATTTTTACTTTCAGAAAAAGTTGGATTTTACGCTAAAAGTCATTGGTGGCGACATATCAGCAATTCCTGGATTATTCGATGCAATTGAGGTTTGGACTACTCCCATTGTCTGTTAATGATGCCCTTGTGCAGCTTTTCTTGATTGTTTTGCTATGTCTTAACATTTATTGAAATTTAATTGAAGCATGGTTTTCATTTTTCACTATTCTTTCAAAAGAAATGCCAATAACTTCGTAACCATTTTACTTTGGTTAGAGAAAAACCAATTGTTTTCAAGTGAACTTTTGTAACTGAGGTTTAGCTTTTCAGTCTTTACTATTAATGAAGAGAACAGGAGGTAGATTTCCATCTTCACTTTTTGTCAAAAATGTTCCAAAAGTTCACTTTATGTTAAATAAACTAATAAAAGATATAGGATTATAAATGTAAATTTGACATTGAAAACAAATATTTTTTATAATTACGTTTCACTTCCTCTCCACCACTTTTCCTGTCATTCCACTTTTTCGACCTCTTGATTTTTTAGCCCATATGTGTTCAATTTCTAGTATAAAGTAACAAAATCTGATGCAACCAACTTGTGTATTTGCAACTTGTGAATTCATTTTTAAGTTTATATTCATGTATTACTTATGAAGTCTTTTGAAATGAGCTTTTAAATGTCTATATAACCAATAAGTTGTTAATTGGAGGAATGTTTTGACGTAATTGGTTTTATATATAGAAAAAATAAATAACATTGTCATTACTGTGTTCATTTTTATATGTGTTTGTCCAATGTACCTCTGAGCTTATTATTCTTTCCCTTTTCTTCTTTTTCTGTTTATTTTCTTTCCACTTCCCTCCTCTTAGATGAATTAGTTAGATGCCTAAAATCCAGATGTTTTATAATAATTAGGTCTAGTAAATTATTACAGGGGGCAATTCGGGATGCTGTTGAAGATTCTATTACATGGCCTGTGAGAAAAGTTGTAACCATCTTGCCTGGAGATTACAGGTATTCAATTATATCTTGAAAGATAACTCAAGCACACTTCATTTTATCATTGTTCCTTTTTGTTATTGCCAGCCACTAATTGATGTTCTTGGTTTTTTGTGGGTTGACTTCGAAGTTTCTACTGCAGTTGAGTAAAATATGTTTCCTTAAATTCTATGTAAAATCCTTAACTGCTTACTTATCTTAGAGGAATTGGAATCATTGGAAGATTTAATCTGAGAATTATATAATTATAAAGTTAATGACTGCCAATGAACTATAAACAAGATTCTGCATCTAGTCCATGCTACGAGTTATGGTTCTACCACATTATCATCTATGGAATAGCTAGTCATAATACTAATAAACATGTATAAATGCTAGACTGGGGGTGCCATTTGGAAATATGTATGTCCATGTTGCTTTATGCCTGGTCCGCATGCCCAAACCTGTTGACCAGTCAATTTGGCAGTGGCCCAATTCATGTTGCTGTAACAATCACAAGATAACTTTTCTTTTTCTGGTTGACTTATTGATGACGGGATTACTTTCACTATGGTCTCGGGCGTCGGCTGGTTAAATAACAGATTTTCCATTTTGAACCTTATTGTATCTTCTTGTTCAGTGATCTGGAGTTGAAGCCTGTGGGGATATTAGAAGTAAAGCTTGTACAAGCAAAGGAGTTGACAAACAAGGATATCATTGGGAAATCAGATCCATATGCTGTAGTATACATACGGCCTTTACGTGACAGAATGAAAACTAGCAAGATAATTGTAAGTTAGTTTTGTTTTTTCTGTGTCTCTCTCAAGCATTTATTGGTTCTCAATCCTGGAAGAAATAACACTATTTTGTTTTCTTCCTCCAGAACAATGATTTGAATCCAATTTGGAATGAACACTTTGAATTTATTGTTGAAGATGTGTCCACTCAGCACTTAGTAGTTAAAGTTTATGATGCTGAGGGTTTAGGGTCGTCTGAATTGATTGGATGTGCTCAAATACGGCTCAGCGAACTTCAGCCTGGTAAAGTAAAAGATGTGTGGCTGAAGCTGGTCAAGGACTTGGAGATCCAAAGAGATAACAAGAACAGAGGGCAGGTGAGAAATACTGTCTTATATATATGGCTCGCCAGATTAAAACTATTGATAGTTAGAATGTTCTTGGTTTGGGTGAAAAGTTTTCTATGACTTTGGAGTTTAGCTTTTTAACCCCCACTTAAACACTTAGCGATTCTGTGCTCTCTGAAAATGAGTAAGTAAACGGATTGTAATCCATTTAGTGGCATACCTAGTGCTAGATAAAGCTGAACTTGATACACTAATTTATCATATATCTCCTTCTATTTCTGCTGCTTATTGAAATTCAGGGTTCCATTTGGTTTTGAAACACTCAAAGATTAGCTAATTGTTAGCAAATATTGAGTTAAACCCCTTTTTCTTTGCTTTTATAATGTACAAGGGAAGTGTTCCAAAAAATAACATTAGGTCGCATTCTAAGGGCCTTAAACCACAGGTTCTTTCTATGGATAAAGTATATTTGAGTCATCATCATCCTATTCTCTTGGATTTTCAAATGGTCTAAGCAAATATTTTAGTGATCTTTGCCCTCCTTCTTGGTTTGATTTTGTTGGCTCCTTCAATAAGGGGCAGTTTTGGACTGTTTGTGGTTGGTGGTGCATTGGTTCAACCTCTTGAGGGAGGCGCTGTGGTGGTTCAATGGTGTCTTGTGGTTGGGATTGGAGGAAGTCTTAGATGGTTGGGTTTGTTGTTGGAGTTTTGATGAGGGATGCAGTTATGAAGATTGGTCGCAAAGATGAAGGCAGGAAGATTTTGGTGGGTTATGGGTCTGCTTCATGAAGAGCAAGTTGTGCAATGACCTCATTTGAGGGTTGACTGTGGCTCTGCGTTGGTGGAGTTGATGGTAAGTTCTGGATTGTGATGGATGATGGGTGGGGGTTCGGTTGATGATTGAGTTGCTGGTCTGCCTTTATTTGGTTCTGTTTGAGACCTTGGAGATTATTGTTCATGGTTTCTTTCTTTTGTTGTCAAGGGTTTGTTGATTGAAGACTTTGGTCACTAGTAAAGGACCCCATTTGTGTTACTGGGTGGTATGATATCCGACTTAGTGTTTTGGAGATTGGTTTGGAGGTTGACGGGGCCACGAGAAAGGTTGAAGACTCTGGAAACTATCTCATTTGCTTGGGACGTGTGTCGAGAGAAGCAAGGAGCTGTCTGCTAAGGACGTTGCCAAGATTTTGTTATTCAGGGGAGTACTAGTTTCTTAGGTTCTTTGTGGAGATCGGTTGAGTTGATTTAAATGTTGGTGGTGTTCTTTGTTTTCACTTTATGGATTTGCTACTTGTAACAAGCTTAAGTTTAGTAAGCTGAAGATTGAGGGGGAGTGGTAGAGAATATTAGGGTTATTACTTATTAGGTTATTAGTCTTATATTAGTTGGCTTAGTCTAGTACTAGTAGTGTTAGTATTTGACCTAAGTATTAGTATAAATAAGAGTACTAAGTTATGAAATTATATCACTTCTATATCATCCTAATAATATTCTCAGTTTAGTCATTCTTCTTAGCCGTCTTTCTCTCTTTTCCTTTCCTTACCCTAAACCTGTAATTTTTCAACATGGTATCAGAGTCAAGATCCTATCTTTTTCGCCTATTCCGCTAGGCTCGCCTATTCCGGCCAGACATCTGTGGATGGGGGTGTTAGAGTCCCACATCGCCTGCCTTAATCTTCTGGGTGCGGTTTATATACCTGTTGGGTCACTCCACTTGATACCAATTGGTTTTATGTTAGAATCTCACATTCTTTGAAAATTGTTCTCTCTTTCATGCACACTCGTGAGTTGTGAGCACGTGTCCATTACCTGGAAATTAAAACCAGTTCATGAACTATGAGTCAGGCAACCATTTTTGCAGGTGAAAAATTAGTAACTAAGATGGCTACATGAGTTTAACATCTTTTAGAAGGTATTTTTTTATAAAAAATAACATCTTTTAGAAGGTCTAATTTAATTCTAGGTTTTATTTTTGGAGGATGTTTACATTTAGACCCAGGAGCTATGAAGCATAGACATCACATGGGTCATGTGCCATGGGGAAGGATAACATGGACACAACACAGTCAAAAGTGTAAGGCTCAACTACATATATATTAAGATGCCTAAGCATGAAAACATAAACACATGTATGAAAATATGTCTAAGATATGTGCAAAGTATGACTTGTAAGAGAAAAAATATTTTTGAATATTATTTCTTGATAATATTGTATAGGTATGATCTACATTATATAAGTTTATGACAATAATGGCTTGCTTAAAATAGAGTTAAATTACAGGAAACAAATATGTCATAATACAAGAATCAAATCTACCCTAATAACGGGAATAAAGAAAATAAATTTGTACAATAAAGTCCAACACTCCCCCTCAAGCTGGTGAATGGATATCTATCATTCCCAAGTTGTTAGTAAGATCTTAAAAGTGCTCTGTTGATAGTCCCTTAGTTAATACATCTACCAACTGATGTCTAGAAAAAACGTATGTTGTGGCTATGAGCCCACTATCCAATTTTTCCTTGATAAAGTGTCGGTCTATCTCAATGTGCTTTGTCTTGTCATGTTGAACCGAATTATGCGCAATGCTAATGGCTGATTTGTTGTCACAAAACAGCTTCATAGGTGCTTCATACTTTATTCTCAGGTTATCTAGTATGATCTTCATCCATAACAACTCACAAACTCCTTGTGCCATAGATTGAAACTTAGCTTCTGCACTCGATTCTGTCACTATGTTCTGTTTCTTATTTTTTCATGTTACTAGATTTCCACCTAGAAACATACAATAACCTGATGTTGACCTCCTGTCAATAACCGGATCTGCATAGTCAGCATCCGTGTACACTTCCATGGGTAGATTTCCCCCTTTTTTAAATAGTAGTCCTCTTCCAGGCGAGGTTTTAAGATATTGTAGAATTTGATCCACGGTCTGCATGTGTATCTTCCTCGAATCATGCATGAATTGACTAACAATACTGACAGCATACGCTAAATCAGGTCTGGTATGTACCAGGTATATCAATTTCCCAACTAGCCTCTGATATTGAGTAGATCTAAGACATATTTCCTTTGTGAAATGAAAATTCCTTGCTTGGAGTAGGCAACTTCAATCCCAAGGAAATACTTTAGTCTTCTAAGATCTTTCATTTCGAACTCAGCGGCTAATTTCTCCTTTAGGAGTTGCTTCTCAACTAAGTCATCACCTGATATAATGATGTCATCAACATACACAAACAAAACTGTGAGTTTACCGTCTTGTGAATGTTTGAAAAAGAGGGTATGATCACCTTGACTTTGTCTGTAACACAGGGACACTATTGTTTTTGTGAATCTTCTAAACCAAGCACGGGGAGACTGCTTTAACCCGTATAACGCCTTCTTGAACCTGCATACCTTGTTCCTTCCATTAGTGGAATCATATCCAGGGAGAATTTCCATATAAACTTCCTCCTCTAAGTCTCCATGGAGAAAGACATTTTTAGCATCAAACTGGTGTAATTCCCACCCAAAGTGGGCAGCAAAGGAGAGTAAGATCCTTACAGTATTCATCTTGGCTACTGGCGCAAATGTTCCTCATAGTCAATTCCATAAGTTTGAGTATATCATTTTGCCACTAACCTTACTTTATACCGGTCTAGTGTACCATCAGACCGATATTTCAAAATATATATCCATCGGCACCCAACTAGCCTTTCAACAATCTCCCATGTTCCATTCATTTTCAATGCACTCATCTCCTCATTCATGGCTTGAATGCAGTTATTATCCTTCAATTCTTCTTGTACTGATGTTGGGATTTTGATAGAATTTATGGCTGAAATGAAACTCTAGTGCTGCAGGGAAAGATGTTTAGAAGAGACAAATTGAGAAATAGGGTACTTGGGATTGGGACAATACCTTTTACCTTTCCTCAATGCAATGGGTAAGTCATCTAGGTCAGGTTCACAAATGTTCAAAGACATGTTATCAGGTTCAGGAACAGTATTATCTGGGTGAGGTTCAAAAACAGGAAGTTCAGAGACAGGAAAACTTATATCTTTAGTACTTATCGTTGGTTTGAACGTCTGAAGTTGATGTTGGGCCAGTTCAGGTTTCTCTATCCTCGGATACACTAATTTTGGTGTGCTAGCCTTGGCGTTGACGTTAGCTAGTTCAGGTGGGGTTCCAGAAGAAGATGCTAATTCCTGTGTAGAGTCAGATGGTAAAGGAAGGAAGGGCCTAGGCGAGAAGAACTCAGCCTCAGCTTCTTGAGTGTTCTCCCTTTGAAGTTGAGGACGAGTAAAGGACTCTTTTTCATGAAAAGTGACATCTATGGAGACAAAAAAATGACGACTTGAAGGGTGATAGCATTTGTATCCCTTTTTGTTATGAGCATAACCCATAAAAACACATTTGACAGCACGAGGATCAAGTTTGTTGCGATGTTGGCGATGTACATGAGACAAGAGACTGTAGACTTTGCATAATAAGAACAGATGGAAAGTGAGAGGTCATTAGTTGGACAGGACTTACATTAGCCAAGACACGAGATGGTAACCGATTGATTAAATATGTAGTAGTTAACACAGCCTCCCCCCAGTATGAGCTAGGAACAGAATTTGAAATAGTAAAGCTCTAGTGATTTCAAGTAAATGACGATTTTTTCTTTCTGCAATACCATTTTGCTGAGGAGTATCAACACATGTAAGTTCATGCACAATACCATGCTCTTTAATAAATGTAGAGAAATTTTAGTTGACATACTCCTTACCATTATCAAAACGCAAACGTTTAATAGATTTTTCAAATCGGGTTTGAATCATGTGGTAAAAGTGAACAAACAATTGAAATACCTCTGATTTGTCTTTCATTAGAAAAAGCCAAGTTATTCGAGTACAATCATCAATGAAAGAAACAAACCATTTAGTGCCAAAAATATTAAAAATAGATGCAGGACCCTAAACATCAGAGTGGATAAGTGCAAAAGGCTCAACACTTTTATTAGAAATAAGTGAAAAAGTTATACGATGGTGTTTGACAAACTCACAAACATCACAATGAAAAGACTTAATAGATTCTTTTAAAAATAAAGACGGAAACATAGACTTAAGCAAAGAAAATGAAGGATGTCTCAAACGCTTGTGTTGTAGCCAAATTTGATAAGCAAGAGACTCGGAACTGGACTTATGACACGAAAGTAGCAACTTCTGATGAGGACCACCATTAGTTGGCATATTAAGGAGATAGTACAACCCCCTCTAAGTTCCTTAGCAACTCCAATCATCCTCCCCGTGACAAGATCTTGAAAAATACAATGAGAATGAAAAAAGATTACAACACAATTATTGTCTTTAGTAAGTTTATGAATGAAAATCAAATTATTGGAAAGCATGGGAACATGGAGTACATTGTTTAAGTGTAGAGAGGGCTGGAGTTTAATAGTACCAGAACTCGCAACTGAGGTGTGAGAGCCATCAGCTATGGTTATATGATGCTTACTAGAAGATGGTTGATAAGGTAACAGAGGTGGTGAATAAAAGGTCATATGGTCAGTGGCACCAGAGTCCATCATCCATAAATTCTCAGTACCAGAAGCATTAAAATATTGAAAACAAAAATTCTTACCAGTCATGGTCAGAGAACAGGAGCCAGAAGGCTTACTGAGAGAGTCAATGAGAGTCCGCAAGCGCTCCAGCTTATTTTTACTAAGGGCTGGAACTTCATCACCTATTTGAGTCTTCACCCAGAGGCATAGAATCCGAAGTGGTCATATTTGCTTGACTTTGCTGCAAACTCTTGAACCCTCCTGTACGATTAAGAACTTGGTCCTTCTCATGGAGTTTAAAGCAGTTCTCCTTAGTATGACTAGATTTTTTACAATAGGTACACCAGTGACCTTCTCGGTTGGGCTTGGAGAAGGAGGAAGAAGAGCCTAGTTTAGTTGTCTTACCCGTAGTCAAGGCTGATCCACTAGTGGGCTTATCATTAAGCATTACAGCCCTACTATTTCCTCTCCCCAAATAGTGTAGAATACCTCAGACAGAGATGGCAGTGTCTCTTTGCCCAGAATTTGAACTCGAATAGGGTCATATGCAGAATTCAAGCCAGAGAGGAACTCAAAGATCTGATCTCTTTCCACAAAACTAGCCAACGTGAAAGCATCCTTGCTGCACTCCATTTTGAGATTTTGGTATTGATCTAATTCAATCTACAACCCATTAAGAGTTCCATAATAATTAATAACAGAGAGTGTTCCATGTTTGGTAGCAAAGATTTTAGTCTTCAGCTCATAGCAAGTGGCGATATCCTGTTTCATAGAGAATGTATGGCAAAGATTGTTCCAAATTTCACGGGAGGAAGGAAGGAACATACAGTTTTTGCTAATATCAGGAGTCATAGAGTTCCAGAGCCACGTCATAATAAGAGAGTCCTCATCATCTCACGTCTAAGTGATAGTCATCCTTCCCTGGGACTGTCCCTTCAATGTGGTTTAACTTCCGACGGCCCTTAAGAGTAGTACGCATGACTTGGGCCCACTGTAAGTAATTTTTTCCATTAAGGCGATAGGTGGGGTGCAAGACTGGGAGATCATTGAGATTCAGAGGTGTAGGCAGTGCAGCGCTGAGCTGTGGGATGGCGTTGACAGTTTGGTCATCTGACATACTCATGATTTTCAACTTGTTTTTTTTATTTGCTTTTTTTTTTTGGAACTGAAAAGACTGTTACAAAACACAAAAACAGATGAAGTAACAAAAATAGAGAAACAAAAAACAGGTGAAGAGAAAAAAATACAGAGACTCACGCACACAGGTCACAGGTGAGATTCACAGATGATGACAACACGCACCAAGCGAGATGAGGCTCACGACGGACTAGTTCGCAATGCTGGGTTACGGGTGTGTGGTTGTCGGCGCTGGGTCGCTGTGGCTCGTGGCGTGGGAAGACGGACTGGTTCGCGACAGGTCGCCGACAAAAATGGTGGGTTGTGGTGTGTGGTTGCTGTCGCTGTGGCTTGCTGGCTGCACGACTTGTGGTAGAGGTCAACGGACATGGGTTGATCTGTGATGGGGTAGGTAGATGGTGGAACAGTGGCTGTTTGGGCTATCTGATCTGGTTCTGAGTTGAGGCAGCAATGAAGGCTGCTAAAATCCCAGCGATGAAGGCCGGCTCTAAACCTAGCAATGAAGGCTTGTTCTATCAGCAATGAAGGCTGATTGCAGCGGAAACAACGTAGGCTCTCAGATCGGGAGCTCTGATACTAACTTGTAAGAGAAAAAATATTTTTGAATATTATTTCTTAATAATATTGCATAGATATGATCTACATTATATAGGCTTATGACAATAATGGCTTGTTTAAAATAGAACTAATTACAAGAAATAAATATGTCATAATACAAGAACCAAATCTACTCTAATAACGAAAATAAAGGAATAAATTTGTACAATAAAGAAAATAAACCTGTACAATAGAGTCTAACAATATATTTAAAAGAAAGCATTTAAAAAGTGGTTAATTTTAATTATAATAAAAACTTTTAATTCCTGAAAGTACTGTTCAAACCTCAAAGGTATCTGCCTCATGTTTGACATAGACACATCTCTTTTGAAGTGTAGGTGCTTCACATTCCACAGTTCAAAAGTACTAGTCAATATGAATTTATGTTCATTTTTTAGTTTGTAAACTGTTCTCAAAAAGACAAACGTATTTTCCGTTGTAAGTCTGACATAATAAATATATTTGCTTTTCTGTTAATTGTTGTTCTGTATGCTTTAGGTACATTTGGAGCTTTTGTACTGTCCTTTTGGCATGGAGAATGGCTTTACCAACCCATTTGCCCCCAACTACTCAATGACATCCTTGGAAAAGGTTCTTAAAAGTTCAACGGATGGAATAGAATCTAATGGAAATGAAAATGCAGTTACACAGAAGAGAAAGGAGGTTATCATTAGAGGAGTCCTTTCTGTTACTGTGATATCTGCTGAAGACTTGCCTGCAACAGATTTCATGGGGAAATCTGATCCTTTCGTTGTTCTTACCTTGAAGAAAACAGGAACCAAAAACAAAACCAGGGTAAGATTTTGATGGACCAAGAACCAAAAGTAGCATCTACTTTATAACCATTTTGAGAATCATAGAGATGGGCCTACGGCTATTATAGTTGATGAACTTTATTATCTCTTTTAAGATAATTTTCCTTTATTCTTGGGGTGGGTTAGGGGCATTGGGGGAGTCGGGGAGGATATCTATAATTGTAAGTCTGTTGCTGCTTACAAATTTTGTGGCTTAACTAATTATCAACATATTATGAACTTGACCCTGAAAGTCTGTTAATTTCAGGTTGTGAATGACAGCTTGAATCCCGTTTGGAATCAAACATATGACTTTGTTGTTGAGGATGGATTACATGATATGCTAATTGTTGAAGTTTGGGACCATGACACATTTGGAAAGGTAAAACAATTTGCATTATGTGTTTAATTAGTACTAGGATTGGCTTTTTTTATGTCTTGACGACTTTAAGTTAATTGCACTGAAGTTTAAATACCAATTATGTGGAGTGCCAATTTTATATAAAGAGCATTGGAACAGCTGAATGGAGGTTAGAAATCTTTGGATGTGCCAATTTATGGGCTGTTAACTCTCACTTGAATTAATAAAAACCTATACTGGTGACTTCTTAGATGGATTGGTGGAATTGGTTGACAAGATTAACGGTTGTCTCCACCATGTATATATCCATGTGATATCTCCAAATTGTTTATGTTTGAATTTTATAAAAAAAATTATAAATTCCCACTGGAGATAGATGTTATACTAACATATTAAAGCAATATTATATTTAAACATGCTGCAAACAAGTGCAAATAACTATGCGACTTAGTCATGGGGGCTTCTTAAGTTGATAATTTATGGTACCTTCTGATGGTTCTCTCTGTAACGCATGCAGGATTATATGGGCAGATGCATATTGACGCTTACTAGGGTCATACTGGAGGAGGAATACAAAGAACGTTTTGAGCTAGATGGTGCCAAATCTGGCTATTTGAATTTGCATCTCAAGTGGATGCCGCAACCAATTTACCGTGATTCTTAAGTTTCCCTTTCCACATTCTGATACTATATATAAGTTTATAGACGATGTAGTTGTGGATATGTAGACCATATTGTCACCCACATACCTTGTTGATTTATTGCATCGTGTATCTTGGTAGCAGTTACAGTAAGCAATGTACATACATAATTGTCTCCTCAAACGTAAAGAATTCTATATCATATTATCCTTTACAATATTTTTGCCCCGTTTTTCATTGGTATTAAATGGCTCATTGCTGTTAGGATGTAAAGATGATGCACATGATTGGCTATTTTTAGCTAAACGCTTCTGATGTACTTATAATTGGCCGTTTTGTTAGGTGTGCTGTGATATAGTTAGTACTGGGAAGAAGATAGGGACAGGAGCCAAAAGAAATGTTGAACTAAAAATAGAATTTATTTTAAAATTGAATGTTCACTTTTTTTAAAAATGTTTTTATATTCAACAATGATATTTGCATATTATTTTTATTACATTATTTGTACACTATTATTATTTAGGTAATAAAACATGCAGTTTAATACAATTTCTCTGTCTCTCTCTCTTTATATATATATATATATATATATATATATATGAGACATTTAGTGAGAAAATTTTTTATTGTGAGGATAAAAAGAGTAAATTTTAATCATATAATTATATACTGAGATGATTAATATTAAAAATTACTTAAAATTTATATGATCACTAAAAAATTAATTATATGTTTATGTTCTCATTTTGATCATTCATGTAAGATTTAATAATTAAAATTACTTTTTACTTTTTAAAATAAACACTTTTAACCAAATATGATCTTATATATATACATATAAAAGAGTAATCAAATTACACTAGTGTAAAAATTGATATACTTACACTACTCAATAACTTTGTATAGAATATAATTTTTATCAATTCAACCGTTAAATTATAACTATCTAATGTCTTAATCATTTGTGTTAAATTTTGAAAAAATTAAACATCAATAAAAATATAATCAAGTAATTCTTATTTTTATATATTTCAAAAATATATATTACATTAATCTTAACATGTATTAACAAAGTACTAAACAATTTTAGATTATTATAAAATTTTATAAATATAATTTATATGATAAAAATTTTTAATCGAACGATAAATTTAGTAAAAATTATTCAATAAAAAATTATTCAATAGTATAAAAATGACTTTAACTTATACCAATATAATGATGATATATATATATATATTATATATATATATATATATATATATATATATATATATATATATATATATATATATATATATATATATATATTCTAAATTAGTGGTGTAAAGAAAAATGTAAAAAATAGTGTGCAAAAATTTTTTCTTGAAAATTCCAATTCCTGCTTCCGTACGTATGTTTGTTGACTTTTTCGTATGCGCCAATATTTTCATTTCAAGCTTTTCATTTAAAAATTGGATTCACTTTAAACCGATCTTGATTAACCACTTACTAACGTATTAATCCATTTAATTTCCCGCTTTTCATTTCGCTTTGGGATTCACCGTAAATCGTCTTGATTAAACTTATTCTTAACGTATTAACCATTTAATTTCTCGACTTCTATTTCTACTTTCACCGTAAACTAATATTGATTAACCACTTATATAATTTGATTTCCTGAGAACTCTTTCTTGGATTTACGAAACATATATATATATATATATATATATATTATTCTAAATTGAAGTGGTGTAAAGAAAAATGTAAAAAATAGTGTGCAAACATCATTTTTTCTTAGAATGCTACATTTATTTTCCATTCTTCCTCATCCCCAAATTTTCGTCAAATAATAAAATAGTAATTCAGTCAACATATAAGATGAAACTGGTAACTTGGCCATCCTTCATAATGATAAAGAATATGGTCTCAACTTTTTTCCCCTCCAGCTACTCATGTATAATAATCATTTGCGTGTAGAATACACGCATGCCCGCTAATACATGAACCATTTCTGGCGACCTGCATTTCTCTCACCGGGAGATTATTGAGCTGCAAATATTAATCACGGGGCACATTTTAATTCTTTTCACAACGTCAAATACCAGAGTGCTTAAAGTTCCTATTAAATGTTGGCAACTTCGTCAATAACACTCATTAGAAAATACTTCTTCAGCTTTCTTCTTCTTCTCCGATTACTTCCCCTGCATCACCAGATTGCAACTATCCTTTGAATGAACATAAACGCTAATTAAAAAAAATTAATATCAAAACCATCATCGTTAGTGTGATAAACACGACATGCCTCCTGTATCAGAAATATATACAAACTACCAATATTTATCCCCTGTTTATGTTTCTAACAATCAACAAAAATTTGCACCACACCACTGAATTTTATATATATATATATATATATCTTAATGAATCAGAATGACAGTCAAAAAAATTTCATGCAAAGTGCAAGGCAAAGCGTGGTACTAATTTCAAGGTTCCATGCCTCTGCCCATTTTATCTCTCTATTTCCAAAGTGACTAGAAAAGTATTAAAAATCCAAGAGTAAGATTGTAGCATAATGGCAGGTGTTCTGCACATCGAAACACCTGCATTACTAGTAGATGTGAATGCGTATTTGACACAAGGTATATATCCTTAATCCCTCATGTATAATACAGAAAACAAGCTAAGCTTTATGTAGTACATGAATATCTTGGTTCTTGTCAACCAAAATATATCGAGTGCTGGTTACTACAATCTATTAGCAGTTTTATTTGCCTTCTTGTGCTGAACAAGCTCCAAATTTTAAACTTCTACCATTATTATCTTGAGTAAAATACCTGTAGCGGAGAATGTCTATATTCCAATATTTTGACTCACCAATTGTGCAAATGCAATGACAACTTTCAATCTTATAATTCATCATATCAGCAAGACAATGACAGATTCTTCCCTGACACAGTGATTGCTAAGGCAAGAGAATGGTGAAGTTAACATACCAATACTGGTTATGCAACACGAAAGAGTCAGTTGGCACTTTCTTGCCATCATCATTGCGATTCCAGTGGTAGACAGCATGGGTCCTATTTTTTATCTCAAGTGTGGAGTGTCCATAGCTGGCTTCTCGAAATGCAGAATATTCTGGCTGTGGATCTGTAAACCTGCACAACCAAGGAAGAAATAAATGAAACTTAAATGACATCTTTGATAAATGATAACTATGGATCCTAGTCCTACCCTCATACGAGGATTGAATCATAAAGGATTAACTATATACAAACAAAAAATATATATATGTTATTAGATAATCTTTTTTAAACGGCATTAACTGGCTATACATGACAAAGTGATTAGTTCAATTTACCTTCCAGCAAGACCTTCTTGATTTCCTCCATCTCCGACTGTTATGTAAACAGGTGCTGATTTGTCTGCTATGGGATACCGGTTACCGCTTGTTATGTTGTAGTCTATGTTGGAGAATCGATACTGAAAACAAGATAGAAACATTCGACACATAAGAATCCATTGTGGCATCACATGACTAAAGCATCATATTGCCTACGCTAGTAACTCCAAAATAGCTTGCAACTGTTTGTGTAGTGCAAGTACAAAAAAAAAAATGAGCAGGGAGTAAAAACCATACTGATCTTTCATAAGCATGGACATGGCCAGCAAATATCACGTCAACTTTATAATGGATGAACCAGCTCTCAAAAACTGCTCGCATGCTTTCACCCTCCATATAGTGAACTTCATTACTGCTGTAGAGCGGCACGTGCATGAGAACAATGAGCCAAGGTGTCTTCTCCCTATCAACCCTCTTGAGCTCTTCTTTGAGCCATGTCCATTGAGGTGTGTACTTTACTGTAATGAAATATATCAGTATTGTGAAAAAATATCATAGAAGAAAAGCAGGAAAAAATATCACAGAAGAAAGCAGATCCTACTTTCAAAAGAAGACTAAGTACACTTCAACAAAACTTGGCAGTTGAGAAGTATATGTCACTGGCAGCGACTTTTTCAACCAGGACAGAAACAGCTCTCACTAACAATGTATATGATTCTTAAGATCTAGAAACATCGGAATGTGGGTCTCCACCATTCTTAAAGACAAATTAAGAACTACAACGAGCACTTGAGCCCTGATGTAGAAGTAAATATCTTTCCTTCGTCAATTTTCTTTCTGTTTCCTTCTTAGAAAATTTATTGTTTGCTGCTTATATTAGTATCCTATTCCAATAGGACACTTTTGCTTGTATTTAGGACACTTTTTCTTCATTTTTGTTTCTTTATTAGTGATCAATTGGTCACCTCTGTCATGAAGGAGAAATAGCATTTGCAACTTAGTGATCGTACATCTTGCATAGTTTCGTCTAAGAAGAGAAACAAAGATACTAAGATTATGGTTCCTGTCTAAAAATTTAAAGTATGAATCTAAAAGTATGTAATGCTATATAACAGTCAATCAACATGTACAGAAAATTAACAAGTAGATAAAGAAGAGATTATTTACCAAATGGCGAATAGCTGGATAGCACAATTATATGTGCAGACGCACGCCTGATTGCATACCAGAGGGGGCTGCTGCTTTTGGAGGCCATATAAGGAGTAGTATATCGGTGAAGATAGGACTTGAAAGGAACAACTTCTCCCTGACCATGCAGATTTATTTAAAAACATCAGAGCCAAGTTTATAACCTTTAATGCAAAGAGTATGAAATTTTCAACATGGGCAACAGGAGAAAATTGAAGTCTTAAACTGAAAGAAACTTCACAAAGGTCAACTTAGTTTTACAACAAATCTCATGAATATTTACTTCACTAGCATATGGTATCAATTGGGACTCAGCAACCTAATAGCACATGACTTTTTCTGTACAAAATAAGTTTTTATTTGTCACTTGAAATTTGGGATATCTTAAGCTGCCTGCTTACTAACAAAATTCTAGAGGAATCATATGGGATTAGCTCCAAAACTATATAAATTTAAAGGATGGCATATAACAGAGAAGATGTCTAGTCCAAACCTTATATTGATACTTTGATGGAGCCAATAGTCAGCGAACACGTATTAGGTAAATGAGCATGCATCAATTCAGCTTTGCTATGTAACAACTAACAAGAATATGTTACTGGGAGACTTAAAATATGCTTCCAGGGGCAATAATCATGTATAATTCAAGAAAAGGAATAAAACAGTCTAGACGTAGAAAAAGTGCACATTTCTCTCATTCCTTCCAATTCCAAAAAGAGAAGAAAAAGGAGAATTGAAACCATGGTTATGGTTTATTATTTTATTGCCACAGAAAATAATGACTTTATTTCATTCTATAAGTGAGTTAGTGCAGACAAGAATAGCCAAGACGCATGCCAGACCCAGGTTAGTACTCTACCATGTAGGGCATGTAGTCTATTTCGTGATTTCCGGCACACCAAATCCATGGGTGATATGCTGTACTCCTTTCAACAAATCGGCCCCATGTATCCCACCGCAAACCAACGTCAGTGTACTGGTACCTATCAGCGTAAGAAAGATCTCCAACAAATAATACAGTCTGTGCTCCACTCTGCAGGTAGTGCTCAAGAGTGGAAAGAGAATTAAATGTTTGGCCCAAATCACCTGCAATGTACATGCAATAATTCATTTATGAGAACCACAAAATTAAAATTATGAGAAATCAAAGCAAAAGGGAATCCTGATAGATACTTTATGAAGTAGAAATAGAATGAGTCTACAATTAAGGATGCCAAAAAACTTTTTTTCTAGTAGAACAAACTTGGGAAAACAGACAACTTACCAATGATCCCAAATTTGTAGGGAGCATCTAGCTCAACTTTGGGAGGTGTTTCAAACCAAAATTCTCGAGCATAATCACCACTTCCTATCTTGTAGTAGTATTTAGTCTTGTACTGAAAAGGGGAAATCATTGAATTAACTAAATGAATGCATTCTACACAAGGCAAGATGAGAATTATACAAGTATGTGTGATTATTTGAAAAATGAAAGCTTATGTTATGTTGTGTGTTAGACTTTGCTTCTCAATTTATTTTACTTTTGATATTGCAGACATAATGCCAGTGATGATAATTCTACTCTCCTAATTTGATCAACAATTACCTCAAGGCCTTCAATAAGACAATGATGTATGTAACCAGACTTGTATTTGTAGAAAGTGTAGTTTGTAAATGTGCCTTCTGCACTAGCTTGAAATTTATTCTCTGATGTGCCAAATTGTACTTTGCTGGGCCCTGGTTCATCTGTGGTCACCCATGATATGATTACTGCTTTTCCATCATAGTCACCTTGGGTGATATGCACCTACAGTGGAAATAATCAATGCAGCAAATCGTAAGTTTATAACTGATTGATATTATGTTTGAACAAAAGGATACATCATGAAGTCATGGTCAAGCAAGCCACCTCTTTATAGTTCAAGTATAAAATTTCTACACTGGAATGGTTATCGTGTAACCATAGGCATCAATACTTCCAGTAGAGTATATGTATTTCTCAACATGAATCTTTAATCTTTTAGGGAGAAAAGATGACGTGCTTATTCAAAAAGACACAGAAGTTTGATGAGCTGGTGAATATTGTATGGTCCTGTGTGGTTCTTGAGAAAAATGAACCAATGTCTATATTAATAAATTAAAGGGATAATAACTTTAGAATTTAAAACTGCTTCACATGTCCAATTTGAGTGCTGAGGCGTAGGATCCTCATCACAATTTCATCAAACAATATCAGAGAATAAATAATAAAAGCAGCCTTGTTATTTTTGTAAGACTTACTTGTTGAGGTGCATTATAACCCTTTGGAACTGCAAATGCTTCATGATCAAGGGGGATGTCAATAGATGGCCACTCTGACCGAATGAAAGAGCTAGTCATCCCTGCATTCCCATCTTTGATAGAGCTCAAAAAGACCAAGGAAGCAAGAACTAAATGAAGCAACAAGGCCTGCATCCTTGTATCCAGTGACGTGATTGTTGCCTTTATCAGCCTACAGAGTCCTACCTAACTATCTGCATTCAAGAATCCCAATGAAATTCATTTTGTACTATACACTATGCTATATATGTTGAAGTAATTGGTATCGAAATGACTTATTTCAGAGGGAGGGAAAAGTAACTTGAAATTCATATATATTGTTTTCCCCCAATTCTCTCTCACTCTCTGGTTAGCTTTGCTCTCTTCATGACATGAGTCAGCAATTACTTGAATCCACCGAAGATATGGTCCAGTGGGCAATCAATTTTATATAAGCTAGTATTTCAAAATTAAAATGACAACAAGGAGAAGCTGTTTCAATATGTGGAGTGAAGCTCTACGAAGATGTAGTACACACTCTCCACCCACAATGATCCATCGTTCGTTACTATCTAAAACTACCAAGTGATTAAACTTGATGTGTGGTATGGTGAAGTCAGCTGAATGGCTTGATTTCCTTGATTTATATGTATGTATAATATGAATCTGAACTAGGCAAGAGTATTAGCATTGACATTTTTAGGTTAAAGACTAAGCTGGCTGAGCTTGAATCTAGATTCCATCAATTGGCATTAATGTATTTACTTTATTGAATCTAGATTCCATCTTCAAATCACAATATGTGTAATTAAATAATGATTAATGATTAATTAAAAGGGAGCATATTCACGGCTATTAATCATCAACATCTTCTTCCAATTCCATTATATTATTGCATAGTAATGTTTGGGAAATACGCAGAGAGAGAGAGAGAAGCTTACATCGACATGAATTGAAGCATTTGCAAAAGAGAGGAAGAGAGCGAAGGCAAGCCAAGGCAGTAATGAAGGGAGGAGGCGTGGATTATAAGGGAAGGAAGAGGCAGAGGAGAAACCTTTGGCATTGGTGTGGTGGTATGGAATCGAGCCAATGGTTTACGTGAAAACAGGGACAGCACAACCTGCCTGTACCGCATACCCTACCTATCCCACTTGGTCTGTCGCGTTGTCTGTTAACACTGTTGATGCAGATAATAAAGTTTTTATAATATTTATAATGCTTAATAAAAAAAATATTAAATAAAAAAATAAATATAATTAATGTATTAAGAATATAAAAATCAACCGATATCTTTTTATATTTAATAAATAAAAAATTATTAAAAAGATTATTTAAGAAGATTTAAAATTATTCTACTAACAATGATAAAGAAACATTAGCAACTTGGTACCATAAAACTTTGTCATTTTCAAAGATAAATATTACTAATTCCATTTTATAATATCTTTAGTTTCAAATTTTTGCATTCAGATTAAGAAATTTAATAAATAACATCAATTACAAGAAAAATGAATACATTTGACTAAATTACTTTTTATTAAAATATTTTCAATATTAATTTTTTCTCTTATTTCATTTAATAAATAAATTAAGAAATAATGACAAAGTTAGAAAAAAATAATTAATGTATTCTTAATTTTTTTAAATGACATATAAAATAAAATAAAAGTGATTATCTAAAATGATAGATATTATAAAATGGAATGAGTATTAAAATAATGTTAACCATGCATGCACAATTGTCATTTTATTTTTTGTACACTTTTATTTTGAATATGTCACCTTACACACATATGTGAGAGATTATGTTTTGTACTAATATACACCAAGCACTATTCATATTATTGTTATTTGTTATTGTATCCAATCTCAAAAGAATATAATTTTTTTGTAAGAATAATGGATTAATATAACTTTTTTGTTGTAATAAAAAAGGATATAGTTTTTTTTTCGGAAAGAATAAAAAGAATATATTGTTATTTTGCAAGAGAGAGTTGGAGCGATATTTTTGCTTTTTTTATATTAAATATTTGAAATTTATCAAATCTAATCATCATCGTTTAAATTCTGATAATTTTCTATGATATTAATGCTGGAAATAATATAGAATAACACTTTTGTTACATGATGATGTTGTATGAAAAAAGTATTAAAAAACAATATATTCAGTTATTATTTTGTATATAAATTTATATAAACAATTTGAGTATATATATATATATAATTTCAACAATTATATTCTTACTACAAATAATATATACATTTTTTTTACACTTCTCTTAATATCATTTATCATACTTATTTTTTTATATTTTCTCACTTAATTACATTCATTCAAAAAATGAAAATGTGAAAAAGAAAAATGATGTATGAACATCATTTTTCATATAATTTTTTGCATCTATTACATGTTACTTGTATTTGTAATAATAATATTCTTATCATAAATAATGTATATATCTTTTTTATATTTTTTTTAATATTATTTATTATACTTATTTTTTTTTATTTTTTTAACTTAATCACACTCATTTTAAAATGAGTGTAAAAAGAGATACGAGAAGGACATGATTTTCCCTTGTACCCGTGTATAGGTGCATTGTTCTAATCTCGTGGTATGGAGTGGACTATGGACCGTGAGTCCGTGACTAATCATTCATTTGAGCCATCAGCACATACGGATAGACTAGGGGAAAAATATTGGACAAAACTTAGATAAGTTTTCTTAAATATTTTAGGTATTATTTTTCAATTAAAACATAATATGTATTACTTTCTATATCTCATCACCTCTTTCATCTTTTTCGAAAATCAGAATCATCTTCACCAGAGTACTCAAAGTCTTAGGCAATGGGCCATGGCAAGTGGGTGAGTGGGTCTAGGTGTGTTTCTGGCCTTGGGCATGGGTATACCAAGGGGAGACGGGGAGTGAGCTGTGAGCCACATATCACTATCATGGGTGATCGGTTCCGGCCACCTTATAGAGCCTTGGGGATTTGTTGACGGCAACATTGGGGGCCGTTTGTTATACTATTTTAGAAGGAAAAGGAAAGGAAAATACATATTAATTAGACATAATCTCCTATTTAGTATGAGCTAAGAAAAAGTGCTTAGTTCTTTTTTTTTTTTTCATCATTAGATAGTTGAGCAACTGTTAATTGGTAGTTCAATTGACAGGCACTCTAAACTTGTCATCGAGGTTGATTGAGGTCAGGTGAGTTCTTTGAGATGATACTTTCAAGAGGGATAAAACAGTTGCTTATCCCTTCTTGTCCTTTATTTAGATTTATTTGGTATCATAAAGAGAAATGAAAGAAAAGAAAGATGATAAAAAAAAAGGAAACGAAAAGAAGAGAGAAGTAGAGGAGTTGTCTCTTTTATTATTTGGTATTGTCCAGTAAAAAAGAAAAGAGGTTTCCTTTTTTTTTGTTTGGTTTCATGTAAAAAAAGAATAAAAACGTATGTAAATAAATAAAAATATATATAAATATATGATGAGAGTTATAAAATTCTTTCTCTCACTTTTTTTTTGTTTTCATCTAAGAAATGGTAAAATTTACAAAAATATTATCTCTCTAAATTCTTTCATGTCGTCTCAAAATGTTATATTAAATAAGAGATGATGCTCTTCTTTTATTCGCTTCCATTCATTTCTCTTCACAAATGTGATACCAAAGAAATCCTTAGTTACTAGATTCATTGCTCAACGAATTTCTTCTTATATCATATGTAAGTTATATACCTTATTATAATCTTTATCATTCTTGCATATTGACACGTGCTTCTAAATTCTAATGTGTAAGTAGTCTTGCTTTTAATCCTTATAACACTGAATTTGTTTTCGCACTTGAAATTGCAACAGAATCTAGTAAAATATATGATTGGGTTGAGTCAGGTTATTTCACATTGTGAAATTGCAACTAAACCTAGCAAATGATAGTGTGTATGTTGAATTTGGTGTCCCAAATTTTTTTTACCTAACTACTTTAAATATTATTTAATGACTTACAAACGATAATCTAAGTTTTTTTTTTTACATACAAAAATTAGGGTAAAGGGCCATAGTTGTCCCCATCCAAGGTTAAGGTAGGACTAGAATTCCTTTCTTTTTTTTTTGGGGGGGTGTTACAATTGGGCCTCAATTCATTGAATACTTAAAACCCACTAACAAAAAAATTCATAGATTCAAATCCAAAACAAATGTTTTTCATGAAAAAAACTAATGCAGACTAAAATGATATTTTGAAAATAAATATTTTTTTCTTCTTAGTTATAGACAGTGCATGCTTGATTTTCATTTACTTTAATCAAACAATACCATTGAGGAAAAATGTATAGTTACTATAGGTGCCCCTTAATTTTATTTCATTTATTCGTTTTGAAGTAATCACATTGAACTTTTTAAATTTGGGTATAAGGCTCTTAAATTTTTAAAACTTGCAAACTAGAAAGTACGGACACGTCATTTTACTGGCGTGTCCACGTGTCGGACGCGTGTCCACGTGTCGGACACGTGTCCGACATAAACACACTTTGATACGCACACGACACGCATGTCTCACGTGTCTGAGTGTGTCCAATTAAAAAATTTATTATTATTTGACTCAGATACGGCTCGAACATAGTCAAGACACATCTCGAATACATCGCGGACACATATTGGACACAACCCATTAAAATTTTAAAAAAAAATTACTGTATGGCAGTGTACTAATATCACGGCTCACAAGTCCAATATCACCCGACCCACCCTCAGGAAAAATCTTCTATTCTTCCTCAATACATTGTGTTCACTGTGTGTTAATGATTCAAGTTTCAAGTGAGTTTCACTTTGGTTTGGTGGTTCAATTTTTAATTATTATTGGTTTCTTTTTTAGTTATAAACGAAGATGTTTGTGTTATCATTGAGGAGTTGTGTTTGTAATGTTTATAATCAAAATTATATATATATATATGTGTGTGTGTGTGTGTGTACCGTGTCCATGTCCTAAAATTTTTGAATTTGATGTGTCCCTGTGTCTATGTCGTGTCCCGTGTCCGTGTCCGTTTTCGTACTTCATAGCTTGCAAACAAATCCTTATGTCCAATGGTTTAAAAATTGAATCAGATCAGACAACTGAACCAATTAGACCGTAAATGAACAATGTTTTTGATTTGAACATTATTCAGTTCAATCATAAATTTTATCGGTTCAACTAATTCAATTATAACCCAAAAATTTTACCAGTTCACTTTCTAGTTTTGTTTTTAAAACATTGCTTATGTCCACTAATTGAGTTAAAATCAATCATCACATGACTCTCATGTATTAGTTAATACACACAACAATATATAATTTATCAACATTATTTTTTAAAATTTTTTAAAAAACATTTTCGCATCTTTATTTATTTTCTTTCTAAGAAAGATAAAATATCAAATAATTTAGAAATAAGTAAAATCGAATGATGAATTTTTTAAATTTTTAAATATGATATGGACAAAATATAAATTATCATGGTTATTAGTTAATAAGTAGAACTCAAATGATAAATGGTTTTTGTTTAAATTATTAATGGAAGGGTCTGCTATAGTTTGTAAAAAGTTTAAGGGCCTTTATTCGAATTTAAAAGCTTATAATAGTTATTTTAAAATGAGGTAAATTTTAGAGAGTATTTATACGTTTTTTTTTTCTATTATTAAATAATTTATAAATTGATACAAATTAAGCCTCTCACTATATCACTCTATGAACATATTTAAAATGTACTGTGTCAATGTGAATGTATGTCTTTATGATTGTTTGATTAATCTTGTAATAAAACTGGTCTATGTTTTGTTGACATATTCTTTTTGCCAGGGTACCTGGAATTTACGAAAGAATATGCTTATACAAAGATAACTTAAAAAACGTAAAGAATATGCTGAAAATGCTTCCAATCTCCTTGTCGGTTGTTGCCATGAGTAATTTGCAGCTAAGTTTTGTAAAATATTTCATAATCGACGCCGTTCTGTGCAAAGTAATTGACCAAATTCCCTCAGCAAGAAAAAACAAAAAAGTGAAGAGGACTCAATCACAGTCATTTTGGGAGTGTTCATATTTTCTGCTCTAACTTACAGGGGCCCATGGGCTAATGAGTTGCGTAACGGGACTTGGACTCGAGTTCTACGACAACAACAACAAACTCTGAACTTCTGAAGGAGCCAGAGGGCGTAAGACATACGTAACAAAAACTCATTAGTCATTATTATTTCTGTTATTTAACTGTAGGTCTAGACCCAAAAAAAAAACAAAAAACTGTAGGTCACATGTACTATGCGTCCCTGATGGTGATAGATACCAATTATTGGAATAAAATCCTTTTTAAGGTTTTGATTATTTCATACTTAAAAAAATAATTTCACTTTATTTTTTCTTCTTGAACACTTTGATTATATATTTTTAAAAATGAAATAAGCACTTAAGGATGGTTTTGAAAATCTTGAGATCCTGAGCCATATGTGATTTATTTTTGGCCAATAATATCACATGTCAAAATTTTGTGAGTTGATTTTTCTCTAACATTTCACTTTTTTTTTTGGCGAATTCATTTCACTTTCTTTTGCATGTGAAGCTTCTTAAAAGAGTATATTGTCAAGTTTGAGTGAATTAAATTAAAATTTAGGGGAAAGGAAAGTTAATAATTGCCTACCAAAAGCAGGGCGGAGCATACCAAAATTTACTAGGTGACCAAATGAAGTAATTACATGTTTCTGGGCCAAATGAAGAATGTTTTATATTTTTAAAATATTATAATGTAATATTTTCAATTAAAAAAAAAACACTTTGGGGACCGCTCACTTTTAAGCGAGTTAATTTTGTCCTTACTAGCTGATATAACTCTTATAAGCACTACGAAGTTAACATTTATTTTATATTTTCCTTGCTACAATGTTTTGTGGATAATAAATCTAGTATATCTATCCCTTCAATATCTAACCAATATGTGTTGATTAAAAGAGCTTGAGTTATTTAAGTATGTGATTTTAAGTTTAATTTTAAGATTTATATATATAAAAATAATATTATTAAATATGGTTCATACTTAAATTTTTAATTATATTATAAAAGATTAATTTTTTATCTATCAAATGAGAGATATTATAAAAAACTAAAAAAAAACTACTATATCAATTTTTACAAAAAAGAAAACTAGTATATCTGTTATATTATAATTAAATGACTACTCCCAAATCCAACAAAAAAAAAACTGACAAGTATGAATAATCTGTTGTTGAGATACTGGAGAGGTAAATTATTCTACTCCATAATCTCATGTTGCAATTCAATTAAAATTATTTTTAACTTTACTGCCTTTTTCATTGCCAGTTTTCTTTTGTTTTTGTTTTTCTAGTTTTATCAGCTAGTAACTGTTATTAGTTGATAAAGTGGTGTGGATGTTATTATGTACCCTACCAAGTTACGTAGGACATCATGCATCCTAAAAATTACCTGTTATTATAGGTAACCTACTTCTCCAGCCGGTCATCATCTTCATCCTTGACCTCTTCTTCGACAAAGTAAATCAGCATCTGCCTGCTCAGTCAGCAATAAAGTAAGATTCAAAATCTTCTTCGAAAGCTCACATATGGCAATCCTGAAGACCAGAGTCATGTTATTTAGGTAGACAGTCATCAAATCTAACTTTTGATATATTTTAATCATATATGAATGATTATTTATTAAGGTGCATTGATGCTGCATATTAGATGGTGCCCATAGAGTGGATGTTTGTTTCACATTTTTCTAATACAAACGGGAAATTAGGCATCGTGATGCACATTTACAGGAAACAAAATTTTCTTCTTTCGGTTAAATGTCGGTTTTGAACCTGGAAAAGTCTAAAACAAACCAAAATAAAGTCTGTTAGTCTAATATGATTAGGTTGCATGTGTTTGGTTATGGTTCCATCTCCATCCATGAAAATATCATAAGTTGGGTGACGAACTGGTTAGTGCCTCTTTCTTAATCTTAATGTAATCTGCGCCCCCCCCCCCCCCTCCTCTTCTCTCTCTCTCCTAAATATGAATTAATAATTTATTATTTAAACTGAAAATTTACATATTTTATTAAATATTTAAATAGTTATAATAATACTGTACCCAAAAAAATAGTTATAATATTATTGTAATTTATAAACCTTTATAATTTTGTAGTTACGTATAAGAATTTTTAGTTAGATATAATATTTAATTATCACTGTTATAAAAAATAATTTAATTTTATAATATTTGATGTTGATTTTAAAAAGACTTACTAAAATTAAATTATTAAAAAATATATAAAATATTAAATTTAATAAAATCAAAGAGTTATAAAAAAAACAAAAACACATTAAAAAATGCGAGACTCTCTAGACATAGATTTTTTTTTTAGGTTCATGGGGCATAGAATAATTTTATGAGTACAATAGCATTTTGTTAATAAAAAAATACACTTAATTTATAATTTAGTCCTTAATTTACATTATAAAACTATTCAGTCATTAAATTATTTAAATGTATGTTGTTTCTTCTTTTATTGTTAATTAATAAAAACAAACATTATTTAGATATATATTTTTTAATAACAGATCTTGTAATTTTAGTTTTGTTTTTGTTATTCTTTTTTGTTAGTGTTTTAGTTTTCTCTTATGATTGTTTTTGTTTTGATCATTTTATATGTAAAGAAAATTTTTAAATTTATTTTGAGAGGAGATATAATATATTATTTAAATTAAAATATTTTTTATATTAATCTTTGATGTGAAAGATGTTTAAATATTAATAATCTTCAAAAGAGCTAAAGTATATATTGTTAAAGTATATATTGTTAATTAATTTAATGTATAGAATATATTTATTTTTTATTTGTTTTTGATCTAATTCATCTTTTTCAATTTGTAAAAGTCATCAAACTTCGTTATTAATGAATATTTTTTCTATCTCGTCAAAATAAGAACAACATAAAAGCAGTTTAAATAATCCAAAGACAGGATGGTAAACATAATAATTTAAAGGAAGAATTAAATTATAAATAAATAATAATAATAATTTTAAGGAGCCATTAGATTTGAGTTTAAGAGAGTGGGGGTATAAAAGTGCGTCATGGCTGGCTTCTGCCTTGTTTTTATGACCCAAACTCTGTACCATCTCTTATTTAAAGAATCATCTCCATTCCCAACTGGTTCAGTTCTCTAACCTTTCTGCAACTGCAACTGCAACTGCTACATCCATGGAAGACCCATCATCAATTTCAAAAGATGACACTGACAACATCCTACAAGTTCTCCAAGTCCTTGAAGCTCTCAAACAAGCTTCTCAAGACTTACAACAACATCACCACTCCCACCACCCCTCTAACTCACCCGCCATGAAAGCCCTCCTAGAGCTCCACACTTTATCTGACTCCATCTTCTCCACTGATCCCAATCTCTCCGCCCTCTCCCACCACCTCACCCGCCTCAAAACCCTCGTCGACTCCCTCAACCACTCCCAAGGCCACCACTCCCTCCGCTCCTTCCTCACTCGCCGAGTCTCCACTCACTCCATCTCCCGAGTCGCCGGCTCAATCGAATCCGAAATCCAGGCCTGGATCGTCCGCGAGAGCGTCGAAACCCTCTCCCGGACCCTCCGCGACCCGGTTCCCAACGATGACGAGTTGGTCACCCTCCTCACTCAGTTCGAGGACCGAGTCTCACAGGGCTTCAACCGCGAGTTACAAGACCTAGTTCTCAAATTAAAGATATTTTCTTCGCTGGAATCGATTCTCTTCGACCCCAAGTGTTCCAATAGGGTTCGAGAGCACGCGGGTCGAGCCGTGGCCGCGTTGATTCGGTTCAATAAGGATGTGTTCGTGGGTCAGGTGCTAATGGGTCCAACCATTCGAGCCTTGGTAGACATGGGTACCTTGCATTCCATCGAGGTTCTATGTTCCCTGATCAGGTCTATTAGATCCCCTCTTGTGGATGAGATTGAATCCTATGGGGAAATACCAAAGATCATTGCTTTGTTGAATTCCCAAGAGCTGCAAATGCGGGTTTTGGCCATGGATTGCGTTTTGGAAATTGGGTACTTTGGGCGCAAGGAAGCGGTGGAGGCTATGCTGAAGGAGGGTTTGGTGAAGAAGCTTGTGGAGCTGCAGAGATCAGAGGTGGGTGGGGATTTGATCGAGTTGGATCATCATCATCGTCATCACGAGGGTGAAGAGAAGGAAGAAGAAAAAGAGAGAGGGGTTGAAGGGAAGAGGGAGAGTAGGCACAAGAGGTTCTTGGAGAGCCACCCTTTTGCAAGCTGTGTGGCCAGGTTTGCAGTGCAGTTGGAAATTGGGGAAGGGTTGAGGCAGAGAGAGAAAAGGGCTTTCAAGCGAGAAATTTTGGCCAGGGTTAGAGAGGCCGCTCTTTCTGATGCTGAAGCTGCCACCATTGTTGCTGAGGTTTTGTGGGGTTCTTCGCCCTAAATTTATTTTGTACAAGAGAAATTGGATGTGGGAGGGATGGTAGAGAAATTGGATGTGGGAGGGATGGTAGGAACAGGTAATAATTCGATTGTTCAATTGTACTATTGTAAATGTGTAATAATTTTTGTTTACCTACATTATAATTGTATATGTTGTATGTAATTTTGTTATGTGAAGAGATTATTGAACAACTTTGTCATGTCAATATGTCATTGAAATTGAAGGCCAACATCATTCTTTGATTTGGTGGGAAATGCATTATTGCGCTGGACTTCATTTGAGTAGTTTTTGTTTGTTCTTCATGGGAAGCGAATTAAATTTTGGTAAAATGGGAATAAGCATATCTACGGGGGGGGGGGGGGGGGGGGGGGGGGATTTGGAATTTTGGATAGCTAATGGTGGCTCAGGATTCAGGAATCAGGATTTTGAAGGGAATCGTTATAGCATATGCCATTCTTGTGGTGGGGACGGAAACAATTAAACAAAGCTTTTTGTCATATCTAAGAAACAAAAAAAGAAGGACATGGGGGTAGCTAAAGGAATTTATGTGATGTGATCGTCATGGGGCAGTCACGAGGCACAGTAGCGGGAATTGTGAGAAGAATGCAAGTGATAATAATATTTTGTTGGTTAATTAATCTGCATGTATTTATATTTTTTAATTTTTTTAAATAGATATCATTATCGTTTTAACACTATAAATGAGTAAAACTTTTTTAATGGGATTCTTGAATTCAGTTTGTTGTTAGATCCTTACATGAACTAAATTTAAAATGTTTTTAAAACTATAAGAACTCATTTATGATTTTTTAATTATAAAGACTTTTCAAAAACTTTTAAAAAAATATAAGAACCTGCAGATTAATTTAACATATTTTATTTTATAAGTTAACAGTAATAGTGTCTCTCATGGTCATGATGATCCCAGCTCTCATGATTAGGGTGGAGAAGTTCACGATCCGTTCGACTGAAGTAATGAGCCATTTCTCCTTTGATGAATTTTGACGAATATATGTTAACCAGCCTTGTCTCTGTTTTTCTTTCTATGTCCGAACCGCAATATACTGTTAATAAGTTTCAAACTACTGATAAAATATATCCACATGAAACTCAATATTAATAGCCTTGTTTCTCTGTTTATGCCTGATAGAAAAGTTGAACAAAAGAAGAGAAGTGAAATTCCAATGGAATTTTATTTTTTCTTTTGTCAAAATGAAAAAATGCCTATCAAATATGTGAAAAGCTACACCGTATCAACTGCTCCTTCACGTCTTTAAACTTAAGGATTGGTTGAGAGAGAGGTTCATGGGCTACGCATCTTGTTTTCTGGGATGAAAATATAGTTTTTTTTTTTGTTAAAAAAAGAAGATATATAACATATTATTAAACTTAAGGACATGGGTGAAACAAATATGACTCTCTTCCACCGACATCATTTCTTAATTTCAGTATATTACACATCGTATATACACATGTGTTTCTATCACATAATATATACTTTCTTCTACGCTTGCTCGTGCATTTCTAACACAAAATATACTTATTTATAGGCATTAAATGAGTCATATAACGTTAATCCTTTAATAGGCATTTAACATTACTATATAAATGCATAATCATTTGAGTGTCATAAAAGCATTACTATATAAAAGCTATAAACAAGTTATAATAGGCTACTAGCCATGCAACTTGTATGACCATTATTATCTGGACAAAAGACAAATAATAGCACATAGCACATTTAAATGGCCGTGGTGTGACCATTCAAGTCACTTTCTGATTAAACCATAAAATTATTTATTTAAAACTTTTTCAACTCACTTGGCCAATCATCGAACCACATGGGATTTTCCTTGGCTCATTACCTTGGTGGGAACTGGGAAGCTTAAGTCAGAGTGCTCATCTTTTTATCATTTTGCCATGGTCAATGATATTTGTTACGCCTAAATTCCTAATCTTCCACTGACGCGTTTGTTTCAACAGGAACAAGTCAAAGCTTCAAAGTAGCGTGAAGAAATTGCCATTATGGAAACTTCAAGGGAATTGCTATCTATTTCAATATTCCAAAGTAATTAACCATAAAGCACAGTGCACGGACTACCTCCGTTTCCGTATGTGAATTGGATGGCTGCAAAACCAAATGCAGATAAAGGTGAGTCACTATCAATCAAGTTGCTTGTCTCTACATCCTTACCCATCTTGTTCAACCCCGCTTTCTCTACTCTGTTGTTAATCTAAATTAAAGAGGCAGTAAAACAAATACATAAGAAATTATTTCTCATGAAGAAAATATTCCGATAAACTTTTATTTTTTTAATGTTTTCAAAAATTGGACGGAGGTAAGAGGTTGATATAGCCAAGTTACTAGTTACCAGACCAAAAGAGAAACACACATCTAATATGTCATAAATTGGTTACTAATATTTGGCCTTTTTTTTAAAAAAAAATGTTTCCTTCTGAAATCAATTGCAAATAGAGAAAGAAACAAATGATAGTGCCACCTGGAAAAAAAGGGTAAATTGGAGAATGGTGATCAATGATAAGTTATCTCATGACGGACTATGAATATAGTCGAGAATTATTTGCAGCATTGAACCAGTATCTGTAGCCAAATAGCAAAACGTTGCGTGTCCTTATGAAAATTACCCATTCTGTATGTGTGCCGTGTGGGTCCAACACAGTGACAGTTTGATGTGATTAATCGATGGAAATTGGAAGGAGATGGACATGAAGCCCCACACCACACCACACTTGACGTTAGTATATTGGTATACGTCTGAAGTTAAATGAGACAAAAAACAGAACAAAATCATAATATCACGTAAATCATAACATCAAAATCAAAATCAAAATCAAAATCAAAATCAAAATCAAAATCAAAATCAAAATCGACTGACTGCAAATTCCCCCACCTCCAATTTCATGTGAGAAATTCACATGATAAGAAAGATAGACACACATAGGACAATTTGTAAAGCCGTAAATCTCACCATCACTGTATATTGGATTTATTTTTTTCCCTCAAGATTCTATCACGTAAAAAGCTCTAATAAGATAATTCAAATTCTTATTAACACTTAGAAAAATGCATAAATTCCTTAAGTTTAAAGGTGATTCTAAGTAGTCTTAAGCACACTAATTAAACCATCACACTACGAAAACGTCAGATACAATGTAAGATACTTTCAGCCAGATCTATCTAACAATTTTCATTAATCATACAATCACTAATATACTTATCATTTTTTTATAAATATTTTCAAAACATTCTATATTTCATACTTAAAAAGTAAATATTTAAATGTTCTATTAAATTTGTATTTAATGTAAATTATGAAAGTGGCATATACAAATCATTATGACAAGTATACAATTAATTAATTAACCCATTAAAAACACATGAAATAACCTGCTGTAACATTTCCCTCACCCCAAAATTCAGGGTGTGCATGCATCTCCGAAAAGAGAGCCTTTTTTTTTTAGGAAAGAAAAAAGTTTAAGGTGAGAGAAAACTCTCCCAATTCCAAGCCTAGAACAATCCAGCAACCTAAAAGAAGATTTATAATGAAATTTCAGACCATCTACCAACAAAGATCCCTAGATTCAAACTAAAGTGATGCAATTGTCATGGACAAAAGGTTGACCAAGTCAACCCCATTGAATCTCTCTCATACAAATGCTTTATGAGCCAATTCAAACTGAATATTATGTCTTCAGATTTGTGAGGTGAGTAATGCACTACCCATCAAGCAACCAAAAATTAGGCAGTTCTTAAGTCAGACTTACATCTTAAGGAAATGCACAACTCAACTCCAAGAAGACAGCTGCAACTCCAAAAAGCCCAACATATTCATTAGTGAAGGGGAAAAACAGGTAAAGACAAAAATACAACTTATTCTTCTTTAATTACTGACATGTTGCCAACAGTTGAGTCTCCTGAACCAAAAGTTTAAAGAAATTCCCGTTTGATGATAGGCACCGCACAATAAATTCAAAGCCAGCATTAGAACACAGATGCAAACCTCAAATTTAAACAAGATGATCTGCAGCTATGTGCACTATCATTTACAATATATCCTGAGCCTCAGTAACATTTTCCATATTGCAATAATTCCTGTTGAACATCATTGAGCAATCATACTCCAACTTATTTGAACAAATCACAGAAAAAATAAAACCAAACATTTTCTGTGCTTTACTGTACAGTTATGACTTCATTTTACTAGAAATGAATATCAATAGTTGTTGAAGCTCTGAGATACTGATTATTGAATAACAATCTAAAGATAGAAATAGGTTCAAGATGCCAGCCTTACCTAAAGAGACTTCCAAAAACAGGCATCTGAAGTATCAAGAAAAAGAAAACTCCAACTAACCTCTTCAAAAAAATCCAATTCTAACCATCTGTCTTCCTTCCACAGGGAAAAAAAGGTCCATAACTATGTTTGGCATGTAGACTGCTTCACCACTTCCACTTCTTCCCTGAACAAAAAAAGATGGGTACCAGTAAACAAACAGAACCTAACCTCTGTCCATTGCTTCCTTCACCATGTTCTTAGTTGCCTTTCTACGTGATAGGGCCTTGAAAATTGAGAAAACTGCAACCAGGGCAATTTGTAAATGCTCACAGCTACTCGTCTTTATACATATTTGCCCCATTTTGCGACTATTTAGATTAGCACTAACAGATGCTTTCAAGCTTCGACTTAGCCTGAACTCAGACTGTAAACTTCCACTCAACACCATCTCTTTATTGAAGGATAGGACTGTCATTGTCAGACTTAAATTGTCATTTCTTACAGGATAATCTTCCCCTCGTAAAGTAGCTTCAAAACTCCCACCATATGCCACTTGTCCAGGACCTTCCATGCGTCCTGCACTAATGACAAATTTTAATCTCTTCCCAACTAACAGAGTATCCTCAAGTTTTGCACCCACATAATACTTCTTTGCAAAAGACGTCAAAGAAACACCACAGTCAGCTATATTGTGTTTTATGTTTCTCAACTTTGTGTTGCTATGAACTGTACATACCAGATCTTTACCAGTGGATTGAACATCAACACCCACAGAATAAGTAGGACCCAAGGGATCAACATAAGCCGCAGCACACTCAGATTGAATACTGAAATCCTGCTTGTCCTTATTCATCTGTCCAACAACCGAAGCACATAGAGTCTTCTTTATTTCTGTAGCTGTCTCCAAGTTTATACCATCGAAGCCCACATCATGATCCCATCCTTGGGGATCAAGAACAGGCCTCACAAGCCATTGGTCATTCGCAACAAGGCAACGATATCTATGTATAGGACAATCTGAGTCAAAACTTGGAGGAACAGCCATATCTGGTAACAGAACAGGTTCGGGAGGAGCCTGCTGATCATCAGAATGATCACTATTAAAAAACTTTTGCTCTTTTAAGAGCAACTTCTCTTTGCGCCTACAATAGTCTTCTTTCAACTGTTTCTTTAAGTAAAGAGTCTCCCTGTAATCCATCTCATCCAGATAATCTTTTTTCTGCGGCTTGGACAACTTTTCAAACTGGGATTTTGTCAAGATTCGTAAGGATGGAAGTTGATCATATTCATCTTCTTCTTCCATATCTGAGAGTAAAACTTCCTCTATTTCATCATCAATTCCCCTTAGATTGGATACAGGTCGATGGCGTAAAAGGGATGAGAGGAGATGGGGCAGAGAAGGAATTCGGGCACTACTTGCTGGTCCAAGTTCTAAACTGTTCTCAAACTTAAGGAGAGAATTGACATCACCCAGAATTTTGGTACAAATGCAAAATAACAAGAGTTGAGATCTCCAAACCTGTCCATTTGGAAGAATTTTCTCCCCCATAATATTTTTTGGGCACTGACGATGGTTCTCAACCAAAAGTACGGGATTTTCAAGCCTTGAATCGGACACTGCCTGATGTATATACTGCTGCATTAAGTAAGTACATTGAGAAATATATGAGTCATAATTAACAGCGTACCCATCAGGTCCTTCTGGAATAGCAGAGGAAGAATGAGTCATGACTAGGATGGTGTTAAACCAGATTGCTGCGCCAAATACTTCAGTTATAAGTTTCAAAAGTGAGAAGTCATTATAGCCAGCATTGATAAGATCAAGCCGTTCAAAGTACAAAACAATATCTGGAGGGGACTTTCTAATGAATCTCTTTACAGAAAGCATGATCCTCTTATTTCTCTTCACATTACTGGTAGAGGAAGGCAGGAAACCAGGGGTATCAATAAACGTTATTTCAAGCCCATTGACAGTTCCCACAACTTCTTGGATGCAATTAGTAGCAGGTCGAAATGCATCAGTGATGGTTTTAGCTTGACCAAATATAGAATTTATGGTAGCACTTTTACCAACTCCTGTTTTACCTAGGACAAGTATTCTGCAGGAGAAATCCAATTGGGGAATACCAGTTGCCTCCTGCTGGCTTGCCATTGCTCGGGCTCTACTGCTAGTAAGGTTAACTCTTTTCAGATCTGATTCCCCAGCACGAATCAAAGTTGCCAGGTGCATCCGATAAAGAACCTTTGCGACCAAGAGATTTTCTTGAGACTGGCCAAGGCGCTGGAGCAGGCGGAAGAATTTAACTTGGAGATCCTCAACATTTGCCAAAGTATCCTTCTGTCTTCCATTGGCGTTATGTTGAGATTGAGAAATTTCTATATCTGAAACTTGCTGCAAGGTGGAATTATGCTGATTATTCTGATTACCATAAGAAGAGTTTGATGTGTCAGAAGGAACTCGTGATGCTACCGAACTAGCTGAGTGAGCTGAACCTGAGAAAAACCATATGTATCAGTTCTATCTAAAATGTATTGATGATAGACATTTCAGTCAACAAAATCAGAATTGGTGCAAACATTTAGGCATGGAATTTAGCATCACTTGCTCTAGTCATCCTCAATTATGGAAGTGTGAGAAAAAAACCCTTAAATCAACATCAGAACACCTCTTTTATTTAGTGGGGAATTTTGCACCCGTAGAACTGTAGGCAAACTTAATCTTTCAATTTACTTGTTAACTAGACAATACATGAAAAAGAACCCTTCTTTTTTTCCCAACATCAAAAGAACTAACAACCAGCAAAAATCCAGTAAGTATATCATTGTTGCAATTTGTTAGCAAACCTCTTATTAAGAGGGCAGTTATTCTGTTACAATAACTATTAGTTGGTTAGTCTGTTACAATAAATGTTAGTTGGTTATTCTATTGGGGAACTGTGAGGAGTTATAAATAGAGAGGGGTCCTATGGGGCAAACTAAACTGTTTCTGGATTGTAAGGAGGGTTTAGGGAGAGTGAGGACCTCTCGAATGTCCTTGGAGTGTGTTCACTGTAGGTTGGTGATTGCCATTTCTTGATAGTTTCTTGTAATCTTTCCTATTGATTCTATCTCCCTCTGGTTCTGATACAGAGAGGAGAGTTTATCAGTAAAGTTTCTATCTTTTTCTTTAATTTCTGGTCCAGTTCTATCACAATTCCTGCAGAAATAGAGGGCAGATACCAGCCCATAAGGGAGCCCAGCAGCCCCAGCCACCTGCATATGTAATTTTAAGTTCTTGAATAGAATGGTTATTAAGAATTTAATTTTATTATTAAGGTAAGATTAAAAAAAAATTCTTTTACACCTCCAAAATATTTGTTCAATGATAGATGAGTCATTCACCTAGCTCAAATCTTCGATTTGAATCCCACATGTAGCCTTTTGGCATGGCAGTATATCTATGTCCCCAAAGTTACCCCATTGCAAAGGCATTACGTTATCAATTACAAACATAGCTTTGATAGTTCCTCTATATGCAGGGTGGTGAATCAGGGCACAATGTTCCTTGCTGGGAGTAAGCGGTTAAGCACACACCAGAAAAAAAAAAATTTATAACCCCTCCAAGGGCTGGGTCTAAGATTGTGACCTACAAGTAATCAAATGCTGGCTTATGAAGAAGTATATATCGCGTTACATAATTTGAAGATGTTACTTTTGCTAAAAAACTATTTGGGTTTTGCTAAAAGTTAAGGAATCAAAAATGGTAAATTTTAAATGAAAAGTGAAGCTTTTTAAGTTTCCAATGCATTGAATGCTTTACTTTTCATTTAATACTTACTATTTTTTTATTCCGGTTAGACATACCTTAACTATTTATCTACAGAGCTTAACATGCACGAAACAACAGAACAAAACAAGAGCCCTAATAGTATCATCTTGTTTCCCCACCCATAATTAGGGCGAGGAGGAGAAGTCCATTAAGACCTTGTGTTGTGAGAAGTTATCTAAGTGCATTTTCAGTAATTCCAGACAAACAGTAAAATCAGGGTTGTACCTTGCTCATTAAATTCTTCATCCTGATGCCCTTCATCATAGTAACTATTACTGCCTGATAATGGTGTAGACGAGACCAATGATTTGGATAGTATCTGAGAGAAAACCCAATCTCTAACACCTTTCATCCTACTGCAATTAAAACGCCAAAAGCAGTTCACCTAAAATATCAGATTCTTCCACTCAATCACTTGAAAATTTGAGCATCAAGCGCAAGGAACCATAATATGAGAAGCCAAAAGGCAACAGAACGCGTTTCGGGATACTCAAATCCCAAGAAGCGTTTTATGTGCCAACCGACAACGAGAAATCATTAAGGAAGCCAGATTTTCTTAATTAACGAGAAGTTGGTCAAGAATCTGTGAAGGAAGGAGCGTGCGAAAAACCCTAATTGAGGAGAAAGGAACAATGAAATGAGCAGGGACACAACCCGATGGGCGTTGAACGCGAAGCAGTAGAACCCGAAACCGGAAAAAAGGATCCGAATCGAGGTGAAAAGGAAAAGAGCAATAGGAGGAAGGTGAAGGAAGGGGGTGTATGAGTATATGAGAGGATGAGATGAGATGAGGAAGGAGAAAATGGTAGATGGAGGAGATTACGGGATAAGACAGATGCAGACGACACCTCATTCCCTCACCAACCTTCTTTTTTTATTTTTTTTTGGTCTCCTATATGTGCGACTTTAAAAACTCAACTCATGACTCAATTCAAGCCCCACAGGCCACAACAAAACAAAACGCGGGCTGCTACAACGTAAATAATCAGGTGCGCTCAAGACCACGGCCGCATTGTGTAATACAAATGATAATAATTCCACCTACGTCGTATTCAATTTTAGTGGATTCATTGATTACAGAAGCAGTAAAATATATCATTTTGGTGACATACCGACATATAAATTATGTCTTATCTAGAAGAATTAATTTTGATAGATATTAGTTAAAAGTTTAAAATCTGGTAATTAACATAAAACCATACATCTTTTTAACCACTAAACTAACTCTAAGTTAGTACATGATACATGTATATTAAACTGTTCTGCGTTAAAATATAATACAAAAATGATCATCTTATCTTATTTTTTATCTAACATTATTTTCTACACTCATTTTAAGTATACATGATTAAGTGAGAAAAAATAATAAAAAATAAATAAATATAATAAATAATATTAAAAAATATGTAAAAAATATATATATACATTATTTGTGATAAGAATATTATTGTTAAGTATAATATACACCTTAGGGTAACTTACTATTACTACTACTAAAATAATAATTTAATTTACTATTATCTCATGTGTGTTCTTAAATAAGCAAAAAAAAATTTCTACTATATCACTCTCACCATCCCTACCTTGAACACAATCACCATTCCTCCATATAAGTATATTATTTTCATTGTTACTTTTCTTTCCTCCACGCTTTGACACCAATTTAATCGCTCGCTTTCAAAACATTGAAATCATCAACTAAATGGGAATACACACAAGCTATAATATGCAGGTCAAATGGGATTTGAAAATCCCATGGGTGTAAATGGGAATTGAAAGCCAAGGGAAATTAGGTACCTGAAAAACAATGTTATGTCACACGCAAACAACTTATTATTATTATTATTCAACCATTAAATAGTTTGACAGTTACTCTTCATCTTTGGTGATGATAAAGTCAATTAACTCTGCTGTGCGTACGTATGTAAGTAAACGACTTATGATTATTGCCAATTTTTCAATTTCTTAAATGACAAGTAGAACTCTTAAATTACTTTTGCCCATCAATATGGGATATTTATCACGCTTTAGGCTCTGATGGGCTTCGTATAGACTTAAAAAATCACATGTTAATTGGATACTTTTTGAAGGACAACTACAATTTTACCATAAGATAAACCCGCAATGACTCAAGTTAATAAATTGTAGTGAAAGGGCGATATTTTTTGGGGAAAGTTGGCAGAAGTTGTACTTGTTACTATGTTCTCTATTTATTAGGAACAAATTGGTGACACTTTGCTGTTGCGAACTTGCCATGATATGGTTCTTGTTATTTTTGTTGATTCTCTGTGCTTGTTTGGAACTTTGCAGATAACAAGATATTTTGACACAGATGCTGCTGAATATCTATATATACCCAGCTTGATTTCAGTAGCAAACTCACATTTGAAGATACTATTTTGTAGTTGTAATTCTTCTTACAGATGTAACCAAGGTATCTTATTTCCTTTTTTTTTTTTGGTCTAAGGGTATCTTATTACCTTTAATATCCATTTCTCAATAAATTGTCAAGAAGGAGACCTCCACTTTTAATATCTATTGTATTTAATTTCTCCCAATGTTTTGTTTGATCAGCACGTCATGTATTGGTTTCCCAAAATTGTGAACTTCTGATTAAATAATATGATGAAAAGTAACTCATACAGAGCTAGCACGGGCAAGGCCCTTGCCTGACCCCGACTAGTTATGATTTAAATGAAAAATCGTGCAGTGTAAGAAGTGTTCAGGTATAGACGTATAGTAGATCTCCAAAGCCCTCCAAGCACTGTTTTTCAACGCATAAAGGGGGAAAAATAGAACCTGCAACTAATATAAACAGAAGGAAGGGGGGAGAAGAAATGCCGAAGGTAGAAAATATTAAAGCAGAAATAACTTTTAAGGAATACATACCCTCAAGTATTCAAAAAGTTGGAGTGCCTCAAAAATTCTGGCTCGTTTCTTGCTCCAACTTGAAAGTATAAATTAACTCTCAACTCCTCTAGAAAAGATAGAGAGTTGCTAGTTGTGACGCGAAGAAATTATGTCTTCCTTTTTTTGTTCCTCATGTATAAATGGAAAAGCATGGCATATCATTAGTTTGAAAATTGATATTAACCATGGCATACCAACAATTTGGACCATCTCCTGTGCAAATCATGAAGCAACCTGTTTATCAGTTGCTGTATAGTAAAGCATCTTCTGTACATAGAACATCATGTAACCCTGGGCAGCCCTCACAATGTTCTCATCAACTTGCGTGACCCAAGCATCATCGCACTTGTACCATTGATTGCTTAATCGCAGATAAGTCACATAATGGCCAGCATCTAGCTTACCAGTATGAGTGACGACAGCAAACAACTCAAACTCTGAAGACAACTCATTTGAAGCATCAGGCTCATCCCCATCAAAAGGAAAGATTCTGTTCCCAAACCGACTCCTTAAGATTGATGATGAGAGATAAGGTGACATGTCCAGTGAAAAGGGGAACTGCAGATAGCGATCCACCTTCCTTGACATCTTTCTTGTTGAAGAATGCTCAAATCTTTTTATATGGAAGCAAGAAACAAGGGGAAGCTTCCTTATGGACATCTGCTTGAGAGTTTCCTGCCTCACCTGACACTGCTGACAGAAAAATTTTTGGTCTGATCCCAATCTCTCTGCTCTTGTAAATCTCTCCAAGCACCCCATCAGGGTAGATGTCCCACAGTTTTGGCTTGAATTCATGCAATCAGCCTCACCATTGCAAGTATGATTGGATGATGCAGTGGCCTTCTTGGTAGAACCCCCTTGATTTGGTTCCAAGTCCAGTGAGATGTCTATGCATGGATCATAAGTTGTTGATGTGAAACCACAGGCCATACACATAACATCTGATCGCAAGATACCGGAGAATACCCTATGAGCAATACAACAGTCACCATTGCCTGCACCATCAATGAAATGTGGTCACACACAATGTTTCCTTAATCAAATGGTATCAGTTTAAGAGCAAACCTACCATTGAAAATTTTTTTACATTCAGCAATTTTGTTTAAATTCTTCAGCACACAAAGAAGGTAGCAAATAAATTCCTTGTAGGATAAATGGATAATTAACATAACAAAATAAGGTGGGTCCTGATGTTAAAAATAGAACAAGTCAAAAGGATCCTAATTGCAAAAACATTGTCCTGGTGTAAAAATAAAATTCTAAAAATGCACGTAGAGAAACAATTCACTTCCTTTGCAATTCAAATTACCAACATACTAGTTTTTCAGAAATAGGGAAAAAGTTAGGAGAGATGAAGCACCATCCAGGACCAACAGTATAGCTTGACAATCTCAACATTTTCAAACTAAAATTTCACTACCATCAGAAGTTGTCTTGATATCGCTATAAGACAAGCATGAATACATTCACTATATCTATATGTTGTCCAAAGAAAATTCACATCTTATAGCCTCTAAAATTTATGTATGGGAAAACTTTGCACCTCACAGTTAACACCAGAATATGTTTTAGTATTATCCCCTAGGCCCTCTCCAAAATGCAGGGGTCCAGTCCAAAACACATGATTCATAAACAAAGAACTGGCTACTGGTTGTATATTACAACAGATGACGTCCTAAATTTATACGCTCCTAATTGACGATAAGAAGGGCATAGAACTTGCAACGAATCCAAGGAAGCAAAACTGCAGTACAAAAGACAGAGGAAAGAAAATGGATGTTTTATGTGTAATATAACACACACCAAAGTAGAAAGAACTACATCAAATTCTTTCAAGGCTAAAATCTTATTCTTAGCCAAGCTATTAGAGAACTCATAAGAGTTTTAACACACTAGTAGTGGCCGGAAAACTAATGCAACCTTCTCTTGAGGATAGGACAAGCCTTGTTTAATTAGAGCCTAAACATGGCAAAAAGTGGAGTTAACATTAGCATCATTTGATCTAGAATCTCCTATATGATGAAAGGAATAGGCTAAGGAGAAATTGACTTACTGGGACTCACTGGAGTGTAGCAGCTAACACCATCACGCCAGCAGTTTGTGGCTGAGAATTAGCCCTAATTGTTTGAGCAATTGTCAACTCCTAGGGCAACAAGCAAGAGACCTAAACCCTCACCCTGCAGTTAAATATTATCGTAACTCTGTTATCTTAAATAGTATTATGAATCATTTTGAATGTAAAACAAAAAAAAATCAAAGACATTTTAGACGGTAAGGCAATGGCTCTCTATTGATCATCTTGCATAATCAGCATGGTTGCAACTATGATTACGCTGAACTAATTCTTTGACTTGTCACCTGTTGAAATGGGTAACAGATTAACCTCTTACACCATCTAAAGGATATGTGTTCTTGACAATCCAATGCTACTGCTGAATACCAAAGAGATCAGCATCCTATTACTCTTTAGCTTTCAAATTCTCTCATAACTATAAAACCATATAGTGAGTTTTTGCCTATAAAAGAGGGGACTGAGATAGGCCAACATAGATTATGGTCATTGAAGAAGTCCTCTTCACATAGCAATAACACCATTTTTGCAGATAAGACATGCATTGCAATAATCCCTATATTAATTTTTTAAAGATAATACCCTATGAACCATGACTTTAATACACTGAAACAAACATATCATAATGATTTGAACAAAAACACCAAAGAAACCAGAGCTTCAACAAAGTTAGATAAAAGTTACGAACCATTATTATGTAAGGCAACCACTGGGCAAATTTGGTTTTATCTAGAAAATAATTTGTTGTATAAACCAAAAGAAACCAGTTTACAGATTCCAGTAGTAAAGTACAAGTTGAAAATTTTCAACATACATCACGAGTTTTAATTTTATTTTGATTTTCAGTTTAGATTGAAAATTACAAAAGATAATAGAATAAGTGAAGAAATTTCCTTCGTGCCACAAAATTCAAACCTAATCCCCCTCTCTCCCAGCAACAAAAAAAAAAAAGCCAATAACAGTAATAATTATACGTGGAGTAAAAAGCACTTCAAAGAAGGTGAAAAAAATAAATTGGTGTCACTGTCAGAATACATTACCTTCACTATGCGGCTTGCGCCGATCCTTCTCCACCTTTTCATGGATTCCATCAAGCATGGAAATGAAAAATTCATGCGCATCCTGCTGTTCATAACTGGCAAGGTTGGCTGCATGTTGCCACCAACTGAAACATAACAACAATAACAAATCAAAGAGTTAAACCTTCCACAACAAAGTAACCTTAATGAACATAAAACTCAAATCAGGATTTAAACCCACCATAATTACATGTATTAATTTACAACTCACACATCATCAAATCAAACTATCTAGAACCCAATATAGAAGTCACCACAGCACAAACCTAAAACCCAACCTACTACAATTCAGAATTCAGCACCTGTATAAGAACTTTGCGGGGCTATAGGGTGCACGATCTCCCGAAAACACAGCGGAGAACATAGCATCCATATCGCAAGCTAAGCACATCCGCCCGTTCTTGATCCCATTTGGACCACCATTGTTACCGCCACCTCTCTTCCCTGAATTGCCACCATCACCATTAGCATTGCTCTTTTTCTGACAAAAATAACGGTTATGCCGATCGCTCAAGAAGTAGTTCCTCAACGGCGGCGTGTGAAGCAACGCTTGTAACACCGAATTCATGAAGCACGTGTTTCCTAGATTGTTCAACCCGCGCAATCCCCGTGGGAAATCCAAAGAGGAATCGGTACTGGTGCCGTCGATCGGGCTCGAACAGCTTCCGATCAGAGCCCGCTCGCGCAGATCTGGGGCCCAGGGTCGATAATCCACCCGGCGGCGCTTCCGGAGATTCTCCGGCTGCGGCGTTGGGATCACCGACGATCCGCCGCCAAGGGTAGACGCGGTGGTCTGAGCGATCACCACGGCGGCGTCGAAGTCGCGATCGTAGACCTGGTCGCGGCACGCGCAGCAGAAGAGCTCGGCGCGGTCGACGTCGACGGCGATCTGGTGACCGTGCGGCATTGAGGAGGCGTGCGCCGCCGCGTGGGAGGGGCCGGCCCCGGCGGGGGCGTGGCAGGACACGGCGGCGCAGGTCATGCAGGCGTAGAGGCGGGAGGGAGAGGAGAGACCGCAGGCAGCGCAGCGCGGGACCTCGTCGGGATCGCGGCGGATGGCGGCGCGGCCGCCGGGGGGCTTGATCCGAAGGCAGTGGTGGAGGGCACGGAATGGCTTGGAGGAGTTGCGGCGGAACTCGGCCAAATGGGGGCAGAGCTGGGGGACAATCTGGGCGTTGATCTTGGAGGACATGGCGGAGGACGGTGGTGATAATGTGGTGGCTGTTGTAAACCCTAGGTTTGAAGAGCATAAGGATCATGGATCGGAGAATCAATGGCTGAGATTGGAGGAATGGGAGTGAGAGAAGATGGAGGTTGATCAGGATTCCTTTGCCTTGGGTTTGGTCTTACTCATTCATAGGTGGTGGGGGCTGGGGCTGGGGCTGGGACTGGGCTTCGGTGTTCACCTTCTGCTCTCTCTCTCTCTCTCTTCCGACTTCTGCTTCCTGACATATTTTTAATGTTTTATATCTCTCATTTATTATATTTTTACTTATTTAAATATTTTAATGAATTACTCATTAAAATTTTAGTTTATATTGTTAAAATATCGATATTATCATATTATAAATCACACATTTTAAATATTTTGGATCTATCATATAAAATGATGGAGAAATAAAGAGAGATGTAAATAATATGATTCAAGTTAGATAAATGAAATGAAGAAGTGTTTTAGGAGTTATTTGTGATAGAAAAACACTTCTCAAGCTTAAGAGTAAATTTTACCGCACAGCTATAAGGTCCGCGATGTTGTATAATACTGAATGTTGTATAATACTGAATGTTGAACGGTAAAAGGCCAACAAAAGCATAAGATCAGTATCGCAAAGATGAGGATATTACGTTGTATGTGTGGTTATACAAGACAATAAATGATTATGAATGAATGCATTAGAGAAAAAGTATAGGTAGCACCTATTATGAAAAATATGGGAGACTCTTGCCTTAGATAATTTGGACATGTAATAAGAAGACTTTTAGAAGCCCCTGTAAGAAGAGTAAATCAAGTAAAAAATAGTTCAATAATTAGAAGTAGAGGAAGATCAAGAAAGACTATAGATGTAACGATTAAAAAATATTTAGATTTGAATGACATTTCTGAATACTTGATTTATGATAATGTATAATAGCGTCATTTGATCCATGTAATTGATTCTACCTAGTGAGAAAATGCTTAGTGTTGTTGTTGTTGTAAATTTTTATCATTATAAATTCTCTTTATTCAAGTATTAGTTGATATTTTTCATAAATGATATATTGTTATAAGATGGGTGGTAAATGAAGTTGATTATTTTATTTCCTTATACAGATAAAATCCGTAATTGATGACTCATAAAGTGAAAAATAAACAATATGAACAAGAAATAAAAACTGACTCGAAAACGACTCTCTGTTAGAGCTCTATTTTTAGGGCTGGATTTCTGAACAGTGGCGGTAGCAGTGCTCGCGTCGCGGTGGGCGATGGCAATACACAGGGTGCGACTCGTTGGACAACAGCACCGCGACTCGTTGGACGGCGAAATCGTGACTCACCTTCCTATCTTTTCCATCTGGTTTGAATGGAGGCTGACGTAGAGAAGAGTGTGAAGGGAGCAGAGGTTGTGGTCTCACAAAGTACAAAAAAGGTCAAGGTTGGTATTTTTCTTCAAGATGGTGAGGAGGGAATGGTGGTAGAAGAAGTGGCTGAAGAGGAGGAGTCCGTAGACATGGTTGATGATCTTAACCATGCCCTGAAATCAAAGCCCTCATATAGGAATACTACGGCGAAATCGGATGGTATTGTTTTTAGCCCAATAGAGATTGCAAATATGGTGTTAGATGATTATTTGATTCAGGAAGTTAATGTAGATTTGTCACAGCATGATAATGTTAATTTTGATCCTATGCCTCTCGTGGATGTTTCTTTGGATGAATTTGAGGATTGGTGTAAGCCATGGAAGTTTTCCTTGATTGTTAAACTCCTGGGGAAGAGGTTAGGATTCCGTGCTATGGATTCTTGGTTGAATAAGATGTGGAGCAAGAAGGGGACTATTAAAGTTCTTGATCTTCCTGAAGATTTTTATCTAGTTAACTTTGCTAATGAAGGAGATTACAAGCATGCTCTCTTTGAAGGGCCTTGGTTAGTTGCTGATCATTATTTATTGGTGCAGTGTTGGCGTCCTCTGTTTAAACCTTTGGACAAAGAATTGAAGAAGATTGCAGTTTGGGTGAGGATTCCAGAGTTACCGGTGGAGTTGTATATGAAGGTTTAGAGTTGAATATGAAGGTTTACACCTTATTTATTTTAAATGTGGGAAATATAGGCATCGCCAAGAAGCTTGTGTCCAGTTTCATAATCCTGTTGAACCTACTCCGATGGCAATGGTGGGTGATGATCAAACTGCGGTAGGGGTTGTTGAAAATCAAGTTGATAGGCTAAATCAGGCTCCATATTTGGTGTTAAATGTTGAAGCTCTAATAGATAAATCAGTGCCTATTTGTAAGTAGGGAATCTCAGGTAAGAATGAGGATGATAAGTGTTTTGGTCCATGGATGTTAGCTAAAAAATTTATTGGAAAAAAGGGTACAAATTCTTGTGGCGGACTTGTTGCTTATGATAAGGTGGGGCAATCTTCTAATCTTGTTCAAAGGTTCAAATTTGATATTTTAATTGAAGAATGAGACGATTCTGTCTCTAATATGGGTAAATCTTTTACTCAACAAGGAAAGACAGCCGATCAAAGTAAGTCATTGGGCCAAAAGTGTAACATCCCGAGACTGCCTGCAGGATTGATGAGTGTCCCAATAAACCAACACGGGTCTTTTCAGCGTACTTTGTCCTCACTCACACGCATCCTAGGAAACTTTCCAAGAGGTGACCCATCTCACAAGTACTCCAAGTTAAACACACTTAACTATGAAATACTTATGTTCTTGACTCCTGAAAAGAAGATGAACCTTGTTGATATATGTGGTGCTAATCAATTCCTTTTAAGTCATCCTCAACTATGCAGTCTCATACAATTGTAACATTCTCTTTTTAATAGGTTAGACTTGTATATGGTCATAAGGTTCCATAATACTTATTTAACATGTCTGTTAATTTTTTAGATGTTTTAAGTTAATTGGGCACTTTGCCGCAACACAAAATGTGTAAAATTACTATTTTAACTTAAAAAAATAGCATAAATGTTAAATCAAAGAAAATAAATAAGAAAAATTTTATTAATAGGTCACAAATGTGTGAAAGAGAATGTGGTTAAATTTTGAGGACAAACGGAACCAGTTTGGTATTTTTAAGGACACTGTGGAAGTATTTTAATACCGCTTTGAGGAATGACAGATGTGAAAATTTATGAAAATGATGAACTAATAATTTAGATAAATTTTAAGATTTATTTTATAGTTGTTGGACGTTAAGAAACTTGATTTTGTAAGATCAAAATGTTCTTAACAGATACGAAGTTCAACAAAATGACCATTTTGCCTTTGAGCTCATCTTTCAAAAGATGAGATATTTCTCATCTTTTCTCTCACTCTCTATCATGCATCTTCATCCGGACACAAAGGAAGAGAAGAGAAAACAAAGAGAAGGAAGAAGAGAAAAGGGGGGAGACGAAGACAGAGGTGGAGAGAAAGAAATGGAGAAAAGGAAATGAGGAAGAAGGAAGATCAAGCAAGAACCAAAAAGGAAAAATCAAGCATAAAAAAGCATGAAGCTATGAAAACCAAGGTAGGGGTTTTCTCTCTTTTTTCTTTTAACCGTGATTTTCTTCCAAGTCTAATATTTTTGGACGAGTTTGGTTGAGATTTTAACTTGAAAATAATGGCTCTATGCATTTAAAGTTTCAATGAGATTTAAAACTTCTATTGAATTTTGATGAGTTTTGAGCTTTGAAAGAGAGGTATGGATCCCTTATTTGAATTCTCGTTTGAAACTATTTTGGACCCCTGAATATAACAATTTTATGATGTTGTTGATTATTTTGGATTGATTTTGAAAGACTTGAGGTCTAGTACCAAAGCGGGGGCTTCTGGTTTCTGGTTTGATCGCCTAGGCGCCCTGACTTGAGCGCCTGAGAGCCCAGAACCCAGAATCACAAAATCTGGATGCGCGATGAGCGCCTGAGCGCTCACATTTGATCTCCTGAGCACTCACGTTTGAGCGCCTAAGCGCGCGTCTAGCGCCGAGGCGCCCAAATCCCACCGCTTAGGCGCCAGACAGGCAGAATGGAATTTCTGCTCTATTTCTTAAGAATTTGCTTTCAAAATGCAATGTAATACCATATTTATGATATATTAGATGAAAAAGAGCATAAATAATGCTATGCAAGGTATGATTATGCATTGAGTATATTATTGTAATAATTATATATATATATACACACACACACACACATTGAGCATAGATTTGAGATGAACTAAATGATGCTTGTTTGCATGATATAATTGCATCAAGTGAGATTGATTGATGGTATTTGAACACCCATAATGAGAATGATTTAATTATGCATTAGGCATACATGATGATTTGATAAAATAGTTTTCTCTCATAGGTATCCACTTTGTGGAACTAGGTCGAGATAGATTTTGTATGTACTTGTACTATGGTAAGTCTTGATTAATAATAAGAGAATAAGTGATTTTTTTCTATACCAAAGTAATTGAGGTTAAAGAAGAACCTTTCTCTTTACCTGAGTTTCCCTAGTCATTAAGTGGTTGAGGATAAGTGTTTCCCTCACTACTTGGGGTAATCCTATATCTTGGATAGTTTGAGTAATGTACCTCTCATTGTTGACCGATGATTGATATTGTGAGATAACGTACCTTCTCCTTATCATGATGGATTGAAGTCTAACCCTAGCTTTGATATTGAGGAGATGTACTTCCTCTAAGTTAGACATGAGAGGACTGAGCCTAGTTACCAGAAATAGTTTTGTGTGGCGACGTACGGCCATGAAGAGGTTGATGTGCACCAACCTAAAAGCATACTACTACTAAGTAAATGATTTTGTAATGTTAGCATGAATAAGAGATGAACCTAATGATATGAGATATGATGAGATTTCTATCATGATATATTAAGATTGAAAAAATGATTATGTTTTGATGACATGGATTTCGATTTAATGATTTGAGTCTTAATGACTTTGGACTTGATGTGATTTTTGATGATTGATAACACTGTATTTTATACATTTTATAATTTTCTCACTGCGCTTTTTAAGGTTCAATTAGGTTTAATTAAGTTGGTTTTGTCACATTTTATGATATTGAACCTTATTGGATCATTAAATGAATTATTACATAAATTAGCCTTAATTATCTCTTTGGCAGTGTTTAGTAAATTAGCTATAATTTAAGCTACAAATATCTGATTGATGTGATTTTGGTCTTGTAGGAAAGTTAAGACAATTCTTTACAACTTTCATGAAGAACTCAAAGGCCCAATCACACAGTTGGATAACTCAAATTGGAGTTGAAGCAAGAACTAGGGTACTGATCTTGACAGCTTGATCAATGCATACTGTTTATGATATAGATCGGTTATAGGATGTAAAATGAGCTGAAATTTTGATGGTTGATAATTAAGCCCCAAATCTACAACTTTCATGTTGAACACTTTTTTAGAATATGAGGTCTAATGGGTCATATTGGGCTAGGAAGTCAGAACAGAGGAGCTGTCACTGGGCCTGAGAAGTATGCAGTAATCAGACCATATATTGAGTTGTAGGAATGTTTTTGGACTGAAACTAACGGCATTTGAAAGCTAAGATCTAGTTCTACAACTTTTATGAAGACCACTTGGTGAGAAAATGACGAATGCAATGACTTCAGAGCTCAATTATTTCAAGAGACAAAGAATCTCCATAATTTTTCACTCATCAAAAGTCATTTGTTATTTTTCACTCATTTTTCACTCATCCACCCACTCACTAATCAGCCCCTTTGTTATTTTGTATCCATAATCCTCTATATAAGGTACCATTGGCTACTCATTTAGGAGTCTTGGTCCTAGAGGGCAAGATCATGCTATTATGTTGTTGTAGTTTTCCTTTGTTCTAAATTGAAGTTATGTTCTTCTTCTTCTTCTTTTCTCTTTCTTTCTTCTTGTCTATGAGTAACTAAGTTTCATTTTACTTGGGTGAAAGGGTGAAGTTCTTGGTAATGAAATAAAGTTAGATTAATTTCTCTCTTATACTTAAATGATATATTTTTAAGTGGTCATTATACGTATTGTATTTTGTTTCCAATCAATTTAGAAACCCTCTTTATAAAGTGGAGTTCTTGATTTATTGTAAATAAGAGATTGACACAATGAATGCTTGAACCCATTTACAAGTGTTGGTGTTAGAAACTCTCATTGTAAAGTGGAGATCTTGATTTGTTGTAAACAAGATTTTGGCACAATGAATGCTTGATCCCATTTATGAGTGGTGGTGTTAATAGATGATTAAAGGAGACATAATATAATTACGTATATAATTTTTAATAAACTTTAAACGATGTATTTTTTGATTGGAACTTCCGTTATGTGTGGATTCCAATTGAGTTATAAAAAGAATTAATCTTGTTCTTATTTTATTTACTAAGAGTGGATCTCCTAACCCAAGTAAATCTTTTTATTTATTGTGACAAAATATTTACTTTACCTTAATTAATTTTTCTTCATCAAGTCTCTGTGGTTCGACCTCAGACTCACCGAGAATTTATTACTTGAGATAACCTGCACTTGGATTTGCAACTTAACTTTTAATATCGCATCAATGATTATGAATGATTTTCATAATGATAAATGGACTACTTATTTCGGGAAAAGGATGGACCCGATTTGACCTTTTGCTATCTTCTTAGAATAATAATAGATGCTTTGAATAAAAATGAGGTTTTTTTTCGAAATAGCTGGAATTATTGTGATGACACGGTTTTAAACAAACTACTGAGAATTTTGATTCTCACCCCTATTATACTCTATGGTTTCCATGATAATTCCATGTGGTCGGGCAGATCAGCAAGTGTATGGAGCTTCTTGAAGGATTCGTTAAGATATTCTTAGTTAGGTATTTACAAACTAGTCCTAGTAATTTTATTTACCTCGATAAAATTTGTATATAACGTGAGACGAAGTATAGTTTGTATAATATTTCTTTCATTATGTATGTAATTTATGCTTCCGCAAAGGCTCATATTTTTGTATATTATCAAACATTTTATTTAAAAATTGTTGATATTCATAAGTAATGAACCAAATTCTAATTACTGATGCATAAATCGAGTACATCATTAGTGTTAGTCTTTGGGACGTTACAAAAAGTCTAGGCAAGTGAATGTTTCTAGTGCAGCAGCAACCCATAGTGGGTCTTCGGGTCAAAAGCCTAAGCAAGTTAATGCTCCAAATGTTGTAGGTAAGAAAAATATGGAGTCCTCTTCTTATGCAAAGTATGTACCCATGCAGAATAATAAAAAACACATGCAGTCTAACGTGGATTCGAGTCTTAACTCGGTAAAAGGTTGTGACTCAGCTGAGGTAACCCCTTTAACTCGTGACAAGCAAGAGCAAGAACGAGATCATAGAGTTGTTTGGGATATTTTTGAACGATCTTACCAAAATGCAGCGCAACGGTTTGAGGAAGGAAAGATGGATGATATAGGCTTGGGTATTCAACTTGTTGTTAGTCCTTCGTAGGAGGATTTGAATTTTCTTCGTAGCTGGTACCGGGACAAATCCCTGGTGGAGGCGCGACATCCTCTAGACCCTGGTGACACCTGCAACGTGGATGTAGTTTTAGGTGTTAATACAGCTCCTGGGTTGCATGCAGTAGCCACTTTGGCTGGAGTTGGAGGCTCTCAAGCCTCTGCATGATTGGCTTTTTTGGTATTTTATCTATTATTGCTTTGTTTATAATGAATGTTCCCCTTTGGAATTGTAGAGGAATAAGCAGTAAAGGTGTTGTTAACCTCTTAATGGATCTTACACTTCATTATTAGTGTTTTTTTATCTTTCTTTTAGAAACTTATGTTAGTGGAGAAAGGGCTCAAAGAATTATTGGTCGTATGGGTTTTGATGGTGTATTCTTAGTGGAAGCTATTGGTCATTCAGGTGGAATTTGGTGTTTGTGGAGGAAGGACTTGTGGGACATTCATATCTTGAATTCTTATCGTCAATTTGTTCACTTGATGCTTTCTTATCAGAATGGGGAGGCTTTTTTTTCACTATTGTCTATGGGAGTCCATATCTTGGATCTAGGAAAGAGCTTTGGGATTCTTTGGATATAATTACAGGGACTGTTCAGGGCCTATGGTGTGTGAGTGGTGACTTTAATTCTACTACTGAGCTTGTTAGTTCTTCTAGCTCATTAGATACTTATCGTTTTAAGGTCTGCATGCTTAATTGTGGTCTATTTGATATTAGTTATGTTGGTCAAGATTTCACCTGTCAGAGGGGTATCAGTAGGAAAAGGTTGGATCGTGTTCTTGCTAATGTGGACTGGTCTAATCGGTTTGTGAATGCGATGGTGCAACATCTTTCTAAGCTTAAATCAGACCATGTCCCTATTTTGCTCAAGTTTGATTCGATACTTTCTTCTTTTGTTTGTTAAAAGCCTTTCCGTTTTTTGGCTTCTTGGCTTTTGCATGAGAAGTTTGCTAGTCTTGTTAAAGATAGTTGGAAGGAGGAAAACTTCTTGTTAAATATTAGTACTTTTACAGAAGATGTTAAAAAATGGAATAAAGAGGTGTTTGGGGATATTTTTTGAAGGAAAAATCAATTACTTTGTAGATTGGAAAGAATCTCTTTTAAACTTTCTTCTCGGCCTAATGTTTTTCTTAAGGGTCTGCAATCTAAACTATGGAAGGAATATGAGGGGGTCTTAATTCAGAATGAAGTTGTTTGGAAACAGCGTTCAAGATATAAATAGATCTCTCTGGGTGACAAAATAATAGTTATTTTCATGGGCTTGCTATGGCTCGTAGAAGACGAAATCGTATTATGGCGCTCTATGATAATAATGGTCTTTGAATTGATGATTTGGAGTCCCTTAAGAGACTTGGAGTTGAGTTTTACTCCAATCTTTATAGGGATAAGGGTGGCTACTCTAAGTTTATTATCTCTTGGGCTTTTCCTGCTCTTTCTGCTTCTGAGTTTTCTAGCCTTGAGAGTCCTATTTCTGATATGGAGGTTAAAAGAGCTTTATTCTCTATGAGAGGGTCTTAAGGCTCATGAGTCTGATGGTTTGCATGCTATATTTTTTCAGTTTCAGTGGGAGGTCATTAGTCCTTCTCTTATTACTTGGATAAAGTAGATATTTCATGAGCTGCACCTTCTAAAGAATGCTAATGGTACTCTGATTTCTTTGATCCCTAAGGTTGGCAGGCCTAAGACTTTAAAACAGTTTCGCCCTATTAGCTTGTGTAATGTCTACTATAAATTAGTCACAAAAATTATTGTTACTAGGCTCAAAGGGGTGATAAATAAATTAGTGGCTCCAACTCAATGTAGTTTTGTTCTGGGTCGCCAGAGTTATGATAATATCCTTATTGCCCAGGAGGTGATTCATTCTATGAAGACTACAAGGGGTGGTAAAGGTTTCATAGCCCTGAAGATTGATCTTGAGAAAGCCTATGACTGGATTAAATGGGATTTTGTCAGAGACACTTTAAAAGATGTGGGATTTCCTCCTGCTCTTATTCATGTTATTTAGTGGTGTATCTCATCTCCTTCGATGAATCTTCTTTGGAATGGTGAATATACTATGACCTTTTCCCCATCTCGTGGTATTAGGCAAGGTGACCATTTATCTCCCTATTTATTTGTTCTATGCATTGAAATGTTGTCCCATTTGATTTCTCTAGCTGTAGAGCATGGCCTTTGGGAGCCGATTATGCTTTCAAGGGGTGGTCCTAAATTATCACATTTGTGCTTTGCGGATGATTTGGTACTGTTTGCTAATGCTTTATCTGGCCAGGTCCAGGTTATAAAAGGTATTTTGGATCTTTTCTGTGATAGTTCAGGTCAGAAAGTGAATAGTGAAAAGTCTTGTGTTTATTTCTCTAAAAATGTTAATCATGGGAGGCGTGAGGAATTGAGCACAGCTCTGGGGTTTCGTCTCACTTCTAATTTGGGTCGATACCTTGGAATTCCTCATTTACATAAGAGGCAAAGCGCGGGGGATTATGGTTATTTGCTTGATCGTGTTTCGAGTAAGTTGAATGGCTAGAAAGTTAGAATTTTGTCTATGACAGGGCATGTTAATATTGCCCAATCTACGTTAGCAACCATTCCCTCTTATTTTATGCAGTCGACTCTGTTGCTTATCAAAGTGTGTAATCAAGTGGATAAGGCTTATAAGAATTTTATTTGGGGATCATCTAGTAAGCAAAAAAGAGTTCATCTTGTTTCTTGGGATGATATTTGCAAGCCTAAGAGTTTAGGAGGTCTTGATTTTCGTAAAGCTCGTCATTTGAATCTTGTTTTTCTCATGAAGCTTTGTTAGAGTATGATTCATAAACCAGATGCACTTTGGGTTCGTGTGCTCAAAGCTAAATATGGCTGCTCTGATGGCTTTATTCCTTCTGTGCATTCTCGTCCTTCTATGTCTAACTCATGGCGAGGTATTTGCATGGCTTGGACTAAATTTTTTCATAACCTAGTTTGGCGTATGGGTAATGGGAACACAGCTAGATTTTGGACAGATCATTGGATCCCTGGTGTGTATAGACTGATGGACTTTGCTTTTGTGCCTGAAGATTTTTTAGATAAGGATGAAGTGGTTGCTAGTTTTGTTCATCACCATGGTTCTTGGAATGCCCAGAAACTCTCCCAAGTCTTACCTTCTGATTTTGTTGATATTATTGCTACTTTGCGTGTTCTTAGTGGTTCTGATGTTGTTGATACAGTTGCTTGGATGGGGAATTCTATGGTAGTTTTATTGTTCGGTCAACCTATGAGATATGCTCGAATCAGGGAGCAGTTTCGATGGATTCTACCTTCAAAAGGTTTGCAGTTTAGATGCCCCACAAAGGCTTCACATCTTCATTTGGTTAGTTGCAAATAATGCTATTTTGACAAATGGGAACAAGTTTAGAAGACATCTTACTGATAATTCTTGTTGTCCTCTCTGTGGAGATAGTAACAATACTGTGTTGCATGCTTTGAGGGATTGTATTGCTGTTAAAACTTGTTGGCAAAAGCTTCTTCTTCCCAAGCACCATTCTAGCTTCTTTAATGCATCTCTTTGTGATTGGGTGGCTTTGAATTTATCTCAGCACTTGGGCTTGGCATCTACACGATGGGGTTTGGTTTATGCTACTGGTTGGTCTCTTATTTGGTATAGGAGAAATAAGTATATCTTTCAAGGAGTAGATCTTAGTGCTGAAAATCTTTTTAAGGAAATTATTGGGGTGACAACGGATTATAGTAATGCTCTTAGTGCCTCTCATGGGGCTAAACGGATTGTGGCTAATTACAGGATGATTGATATATCTTGTAATCCTCCTCTTGAAGGATGGACCAAGATCAATGTTGATGGATCTTTTTTTTTCTAGCTCTTTTTCTGTGGCTTGCGATGGTGTTCTCCGAAATGACCAAGGTGGGTTTCTTGGTGCCTTTGTTGCCAACTTGGGTAGTTGTTCTATAACAGTAGCGGAACTTTAGGGACTTTATCTGGGTTTAAAGACAACTTTTGAACTTGGATTTCGAAAGGTTGTCTTGGAGGCGAATTCCCGTTATGTCGTCCAACTAGTGGAGAGTAGATGTCAACCTTGGCACCCGTGCTACGTTCTTTTCCAAAAGGTTCATGATCTTCTTAAGAAAGAGTGACAGGTTAAGATTTGTCATTTCTATCGAGAAGCCAATAGTTGTGCAGATATTTTTGCTAGAAGAGGCCATCATCTCTCCTCTAGTATTCACTTTTTTTAATTTTCTCCCTGATTTTCTTCAGCTAGCCGTTGCTGTTGATAATGGTTTAGTTTCGTTCTGGCGTATTATTGTTTCTTAATTTGTTGTTTGAGCTTTTGCTCCTTTGTTTATAAAAAACAAATAAACAAACAAACAAATAATATGAACAAAGCTATATAGACCGGGGATGCGTATCCTAAATCTAAAAATTATTTGTTAACCACGATGTATTATATCATCTAAATATTTAAATTACTATTTGATTATATAAAATTATTTTTAAAAATTAATATAATTTTATTATAATACCTACAATCATATATATGCTAAATAATAATTTAAATACTTATAATAAATTACCTTTAACTAAAACTTACAACTAAAATCATACAAATTGAAGACGAGAAATAAGTAAATAAGCTGGGATGAGTCTCACTTAATGTGTATTTAGAATATTTGTGAAAATTTAATTATTTCAATAATTAATTATTGTATAAAAATATTTTGTTATAATCGATTATAAAAAAAGTTTTATGTTTAAATATGTTAAGCGAAAAAGCGATTTTAAACTAATATGTTTCGTTTAGATAGTATAAAAAAATTATTTTTATATATTAAATTATTAAAATAGGTATAAAATAATTAAAAAAGTTATTTTGATTTATTAAAAAATTTATTTAATTAAAAACAAAATAATATTTACATTTTAAAGTAAAAATATATTATTTATTAAGTTAAAATTTTATATTAATTAAGAAAAAAAATATTAATTTCATACAAAAATTAAAAAATATTAAATATAATAAATAAATAATAAAATCATGAAAAGCTAAAAAATTTTAGTATTATGAAAAAATTTAAAATATATTAAATTTCATACAAAAATTAAAACTAAATTTACCAAATATAATTAAATACTATTATAATAAAATTTTTTCATGTTTTTTTATTACTTTTTTCACTTTAATATTTTTTATAAAAAAAAATTATTAGGATAAAATGGGTGAAAATAATCTTTCCTAAACACTCAGTGAACCAAGCGTAGAACTCAAACAAAATATATAGAATAGAACAACCTTGTGTGCCACAGTTGTCAAATCATTTTTAACTGCAATCTAATTAAAAACTTTTAGGATGAACATTCTGCTCTAATTTAAGAGACTAGAGTAACCTATCTGTATATGTATTAACTTTTTAAAAATAAAATAAAAATCAATATATAAACAATAATAAAGGCAAGCTAAGAACCTCTAAAAAGTATTGGTACTCCATTTTGGCAAGCGTACACAAACCGGGTAGGGGTACAACTTGGGTATGCGTGAGTACGTACTAATTTATGTTTATAAAATATTTTATAAATAGGTATGACTTGGGTACGGTTCAGGTATAGTTGGGTATAAGTTGGGGATTGGTTGGGTACAGCTGATTGAGTTTTGCTCATAAAACATTGCCATTTTACATGTCTTAATCTATTTTCCCTTCTCTCTTTCACTTTTTTTGTGTTTCTGTTAGAGTAAGCTCTCACGATACACACTAAAATCATCTTTCCCGTTCCTCCTTTGACGGGTGGCTCACGGTGGTATTGCGAAGTTGTGATGCACAGTGGTGGCGCGGCACAGTGGTGACGAGCAGCCCTAAATCTTCATCTTCCTCCTTCAATAGCCCAATATTTGATTTTGTTTTCTCTCCAAATCCACAATTCCTCCTTAAGTTTATGTTATTCACTAACACATAACTATATATATATATATATTAGGTTGCATGTTACTTGTTTATGCTCTTACGAGTACAAGTATGCAACATTTGTTTTCTTAAATATTTCTGGGGCTATTTTGCTTAGTTTGCAGTTGCACAACAACAGACTTTTTAATATTTTATATTGGCGTACCCATACTCTTAATTTTTAAAAATTATCATATTCTATACCTGTATCCGTATTAAGTATTTGTTATCATTACCCGTATCCGTGCAACATAAATAAGAATTGAATTTAGCTTTTTATTAAGAAGGATTGTTAAGCAGAAAAAAGCTGGGAAACATACCAGAGGAAGTTGATTAATGAAAAGTAAATAACCATTACAATTATTATTATTGCCTCTTTTCTCATATGCATAGCATACGCTTTTGATTAATTTTTAATTTCTCATAGATGGGTTATCTTATCTCACCCATGGCCATGTCTATTTGGCTAATTATTGACGTTAACCAAGGCAAACTTAGAAAGCAGAAGGTGATGATGAGTGATATCAGGGTGCAGCATAGCTGTTTTATAAGGCCACAGAAGCCTTTCAGAATAGTGACAAAAGGAAAGGAAGGGTAGCAGGGAAACAGTAAAGTCCAGCAATCATCAGAATTGTTACTTGGTTTGTTTTGAGAAAGTGTGTCGTTCACCACAGAAAGACACCCTGGTAATGGTACGTTGTTAAAGGATGAGAGGCAATGCATGGGATCTGGGCCCATCTGTGAAACCCCAATCTGAACCAACATCACCATGCTTGCAGCTGCAACTACCAGCATTCTAGAAATCAACTTCGAGGTCATGATCGCCATGTGTGCAGTTTTGCAACCAGTTATGAACAAGGATGGAAAATTGTGATGGGTGCTCTGTAGTGGAAACTTTCTGGCCAATTATGATGGTGTTAAATAATAGATAAGCTAACTGATAAGTGATAATTGATAACTATCATCATATTATATAGTAGGTATATGCAAATTCATGGGTGATTACATGTTTAGTAGTGAGTGTGCTGGTGTCTAGCTGCAGAGACCTAACACTCCCGAATGGTCTATATTTCCCAACAAGTCTTCTATTGATTATTAGCAGTTCCCTTGGTTCACACGATATGCAAGCTTTGGTACAACATAATTTAACCCAGATTGGTCTAATAAAATATTTTTTGCCTCGTCTGGGTTAATTGAAATTTTCAGCTTTGTGCCAACAGCCACGTTTCTTGGTCAAGTAATTGATATAAAGGAATTCATGTGACACATGTATGTATGGTGATTATTGCCCCATTATTTTATTTGTGGTAAACGAAGCAACATGTTAGTATGTGTACGACATTACAATCACGTTATTTTTACTGAAGTATTTTTTTATGATTTTATCTATCATCAAATTCACTTGATTTGGGAACTGCCGAACCTATCTTGAACAAAATTAAGATGAGCTAGCGATCCCCTCAACCTCGTGTAGCTATGCATAATGCATTTTTAGTAATGTGGTAATCACTGGAGTATGTGAGATTCTTATAGATCTTTTCTCAATAATAACTATACATAATTGCTAATTTAAAAACATATGGGTTTAATAAAAGAGTTTAAGGGAGAGTGCAGTCCCATCTCATCAGCTGTAGCATTAGTCTTGCATAAGTCCAAAACTGCCTGACATAAGAGACACTCTACTCACATGAAAGTTACGAAAACCAAAATGACTACAGATTAGGAAATAACGAGGGAGAGTGCCGTCCCATCTCATCAGCTGTGGCATTAGTCTTGCATAAGTCCAAAACTGCCTGACATAAGAGATAATCTACTCACATGAAAGTTACGAAAACCAAAATGACTAGAGATTAGGAAATAACGAGGGAACATCCACATAAACTTTCATTCAAATTATCAAAGCTTATATTATCCAAATTAAGCTTGCAAGTTGCAATGAAGCAGTTGAAAGATTAAAATATCCTATGCATATAGACTCAGAAACACAGGATAGATGACCAGAATCATGACCAGAGCAATCCGACTTTCAGTAAGAGTGCCAAAGGACCCTACTTGCTTCATCACATACCTCCTGCAAATATATGTATAGATGCAACAGTAGTTCCAACTTCCAAGCGATGAAAAAGAAAAACTATTAAAAATTACGTGACAAGAACAAACGGCCAATTCTAGAAAGATTGGAAAGCAGCTGTGCGACTTTGGCCAAATTAGCTTGGCTCCTATTCTGTATCATTTGTCAACCATAAGCTCAAAAAATTGAAAAAAAACTCCCAAAGTTTATTAAGAACCCCTACGTACGTGGACACCTTGTCACCTTTATCTAGAAACTAACTACCCTTCTAAGTGTTAAATCAAGTTTTTTTTTAATTAAGAAAAACAACGATTTACATTGATTGACAAATATTTATTTATTTTTTTTCAAGTTTTTAAGACCCTTTTAAAAAAAAAAACATTGATGCAAGTGGAGCGATTCTGCTATATTTAGTAAGAAATTCTGAAGCTCAACAAACCAAGATTCAGACAACAGATCTTCAAGAGCTTCGAGCAATCATGTCGAATAGAAAGCCCAAACAAATGACCCAAAATAGAATTGCTCCTAACTTCAGAGGGTTAAATAAGCAAATGACCAATGATCCAATACGGGGATCATAACAAAAAATCATGACAATTGAAAGCAATTAAGACTACAAAAAAAAAACACTTTTCAAAGCAACACTGACGATAATAACTGCTAGCCGAAAGTAAGTATAATAGAAACAATGAGAAATATTAATATAACGATTATCATCGTTGAAATAAAAAGAAAGCGAGATAGGTTTACTCAAGAAGGTTGCTAATTTCTCTGTCCTAATCACTAAACTTGACTCAAATGCATTCCCTGGAAACAATTTCCTACAAATATAATTCTCACTTTCTCTTCTTAGATGGTGGCTGTGGAGTCTCTTCTTCATCTTCCTCCTCTTCCTCATCTTCATCTTCCCCGTTGTCATCATCTTCCTCGTCACCATCATCGTCATCATCCTCATCCCCGTCATCACTTCCTCCTGCACCATTAGCCTCAGGATCATCTTCAGGATCCCCATCTTCCTCCCCTTCCTCACCTGAGTAGTCTTCCTCTTCTCCATCATCATCCTCATCGTGTCCATCATCATCATCATCATCTCCATCATCCTCGTCCTCTGTTTCACTATTCTTGTTTTCTAGGAAAGCATGTTTCCTCCCACAAAGGTCATCTAAAGGAAACCTGACCAGGATTTAACATACATCACAATAATTAAATTTTCCATATCCAAACAACAGTATTACCTTTAAATGAGGTACATAAGTTTATTCTAACCTTCCATCCATTGAGGTCAAATTTGGTGGCACCGAATTAATGAAATTACTCAGCAGATATCCAATCTGGGGGGAAAACAAACAGAAGTACATAAAAAATATTTACTAAATTCAATGCAACAGATTATAAATGCCAGGGATATTCTAGTTAAAACTCATCAAACAGATCTAAAACCAACTAAACCTATGGCATACATATGGGGACAAAATTATAGTATAACGCTTATTATTGCAGTTTTAAGATTTGTACATATTCAAGAAAGAAAAAATAGTGTAAATTATAGCTTTCAAATACAGTATGTAACTTGTCAACAGTTTCTCTCAAGTCTCAACTACTAAGAAAGATAGACAATTGGACCGACAGCCAGAACAACAAATGGATACAATTACAAAGAACAACTAAGAATGCCCTTTTCTAGAACACCAAAAGAAAAAAGAAAGGGAATAAGTGGACCATTGTTCTTTTGAACTGATATATGCTGTTTTCTTCCTATACTTTGTAGTTTCTTTTGTAGCATTAGGAGAATTCCTGATGTTCTGGTTCAGTACACTTCCTTTCTTGATGAATTATTTTTTCATATAAAATAGAGAGAAAAATGAATCACAAAGAATGTCCTTAATGGAAAGCCACAGGCAATATGGAATTTTACGGCTGAAACAGAAAAACCAAGCATGCACGTAAGGCAGAAACCACCCATATAAGAGCCCACTTAGCAAACTGTCCCAACATTGTCCCAACTCCCAAATCTTTTGCTGGAACCGCTGTTTACTTATTGGCATGTCAATAGGTTGTACAAACAAAACCAAAGCATTTGATAGCATCTTTACTCATGACTAACAACACAGATACAGCAAGCACCAAAACACATCATGAATTGCTCAAAACCGAGTAGCATACAAACGCTACGGCCTACGGCATTCAAGGGCAAACAGCATTAAAATGAGACAAAAAGGACTTGAACCGTAGATGGGGAACAAACAGTTTACTTACATTCAACCTAGTTACATGAAACACAATTGTAAACAATCCTTATCAGCAAAAACACTTCTAGGTGCTAACAACAGGGGGGGGGGGGGTTTCCTGTCACCCAACTACGAACACCTTTCAGAGTTGTTATAGTTTCAATTCAAGCAAATCACTGAAACAAATAAACCCTATTTCCAAAAAAGCTTACCTAGTTAACTTGCTGAAGTACATAGTAAAAGCATGGAATGAAATGAAAGGGGGGAACAACATGTGAGAACAAAATACTTGTAATAATGATGCTATGAGTATTAGAAGGAGGGTTTGAAATGAATGTCCCAGAATGAAAAGACATGATTTTGAGAGGAATTATACCACAGCGACAAGGGAAGCGAGAGACTGGGCGGCAGCAAGAACAGTATCGGCCAGCACAGCGTCGAGAAGAGAGGGTATGTCCACCTCCACAATGCTGAGAATTGGAAGCTCCACCTCCATTTCCAAAATAGTATAGTATCAGTATCGCGCCGAGAGACGAGTCAATGGGTTTGGTCCGAATCTGATTAGAGTAACGTAAACCCCAGTGCCAGACTCTACACCGTTTTAGGGTTTTTGTGAACGAAATTCCTATTGCTATTGCCACACCCAATTTTTTTTCCTTCCACGCCAGATTCTATTATTTATAATTTATTGCTGGAAGTGGCTATAACAATTTCCTATTCTCCAATGGCAAACTCTATTTGTGTCCTTTTATTATCAACTATATATTTTTTTTGGTCTGCAACTATGAAAAAAATTTAAAATGTTAAATTAAAATTTTAGTAACATTTATTTTTAATTAATCCTTATATTTTATTTTTTAAATCAGTCTTTATACTTATAAATATTTTTAAAATATTTTTTACTATTAATTTTTGTTATAGTTCTATTAATTTAGTCCCTAATAAACATATTACAAAAAGAAAAAAATATTTAAAAGAGTACATATGGAAGAAAATAACATCTACTCAAAATAAAAGAATACCTACAAGAGTATATATTAGAATGCAGAAGTGTTTAATGGACGTTTTATATATTAAAAAGCATCTACTAAATAAAAGAACATTTATTAGATTAGTCAATTGAGAGTATTGTAATAACGTTATAACGAAAGTTGACGATAAAAATTATTTTAAAAATATTTATAAATGTAATAATTAATTAAAAAAAAACAAAGAAACTAAATTAAAAATAAATAAAAATATAAATACTAAAACTCTAATTTAATCATTTTGAAATTTTGATTTCGAGTCTTTCAATCTTTTGCCCCTTTGGGCTTTGGCCCTTTCTTTTATGTTTTGCCCAATAATTTACGTTTGAGTCAAAATAGACCAGTTTTGTAAAATGTGATCAGTTCAAATAATTATCTAATCATTTTTTGATCTCAAGAAACCCCAATCTAGAGACAAGTTTAAAATAAATTTGATTCTTAAAACCAATAAAAAAATTTAAACTATTTTGAATTAATTTAAATCGGAGAATTTCAACTTTTTTTACATTAATTTTTTTATGTAAAGATATTTTTTTTTTTTTTCAAAGAAATTCATTGGAACTTTTGGAACGGTTATCTATCCAAAAAGAAAAAAATAGAAATAATATAACAACTGGATATATTTAGTACAAATCTGAAAAAAAGAAAATACCTGAAATAAAACTTGTAGGTATGAATATGATGCACATTGGTAATACTGATGAGAAAGTGAAGCTGAAGTGTGATTGATACAGTTTTGCAATACTTGATTGACAATACAAGTTATTCAACAAGCATGACAAGAACCACCAGCACAAGCAAGGTTGGGATCATAGCCGGATGACTCACTGTGGGGTACAATGTAGACGTGACAAGCAAACGAATTGTGAAAATTAGTGCTACCTAGCTATCAGTAGTTCAGTATATTCAAAATCAAAACAGACAAGTAACAACATGCCCTTCAAGAATCATTATATTTTTATTGACAGATCAACAGTGTTTGAGTATTTTGCACAGCTCAATCTATGATTCAAGCACTGCCCGTTTGTCACAACAGTTCAAGGGACAATTATGTTCATAAATTTCCTCTTCGCAAATGCCAACCACCATTTATTTGGAGTGCCATTAGGTCTGTATGCAACGCTCAATAACCTCCCACTTGTTTCTTCCCTTATCTGCTTCAAATAATTTCTGAACAATTCTGCAGTTGTTGAAATCACAAAGCTTGGAACATAAGAATATAGTTATGGTCTACAAACAAGTTGACTAAATTGCAACGATGCATCAACCAGAAGGAATATAAAAACAATATATAAGTTCAATGTAAGCTAGTATGTGCAATGCACGATCTCAATATGCACAATTTTATTTTTCTTTGGTATAATGTTGGTAATGAGGTTTGAACTTATGACCTTATGCAACCCACCTAAGCCCCTCACCACTAGCTCAAACCTAGTGGCTTCAATATTTATACAACTTTCTAATCATCCATTAAGTCGGCAATGGCAATTGCAGCAATAAATATTGATTAAAATCATATTGAATGGAAACCCAAAAGCCATAACATACTGTTCAATCAATTATAGATCATCAGCTCTTTGAAAAAATTAGCACAAAGCCCTTTGACTTGACTCTACAAAAAGGCTCAATGACAAATAAATAAAAGAGTGGAAATAACAAACCTACATGTACTGGTATACATACAAGCTGAAAATTCTTCATAGCATGCAGAAAGTAATAAAATTGAAGAGTTCATTCTCATGAATTTTTACTTAAAGGAATTACATATTATACTCTATTTTAGAAAGTAATATTTCTCTTTCTTCTGTTTTTTTCAGTTGAAATTCAAGCACCAATCCACTGCAAAATATGGTTTACAACAGTCAGATTATAGCTACCAAGTAAAACTTGGAGCTATTTAAAAATGAACCTTTCTGAATGAGAGTTTTGCAGCCTTGAGTTATCTATTCAGGTCTCCGATGACCAATACCTTAGCATTTGGTATTCACTCCACTCCATGCCAGTATTGTCTTGAGTTATGAAACACCTATCTAGCTTCATGCCTAGTGTTATGCGCATATCCTTACTTTCAGAAAAATGATAATGCAGGGTAGATACTAGTGAATGGTTATCTTCTATTTGCCTAAGACTTGAGAAATAATAGTGTTTCCTTTTTCCATTTTCATTATACTTTCTGTCCTAAATTGACCTGGAAATCCAGGCTACTACATTGTTTGTCAACTTGGGGCATTCAAAATTCAAAAAGAATAAGCAGTGATACAATTTGTAGTATTTCAAACAATGCCACACAATGAGGCATAGAACACTCTTTCATCATGTGAGTTTAAAGTGAACTAAGGCAGCACACGTGAAGATTCTATTCCATCAAATGTTCAGTAAGAAATTGAATGAAATATATCACAGTTCTTGGAAGACTCTTACACAAATAAAACTACTTATTAACATGTTCATGATATATATTATTAAACTAACCTTACGCATCTACTTACCGATAAGAGAATCAAGGTAAAGGAATAGTCTCACAGTAATATAAAGATTAAAGAGCAGTAAAGAAACAAAATGAAAATTTTTAAAAACAGAAGGGAATGGTGGGGAAAAGAGATTGACCTGCTTCCTGATGTGATTGAGGAAGGGGGAAAAGGCCCGGAAAAGGAAAGCCAGACTCTCCAGGAACAGGAACCTTTTCGAGACCCAAGTTGATGATAGCCTTGGTTCCTTCAGCTAAGGTTCTGCAACCTTCAAGCCTCTTGAGAGCAACGTTGATGTAAAATGTCAAGTATATGAGAAGCTTATCAGCAGGGCTCTTGATGTCAAAGTTTCTGAAGAAGACATTGGCTCTAAAGAAGGTGATGGCTTCATCCACGATATCAGTTCTATCTGTACCACACAACACAGCATATCTCATATTCTGAAAAGTGAAAACCCAAAGAGCAGAACAAAATAATGAATGGAATTGGAAACCTTGATCTGAAACAGGAGCAGGTCCCTTAATGTGGCTCTTGAGAGGAAGTAGAGGGCACCCACAAGCTCTATTCACTCCATCTTCATCCACAAAACTAGAGTGATAAACCTTCCCATAACAACAACCATTTTCAATTGCAAATCAAAATTATGAATTTGAATAAGCACGAATTGAATTGAATCCCCGTACCATGTCTTTTGTTTGGCGATAATAACAAGGTTAGCTCAGAGGAATTCAGATTTCCCCAAATGTTTCTGCTCTGCAATTGAAAAATCAATCAAGGCATGTAATTTAATTGTTTGGAATGATGAAAAGAAAATTGATAAATCGTGAAAAGGGGAAACAACAAATTGCGAAACTTGAAGTAAATTGATGAATTAAGTTAAGATACCAAAAATTTTAGAAGAAGCGAACGTGAGCTGTTGTATACCCTGTTGAAAATCAAAATTGCGAACAAGTAACAACTTGTGGGAATGGGATCTGAGAACTAACAATCAATCATCAATCATTTATTACATTATTAACACTTAACAGACAAGTGAAGAGAAGAAGAAGCTTGATAATCATATAAGTGGGCCGCCTCTAGTAAAGCCCAAACCCCTTCAGTCCAGTGAAATAGTTTTGCATTCTTTGCAGTTTGCACTTTTAAGGATGGTCCGGTCCACCCTTGCTTTGCCAAGCAACCTGCCGCCAAATTCAATTGGATTGGATTTTTTTATTTTATACATTTATTGCCTTCATGCAATCTATTATATTATGATTCCACATTATTTTTTTTGAACTGATGATTTCACACACTATTGTTAATAAAGTAAAACAGAAGAATATTTTCGTAGTTGGTTTTTTATGAGTTGTATGATTAATTTGTCAGCCAAGACTACTATTTATTACACTAATGAATGAGAAGAATGAATTATCTCATTGCATTAACTTACTCAATAATTATATATACAAAGTTTTGAAAGTACCTATAACTGATACTTTAATACACAATAACATAATTCTTCTAGTTGTAATTAATAATCAGTAACTGTAATTAATAACTAGTAACTACTTGTTTAACTAACTAGTAACAACTAGTAAAACTATTAGTTAACATGCGGTGGATTTTTCATTTCAACTACATTTTTTAATGAATTTTGTTAACAAGTGTCATAAGGAAAGTAAAATAAATTTTTTTTAAGCAAAAGTAATTTTTTTTCAGTTTCAAATGTATTAAATATTTATAACACTTGTTAATTTTAAAAACTAGTTATTAATCTTTTTGCAAATTTATTATGGAGAAAACTTAAGTAAAGTTTCTTAGGTGCTTGTGGTACTTGTCTCCAATAAAAACATGACATATGTTTTATTTTTTAGTTACTTAATTATTATTTACAAAATTTTTATTAATGAGTTATAGAAAAATGTACACATGTCATGTTTCTATTTGAGACAAGCACCACAAGTACCTAAAGAACTTTACTTAAGTTTTGTCCATTTATTATCCATACTGCGTTCTCATTCTTTCTTCTTCCTCCTTATTGTTGTGCCATCACTGCTATCATGCCTTTACCAATAGCTGCCTTGGCCCAAATCTCTATTGTTCCATTCAAGCTCTTGAGTAGAGACTATGATGGTAATGTGGTGGATTCTAGAGTGATTTTAACCAAAAAGTCCTTTCTACAATGTGATGATAGCTTTTTCATAAAAGTCATGGTTCTAGGCTCTTCTCTCATGCTAAGTGGCCTGAGCCTCCCTTTTAGATTTGTCTTTTTTAGACATCTCGAGAGGGTTACGATCCACAACCCCAAGCTTAGAATGATAGAAGAGGGAACAAGCTTATTAGGTCAAGGACCAAACAAACACGCTTGACAATTCATAACACAGAGTATATTCGAACTTATCTTTTGATCCTCTAAAGAGAGAAGTACAATTCGTAACCCCACAAGTTTGAAGTGATTAGAAAACGATTGAGTTTAGCGAGCCATAACTTGACATCTCCGAACTTCAATTATTATAATGCTGATGAGTATTTCACAAAAACCCTGACCATAAAAAACAAACAAGTTAAAATATATTGATTATATCATTGATCTAAAACAAGTTAATATTCGACTGAACTCAAAAGAGCTTAAACTTATTGCAAGACGACTTTATTTGGCATCTATTCTTAGTAACGATTATTGCAAAATACCAATTGTAATAAGATTATAAGGCATTCAACATATATACCGTATAAAGAAATATGATCAAGTGGAATTACCCATAAAGGAGAATGATTTTCACAATATACAACGAGTTAAACATGTCAAAAATGCTAAATAGTCCAAAGCCTTTGAAACTTAATGCAAAGTTATAACAAACAGGTTGTGACTTGATCTCATCAAATGAACTTTGTCTTATTATAATCATTTTACTGTCGGTTTAATTATGAGGCTATGAAATATCAATCATTTGATATCAACCTGATATTTAATTTTAGATACTTGTTTTCATTCTTACCTTTATGAATGATTACCACAAAATACTGATCGTTATCATTTATTGCTTCATCGCTTATAAAAAGCTAACTTTATCCAAGTGTACTAACAAAAGTCTGTATCTATTTAAATAACAATCAACCTTTAAATAATAATGATTGATAAACATATACTAGTATAAAACCGATGTTAATACAACATCAACATATAGTAGTGTTGGGAGTGAAAATAAATAATTTGTCTATTCGACGGCTAGATGATGATGTTGGAAGAATCTTCTAAGTGTTGAGCTGATGGAAGTACCAAATGGTTGGAAGACTCAATGCAGTCACTAAATATTGATGATGGACAAGTAGTTTAATCCGACAGAAAGGTTGCATTTCCAAGAGATTGAACCGAAAAAGAATGTTAAAATGGTTAGAAGTTGGTTCTGTCGGGAAATTAGAGAAGTTTTAGTGGCATAACTGCCATGTACGTGTCAAAATCCTAGAATATCAGTTATTTTTGTAATTTATCTATAAATATCAGCATGCACAAGGAGCCTTGGGAATGAGAGGATTTTGAGTCTTTTTGCTTTTCTTCTTTTTTGAAGAAATGGCTTCCTCTTCTTCCTCCTCCTCATCTTCTTGAAGTTGCTTGTATTCCAAGGGTCTTTTCAATGGGAGTACTACAAGAAAAAAATATATACTTAGTAAACGGGACAAAGAATCAAAATGTCAGAATATAAGAAGAAAAAAAATATACCTTCAGGTATTTTAGTGATGACCCGGGTATTCCTAGAAAATTGTTCGTACGACAAGGCAAACCGACGAGTAAACTCAACTTCTGAAATTCTTGTAAGAAAGATATTACTTGCAGAATAGATCCTATCTGAAATAGGAAAATTACCAGCCCTTGTAGGTTTACCTGAGAATTCGTCGGCTAAACCAAAATGAGTACAAGGAAGAAGCACTGGTTTTGGAAAAAGAATTTGAAAAGGTTCAAGCCGTGCTAAAGGGTTTTTTATGGAAACTGAAAGAAAGTTAGTGGAACATTTTTTCCTTGTGTACTTGTTTCAGTTTGACCACGACTTCCTCACAGTGTCGAACAATTAAGCTAGGAAACCTGAAGTCCCATTTGATTTTGTAGTATTTTTCAAAAGCTTTGATGTCTTGAATATGGTTACCTTTGGTCTTTGTCGAAGGATCCTAACCCTGCACAGGAACCAAAGTTTCAGTGATACGGCTTCGGTAGATTTCAATATCGACATGGTAAGGACTATAGTATTTAGTCCACCATTCGACAAAATCCTTAGAGACTCCTCTATAAGGAGTAAATGCAGAAATCTTGAAATGTTGTTTGTGCCTCTCATTCCTTGAGGCCACTCGAACAAGGTTCAACATGTTTTGTAGATGGCCGTTGATGAGATGTTCCTTGACTTTATGAGAAAATGGTGCTGGAATGGCCTGACAAAATCCCAGCTGTCGAGCTACCATATTTGGTAGACATAACTCTAAGGATTTGTCTGTCGTACAAGGAAGACCAGTAACTAGGATTTGTCGACAGAGAAAGTTGGACTAAATGAAAATATTGTCAGCTTGAGTAGAAAGGTCATTGGGAAGAATTGGTCGGGTAAACCATTCTGGACCAAGGGAACGGTCGGCAAAGAGAGCAAAATATATGTATTCAATGCTAAAGGAGATGGAATGAAAAATACTGAAAAAGTGCATGAAATTTTCTAAGTTTTGTTTATGGATTTTCTCATGTTTTACATGGCAGAGCTTTATGCCATAAGTAGCAAGAGAAATTGTCAGGGGAGAAGTGTCGACTAAATAATCTCCTAATATGACATTTAACCAAAGCTGGAGTAGCCACATTGGGCCACCAGAATTAGTTTTTTTCACTTGAGATCTAATGCTTTAGACAATTTCACCTATGTTCAGGTAAAGGTTGGCAAGGAAAAATAAACTAAGAGCTAATTATTGACCTTCATGAAGGAGGTTAGCAAGCTGAAAAAAAGATTTGGATACTTGGACCGACCTAGACCCTACAACATAAGCTGATAGCCAAAGAAAAAGGAAAGCTACGTGTTCTTCGTCAGTTACAGGACCAGCTTCAGGAAGGAAGAAGTTGATGAAGCCTGAAAAAGAAGTTGGGACTTTCGAGTAGACATTAATAGTATTTGAAGGTTGAAGGATAGGTGTGATGATCTCCCCATCTGGTCAAAGACTAGTTATGGCAGCTACGTCGAAAAACGTAGGACTCATCATGCCATAAGGGAATTAGAAGGAGTTGGTGGTTTTGTTCCAGAAGAAAAATGAAGCACCCAACATTCAAGAGTCCATTTTATGGGATAACGAGAGAGTTGGATACAATCAAAGATACCTATTTCTCTCTATAAACTTTCTTTAGAAGCTTGAACTCTATCAAGCCATTCAAGATACCCATTAATATGGGTAGAGGGAGTTCTGAAGAGCCTTTCGGACTTATCGAAATAGCTGATAGGGATGGAAATAAGGGAAGCCAAGATAGCTTCTTGAGAATTTTTACAAGGAAAAAAGGAGTGTATTTCGTCAGTAATGAACTCCTTGGGCAAAACTGGGCCTACGAAAGCAGCTGGAGGGTCCAAAGAAAGTGAAGAATCATTAATGGGCAGAATTACCTTTGAGAGGTGCAAAGTTTAGATTTCTGCAGAGTTGGGTCTTAAACAATGGCATGATTTCCTAAATCCACTGTTGATGCGCTAGGAGATTGAGAGTTGGAAGTCATGGAAGGAGGCAGAAATTTGGAGAGAGAATATACAGAAGTGAGGTTAAAGGTGATGAACAGTAAGAAAGATTAAATACAATGAAAAGTGACAAGGCGTGTGAATTTGAAAAGCTATTTTCTGCAAAAAAAATAGGGATAATTATGATCCCTATGTATTAGGAACGGCTATTTAATGTCTGCAATGATAAGTTTAGCTGTGACTGTCCAGATATTTACGGAAGGATTTTATTGGATTAAAAAAAAAGTTATAGTCAAAATTAAATTAAAATTTATCTTCCTCCTGTTAGTGTCGAAAGAAAAATTTTGGGGGGCATCTGTTGGGAGTGAAAATAAATAATTTGGCTATTCGACGGCTGGATGATAATGTTGGACGAATCTTCTAAGTGTTGAGCCGACAGAAGTGTCGAATGGTTGGAAAACTCAATGCAGTCACTAAATATTGATGACAGACAAGTAGTTTAATTCAACAGAAATGTTGCATTTCCAAGAGATTGAACCGGCAAAGAATGTTAAAATGGTTAGAAGTTGATTCTGTCAGGAAATTAGGGAAGTTTTAGTGGCACAACTGTCATATAAGTGTCAAAATCCTAGAATGTCAGTTATTTTTATAATTTATCTATAAATATCAGCATTCACAATATAAAAAAAGAGGTTATTTGCTTATACATAATCCTAAAATATCACCTGAGCAGATTGATGAATTTTTGATCCAAGTATGCCTTTCTTTTTCATTTCCAGTCATTTAAATTAATGCAAATGTTCTTTTAATTTCCTTTATTTTTTAGTCTTATTCTTTAAATTTATTTATATTTCATTGTACTTTTAAACGCTTTCTTTTACTATTTTTCTTTAACTTTTTGCGCTTTAATTTTCTGCTTAAGTTTCTTTATTTTCTTTAAATTTTTTAAAACTTGATTTTCTAAACTTTTCTTTTACAAATTCCTGTTGTTTATTTCAAGTTAAATTTCAAAACTTTACGAGATTCACATAACTTTGAACTCATATTCGTTTAATAAATAATTATTTATTTATTAAAAAAAAATTTGACCTATTGACCAAAATTCTACTTAAACAAGTAGTATATCGATCTTCTCTTATAGTTAAGATAATAACTACTGACCTTCACATATAATAAAGATACTATATATATCAACTGATTTCCATATATAATCAAGATAATAACTATCGAACTTCACATATAATTAAGATACTATCAATTGATCTCTACATATAATCAAGATAATAACTATCAACCTTCACATATAATCAAGATATTAATGTGGACCGTACTCCTCCCTACGGATTCAAAAAAGTCAGGCCCAAGAGGGAGCTTCAGGCCCCCTTAGCATGAGAGAAAAGTCTAGATCCATGACTTTTATAAGAAAAAACTATCTTCACCTTGTAGAAAAGACCTTTTGACTAAAATTATTCTAAAACTCACCACATTACTACCATAGTCTCTGAAGAGCATGAACGGATCATCCATCAAATTCATCATTTTAGAGTTTAGACCACCTATTTTTATATTTTGATTTAACAAAAATCAGTTTTATTTTTTAATTTGACCAAAAAAATAATCTTCAAAGTCAAGATTCCTCTTTTGCATTGAAAAAAGGGGGTTAGTGGTACCCACTCAATGGAGAAAATACTTCCGACACCATTCCCACGCAAAGAGGAAAATTCAAATCAATTCAGGTAATTGTTTGTTATTTTTTCATTGGTTAATCACTTAATGGTTATACATTTTTATCCTTTCTGGTGCCAAAAATAGAAAAAAATGACGTGTGAATTTGAAGAATGGCTTTTTCAATGGACCTTATGTATTAAATTTATTTGTAATTATTTTCCTCATTTATTTTTATGTTGGATTCTCTCTCTCTGTTTTTTGCCATTTTGATAAATAGTATATATTCAAAAAATAGTGAAAACGTAACATAATTTTGTGATTGTACTAAAGGTAGATAGTGTTTGATTTTTTAATATTATTTTTTCATCTTATTTGCTATTTTTTTATAAAATAAAATATACAAAACGGAGAATAATTAAATGTAGGGTAGTAAATTCTAATATTTTTGTTTTGTAATTGAGTAATTCTAATTGTTATATTTGTTGATGTAATTGAGAAATAATGATATATTGTGTATTTCTTGTCGTAATTCTAATTGTTATATTTGCTAATGTAGCTTGATCTTTTCTCATTGTTCTTATAGGCTGAGCCGCTGAGGTTTCAGACCAGATATTTATGTTTCTTAATTAATCCTATTATTAATAATACATCTTCTGTTGTTATCAAAATATAGTATAATATTCGTTAGGAGTGTAAGTGGGTGATTTAATTTAGTTTTTGAGAAAAAATAAATTTGAACCAATCAAAATCAATTGGTTTAGTTTGATTCGATTTTCGTATTTTTTGATAGCCAAATCTGAACCAAATCGAATCAAATATCTATGGATTGATTTGGTTCGGGTGATCAGGTTGACCATTTGTTTAATACAAAAATTAACTAAATAATTATCTTTTTATAACAAAAAAAATACAAAATAAACTAATGAAAATTTTTTTAGAAATAGAATCAAACTTATTGATTTGAACACTAATAATTATTTCATATTTCAGAATATGTATTAAAAGGTTCATAAAGAGGGAATAAAGAAACATATTGATATTTGTATTAAGAAATTATATTTGAATAAGTTAAAAAATTCTTTAAGATATATTTAACTTGACAAGTTGTATACTACCACTATTCAATTAGGATAAAGTTGTGAGGGTACTAACCTGGAGGTATATATGTAACCAATTGAACCCCTAAGGACATGAGTGGAGCTAATGAAGACTTAATTAGTTAAATTTTGAATCAGCAACCTAGCGAATCTAAAGTTTTCAACCTTTGGAGTCATATTTTCATCCAAAAGAATATTGTTAGGTTTCAAATCACAATGCACGATAGGAACTTCACTATCATTATACAGGTAATCCAATGCACAAGCAGCATCAATATCTATATTCAGTCTCTCCATAAGGTTCAACTCATTTTCATTTGCATGTTTTCCCTTCCCTTTAATCTAATCTTCCAAGCACCCATTACTTAAGTACTAATAAACTAGAGCCAGAAATTCATTTTTTTAAAGTTAATATTAGAGCATTTAAAGTCAATTCATTGTTTCTAAGCTTCCAAATTTAGATGATGTTGTTGCTGTTATTTTTACTTTTCTATTCTTTATGTATAGAGCAAGCAAATTATCAGACATAGTATTAGTGTTACCACTATGGCTATGATAATGTAATGTCTGACATGCCTTCTTCTATGGCTATGAAGCTCACATGCAAAATACAAGCAAAGTTTTTTATTGCCTTCTAAATAGAAAGCAGAAAGATTTTAGAAAACTCTACCATTAGGAATGGTTCCTTCTAAATCATTATAAGAGATGATCAAAAGCTGAATGACATGTAGATTTTGAAGTTCAATAGGAATGGATCTAGAGAGTTGGTTGAAGGAAAGATCCAAAGTTTTCAAACCTCTCACATCTCCAAGAGTTTTTAGAATAGCACCTGATAGCATATTCTTGACCAGAACTACAGTACCGGTGAGCAGAACCTAACATTTTGGCAGATGAGTTTTCTAGCCTTTTGTGTTAAACGAAAATGACATTTTAAGAGTTAAAAACTAAGAAAGTATTACAAAAAATAAAGAAAAACAAGTAGTAACCAAAAAATATTGTAGCATAATTTTTTTTCTAAATAAAATATATAAATATATGATTTTGTTTAGTTCAGGTTAGTTTGATTTTGAAATTTTAAATTTAAAAATCGAACTAATTAAATTTTAATTAGTTTAAATTTTACTCAAATCAATCAATATACTTAAATTAAACTGAACTAATTTAATTAATTCTATTTAAATTAATTGAATTGATAAATTATCTGAACTAATTTATACTCCTAATATTCACCACTTGAGCTCATGAGTAGGAAGACATCAATTATACATTTTCCCTTGGACTAACTCAAGGGGAAACTTCATTTGACATCAGCCTAGAGTTATTCTTCCTTGTACTAATTTTAAATTCTAATAGCAAATTTAAAATGAACCCAGTTTTCTGACTGATAGAAAGAAAAACCTGTCCTATAGGCAAACCAAATCTAGCAATTCATATTTTTTCCCTAATTTTTCCTCTTCAGATCTTTATTCACGTCGACAATCAGATTGGATTTATTATACAAGTACAGCAAAAATGGTCCACATAATTACATGTCTGTATGTCATTGAACTTAATTTAGTTTTAGATTTTTATTTCTTCATCTGAAAAGAAATTAAAAAAATTTAAATTTAAATGATATTTTTAAAAATCTAATTTATATTAAAGTACAATAATATTATTTGATTTATATAATTAATTCTATCTAAAAAAATTTAATTATTGTTATTATTATTATCTTCAAGTAAGGAGATGAAACAGCTGACTGTAGACCTAACAAGAGATAGACACGATCTGAAACAACACTAGTGTTGTTTTGTCTGATTCTCTTATAGCACCTCAACAATGATTCTTCTTGGGGTCGCATCTCGTGCTTTCTAATTATAACAGTCTGTCACTAACTGTCACCAACTGTCACCAGACAATGACTTCTTTTCTATATTGTCTTACCACCTGTAATTGACTGTCCACCTGTAATTTAATACTTAAACTTAATATGCAAGGATCCCATCGTATTTGAGGTGTTCGAAGGGCCAGTCCCTGTGACGGCCCTTTCTCTTTGCTTGTCTTTCAGACTTTCACTGTATACGAAAAAATTCAAAGCTAGTATTTTGATATTGGAGTCAACAGCTACCAGTCCTTTGATAGCGTGATATGATGTCTAACAATTTCTGAACCTTGTACGGTACTGCCAGAAGTTTTGGAAATCCACGCTTCGGGTACAAATCAAATGCCCTTGGTTTGAACTCAAGCGCACATTGCCTAACTTTGATTTTAGATATTTATATATGCGAGGCTGATGATCAGTCGCTGCCAAATGCTTGGTAGAAGTGAAAATTAACAATCTATATCAATGCATATATCTTGTTTAGCTGGAAAAAAAATATTCTTACATCCTTTTTGGTGATATATTTTTTTTATATATTTTTAAAAAAATTATGATTAAATTATAGAAAATAATAAAAAAATATATTAATAATATAAAAAAGGTGTAAAAAATAATATAAACAAAAAAGTGATAAAAAAATCATAATTATATTTAGATACCTTGTTACTTTTTACCCTTTCTTTTCTATTTTTTGTATCTATTTTTATCAAGAACAAGACAAATTTAAAAAATTCGAACTAAATCCGTTAATTTTTTGGCTTATGAAATGCATTTTTTTAATGCTTTGAAGTTTCAATGAAATGCATTATTTTTTTATACTAAATGTTAGGCAATTAAAAGTTAGTAAAAATATAAAATTAGTGTCACTAAGAAGAGAATATTGTGTTGAATGTGTGATCATAGAAGATAAGATAAAATTAAGAATAAATGTATTAGAGAGAAAGTAGTGGTAATATCTATTGTAGAAAAGATGAGAGAATTTCGCATTAAGTGCTTTAGATATATAATGAGAAGATTTTTATAAGCTCCTGTAAGAAGAATAGATCAGGTGGAGGATAGTCCAATAGCCAGAAGTAGAGAGAGATCAAAAAAGAGTATATGTGAGACGATTAAAAAATATTTAGATTTGTATGATATTTTTGAAGGTTTTGTTTATGATATGGTACAATGACATCGTTTGATCCATGTAACTTACCTCACCTAATGAGAAAAGATTTGATTGTTATTGTTGTTTAAAGTTTCAATGTTCTTGAACTTTCGCTAAGATTATGGGCATCATCACCGTATGTTTCACATTACTTATCGACTTTGAGCAACCTTGAAACAGCAAGCTATTCAAAGGCAAGAGTTTATATAATGTGCTTCTCAAAGGATAAGATAACCATAACGATTTACGTATAGCCCGCTACAGAGCCAAAGTGCTAAGAGCAATTGCAAGGAGAAAAGTTGAAGAAAAACCATTAGACTGAAATGTACAGTAGAAAGTTAAACCACCTTGCAGTTACACACAATCCATCTCCTTCCCCACACATCCTAAATAAATCCAAGCCTTCTAAAACCGTAGCCTGTGTTTACCAGAATTTGTAGCTTATTATGGTAAAACCAAGCCACTAGGATAAAGAATGATGTAATTTGAAAAGCTAACTGTACATGTCAATCCTAATGGAAAAAAGCTAATGTGAAAGATGCAGAAATAATCAATTAGATTAGGCTAGTAAATGATGAGGTCAACAAGTATGGAAATTTTGCTGGTTCGCGTTGCTGAGCAAGCTCATGAATGTCCCTCACGATGTCAAACACGGCCTCTGGTTGTGCTAATTTGAGTGCATTCTGTGACATTCTTTTCAGTTCATCTGATTTTATGCTGAACCATTCGGCCACGATTCTTGCTGTTTCCTTAGGACTCCGGGTGAAGACACCAGCTCCATTGTTTACCACATAAGGCACATTACCCTTTTCCTGTAGTTACCATTGCAGCAGAGAATCAATACGGGGTGGAATAAAAACAAGACTGAATGGCAATGGGCAGAACAATTTAATCACTCACCTGTCCGGGGATATAGTCATTGAGGACTATGGGAAGCCCTCTGATCAATGCTTCTGCAATTGTACCTGGTCCAGCCTGAAATTTTCATAGAACCTATGAGCCTATGCTAACATATGAGGTAGCACACAAAAAGTAAACTGGTTTAATAACTTACTTTTGTTATGATGCAGTCACAGGCTGCCATCCATTTTGCCATTTGGGTCTCAAATCCTCTAACCTACACAAATCAAGAAACAAAGTCTCAGTGGATGCCATTCTATTCTGCTCATCTCTAGTTGACTATTCATGTATCAGAGGTTTAAGGAGTGAAGCTGAATTACCTTTACTGGAACCTTCCATTCAAGAGATTCAAGGGTAGATGCTAAGCTCTTATTACGACCACATATGATTATTATCTGCCCGATTGGTTTCTCAGCTTCTTTATCAAAAAGTGATTCTCCCAGAGCCTTTGCAGTTTTCTTGACAGGACCCATTCCTTCACCACCACCCATCAGCAAAACTGCTGGCAAGTTGGGGTCCATCTCAAATTCTTCTCTTAGTTGATCCTATATCAAAGTGGGAAAAACTTAGCTTAAGAGTTCCATCACTGAGAGCAAAACTACACTTATCCTTCAATATGCATACCTTCACGAGAACTGCACGGGCAAAAGAAGGCCTGATGGGCAAGCCATAAACGCGGGTTTGAGACTCCTCAAGGCCTTCTTGTAAGGCTTTCTCGGCCACCATCTGAGAAGGGCAGTAACACCTATTGACCCAAGGATGAAACCTGGAAATAGCTTAAAGGTTAGAGCATGTAAACATAAATTGATGAACTTTACTTCAAAGCAAGAAAATTAAAAAGCCACAGTGAACTTACCAAGTAGGATGGCAGGTACTAAGGTCTGTGATCACCGTGACAAAAATCACTTTCTTCTGCAAATCTTGCCACTTTAGAACCCACAATGGAATATGCTGCATCAAGGGATGGACACTGATTATAATATCTGGCTTGTACTCCATCAGCCCCGCCTCCACCTCCCTGAAAATGATACAGTGCAGTACCATTTAGAAAACAAATAATTTCATAAATATAAGATGCGTAATTTACAAATTCTTTACCCCCACAAACTAAAAAAGTGGAAAGGTTCTATAGCTATTAGCTACAAAAATTAACAATCGTTGCTACGTTGCAGAAAAGGTGAATGACCATTATTGCAATTCTTAACAAATGAATACTGATTAAATGATGACAAGTTGTCCATAAAGTCACTTTCTGTAGGAAAAGAAAATAAACAGTGAACATAAGTAATGGGGGTAGAAGTACATAAATCAATATTTTCATAATAAAGTTATATCAGATTTTGATGGCAAAACTACTAATCAAAGTTTATTATAAAAGGAGGAAAAGTATTAGAAGAGGAATATACCTGGCGTAGTAGGCAGCGATGGCAGCTAAATACACAGAGTGAATCCATCTGGGAGAGGTACTATGAAACGCAACATTCCATAGCTGTACGTGCTTAACCATGAATTTATATTGTCCCTCCATGTCATTCAATGGCCACCCCGTGTACTCTTTCCAAACATCTTTAACAAATATCTGAAAATTGAAGAGGTCGTCTGATCAGCACAGCAACATAAATAAAGGAACAAACGCTTGATTCAATTGCTAAAGAAGAGGGAACCAAAAGGAAAGAAATTGATATTGGCATGGAATTCTTTTCCAGAAAAAAAAAAAAAGACAAGGCAGGGCAGGGCAAATAACTCCAAAGAGAAAATGAAACGTAGCGACAAAGTCCGCGTGACCACAAAGCAAAATATGACAAAAGCATACGAAGCACAGAAAACTCTTGCACAAAACAAAATTCGAAAGTAAGAAACAAAAAAACAAATAAACATAATTTGAATTGACTGCAGAATTTGTTCTAGGAAAAAATGGAACAAAAGCAACAACAATAGCAGATCCAGAACCAACACCAAATCAAACACAGAAATACCTCAAAAGTCAAACTAACAAAAGAAGAAGAAGAAGGAAGAAGATGGTAAACTAAGCAAAAGGAATTAATGAAAAGCAAGAGATTAATTACCCTGTACTCATCACCAAATTCAATTTGAAAGGCATCACGGATGGCCTCAGCGGAAGCTCTGTGTCCGCCACCAGTATCACTCATGAGGATCAACACGTTCTTGGTCCTTTCAGCTCCAATCTCGATTAACTCCATCCCCCCCTCGCTGTCCTCATCGTGACTATTGTGACCGTCATTTCTTAACCTCTTCTGGCTGTTAATCCTTTGATAGTATCCTCTGAACACCTTCTCCGCTAATGACTTCCTCGGTGATGCAACCGAAACCTCCATGTCAGAGCAAACCCGCAAACCCACAACCCCACAAAGAAAAAAGGTTCCTTTCCTGAATAACACGCAAAGAACACGACGACCCAGTTCTCACCTAACGGTCAAATCTCGTTCCCGCCGCCGGAAACTGGGTTTCTCCGGCGGGAAGAGAGAGAGAGAGAGAGACAAGGGTGGTGGTGGTTGACGAAGGAAGAGAGAAAAGGGAAGGAAATGATTGGTGCCAAAGATAGAAATGTGGAGAGGTAAAGAGTGGTTTTTGTCAGGATCGTTAGAACGTGTATGAGGTGGTAGAATTATATATGCCTTGGAATTTATTGGAGGCTGCGTGGCTTTGGTGCATGACAGCCTTAGGATCTGCTACCGATAGTTGTGATGGAATGTTCCGATTGGAAGATTCGAATATTGGCATTGTTTTGTTTTGAATAGTAGTGTTGAGTTGGTTAATTATTTGGTGGTTTTGAGTTTTGCTGTGATGCCCTCTTGGTTTTGTGTATTTGCACTTGTTTTTTGGAGAGGAGATGCTGAAAATGATGGGTTTAGTTGCTGACCATATTTGCTTGGACTGATTTGCCCTCCCTACATCAATGCAATGCCTCACCATCACTTACAAGCAAGGGCTGGTGGGGATTTGCTTATAAGGAAATGGAGTTTTGAATTTCACTTCAAGAGAAAAAAGGATTTAAAAAAAGATACCCATATTCTAAATATGATGAAATCTTTATCTATGTACAAATTAATGTTATTAGAGTTGAATAGAATAACAAACTGACTGTTAGACTGACCGATCTGTAACAAAGTAGATGAAATTAGATAAAAAGATATATTTTAGATATCAGGATATGTTTATTATTTTTTATATATGAGAGTTTCTTTTTCAAAAGTAAATTGAATTTTATGTAGATGGACTTATTTATTTATATTGTAAATCGCAAAATATTAAAATATATTAAAAAAAACTTTATGATTAGAAGAAAGTCAAAACCCGAGCAAAAATTAGTGTGATATATCAAAAAATATTTGAAGGCACCTCGTGTTTCTTACAAAAAGAAAGAGACATTTTTATTTTCACATTTTATTATTATCTATCATATAAGAGAATCTAACTAAATCAGGTATAGCGACTGTCCGTCTCTTAAAAACATCCATTCTTTAAATAAAAATTTATATATAGAGAGTTTTCATGGAAAGAAATAAAATCACTCTTATAATATTTTTATAAAATAAAACAAATATTTTTAATTATAATTCTATTGAAAATTCTGACTAATATATTTTTTAAATAACCAAAAGGTCCCTCTATTTTAGTTTTTTTTTTTCAATAGATACGATCTATTTTAGTTAAAACTAATAGTATAAATTTAAGTCACTAGGATTAGATTAGTAGTGAGGAGTTTGAAACTTTAGATAATTTACACTAGTATTTTTAACTCGGTGGGTGGCAACGTGATGGTGGTGGTGATTAAAATAAAAAAGGTTATGTTAAATATGTATATAAAATATAATATTAAATGACTTAATAGATGCACCAAACAAAAATGAATATTTGATAATATTAAAAAATTAGAAATATATGTTTATAAATTGATAAATATGACTAAAAAATCAATAATATTAAATGACTTAATAGATACAAGTAAAATAAGAAAGTAAATATGAATTAAAAAATATATTTTGAATGATGAAAATAAATTAAAAATTACCAATAAATGACATTAATTCAATAATTAATTTACCTTATACTAGAATTTTTTAGAAAAACTTCTTTGTAAATAACATTCTTCATTGTTATTTTGAAATTTTTTCTATCTCATGTACATAATAATATGTTTTGATGTAGAGATATTAACTTTAGCATATTTAAATAAAAAATATTATAAAACAAACGTTTCATAAGCTTTTCAAATATATATTTTTAATCTAAAAACACTAAATTAATAACAAACTAAAGCAGCTTACATATGTTAAGAATAGCAATAAATTTTTCCAAGAAAAAAACTTGGATATAATTTTAATGACAAATTAAGATTACACATGTTTATTTGAAGAAATCAAACTCCTGCCTAAGAGCATAGCTTCTTAACATCTTTGTACTGTCACAAGATATATATGCAGAACTTTTTTTTCCTCCACATATATACATATATACCTCATGGTATGTACTGCTTTTCCTGCCTTAATTAACGACACTGAATCCCGTCTTGTATAATTTATGAAAATAAGTCAATTATTAAATAAAAATTGAAAAAGCATGATTCTTGATCTGCAAAATAATATTTTCAGTAGTCATAAGTACAAAAACCATACCAAAACACAAAGTTATAACAACGTACTTCAATTTTCACATTTCCAACCCAAGAAACTCATTGCTTGAGTAGCAATAAATAATTTACTCCACAAAACTACAATATCACTGCAAAAAAAATAAAGTTCTAAAAGTAAAAATATTAAAAAAAGTACATATAAAGGAAAAAAAATAGATGATGCACAAACTTGTATAAATAGACATTACAAATAAAGGATCCAAAAATATAGGTTTGCCAATCATATTCATTAGCTGACTATCAAAGTGTAATATATTAAACTCAAAATTCATGTTTAAAATGGCAAAAAACCTTAAAATATAAGTACAATAATTTTACTATAGTAAAACAATCCATTTATGTCAACCTATCATAGTATATTCGGAAAACATAGCACCTATTTGTGATTAGAATTTCCAAGTTAGGGAATAAAATATTTTAAAAGCAACCAAAAGATATAACAATGTCATAGGTAATAGAAATATTTAAAAAAAATAAAGAAAAAGCACATGACAGCAAAAGAGATAATTAACATTTTCACCATTATTGTTAAGAGATAAAGATGCAATAAACATAACCTGTAAAAGAGAACATGAGATGCAATTGTAAAGAAGCATGCATTTGATATAAATATACTTAAGAAACCAATTCATGCAGCTGCATGTTTAAGAAAGAATGCCAGAAAAATAAACAATAATCAACATAGGAAACTTAATATATAAAAGGCCAGAAAATATACATGTCAGAATAAGTATCCTATAGGGAGTAGAGAGCTGAGTAATTTGAGGCCTTAATTGGTTTGCCAAAAGCCTAATCATTGTTTAAGGTAAATTTTAATGACAAATTAAGCATACATATATTTATTTGAAGAAATCAAACTCTTACTCAAGAGCATAGCTTCTTAACATCTTTGTACCGACACAGGATATAAATGCAAAACTCTTATTCTCTCCACATATATACTTCATGGTATGTGGTGTTTTTCCTACCTTAATCAACAACATCCAATCCCATGTTGTATTATCTATGCAAGTAAGTCAATTATCAAATAAAAATTAGAAAAACATGATTCTTAATCTGTAAAATAAGATTTTCAGTAGTCATAAGTACAAAAATCATACCAAAAGATAAAGTTATAACAACACATTTTCAATTTTCACATTTTCTACCCAAGAAACCCCTGCTTGAGTAGTAATAAAGAATTTACTCTACAAAACTACAATATCACTGCAAAAAAAAAAAGTTCTAAAAGTAATAATACTAAAAAAATAGTACATACAAATTTTATATATATCACTGTTTATGCATTTGGCAACAAAAGATTCAAACAATTCCTCTAGGATTAGGAATAAGGAAACTAAAAAGGAAGCACCAAGACCTTAAAAAGTTAAAGTTAATTTAAGCAAATTAAATTACCTTTTGCATTTTGTTGAAGAGAAAGGACATATTAAAAGTTTTGAGAGCTATTGGAAGAATCAAATTGAAATAATATATTATAAATTGAATGAGAATTAAATCAAATCTCATTCTCAAATAAATTTATCAATCATGTAACTTCCAACGTTCCAAATATATTCTTGAAAGAATCTTCATACCATATAATAACCTTAAGATGTTTGATGACATCAAAATCACAATTACTTCCCCATCAATTTAAAAAATAACAGTAAACTCTTTTCAAATTTTCACTAAATAAATATACTATGTATCGTTAACTTTTGCAAAATATACACACATACATAAAATTAAAGGGTTTTACTTCCCCCAAATCCAAATAATTCAATCAAAACAACTAAGATCATAATAACAAAAGGGCAATCACATGACTCACCTTGTCCAAGCACGACTTGAAAGGGCTATCCTTGTGGTAGGTTGAATCAAACTTTGTTCCATTATCAAGTATAGTACATTTAGAGTGAATTATGAATTTACAAAATTTGAAATTCTAAAAATAAAAATTAAAACAGGACAAAAACAAACCCAGAATTCATACTTGCCCATATCAAGCAATTTTTTTCTATAAAATAATTCTCGATGGTTTAGCAGAAACATCCAGCATACATATTAACATACATTTTTGTAATATTTAATCAGAATATTATATTATTTATATTATATATCACATATAAAAACAATAGGATTTAGAAATTTAAAAAAATTGTGCAGCAATAAAGGAAAAAATTATCAACAACCAAACAGGCAAACAATGCTTTTAACAGTTGTGATAGACATGCCTTAATACCAATACCTCTTTAGGAGTAAGGACACAAACCATTTCCAAAAAAATATGGTAATATTTGCTGCAATTCCTGATGGCTATGTTAGTCAAAGCCACAACATGATATACAAGTTCTAACATCCAGCAATACAACTCTCTATTTTGTTTAGACCCCATTATTCAAAGTCATGAGATTAAAACAAAACTATATGAAAATAATAAATTCATAAAAATATTAACTAACTCACAAATTTTACATATGACTCTTCCTTTGCACTTTCTCCAGAATCTTCAGTAGATCCACTTTTACTCCTTTACCCACCATCTTGTTTGACTTGAAACTCGTGATTACATCTTCAACCCCTGAGAATTCAACACCCACAAAACAAATACAGATAAATCCTAAAATTAATTGATGATTCACTTGGTAATGAAATTCTGAACAATCCACTAAACAAAATCCTCCATATTATGGTAATATTTTTTTATCTAGATATACAGTAAAGATTATTACCATTATTTGTCATGATGGTAACATACTTAAGCCTAAGATTCAAGTGTCTGTCAACAAAACCTGAAGGTAGATGCTAGCAACAATAATAAAAGAACAATAAGAATCTATTAACAATATAAAGAATCATAATAATAATAATAATAATATAATCTATATCTATACTATATAGTAGAATATATGCTATCCTTGAGTAACAAAATAATCAATTAGACTTATTTGTTCTTTCACATTACGTGGTGTTGCAATCTGACTTGAATTCTACATTGTAACCCCATGAAATGCATTGGTTTGTTCATAAACTGAATCAATTTTAGCCTTGACAGTCATATCGATTTCATTGTTCAGTTTAGTTTGGTCATCATAATCCATCCTAAAGTAAGATTCTCCAACATATTGAAGAATCACCTTAGCATGTTGATTCATATTGTGAAGGTCAACAAAGTTACACCAACTAGTAGTTAGCATCCATGTTGTTGTAGTTTCTAAATATCGGAGAGGAATGATCTCTCATTCAGGATCTTCGACAGTTATATAACGTCCTAAGTTGGAGCTAAATTCAGTTGTGAAATTCAAAGGCAGCAAACCATAACCTTTAAACAATGGATTTGTAACTGTTAATAATTTTGAAACTTCTAATATTATAATCCCAGAAAAGTTAAAACAGTAAGCACCTTTGGTATATTCATTGACAACCTCAACAATTATAAGGAACCTTCTACGATGGGAAATCTATCCTAGAGGTGGCATTTTCTCCTAAGAAGAAGTTTTCAAACAATCAGTGAATAGAAACATAGGGGATTAATAAGAAAAACAGCATCCTAATATATCACAAAATGAAGGAATTGAATAAAGAACACAAATAATTGGAATAATAAAAAATAATACAAATTAAGGACTTAATAACACAGATTGAAGGATTTAAAATAACATGATTGAAAAATTATTTTTCAAATATATAACATTATTAAAAAACTGACTGAAGAACAAACTGGCAGTAAGATTTCTCCTTGTCGTATCTCCACAGAATAGTCATCTTTATTTTGCACTACCTATTGTGCTCTAGGAACATCAAACTGTGAGAACAAACAACTCAACCTTTTTATTGCCAAATCAAAACTTAAAAGCATTAACCTAATAAAATCAGTACAATAGTAGTACAAAATCAGAACAATACATCTTTACCTAAAAAACTTCGTAATCCATCAAGAAAACCAAGTACAAAAGTTCAAAACAGAGTTAATGACATTAACGAAAAGCAATACATCCTATGACATTATAGCTTAAGGTAAATCACTCATTATCTTGACTCATGCATATAAGTAAATAGTTAACATTTTTCCCTTCAAGAGAGAAGAGTCGTGAACATAATTTGACAATAGAAACTCCAATCCACATTTTCTGCATATTATGACATGACAAAAAATGAAATCCAAATCAGTGAATGAAGTTTAAAACAAAATGGAGAAAATTAGAATCAAGAACTTGTAATCAAAAATAAAAAATGATGCTAAAACCGAGAATTGGCATTCTAATGATATGATGACAACGTTAATAAGGGCTTGAATATCAAAAAAATAATAATAATGAAATAACATGGAAGAATGGACATTACCAGTGTAATGAGGTATGAAAAGATAAATAAGAAACAAATTGAAATTGATTATGAGTTTCATAATGTTAATCAATGTAAATTTTTTTTAAAAAAAGGATTGATTATTACCTACAGCATTTTTTTTAAAAAAATATTACCGTGAAACAGCAAAAATGAAGATTGAAGAAGCGGTGTCAGACGCAGGCAGAAAAGAAAGAAAGAAGAAGTAGTGGTGTGAAATGGTTGTGAAGGAGTTAAGTTTTGAAGCTTGGTAGAAGAACAGTCGTGAACATGGAGCAAGACGTCTGTAATTATTTTCACCGAATTGAGTTTTGAAAACATGATGAAGAGAATTGAATGCTACGAGAATTTGATTGTATTGAAACTTAAACCTAGCTAGAAATAAATGGAACAGCCACATTCCACTCTCACCTACCTTTTTTTTTTTTTGTTCGTGTTAAATGTCAATTTCAGGACCTGAAACGTTTTTATTATGTATCATTTACTTTTGGGTTATGATTTTTTTTTATAGTAAAATCAATATTTAAAAGATCAAATTTATAAAAAAAGTGGTTAAAAGCTCATTCACCGTATCCAACAAAGCTTTCTTTTTAAAAGTTTTAATTTTTTTATAGTAAAATCAATATTTAAATTTGTGATTCAAATTTATAAAAATCATGTTGGTATTAATTTTTATTGGATTACAACTGTATCCAACAAAGGCTAAAATTTGTAATTCAAAATTATTATTATTTTTTAAAAGTTTCTAAACATAGAAAGTTTAACAATTTGGAGGAAAAGCATGTATTGGAATGAATGAGACTTGTCAAAACTTTCCTTGAGATGACTTTCAATTATATATAGTATAGATGAGGTTTTAAGTTTAAATTTTATTAGCATTATTGTAAAAATAATAATAATATAATTACAAGTTAAGGAATTAAAAATAATTCACTAAATATAAAATATAAGTATTTAATGTATTAAGAATTAAAAAAGTATTACTATTTTTAAGTAATTATATAATTTAATAAAAAATAAATACTTTTTACATTTTTAACGTGTCTTAATAATTAATTTTAACAAAACCCAAACTAATATTTCATCTGATAAAAAATACGGTTCAATTATTTTTATTCTTTTCTTTTTTTATATATACACTAGTGAATTGATAGGCACGTGTCACTCTATATTTTTTATTTTTATTTAATTATTTAATACATTTATTATTATAATATTTGATTTTAATTTGTTATCGAATAAAACAATTATCGTGCTAATTAAATGTTAACTTAAATGATCACAAAACTACCCACTAATTAAATCCCACCATGCACCACGTAAACACTTCTCTTTATCTCCCTCAAACCACAAATTAGCAGTTGTATCATATGTGGGGTAATTGAGGGTTTTTTTTTTGGAGTGGATTTGTGATGGTGGAATGTGAGTTACATGAAAATAGCGATATGTCAGTTTATATATATAGCCTTTCTTCATTTGTAGTTGAAACTTTGAATAATAAGCAAGAAATGGCATTTTTTAAAACAAAAACTTTGGACACTAAAAGCCCAATCGCCATTATAAGTAGTATAGATAATTACATGCATCATATGGATGATATGATATTGTACCCAAAAAAAAATATGGATGATATGATATCTTAAATAGCATTAAAAATATGTACCAGCATCAAAATTGTGTATGAACTAGGCCTATCAAAACGTGTGACCCTCGTCTAAACAATACACATTCCATCCAGTAAAAAAATAAATAAATATACATTTCATTATTCTTCTTCATATCTATTTTATTTTTTCCTCTAATCTTTTGAAATGATATATGAATATGATGGTCATAAGTAAATTGCACTATTTTCAATGTTAGTTATATCAAACTTCTAAAAAAGTATAAACAATGCTTGTAAATACTTATTTCGGGAATAAATAAAGTTCTATTTTCTCAAATATAAAATATATCACAAGTTTTTATATTGAGCGGTGCCAGGGACCCCGAGTCTTTTGTATTATAAGGATTGTTTTATATTTTGAAAAATAAAAAATAAAAAGAAACACACATTTCTCACTAAACGAAATTCATTGAGGACTCTCCGGTCGTTATTATCTGGGCTGTCTTTCATTTCCCTTTTATATTTTCCTGTTACCGAGTTTTTCAACATGAAAAAGAGTTTTCTTTCCCCTTCTTCATCCAAAATAAGGACGAAGGAGTTACTGAAACTAATTATCAAAAGCAATATAATTCTTGTTATATTCCAATCCATCATTGATAACAATATTCCCTGAGCCTCCGTTGTTACCATTGTATTAAAAATACAATAATATTTTCTATGTCTGAATTTTGGGTTACTTAAAATAATCCATTTATTATTGTCGCAAGGGTCTGGTTTGGGAAGTAAATAAGTGAATTACCTGGTTTAATTTGTAAAAGCCCAATTTACTGTACAAATCGATGAGTACCAGAGAATCAAGTCCAATTATAATAACAAGCACATTATTGACAAAAAAAAAAACAATTGGGTATAATAATAATAATATAAATTAATAGAGGTGCAGAATATCTAATGGATTAATGATTATGCTGAGGTTCTGGGTCAAATGTTAAGTTGTTAAAACCCCATAAATACACCCACTGGGGCTCAAATATTTTTTATACACCTACTTTTCATATTTATAAGATGTGATAAATATCTTTAAAATAATGATAATTTTTATATTGATATGATAAATTTTAATTAGTTTAAGTTAAGAAGAATAAAAAAAAGTCTTTACATAAGTAATAAAAATAATCACTTATGATTTTATTGATTATTATATCTTTGATTTATGTTAAAAAATATGTCTTAATAAATAATGAATATTTATAAAATAAATGATAATTTTTATGTAAGATTTAATGAATTATAATTTTAATTCATTATATATAATAAAAAATATCACCACATAAATAATTAAAATTTTTATTTATTACTTTATTGATTACCTATTTTAAGAGTCTCAAAAGTGAATATAAAAAATGAATGTATAAATAATTGAGTTGATTTTGGCTAAGGGAACATCTTCCATGATTTGTCATGGAAGTTTTTTTATCATGGACTCAAAATATTTAGGTCTATAGATGAATTCATTCTTTTTTTTTTATTTAATAATATCTATATGTAGATCTAAATATATATAAAAATTATTAAGTTAAAATCAATAAATTTTTTATATATACAATTATTTATAAAAATAAAATATAATTTGATTAATATTAATTAAAATTTATAAAATCTAATTTTTTATATCTAATTTATTAATTTATTATAATAATAAATTAATGACAAAAAAATCATATTCCATCCATAAACTACTTTTGAGATAATCCATACTTTTCCTTGTCACCAAGTGGGTTTCTTGAGTTGAAAGTTGAAAGTGACTTCACCAGAAGTTAGGATATAATAAGTGGACTAAGGAAGCACAAATAAACAAGTACACATTAAGGATATGTGAGCGAATATATTCCGAAGCCGACATGCATTCATTACTCCTAGTATACACATCAATATTATAAAAAGGGCTGCTGCCTGAAAGAAAAAGATAATATCACTTAAGTAGAAGGACTATAATGCAAATAAGTTCATAAATTTTTTATAAGTGGGTTGTGATGTACATCGTCGTGTTCGTGCAATGCGAGTGATATAGATTTCCTCGCTTGAGTGACCAACTTTCACGTGTTAAGTCTTGAGCTGGCGAAGAGACCGTGTCAGCCTGTAATTGCTATATGGAGCCAGACAAATTAAGCCTATCAGGGAAAGGTAACCTAAATCAAATGAGCATGAATTGATGGACTAAAATTCTACATGATATTTTGAGAGTATTTATTAAATTTTCACATAGACTATAATTTATGGTATGTTATTTTGGAATCTTATGTATTCTGGTGAGCGTACCAAATTTCTACTCCTGTGCAACAAATTTTTCACTATATAGTTCATCCTACAAATCCTTTGAACTTTTCTTCCCCGTTTCTGTTTCCCTCGGTTCCTTTGTCCATTTGTTAAGAGAATTGACGTTTCTTTTTTTTTCTTTTTTAATGCATACTGCTGTTTTGCAGTTCAGTTTTTGTCTTTTTAGATGGAAAAAGGGTAATGAACTATAAGTCAATAATTTACTATTCTTATAACTTAATGTATCTCTTTTGTTTGTTTTCCCCCTTCTTTTTAGCAAAAAGTGGACTTAGTAAAAAAAAAAAAACTATAAACATCTCTCCAGCCAAGCAACCCTAAACGACTTCTAAAATAGAATCTCTAAGCTCATCGTGGAGGACTAATTAAGATGAAGACTTCAACTTCCCCTGCTACAATTACTATATTAACAAATCAAAATTTATACCAAAAAAAAATAAAAATACGCAAATTAAATGTGCCCTTCTTCCTTCACAAATATGGATTCTATCTTCATTTGCCAATTTGTTTCCAATAGATTATAAAATGAATCTGCCTCCTAAATGATGATATGTGGACCAGAGTTAACTTGCTCACATCACATTCATTAAAGCTAGCCATCATTTGCAAGACTCGTGAAAGAAGAAAAAAATAGTGGAACTGTAATCCTCGTTATCGCCTCTACTACAAACATTAGGCCTCAAGCTATTCCCATTAAAAGTGCATTCTGTGGGATTGCTGTGCTGCCACTAGAGTGACCCCCTTTACACCTGTGACTTGTGTTTCAACACCTGCTGACTCTATTTAGCTGTTAAATTGACTACCCTGAGTCTTCCTACAGTTGACATTTTTTTATACCTTTCTCCAATTCATGTTTGTCTACGGGGATCATGTTTCTTCTTATTCCACTCCAATTGGTTCTATTGCTATTGCTGCTGATGAAAACTCACATAGCCAATTAAGCGATGGGCATATATCTATTTAAAAATCGTGAAAATAGATTCCACTCCTGAAAAAAGATACTAAATTAAGTTTGTTATTTTAAGTGAATAAAAACGTTAGAAAAGGTGCACTGCTTCCTGGCAGTTAGTGCAAATGGTCCTACAGTTATTGCACTAGTTGAAAACACGGAAGAGAACAGATATAGTGAACTCACAGAAAAAGAACACAAAAATCATGATAATACTGCATTTGCTGGCAATATAGAGCACCAAAAAAATATTTCATTCTATTGGTTTGTGGAGCAGTTGAAATATGCAGTACCACTTGTGTCTGATAGAGAGAGAGAGAGAGAAGAGATTAAAACAATCCGTTTTAGAGGTATTTGGGAATGCTCACCGTGATTACAGTTTAATTACTCTATGACTATGTACCACCTCCTAGAAAGCTTCAAGAAAAACCTCAAGAGTCCTTTCCATGGAATTAATTTTCTGGCTGCTGCACATCAGCACATGCACTGCGACTTGATTTAAAATGTCCGCAGAACAGGTTAAAGAAGGTTTCATGTCCACAGAACAGATTAAAAAGGTTTCTTCAACAGCATGCGAATGTGATTGGGTCATGCACACTGAACCATAGCAATGGGCAATTGCAGCATTTAAGGGTGAGCATTATAATCATATTATGTTTGATGTGGCCGAGTTATATGCCTACTGGATTAAAGATGTGGGAGAGTTAACCATACCATAACATAGAAGGTTGAGAAGCACTAAGATGTGATAAATTATCGTCGAATCATGAAGGTACCTAGTCTGCAAAACTGACTCCATTGAAGGAGGAAAAGCTACAAGAATAAAGTATGGCACATGGTCTTGAACTATTATGCTCATCGGATACCTTATTTGAGGTTCATAATGATTCCTATGATAAGTGGGACACTGATCATTTCATTTTTTTTACCCTAATTTTTACCCAAATCCCCTTAATATTGTGTGTGTGTTTTTTTTTCCTTGGGTGTAATAATAATATTATGTATTGGATTGCAAGTTAACTATATTTCATTTGCTTCGCGCAAAAGCACTCAAAAAATTAGGGAAACTTTGGGTCCTTCCGCAGTACTAATATTTCTTCTTTAAAAACAAGATTGATGGAATTCAATAAATATGCTAGATTACCTCTCTTCTAAGATCCCATTACGGCATGACCCCATCTTTTTACCTAAATAGAACAAAGATTGATGGAATCTTTTCTTTCGGTATATGCATTTCTTTTTTTTCATCTTTTCTAACTTCCACTAATAATAATAATAATAATAATAATAATAATAATAATAATTAAATAATAATAATAATAATAAGGTTAAATTAAAATTTTAGTCATTACAATTTTCACTCATTTTTAATTTAGTCTCTATAATTTTTTTATCAAATTAATTCTTACACTTACAAATATTTTCAAAATAGTCTCTTTATCAATTTTCATGCCATTATAATAGTCAATTTCCTAATCTAATAAGTGTTCATTTGTTTATTAGTTGTTCTTTTAGATATTCATTTTTTTGTAAAACATCCAATAATTGTTCTTACATTCTAGTAAATACTCTTGTAAGTGCTCATTTCTCATTTGTTAAGTATGTGCTCCTTTATATGTTCTTTTTATCTTTATAAAATATTTAATAGTGACTAAATTGATAATGTTATAACAAAAATTGACAATAAAAACTATTTTAAAAACCTTTTTAAGTATAAGGATTGATTTAAAACCAAAAAAATTATAAGAACTAAATTTAAAATAAATAAAAATTATAGGGACTAAAGTTTTAATTTAACCTAATAATAATAATAATAATAATATGATGTCTATTGTCACTCTTTTGTATCTATTGACACTCTCATGTCATTAACTTTTTATTAAATAACTTTTGATTTTATTCGATCTAATAGTTTAAATTAGTTTATTTAATAAATAATTAATGAAATAAGAGTGACAATAAATATAAAAGAATAGTAATAGACACTCTCTAATGATAAAAGAATAAAAAAAAATCCCCCAAAGATATACAATTTCCAAACAAACAAAAATACTTGTCCGTTGAAAAAAAAACTTATTTTTAAAATAAATAATTAAGAGTATTAATTGACTCTAAAGTGTATCATGATATTCATCTATTAAATGATTTAATAATAAATATATCTATCATTAACAAGACTTTTAGAGGAGCTTTTTCCTTTTGCTTCTTACAAACATTTCCAAAGCCCGGTGATTATACTTATCTTTCGTTAAACGACTAAAATGGCTTAATAAAAAGAAAAAAAACGCAGTAGGCATCAAGGATGGGAATTGAACAATTATTTCAATTAGTATATCATTGAAATTCTGAAACATTTACAGCTACTAGAATTTATATGGCATCACTCAGAGTCAGATAACCAAAGCGTTTAGTTGCTATATATTATAATCCCTATGCACCTAGTGGGGGAAAAAAAAGAGTACAAAAGAAATTACACAAACTCTCCTTAATCCACAAATCCTACAGATAATGCAGAGACCCTGAGAGTGTACAAGATCTTTATCCTAGCTATCATAGTCCATTTGCAGCAGCAAAACGACCTATATTTCATTTTGTTATCTTCCACAGAACCCTGTCCCGTTACTTGTAGATGATCAACATCAAATTGTAATATTCATCTACTTGGAAACTATGCCTGTCCTTTAGAGTCATGAACCTGCAAAATTAAACCTGCACACATAGGGCATGGCGGGTCACGTTGTTCTTCAAGGCTAGTTCTCTGCTCCAGACAATCCGCATGATAAACATGACCGCATACTAAAACTGCCACAACTGAAAGCTCACAATAAGACAGTGAACTCCCCAGAAAATTAAATTTCCGTCTCAGTGGCTTCTGACAAATCCCACAAACCATCTTCACTACATCAGGTGACACTGCATCCATCACTAAGGAACTCGACCGGATTCTCTCTGGCCTGGAAAATGTCTTCTCTCTATATTCTGGGGGGAAAAAATTGGAGAATGCACAAGAAAGAGATTGAATAATCAATTTTCCAAAGTAGACAAAAATAAAATAAAATAGAAAGTATTCCCGTAAAATCCAATGCCAGTATGAAAACACAAAGCATCCTTATATGGGACAGACATCATAATGTGAAAGTAACTTTAACACTACAAAAAGAGTTGAAAATTAACTTGTGCAGCACAAAAATAAGCATTAAAGACACACCTGCATGTTGCCTCGACAGTGAGTTGGGCTGAGAAGCCAACTTAAAAGAAAGTCTATTATCATCATACGAAGGAGTACCCTTGCCACGAGAAAAAGATGCATTGGCAGAGTTACGTCGAGAATACTGGTGGCCATAGTAATGCCTTGAACGTTTCAAAAATATTGAACGACCAAGACCCTGATGATGATGTGCCATAGTAGGATGGGTATTTAGTAGCTTCATAGATCCATCTGTTATATCCAATACAGGTGGCAGAGGGAGTGCACCTGGGTCGCCTGAATGTGAAGGTTTCTGGAAAGAAGCAAAAAGAAAGGGAACAAATGACAAAAGTCAATCTTAACAATTATGTACAATGAGATCAAAAGGAAGCAATGGATGCTTGTGAATTACTTTCATACTACTTCCAAAGATAAGCAGAAGTGTACATTCTGTATCTGCACAAGTTTGTTCATGTATGACCATCTTTATCAACTAGTGATGTAAGGAAAATGAATAACAATGATGAAATCGAAAGAGTAATTTATAGTTGAGGAATTTTTAATGTATCATTGAAGGAATGGGAGAAGAAAGCCAACCTCATCTGACAATAGTTCCATGTTGGAAGAGCACCGAATGGCTTCTGCAATATTGACCACAACAATCATTTAGTAATATGGCTGATCAATTACACACATCAAGGAGTACAAACTAAAACAAATAACACAAGGAAAAATAAATAAAGGGATTTTTTTCCAAATTTCTTCTAGATAAACAATGCAACCAACATGTCATTGTCAGGTTTACAATTCCATGGTAGATATCTTGTTATTATTGTAAGAAGCTGGAAACAAATTAACCAACTCCCAAGCCCCCAAAACCATAGCTTGCAAATTATAGCACGTCACATCAAATTCCAAATCCTTAACTGTTACTTCACTCTTATGACACATAATCTGACACACTCATGCCGCTCAGTTAAGAATCTCAATCCCTCTCTATCTGTACAAAGCATAGCAAAAGAATATGAAATGTGATCAAGGACTGATGAAACTAAACCACTTGAAGATCGATGATGCTAATGTCAAAAAATGACCATACTTCAAAGAGCCAAGGAGGAATAATTTGCTAAGCCAATTGCAGATAGTGGGCACCCTTCGTGGAAGAAGTGGCTGACGCATAAGCATGGAGAATGTGCATAAGATATTTGAGATCCGAGTTATAAGATGAACGACGTAAACTATCACTAAAGTTTATAATTGCAAAAATAACAATACAAAGTGCAAACACATGAAAATCTGCTCATCAACCTTAAGGGGAAGAGGATGCTTAAAGATTCATGAGGTAAAAACACATGACAATCTGCTCAGAAAACAAAGGAAGCCAAAAGGAAAAAGGAAGCAATGTACACTCATTTATTCCTCATCTTAGATTTGGAAATATATCTTAAAAAAATAAAAAATAAAAAAACTGCTCATTTTCAATGAATTCCCAAAGATGCTGATTAGGTAGTAAAAACATCCAAAGGGGAAAAAACTTGGAAGAACCAAAATCTAAACTGGTTAATCAAGCGGTCCAACACATTTTGGCCAAAGAGTTAAAATAGCAAGGCATCGAAATTCGCAACCCCCCCCCCCCCCCAAAAAAAAAAAAAATCATCAAACCCTCAAATTCCACTAAAACCACTTAGAACTGGGGAGAAAAGGGTGAAGAAAGCCGATTGCTTTCCTTGACTTTCTCTTCTAAAAAAGACAGAAGAATAAACAAGTAACAGTAAGAATGGAAATCCCACCTCAAAAAAAAGGTTGGCAGACGCATCACGTTTTCTCAGGTGCCCATCAATTGAACCTTTTCAAGTAGCTCAAAAGATTAAAAAAAAAAAGTTCTGATTTTTCACTTCAATTCCTCATTACATTACACAAACAAAACTTAAAAATAAAACACGAAGAAACAAAAAAAAGGAACGAAAACAAAAAAGGAAAAAAGAAAAACGTACCCGCAGAAGGAGAACACGAAAGGAGGTGGTGATCGCTCTGGTTATGATCAGAAATCCGTTTCCGTTTCCCCATAGTAATTAATAATTTTATACAAATAAAAAAGGGAAAATTCTAAATGGGGTTGATGGTTGAGAAAGAGCCTCCAATTGTAGGAGTATAGGAGGAGGGGTTTAAAGTTTGTGAAGCTGTGTCTGTGGCTCTGCGGTGATAAAGCAAAGCAAATGGTTTTGTTGGATGAATAAAAATGAACAGAGAAAAGAGAGAGAGAGAGAGAGTGTGTGGTCAAGAAAAGACTTTTACAAGCATGTACGCGTGAGAATTATAGAAAAATAAGTCGTGTTTTAGAGAGAGAGCGTGTGTATATGTGGAAATAGATATTTTCACGTGATTTTTATATGATAAGATTATATAAAATATATAAATAGAGAGATAAAAAACTTTATTAATAAGATTTTATCAATTTATTTATTTATTTATTTTCCACGTGACTTTAAAATCACATTAGAGGATTGAATTCCGTATTTGTGAGTATTTGTATGGAGCAGTTTCTGGTAGGATGAATGAATGAACGAACGAAGGAATGAAATCATAACGTGCAACTGAGTTTTGGAAGAGAGAGAAAGAAAGAGAGGAGTGGATTGTCTTTTTGACAGTGACCACGGTATCATGGTCCTAAAAAGGTTAGAACTTGGAAAGCACAAACTTCGACCGACCATCAAAGATTTTTGTTATGGCATCAAATTCCGCAGAGGTTATCTCCACCTATATCGGTATTATTATTCAGTGCTGTACAGCAACAAGTAAGCGTAACACTTCTGTATCTCTGGAGTGTATATTATTATTCTCACTCTCCTATGTCTAATGTAACTTTTTTTTTGTTTGTTAAAATGTTCTATATTAAATGATTGAGTTATTTTTATTGTCTATTGTTATTCTAATAATAATTTAAATTATTAATTAATAATTATAATATTATTATTAAATATAAATTTCAACCAGAAACATACCCACGTTGGTGGGTTTGGGGACACATGCTTTCATTAAAAAAAATATCTATCAATATATATGTAATACATTATTTTTATTTCTCATAAAACTTGAGAAAGTTTTATTTAAATATCAAATTAATTAAATAAATTTTAATTTTATTATATAGAGTCATATTTATGTATATAATTATAAATCAATCTTAGATGATTTATATGTAAATTCTTCTTAAATAAATTAGCACTTATACATATTAAAAAAATAATAGTCATATTAATATTACATATAAAAAAACACTATAAATATCATAATTTTTAAATAAAAATTATTTATCTAATAAAATGAAAAAATTTGACCATACTAACAAAAATTTCTAATTCCGTCACTAATTTCAAATATAATAAATTTTAATATCTCACATTGATTTCTTTCTAAATGTAAACAAATTAGTAAAGAATTCTTAATATTTGATTCTTTTCTTTTTGTTTCTTTCTCTTTACCGAAGTCTCTCTCCCTCCTCCCATCTTTCATACTATGGTTGTGCTGCCTTATTAGTTATTTAATAAGATATAAGGAAGAAGTATGATATTGATTGTTTACTTAATTAGTTTACTTAATAAGGTCACCCCAATTCAAGAATGCTAATTATTTACTTAATTTTTCTAATTGGTTTTCCCTTCTTTTATCAGTTTTTTTTCTTGTGTCATTCTACACTCGAAATTTCCTTTGTTGGTACCTATAGGCACAGGAATTAAAATATAGGCATTGCTAATTGTAACGTCCCAAATTATTAATACTAATAACGTATCCAATTTATGTATCAGTAATTAAAATTTGATACATTACTTATGAATATCCACAAATTATTCAAATAAATAATTTAACAATATACAAAATATAAACTTTCACGGAAGCACAAGTTATATACATAATAAAAGGAATAATATACAAATCATACATATTCACACCTTATATACAAATTTTATCGAATGTATCAAATTACTAGGACTAATTTATAAATACCTAACTAAGAACATCCTAACTAATCCTTCAAGTAAGCTTCATACACATACTGATCTGCTCGGGCCACCTGGAATTATCATGGAAACCATAGAGAATAGTGGGGGTGAGAATTTAGAAATTCTCAGTAGCTCGTTTAAAGTCATGTCATCACAATAATTCTAGCTATTTCGAGGACAAACTCGATTTTATTCAAAATAATTATTATTATCCTAAGAAGGTGGCAAAAAGTCAAATTCATCTCATTCTTCTTCCTGAAATAAATGCTTCATTTAATTACTATAAAACTCCATTTTAGAAGATTCATCAAAACATAATCAATTTTTCAATTTCAATATACTAGGATAAAAATCTCATCATCAGAATCAAGTTATGATCTCATAAAATCATTTATTCACTTGGTAGTAGTATGCTTTTAGGTTAGTGCACATCAACATCTTCATGACAGTATGTCGTCACACAGAACTACTCCGGGTAACTAGGCCCAGTCTTCCCTTGTCTAGCTTAGAGGAAGTACGTCTCCTCAATATCAAAGTTAGGGTTAGATTTCAATCCATCATGATAAGGAGAAGATACGTTATCTCACAATATCAATCATCGGGAATAGAATAAGAGGTACGTTACTCAGACTATCCAAGATTTAGGATTACCCCAAGTAGTGAGGGAAACACTCATCCTCAACCACTTAATGACTAGGAAAGCTTAGGTAAAGAGGAAGGCTCTTCCTTAACCTCAATTACTTTGGTATAGAGAAAATCACATTTTCTTTTATCATTAACCAAGACTTACCCTAGTGCAAGTACATCCAAAATCCAACTCGGCCTAGTTCCACAAAGTGGATACCCATGAAAATCAAATCATCACATATGCAATATAATGCATAATCCAATCATACTCATCATGGGTATTCAAATATCATCAATCAATCTCACTTGATGCAAACATATCATGCAATCAAGCATCATTTACATAACATTATTTATGCTCTTTTTCATCTAATATATCTCAAATATAACATTCCATTACATTTTGAAAACAAATTCTTAAGAAACAAAGTAGAAATTCCATTCTGCCAGTCTGGCGCCTAAGCGCCAGAAATCCAATGCCTAGGTGCTCTGGGAGCCGTGGCGTGAAAACCTGGCGCCACGGCGTGAGATGCGCAACAACACTAAATTTTTCTGGTTTTCAGCCAAAAATCCATCCTTTTTCCAAATCAAACCAGAAACCAGTCCAATAATCATCAATAAATCATCAAAGTTATCATGTTTAAGCATCAAACTCCTCATCCAAAATCACAAATCAAAGATGGGTTCAATATCCCTTTTTCAATCTTGAAAATCATCAAGAACCAAGAGAGGAAATCAAATTCTCACATCATGAATCAAACACAAAAGTTAAAAATCAAATTCTCAAAATGTAACACCCTCGATTTAATCAATGAATCGTTAAACACTAAAGGTTAAATAACAAACTTTACAAAAATATTAATTATTTCGCAATATGAGGAAAATAGGAGCCACGAATGAATAGTTACAGTCTCAACCAATGAAAATGTGAATTATAAGAAGAATCGAATAACCACCTTAAAAACATACATATACTAAAAAATAAACTTAATGTAGATAAGCAAAATAAAGTATAATCTACCCACAACATATCCTCGAAAAGCAAAAGAATGCGTAAGAAAACCCCGGCACAGGTGTGAGTGAGAAATACGAGATAAGGTCTTCCATCCTTGGTCTTCCATGGATCCTTGCAAATCTTATTTCTTTCTTATTGATATTCCCTAGCACCTTCGGTGAACTTCTTTTCTCCATAAGGTCCCTTTGTCCCACCGAACTTGAGAAAATCAAACCAATTTCTCTAGTAGGTTCTTCGGACTTTTCTTAGCTCAAATACAAAAAAGAGGTTTCTCTTTTATTACCTATGATTTCCTTCGAAGTCATTCCACGCATATAGATATTACAAATATGTCTAAGTTATCAATTGCATAGATATCTTCAAAAAACATATATCATGACAATACAATTATCAATAGCACTATAACAACAAGTGTTTCTATTTTCGGTATTTTATTCATTAGCCATGCCATGATAATATGCATATGCAACAATTCTTTGCTTTTTCTTTCATTTGTTTCTTTTGTTTCTCATTTAATCAAGTCAGTCGAGATAGTGAGGGAGAGAGGAGTGAGAAATATCTCAAAGAAACAATGATGATGGTATAATGCTCAATTGCATATCCAATGAACTCAAATCACATCGGACTCGGTAGTCATCGGATGTTTTCGGGGTGGAGAGCCCAATGTCACAATGAAAAGTCAAGAAAAAATGTATTTATATACCGATATAATATTTTATATCTATTAAATATATACTTATATATATTATATATTCACAATGATGCATAAATTTTCTAACTTTCATAAACATTAGGTTAAAAATTCTAGGATTGCATACTATTTTTCATATCTTTATCCTTTATTCCAAAAATTTTCATTATCATTCTTGTTCTTTAAAATTTTGATCTCAAAGTTTTCAATTAAGTTTTCCAATTTACTAACTTCTATTATTCTTTTCACTAGGTTAAATTAAACCGGATATGGCATCCTACTCGATGAAAATTATGAAGTGCTTACTAAAAGTCGAATTTTTATTCGATGGATATTAGCATCCTACTCGAAAATTCTATTTCTATTCTCAAATTAATTTTCATCCTTTATTTTGCATCTACGGATATACCTCGACGAAAATGACATTTTACTAAATGGTCAAAACCCATTTATCGATTAATTCTATCTTTAAACACTATCTTAGTGTCATTAAAAATACTAAACTTACTCGACGGATATTTGTCCTCGAAAATTTAACTACTAAACTGAATCCTTTTTCACGGATATTTTGTGACCTATTAATAAAATTTTCCTTATTTATTTCCTTTGATTTAGCATTTATGCTACTTTTCTTGAGTTAAAATAAAGTCATTTTGCATCATTCGGGAACCAATCCACATCATTTTCCTCCATGTCATACATTCCAATCCACGGATACTAAATTAACTCAAAAATCATCTCACAAAATTAACAAACATCTCACAATCAAAACAAGTATTATGGTAATCTTATGACCATATACAAGGAAAAAAATTTAAATTTTGCTGCCCAAAAAAGAGAATGTTAAAATCCATAAAAACAAATGCTATTTTATCACCAATTTTTCTGGGGCTTTACCTTAAAGCTTGAAGCCATAACCACGGTTGATCAAGAAAAGTATGAAATGGTTTATGTGTTCTTTTTATAGTAGTGTCGTGAGGGAGAGAGTGTTGAATATAAAACCATTTTTCAATGAGAGGGAGGAGAGAGTGTGAATAGTGGTTGGATGGCATTTGAAGTCAAAGAAAATGAGCTTGTCTCCTTAATTGAATTTTCGGATGATTTAATTACACTATTAGAATTATTTTCCCAGTGAATAAAAGTTACAGTTGATGAAAATAATATTTTATTATTCATCAGATGATTTTATGATACAGTGATTTTATTTATCAGATAAAATCTTGAAAAATAAAAACCTCGTAAATGTATCCGCCTCGGGTTTAGTAAGATCCCCCGTTGACGTTTCTACAGTCCAAAGTTTACTAGCCTCAGGGAAAACATTTCGTTATCCCGGCTTCGCTTAGTGCACACGCAAAACGAAAAATATATTAAAATATTCATCATTTTCTAGAAAAATCCACAAAAATTCTTAAAAATCATAAATATTATAAAATGATTATTTATAATAAAATAAATAATTTTCGGGATGTTACACAAAACATCAAGAATCAGATCTTGAAATGCAAAAGAACAAAAGAAAAGAGTGAGAAAATCCCCCTACCTTGATTTCCATGGAACCTTGCTCTTATTTCTTTCTTGTTGATCTTCTTCATTCTTTCTTTTCTCCATTTTTCATGCTTCATGACCCCTCTTCTTCTTTTCTTTGAAATATTCCTTTTCTTTTGCTTTTTCTTTCATTTGTTTCTCATTTAATCAAGTCAGCTGAGATAGTGAAGGAGAGAGGAGTGAGAAATATCTCAAAGAAACAATGATGATGGTGTGGGATCAGTGGAGAGGGAAAAAGTCAAGAAAAAATGTATTTTAACTAATAAATTTTTTATCTATTAAATAGATATGTATTATCTATCTCATTAGGAAAAATTCTAGATTTCATTATTCATATCTCATCCTTGTCAATTAGTTGCTAGTCTAAAGACTTCATTAAGTTATAATTGAATTTTCTTTTATCTATTTCTAGTCAAAAATCTTCTTTATTTTGCTTCTCTTATACCTCTATAGTTTTCGACCCATTTATCGATTTTCTATCTTTAAACACTATCATGTCATTAAAAATACTGGGTTTTTCAAAATTTAACCACATCCGTTAAATATTTTGTGTAAAATTTTTCTTATTTATTTCTTTGATTTAACATTTATCTATTTTTTTAGTTTAGTCATTTTGCACGTGTTACTACAAAAGTGCCTTTTCAAAACATCTCGAAAATCAACAAACATGTTAAACAAGTATTATGATACCTTATGACTATATACAAATTTAACCTTCTAAAAAAGAGAATTTTACACGAATGCTATTTTATGTTTTTCTTTGGTTTACTATGGTTTATGTATGGGCTTATGTGTTCTTTTATTCATGATTACTATTCGGTGGCATTTGAAGTCAAAGAAAACGTGTGGTTTTATACAAATGGTAGTTACAAAAGAGTGAAATTTTTCTTTGTTACTTTCGTTAACATATAAGAAGTTTGTCTCCTCAATGATTTAATATATATATATACAAGTGTCTTTTGAGAATTTTTTCTATTTTATATTGAGAGATGATATTATTCACGTTATTGTGAAATAAAGTTGTAATTTTTCTTCTACATAGTGAAAATCTTCTAGTCTTACCCGTGATTTTGTCCTCATCATTAAAGGGGGTTTTTTACATTAAATATTTTGTTGTCAATATCATAGCTACGGTACCTATAATGGATCGAGCCATGGGATCTTGTTTATAAATATGAGATTGACTAGATTCAATGAGAGTAATTTTTTCTTATGGAAACTAAAGTATATAAAGGCATATATTGAGGAATGACAATTGTATATGAGAGACAATGAGAGTAATTTTTTCTTATGGAAACTAAAGATAAAGGCAATCTTGAGGAATGACAATTGTATAACAGCAATTGAAGGCAGACTTGTAACACCCTCCTTAAGGTATCACATTTCAAACCAACTTCTTTGTATTATTTACCCAGGTTATAAAATATTTAATATTATCATATTACGAGTTTCAAAATTTCTTTTTTACGAACAATATAAATTTACCAAACCTTTAAAAATTATAAAATATAATTAACTGATTAATACACATTACATAAAATAACATAATTCATAAATATTATTTATTACAAAAGATATACAAAACTCAAAGTTTAATAAATAATTACCATATAAAAACTTGACCTAGCCCGAGCCCAAAAACCTGGATAGTAAGGTCCTGAACCTGATCCTCTCCCGGATCCTCTACAGACACGTTCTCTGGACGAGACGTGTCTCTACGGACAGGAGTCCGAGCAGTTGATTCCGTAGAGTCTTCACTAGGCAAATGATGAGCAATGTCCCACAGTTCTCTAATAGGCATGGAGAACTCTACATGTACACAAGCATTATATGTAATAGTAGGGGTTCCATGGTAGGTCTCACTCTGGGATAGAGTCACCTCTCCTATATAACTAAAATGCTGAGTATCTAAGTCGACATTCCAGGCATCAGTGCCTCTGTGGAACTGTGCTTGTACGTAATCAGAGAAATCCCTTCTTGCAGTCATTGCATACCGATCAAACAAAGTCAAACCAACTCGAACCTAGGCAATCCTACCTCGTCCTTCTTATGGTCTTTATCAAATAGAATCATAAAAATATAAAAGACAGACAATATAACAAAGAGGTGAGATCCCCTATATCAATACCAGTATGGCAGTACAGAAAATGACAGCAAACATATAGATATAGTAATTAACATAATGTGCCATATTATCATTTCATAGTGAAACATATTATCATTTCATAGATAAACTATCATACCATAGATAAAATATCAGATGAATATAATTATCTTATCAAGATGCGGACCACTAATGCATATGCACACAGACTCATTCCTACTCCATGGAGCTAAACACGATTTCAGAGAGAATGATCTAGAAGATATGTCTGTCACTCGGCTGTCGTGGCCAAAAGTGCTGTAATTTATCAATTTATGAAAGTGCACATCAAGCATTGTACAAGACATTATATGCCAGATCGTGATTAGCGATAGTGTCTCGGTCCGGATCGTTGATGTGTTTGCATCGGTCTGATCCACGGCACAGGGGAGCTAACAACTGGCCATTGTGAAAAACCTGCACCCCGACGCCCCCAAGGTATACACTTGACCTACACTACGACCATCGCACCCGCACTTAGGTGTGAATCAATCTCCTAGGCACATAGCCTAAATCAAATAAGCTGACACATTTTTCTATGCATGATGTATGTTTCAAATACATATACTGTCATTAATCACATAGTATTTCATATTCACATGCCGTCACTTGGTGGTATCATTATTCATCATCACTGGGTCAATCACCATTGAACTGTTCCCAATGGTATTAAATCAATCGCTCATACAATTGTCTAATGTCATTAGTATAAATGGTATTATATAACTGCCCATACAATTACATAATACAAATGATCCACTCGGGTCCAGTACTTTGGCTCTACAGCAAAACTTGTTGTTCCTCTTAATCGCGTAGCGATATTATCGCGTTTTCACAATCGCGTAACACTTTTGTTACATTTTCAAATCCCATAAATATTTTTCAACGTTTTCTCAATTGAGTAGTTAAAAATCACTATTTTTAAATCGCGTAAGAATTTTTCTGCGTATTTTCAATCTCGTAAAATATTTCTAACATATTCTAAGCTTCAAATAAGATTTGTCTCATTTAATGTCAAAATTGAACTTTAATTCCATTATTTTCATAATAAACCTTCTTTACATAATATTTCCAATAATTTCTCATTAAAAGCAGTAATTTCTACTATTTCCTATAAAACTACATTTCTTTGATTAAATTGGAATATTACAGCTCAAAATTTTCTAACGCGCTTTAAAACCCAACGGGTGAGCTATACGTCAGTAAATTTCAAGTTTCAACTTTTATTTTACTTCATAACTTATTTAAGCTAATTTTAATTCTAAAAAGTAGATTACTTCCTTTTTAGATCTAAAACCCATCAAATTAATTTCTATCAATTAAATACCTAAGTCTACACTTAGTAAAATAATTTGGATTTAAGACATAAAAAATGGCATGTTGGCTGCATTTCACATTATGCTTCATAAATCATATATAATTATTTTTTAACACTTTATTCCTTGCAAAAATCACTTAATTAAATTTCTTGTCATGAAATTGTTTAATTCTTAATTAGAAAAATAATTTAGAACACTTGGTTCCCTTGGTGATGTTGAGGTCGTGAGCCTCTAGGGTTCTTTGGAACTATCATACAATTTTCTATCATGTGAATCACATCCTACTTTACACAAGAATCAACATATTTTCATAATCACATAATCAAGCATACTATCAAAGTTATAAGCATACCAATCTCATATTCAAGCATACTTTTAAACCTATAAATATACCAATTACAAATAAGGAAAACTTAAACAATCAAGTGAATAAATTCTTATGAATTTTTTATCACAAACAATTTCATTTCCTCACCACCAACACATGGTTGATGAGGTTAATCTCCCTCTTACCTCAAGGAAGACAAAACTCTTCAAGTTCCTTTTCCTCTAAATTTCGTGTGCCTCCTTAAGAAATCCTTAGGAATAGAAAATCAAAGCTTGATTTTTGAAGCCCTTAGAGAATGATTTAGGTAAAACTCACAAAAGGAAAAGTGTTTAGAATTGCATTCTAGGTTTAGAAAGTAGGATTTGGATGGAATTATTGAAGTGTGGAAGTATGGTTTAGGGGTGGAGGCCGAAACCCTCAAAGAAAAGAGAAGAAATAGAGCTTTGAGTGTTCTTGATGTTCTTGAAGTGAGAGAATGGAGAGAATAGATCTTTGTGTCACAAAGTGTAGTAAAATGAAATAGAATAGGCTATTACTCTATGCATGGTCGTGGAGTTGAGTGTGTAGGAAGGATCAAGGCTTAATCAATGTAATAAAAATATCACACGGTGTTCACATGGCTTTCACATGGCCAATGTCACATAATAGTCATCAAATGGTCATAAGATGGTTCAAGAACTTGCTAGAAAGGCCTTGTTGGCCGTGGAACACATTAGGATAGCTAACTAAGTTTGATTTCAACTAGTTTCTAGTTACACCTTAATTAGGTAGTTAGTTCACTTAAGCTAACTAAGTTAGGTTATTTAGTTACACAACTAACTATCTAGTTACATGATTAAGTCATTGCATAGGTCATGTATTGGTCATTACTTCTAGATGATTCTAGATTCATTTTGTAACTAGGGTTTCTAAATATTTAGTAACTAAGTTAGTTCCATTTAGTTACAAATTAAGCTTTTAGGGTAACTTAGTTAGTTTATCTAGTTATTTAGTAACTAGTCCAACCGTTTTCGTTGACTACTTTCTATTGGTTTAGAAAAGTCATGCCACTAATTTTGACTTCTTGAAAAACAAGTTTGATTCTAATTGGTTAGTCATCGAGTTATGTAATGATGGTTCATAATAACACTTAAGATATTTAGCTTAGATATTTTCTGCTTAGATATTTTACATAGATATTTTTCTAAGATATTTTACTGAGATATTTTTCATTAGATATTTTATCCTTAGATATTCATTCGAATATATTTATTAGGAGATATTACCCAATGGATAATAACTACTGCTATTATTACTCAATGGATAATAGAAAACTTAGATAAAGAAAATTTTCGTCAACTGTTCCCGGTTTCGGGTTTAGTAAGATCCCTCGGTCTCGCCTTAACAGTCCGAAACTTTCTGGTTCAGAAATTTTTTTTATCTTTTTGGGTCTGCCTCAAACACACATACGGTTCAAAATAATATTAAAATAATCAAAAACTTAAAAAAAATCTAAATAATTCACAAAAATTATAAAAATTATAAAACTCATATATTCAGAAAAAATGAAATTCAAGCATTCGGTTCTAAAATAATATTAAAATAATTAAAATAATTAATTTTTTTTAAAAATTCACAAAAATTCACAAAAACTCATAAATATTATAAAACTTATTTATATTAAGAAAAATGAAAAATGGGATGTTACAAGACCCACTAAGATACGATAATAAGTGGAAGGAGATGGATGACAATCTTTGTTGGCAACCTGCATCTAGCTTTGACAGATTCAGTTTTGTCAAGTGTTGCAGAAAAGAAAACAGAAAGGAGATTTGGGATGCACTCACCAAATTATACGAGGTCAAGTCACTTCACAACCAGATATTCTTAAAAAGGAGGCTTTATACTCTTTGAATGAGTGAATCCACGACAGTAAAGGATCACGTCAATAATCTGAACACGCTATTTTCTCAGCTAACTGTATCAGATTACAAAATGGTGAAAAATGAACGTGCAAAACTTCTACTTCAAAGTCTACCTGACTTTTATGAACAACTCATCATCAACATAACAAATAATAATATTGTTGATAGTCTTCAATTTGATGATGATGTTGCTGCTATTCTTGAAGAAGAATCCAGGCAGAAGAATAAAGAAGACAGACTAGAAAGCTCAAAACAAGCAGAGACTTTATCGATGACGAGGGGAAGATCAACGGAACGTGGCTCTAGTGGGAGCTGAGATTAGAGTAGATCAAAGTCACGAAGAAGAAAGAACTTCAAATGCTACCATTGTGGCATAAGAGGGCACTTGAAGAAAGATTGTTGGCATAACAAGAAAAATGCAGGAAAAGCTCCTGAAGCAACAACTTCTTAAGGATGTGTTGCGAGTACCTTTAATGATGGAGAAATCCTTTATAGCGAAGTAGCAGTTGGTTCCAAAGGCGAAAAACAAGTCACTGATGTTTGGATAATGGATTCAGGAGCAATATGACACTTGACTTCACAACGAGACTGGTTTAGTTCTTATAAACCTATCTCAGAAGGATCTGTGTTCATGGGAAATGATCATGCCTTGGAGATTGTCGAAGTTGGTACTGTCAAAATAAAATTACATGATGGTACCATTCGCACAATTCAAGGGGTACGACATATGAAAGATTTAAAAAAGAATTTATTGTCCATTGGGCAATTGGATGACCTTAGGTGCAAGACCCATATTGAAGGTAGGATCTTGAAGGTGGTTAAAGGTGCTCTTGTAGTGATGAAGGCAGAAAAGATCATGGCAAATTTATACATGCTTCAGGGAGAGATGTTGCAAAAGACAGATGCATTAATTGTATTAGTCAGCCAAGAAGAATCAATGATAATGTGGCATCACAAATTAGGCCATATGTCAAAACGTGGTTTGAAGATTCTCGCTGAATGTGATCTCCTTCCCGGGCTCAAATCAGTAAACTTACCTCTTTGTGAGCACTGTGTTACAAGCAAGCAGCATAAATTAAAGTTTGATAGAATAACTGTTAGAAGCAAACACATACTGGACTTGATTCATTCTGATGTGTGGGAGTCACCAGAAATGTCTGTTGGAGGAGCAAAATACTTTGTATCATTAATTGATGATTACTCCAGGAGATTATGGGTGTACCCAATTAAGAAGAAGTCAGATGTGTTTCCAATCTTCAAGGACTTCAAAGCAAGTGTAGAACTTGAATCAGGAAAAATGATCAAGTGCTTGAGGATAGACAATGGAGGAAAATATACAGATGTCAATTTTCTCGCATTTTGCAAGCAAGAGGGTATTCAAAGATAATTTATAGTTGTACACACACCTCAACAGAATGGTGTAGCAGAGCGGATGAATAGAACTCTCCAAGAAAGAACAAAAGCTATGTTGCAAACTGCAGATATAGCCAAGTCTTTTTAGGCAGAAGCAGTCAAAATCACCTGTTACATGATAAATCGGTCGCCATCAACTGCAATTGGTTTAAAGACACCAATGGAGATGTGGAATGGCAAGCCAGCAAATTATTCTTCTTTTCATATATTCGGATGTCTTGCATATGTGATGTACAATTCCCAATATAGAACAAAGCTGGATCTAAAATCCAGGAAATGCATATTCTTGGATTATACTGACAGTGTTAAGGGGTATCGCTTGTGGGATCCCACTACTTGCAAGATTTTTGTCAGCAGAGATGTGATATTTGCAGAAAATGAACTACAAAGTGAACAAAAAGATGTCAGCACTTTAAAAGAGACTACTACGGTACAGATAGATAGAAAAGCTGAAGAAGAAGATTCCTCTGAAGCAGAACAAGAATCAGAGCACGAGGAACAAGAACCATATAAGGCCAATGATACAGAAGTTCGACATTCAACTCGTTAGATAAGGCCACCATCATGGCACTCAGATTATGTTATGGCAAGTCACGATGCATATTATCTTCTAACAGAAGAAAAAGAGCCATCAACCTTTCAAAAGGCTATGAGTAGCTCAGAAGCTTCTCTATGGATGGTGCAATGCAAGAAGAAATGGAAGCCCTACATAGAAACAAGATATGAGAACTTGTTGAACTTCCAAAAGGATGAAAAGCCATTGGTAACAAATGGGTCTCTAAGATCAAACGAGATGGCAATGATTAATTGGAACGATATCGTGCAAGGTTGGTGGTCAAAAGGTATGCTCAGAAAGAAGGAATTGATTTCAATGAGATATTCTCTACAATTGTCAGACTTACCACTATGAGAGTAGTCCTGGCTATGTGTGTTGCATTTGATTTACATCTTGAACAATTAGATATGAAAACAACTTTTATTCATGGAGAGTTAGAAGAAGAAATATATATGCTCCAACCAGAAGGCTTTGAAGAAAAAGGCAAGGAAAACTTGGTTTGCAGGTTAATCAAATCTTTGTACGGTCTAAAGCATGCGCCAATGTGTTAGTACAAGAGATTTGATTTTTTCATTATTAGCCTCAAATACAACAAGCTGAGTTCAGACCATTGTACATATTACAAGAGGTTTGGTGACGATGATTTTATCATCTTGCTGTTGTACGTGGATGACATGTTGGTGGTAGGCCCTAACAAAGATCAAGTCCAAGAATTGAAGGCACAGTTGACTAGGGAGTTTGATATGAAAGACTTGGGACCAGCAAATAAGATTTTAAGGATGCAAATTCACCGAGACAGAAAGGATAAGAAGATTTGGCTTTCTCAAAAAAATTATCTGAAAAAAATCTTGCGACGTTTCAACATGCAAGATTGTAAGCCAGTCTCTACCTCACTTCCTATCAATTATAAATTATCCTCAAGTATGTGTCCTAGCAATAAAGCAGAGAGGATGGAAATGTCTCGAGTACCGTATGCATCAACAATAGGAAGTCTTATGTATGCTATGATCTGTACTAGACTAGATATTATTCAAGCAATTAGTACGGTCAGTCTTTTTATGACAGATACTGGTAAAGAACATTGGAATACTGTTAGGAGGATCCTAAGATACATTAAAGGGACCTCAGGTGCTGCATTATGTTTTGGAGGATTAGAATTTGTTATCAGGGGATATGTTGATTCAGATTTTGCAAGTGATCTTGATAAAAAGAAATCTACTACAGGCTATGTGTTTACACTTGCAGGAGAAGCTGTGAGCTGGTTATCAAAGTTACAGACTGTTGTAACTTTATCTACTATAGAAGCTAAATATATGGCAGCTACGCAAGCATGCAAGGAAGTAATTTGGATAAAAATGTTAATGGAAGAACTCGGGCACAAGCAACAAAAGATTCCTTTGTATTGTGATAGTCAAAGTGCCTTGAACATTACAAGGAATCCAGTCTTTCATTCTAGGACAAAACACATAGGAGTTCAATATCACTTTGTTCGAGAAGTAGTAGAAGAATGGAGTGTGGATATGCAAAAGATTCACACAAAAAAGAACCTAGCAGATGTTATGACTAAACTAATCAGCTCTGACAAGTTTAAATGGTATAGATCCTCTTATAGCCTATCAGAAACGTAAGCAGCATAAAACTGGCAAGATGAGAAAGGTTTTAAAAGTTCACCAAAAGTGACTTTAAGTGGGAAATTGTTGAATGTAAAGCCACTTTTGCAGTGGCATTTGAAGTAAAAAAAAAATGGGCTTGTTTTTCTACAATGAAGGCAAATGATAGTTGATGAACGATGTCATACTCGCCTCAAAATAGACTAGGATTTAAATGGAATATAGCATAGTGCATAACTCAGGTCATCTCCCAAGGATCAATTCGGATTTCTCAAGCATATTAGAAATTATCAATAAGTAGGGGGTTTTGTTCATCAAGTAACAGAGTACAAATTCAACAGTAATTAGGAATAAATTCAAAACTGGAAACACCAATCTAAGGTCTTCAATTCAAGTCGCAAAGTTAATCATAGTTCAAAGAGAATAAAATTCTTTATGCAATTACCTCTATTAATTCGAATTCAACTAGATAATCACCTAGAATTTAATCAACTAAAACAGAATCACAATCGCAATTCTTGATTAAGATTGAATTAAACACAATTTTGAATTAACATAGATTACCAATCGATGATCTATTCTCCATTAAATTCAGATTAATCAATCCAAATCTATCTTCAATTTCGAAAACATAATCATAAATCAATTGAAGAAGGAGAAGAGGGAAGAACACAATCAGAAATCACAATTAAACAAAAGAACTCAAAACTCTAACCACAATCATTGAATTCCTTGGATTGATTGGATCTTTAGCCTTCCATGGCCATCACCATTGAAAAGATACAGATCAGAGAAAAGAGAAAAACGAAATAGAGAAAACGAAAAGAGAAGAAAAAGGGTTTCTTGATTCAAATCGTAAAACTCAAAAATCAGGATTCAGAAAGAGGTGTATTTTTCGTATTCTGCCTTAACCTATTTGTAACTGAAAATTATTCTATAATTCCTAATCTAACCCTAGCCCAAACTGTAGCCCTCTGAATAAGCTTTTCAGAGACATATAATTTGCCTTATTTAGGTTTAAATTGAGAAAGTTAAGCCCAAATCAGTGAAGGAAGGTTCAAGCTTTATGACAGCAACAGCATCCTAACTTCGAGGCTCAATTTCGCCTTGAATATAGCTGAATTAGAAAAACTACATTAGACGCAAAATTGTGTATCTTCGTCTCAGCTTTCAGGAGACACCAAGATCATCCAAATATGACATTTGTAGCCCAAGATATAGCCTGTATAAGACAGAAAGGTCAAAATAAGTTAAATTCCAAAAATTAATAAAGCTTTTACAACTAAGTTCAATGAGGCCCAATCATTTAAAATTCACCCACAAACATAATATTGCATGCAATTATCATCAATTAGGCCAAATATATCTAGTTGAATTAGAAAAACTACATTAGACGCAAAATTGTGTATCTTCGTCTCAGCTTTCAGGAGACACCAAGATCATCCAAATATGACATTTGTAGCCCAAGATATGGCCTGTACAAGACAGAAAGGTCAAAATAAGTTAAATTCTGAAAATTAATAAAGCTTTTACAACTAAGCTCAATGAGGCCCAATCATCTAAAACTCACCCACAAACATAATATTGCATACAATTATCATCAATTAGGCCAAATATAAAGCAATAATGAATGCCTCAAAATTGATTGATCAGTAGTCGGCAGCAGAGTGAAATTTTTCTTTGCTGCTTTCGGTGGAGTGCAGCTCAATGGAGGAGGCTCTCGCCTATAAATAGAGACCTCCTCCAATGGTTTAATCATCACATTTTTACAGAGAAATATCACATAATGTCTTCTGAGGGTCTTTCCTATTTTATATAGAGAGAAGTGTATTCTCCTATCTTAAGAGAGAGTGTTATTGTTCTCTCCTTGTAATTAGAGAGAAGTTGTAATTTTTTCTTCCACATAGTGAAAATCTTCTAGTCTTGCCCGTGATTTTTTCTTCATTATTAAAGAGAGTTTTTCACGTTAAATATTTTATATCAGTTCTAATTTTTTTAACTCTATTTTAATTGTGTGTTACTGTTTCCATAATTCTGGTACCCTATATTAAGAAAACTTGCTACATTAAGGTAAACATTTGGATGAGATTTCTTAGTATAGTGTTTTATAACTAAACCAACCATCTCACTACCATTTTTTTTTAGGTGTTGCAGTATCATTCAAGGGCTTATGGGTTTTATTTTTTTTTTTTTTTTGCGATGTTGTATAATTACTAAATATTTAGATGTATTTTTTTTTTGGCACTAAGATGATGACTAAATAATTTTATTTAGTTAAGTTTTTTTTGGTACACTTTTTTTAAGTTAAGTTAATCATCAACTTATTATAATTGATTACATTTTTTTTTTGCTAATTTACTTACTTTCAGAAAGAAATCAACGTGTGATATTAAAATTTATTATAATTGAATTTTATATTTAATATTAATATTATAATTATTAATTAGTAATTTAGATTGTTATGAGAGTGACAATAGACAATAAGAATAACTCAACATTTTAATATGTAACATTTTAGGAAAAAACGAAAAAGAGAGAGTAACATTAGAAATAAGAACGTGACAGTAAACACTCCCCTGTATTTGTATCTCTATCTGTAATTGTATAGCAACATCATCATCAGAGCCTCATGGTCATGGTAATGGGCTGCTTTGTTCTTTTTCGTTTTTATCTTTTGATGAGATGCTCAACTCATAATACTTCTCAGCCTGCACTCCTTTCTGTCTGTTTCCAATCCGGTTCTTGAAAAAGAAATATCAAATATCAAATATTGCATGTTTTGAAAAATGTTAAACAAAGAAAAACTTATTTAATTTATAAGTTTTTCATTCATTGTGTTGTGTGTATATCTATGCATAAACGTGTTAAGATGATTCTATATACAATCCGAATTCAAAAATAAAAGTATTTTTATATATAAATTTATATATTTTTATAATAATTACATTTCTATTAAAAAGTTAAGTTAGTAATGTATCTTAAAAGTTATTAATACATAATAATAGTAAGTTACCATGTAATGAGTCCATAAAAGTAGTGATAAAAATACAATAAAAAATAGCATTATTATAAATATAATGATAAAAAGAAAGAATATTTTTATATCCCCAATTGCCTACACAATTTCACAACTTCTTATAACCAAATTAAGATGCTTATGAAACAAGCTAAGGACTAAGATGGAAGTAAAAAATTTGACACATAAATTTGTACTAGGAGATTATTGTGAGTTTTTTTTTATTTTATTTTTTATTTTTTGACTGGGAGTTTTAATTATTTGAAGAAAGTTAAGTAAAAAAATAAAACAATTAAAAAATATAGGTAAAAGATTTATTGCATACATTTCATTACTCATCACGTTAAGATGCAACTCTAGTTGTGGGGTCCTACCCTCCCAGCCTAACCCATACAAAACCTGCACCGTAGCATTTTGTTTTTTGGCCCGTGACCATAGCTCATTCTTCTTTTTGTCTTCGTACCGGCAGATGAGTTTGTTACCTCGGGAAAGTATCCAGATTCCAACACTTCCTAATGGCATGAGGACCAAGAAAGCCTGTAGTAACTCATTCGTTATTTACCACAAGTATATTACACATTTCTCAATCCTCATACCAGATAACTCAAAGTAACTAGAAAAAAGAAACAAAAAAAGTAACAACAAAATGAATCTATAATGCTCAAAATATGAATTCTGCATGATCACGTTTGCATACTCAAATTAGTAAACATACTGAGAAGTCTGTAGGTTGAGCAAGCAAATTAAGCACTTTTTAAAGAGGACAAAAGGATTTAGGGGGCAAAAAGGCTAAAAACACAACTTTTTGAAGTGTGTAACGGGTATAAATAGCTAGTTCTGGGCTGAGCTCCAACAACTATGGCATGTCTTGGGCTATAAAAGTAACAGTTTTAATAATAATAAAAAGTGGGAATAAGAAAGAAAGTTAAACTGCACAAAAGTGAAATAAAGTTTCATGACAACATAATTGATATTTGTTGTGAATTGAAATCTTTTGGGCTCTCATTGAGATTGTGTGAGGTAGGAAACGATTCAGGTGATTTAGAGGAGAGATTGAGTGTCGAGTGCTTTGTTTTTTTTGTCTAGAACAAAGTGGAATTCTTGGCTGCTTTTTTGGATTAAAAATCTATGACAAAGTCAAGACAGATCATGCATGATGTAGAGGAAAATGAAATCAACTCAGCCTTAGCAAGCCAAGTGGACAGACAACTAGATCAAAAATGGGCTAAGAAAGTGATAAACATGGCAACTGATACACATGATTAGGGATTGAGAAGGAGTGCAAGGCCTAGGATGGTAAATTCATAGCTCAAGGATTTCAATTGGAGCAAAGGCAGTTATATATAGGAAAAGGGGGGAGTGAGTGAGAGGCGTGAAGTTAGTTAAGCTGAGTGCTCATTCTCTCTCCCTCTGATTTTGTTTTCCTCTCCTCGTGTTTCTTTTGTTCTCTGTAACTGCTATCTCTAATAGCAATTATATTCTCTTGAGAAATATTCTACTAAATAATACAATTACAGAGAGTACTATTCAGTTAATTGATTAGTGTGTTGAATTTTTGAACCCACTCTTTTCATTCCTTACTATTAGCTTTACCTGATTTCTCAAAGCCCTTTGTATTAGGAACTGATGCTTCAGGGACTAGTATAGGTTTGTGTTGAGTCAACAAAATCACCCAATAGCATATTTTTCTAAAAAGCTCTCACCTAGAATACAAAAGCAGTCTGCATATACTACAAAACTATATGCTATTACAGAAGCCTTGGCCAAGTTTCGACATTATTTACTGGGGCACCCATTTGTCATCAAAACTGATTAGAAAAGTCTCAAACATCTAATGGATCAGTCAATCCAAACCCCAGAACAACATTGTTGGTTGCATAAATTTTTGGGATATGATTTCAAGATTGAGTATAAACCAAGTAAAGATAATGTGGCAGCAGATGGGTTATCCAGATCTTTTTTTATGGCTTGGTCAGAACCAAAATATGAATTCTTAACAAATTTGAAGGCAGCAGTCAATCAGGACAGTCATTTAGCTCAAGAAATGCAGTTGTGTTTGGCTAATAATCAGTCTAATCTTCACTATACTATCAAAGATGGTTTACTGTATTGGAAAGGAAGACTAGTGATACCAGCAAAGAGTTCATTAATACAGGACATCCTCCAAGAATTTCATAGTTCACCTACATGCAGGTGTACTTCAAACCACACTGAGAATCAAAAGCTAATTTTATTGGTCAAGAATGAGGGAAGAAATTAAACAGCTTGTTCAACACTACTCTATATGTCAACAAACCAAATCTTTAAATTGTTCACCTGCTAGATTGTTACAGTCATTGTCAATTCCAAACAGAATTTGGGAGGATTTAGCAATGGACTTCATCACAGGTTTACCTAATTCATTTGGCTACACAGTTATTATGGTAATAGTGGATCGAGTTTCAAAATATGCTCATTTTGCTGTTTTAAAAACTGATTATACAAGTATACAAGTTACTGAATTGTTTATGAGTCAAATTGTTAAGCTGCATGGTATGCTTAAAACAATTGTCTCAGATAAAGATAAGGTGTTCACAGCTAATATCTGGCAGTATTTGTTTAGACTACAAGGCACCATATTGGCCATGAGTTCTTCATATCACCCTCAGACTGATGAGCAATGTGAGATATTGAATAGATGCTTGGAGATGTACCTTAGGTGTTTTACCTTTCAAAATCCTAAATCTTGGTTTAAAGTTTTGTGCTGAGCTGAGCACTGGTGTAACACTGCCTTTCATAGTAGCATTGGAATGACACATTTCAAAGCTGTTTATGGCAGAGAACCTCCAAAGCTAACAAGGTATGTATTAGATCCATCTGATGCAGCAGATAGTCAAGAGACATTGCAGCTTAAAGACACTATAATGGATCAACTGAAGCAAAATTTGTTGAAGGCTCAACAACCTATGAAAAGACAAGCCGATAAGAAGAGACGAGATGTTCAGTTTCAGATTGGTGATTTTGTATTAGTGAAACTATAGCCTTATCGACAGCACTCAGTTGCATTGAGAAAGAATCAAAAATTGGGTATGAAGTATTTTGGTCCATTTAAAATTGTAGACAAAATTGGTTTTGTTGCTTATAAGTTACTGCTACCAATCACGACGAAGATACATCCTGTCTTCTACTATTCATTGTTAAACCCATTTAAAGGAGACTCTTCATAACAGTATATACCCTTACCATTGCTAACCTTTGAGCAAGGCCCAATCTTACAACCTGCTCACATTATATAGACTAAAACAATTATGAAAGGAAGCCAAGTAGTGCCACAAGTACGGTATAGTGGGAATGATTGAGTAAAGAGGAAGGTACATGGGAAGATAATAGCATAATTCAGCAATAGTTTCCTAACCTCAACCATGAGGACAAGGTTGTTGATAATGGTGGGGGGGGGGGTAATGTGATAGAGTCAAGACAGATCATGCATGATGTAGAGGAAAATGAAATCAACTCAGCCTTAGCAAGCCAAATGGACAGACAGCTAGATCAGAAATGGGCTAAGAAAGTGATAAATGTGGCAGCTAATACACATGATCAGGGATTGAGAAGAAGTGCATGGACTAGGATGGTAAATTCACAGCTCAAGGATTTCAATTGGAGCAAAGGTAGTTATATATAGGAAAAAAGGGGAGTGAGTGGGAGGCATGAAGTTGGTTAATCTGAGTGCTCATTCTCTCTCCTTTTAATTTTGTTTTCCTCTCCTTGTGTTTCTTATTCTTCTCTGTAATTATTATCTCTGATAGCAATTCTATTCTCTCGAGAGATATTCTATTAAATAATACAATTACATATAGTACTATTCAATTAATTGCCTAATGTGTTGAATTTTTTAACCCCTTCTTTTCATTCCTCACTGCTACTGTTACAAAACCCGGTGGGTTAAACTCGGGAGAAAGCTTTGATTATATGCTCGCCTAACAACTATGATAGTATAGTACTCTAATTAGACAATAGAAAAACTAGATTAAAAATATCAATTTTTAAAGAGTCTCGAAATCTCCAATTACAGTAAGGCGATCGAAAATTATGTTATAGCTCAGTTATGGTGGTGATAAGAATTTGTGATAGATGCTATCACAAGAGAATTACATAAAATATCATTAATGAAATTATTCTTTTAGCCCATTTCCAAATGATGCATGTGTATCAATTAAACATCTTAAGATCCTTTTTTTTTCCTTTTCCATGTCCATAACAGCAGAAATGCTGAATGTTGTTGGAAAAAGAATTCCATGCATGCTGGGGTGGTGGGTTTGACAAAGTGAGAATTACAAAAGCAAAGGAAAAATGGAAAATAGGCACACAGAAGAGTGGTCCTGGGGATGAACACATGAACAAGTCCAAGCTTCTTGGCTAATAATGCATGATAGCAAAAAGAGGCTTAAAGCCCAACCAAGTTTTCAGAAAGAGCTCACAAAAGCTGTTTTCTTATCTGGTTCTGGTACCACCGAGATGGCCCAGATAAAGTCTTCAGGGCCAAGCCCAACGATTACTAAAATGCCTTATTGGATTGCAGATCCTCGTATTAAAATACAGCCCCTCTTCCAGTTTCTACTTTCTACTCAATTCAATATCATATTTCGTGGTACACAAAGCTTCTGCACAATTTAGCATTAAGATTCAAGAACATGATCAGTGAAAATGAGAATTAGATAAACAGGAAGTAAGTATGAAGAGATGCGGAAGAGTTTCAATATTCATTTTCATATGTTGATAAGAGTGATAAAAATTAGTGATACCATGTTAATAATTAATTAATAATAATCAAACTAAAAGTTTAAGTGAAAACTTAAGACATAAAAGTGAGTTGTATCAAATAAATAAATAAATAAATAAAAACATAAAAGCGAGTAACACATGGTGATTAATTAAAGAAGCAACAAAACAGATGGCCAATGAAGAAGGCAACAGGTGACACTAGAAACTCCATAGCCTACAGCATCCGAGTCCCAATTCAAAATAACAGGGTGTTGGGGTCCAAAGGAAGGATCCAAAAAGGTACAAAAAAGAATATCCAATTATCCACGAGCATAGTGTTTGAACGAAATTTCGCTGCGCCAGGCGTCTGTGACCCTGTACAGCAATAAAAAGCTTACCACCTTTATTGTGTGGATCTTATAAGGGAGGGAAGACTGAACATGCAATACAGTTTTCTGAATGGGGTAAACTTCTCGAACCAGATTAATATAATCAACTCACAGAATTCACTGCTTTAGATTAAAAATACGGAGACGGGGAGAAAAAAAAAAGAAATAAGCTTCCGATATATAAACTTTGACACGTTTAAAAATTTTACTACAACTCTGCAAGCAAGTTTTAATTGAAGATTGTTGTTATCCTCACACGAACCAATTTTATTTTATTTTTTTGCGTAAAAAGAAAGTGGTGTAAAAACCGTGTTAATGAATCATTCTTTATTTTCATAGTGTTTACTAAAATATTTCGATTACTTTTAAAAATTATGATAAATCTTTTGTTTATGAACAAAGTTTGATTCTCGATCTCAATTCGGAGAAGGGAATCGCTTCCTATTTGGATCCTAACCTGAATATCTTAAAGGAATGGAATTGATGGTTTCGATTTTCAAAAGATTATATAAATCCAAAATCGAGTGTTTCATGTGTGAATTTAACTTAGATAAAAATAAGCTTTAAAATAATGCAGGTCTATTTTCAAAAAGTAGAAGAAAATTAATACAAGTGAAAATATGTTATATATAAATGATTGAAATGAAAATGCATTTGAAAATATAATGAGTAATGTAAAAGACTTGAAAAGAAAAGAATATAAAGTAAAGTGCTTTAAAATAAATGCAATGAAAAGTAAAAGTATCAGTATAAAAATTGCAAAAGAATAAAATGACAGTAAAGAAAGCAATAAACCGAACTCAAATGATCCTTAAAGGAATCACTTGATCGGGAGTAGAAGAGATTTTGCAAAGAAAGTAAAGAACTGGAAATATAAAATGAACTGAATTTAATGTTGCATTGAATTTGTAAAGAATACATAAATGAAAGTAAAAGTGGATGGAAACATACTGGACTAGACTTGCTTGCTGTTTGCTCGAGAAGTCAATGGATGTGAGAGCGTGAGTTTACAAGTGTTTGTTAGTATAGAATTTCCAACCCCTAAATGTTTCCATCATCTTGGTATTTATAGACTTTCTAAGTAATTTCCTAGTTTACAAGATTTTGACATGTGTTTACAACAAAGATAACTGCCTAAATGATTGGTAATTCTTTGTCTAATAACTACCAAATAATTGTCAGCAATCCTCGTGCCATCAACAATTGCTCAATTTTTGTCAGCAATCCATGTGTTGTTTTGATTTCACCTCCAACTACTACTTCAAATTCAAAATTCTTCTTTATGAATTCAAACTTAAATGCTTCGAACCTTTGTTGATTCTTCACTCGAGGTCTCTTCTTTCCAAAAATTTTGCCAAGTGTAATTACTCTCCAAGCCTACTGTTTCGATTAAAAAATCGAAACTATCACTCTTAATGTGAGATGAAAATGACCAATCAAAATCTATGTCTCGATCAGCTTCAATTCCAGCCTAAAACTAGTAAATTCATCAAGAATTATGTTCATACCAAATTAAATTATTGAGATAGTATAAATCGAAAAGTATTTTATTTTTATATCAACAGATGCCCCCCAATATTTATTCTCAAAGTATGAGAAATAAATATTTTAACTTTTCGAATACTACTCTTCGACTATAATCGGACTTAAAAAAATTTTGTCTTTCTATCTCAATCTACCGTAATACAAGCAAGTGAAAGGTCCAATAGTAATATCTGTAATTTGATAAGCAAATCCTTACTTATCTGAACAGTTACCACGTGGCTAATCCCCATTAATTAACCAATTCCCACTTTTTAGGGAATTACAAAGCCAATGATGGCTTTTAATGGATAAAAACAGCTTCAGCCGTACTCCATCATGTCAGCATTTAATGTGAGTTTACTACGCACGTTCTCCCTCTCTCTCTCTTTCTTCCCTCTCTCTGTAAAAACCCTATATATACGTGAAAAAAGGGTTTTTCTCCTTTTTTACTTTCTCTTTTCCTTCACTCTCTGTAATTTCTGCCATTATTGTCTCTGACTTCGATTTCCTTGCATTTTTATAGGAAAAAATAATTGTTGAGAGCCCGATCAAGACTGGGCGCATAAAGCATGCTACATCGAAACAGGCGCAAGTCATTCTATCTAAAAGCTTTACTAAATCTTCGAAACTAGATGAAGAACCCATTTCCTCAAAGGATGCAAGACCAGCATCAAATGCAATGAGAGCTGAACCATCACAAGTAAGTCACATACATTAGTTATTTTTTTTCCTTCGAAATAAAAACAGTTAATGTTTTCTATTTCGAACAAGAATCCTCTCCCAAAGAACAAAGGGAATCTACCCTGATTTCTATGAGAAAATTCAGGACACCTTCTCCTATCATTTCTCCTCTAAGGGATTCAAATTTTATTCCGAACGAACTTACTTCAGGGCTAGAACCAACTTCAGCTTTGAGTTCCTGTTTCGACAGGATGTTCGATGCCGAAACTCAAGCTGAAAAAGAATCCAGCATTGGGGCTCAAGACATCCCTCTCGAAGCTAGTGTTGAGGTTCGTCAATATATTCATTTTACATAAATCTCAAAAGAATGCTAATTTTGTTTTCACATTTTTCAGGGAAACATAGCTTCTGAAACTAGACCTAGTTCCGAGGTCCCCATTACTGAAACAAATGTTCAGGTTTGTATTTATCGAGATTGAATGTATATGAATTACTTCGATTATCTCTAAGATCCAATTTTCTTATTTTCAGAACATTTCTCACCCTGAAACCATCATTCCTGCTGAGATCGAAATTCCTATCTTGATCAAGGCCATTCAAATTACAAAGGCTATCCCTTCTACTTCTGCCAAAGTTTTAGTCAGGACAGACTGAAATTACTTTCGAAGAAGAAGTAGAAGCCATATGTCTTGATGATGATGAAGACGAGGATGACGCCGAGAAGAGGCTGGAAGATATTCTATCGAAACGATCTGCCTCTGCTAAGTCTCATCATTCTATAGCCCACTCTGAAGCCGAAATTTAAAGTATTTCTGCCCCTCAGCTATTAAAAGAACTGGTTGATATTTTCGTTCTTGGGGTAAAACAAGTTATGGCTGCCAAAGATAAACAAGAAAAACTGTTTGGGCTTCTTGTTCAACTAAACCAAAATAAACATCTCTTGGATTCGAACGCCCAACTAGTAATTCAAGAATCAGTTGATCTTACAAAGGATTTGCTAACTCAACTTCCCAACCTTGATCAAGTCATCACTAACAATCAGCAACTGCTCGAAAAGAAGAAACAACTGATGGTAACTGTTGCTAAGGTCAAGAGAAAGCGTTCGAAGCTTACTTTTTTTCTTTCATCAACTCAGAAAAACATTGATCAAAACGAAGAAAGAATTACTGAGCTTAGACAAGAATTATTACTACTGGAAGATCAGCAAAGTGAACTTTGAGCCCTTGCTGAGGATTGTGCAAGTAGAGAAAAGACTCTTGATGAAGAGTATTTACAGTTGGCAGTTGAGGGAAATCAAGTGAAGCAAGCCATTCAAGAGTTAGCTCCATCAATCGAGGCAGCTTCCAAAGAAAAAGATAGGATTTTGGATGCTTGGGTCTCTTTGTTTTCAAGACTCCAATGAATTTTGTATCTCTATTTTGTAATGACAATTTCAATTTTTTGATTTGTTTGGAATCAAAAACAATATTTTTATAATGAAATCTTAATTTCATGAATAGTTGGTTTGTATATTTTTAGATATTTGCCATCTATCGAAGTAATCTTTTCGTTTGAGTTAACATTCGTAATCGAATAAGCATTACCGGAATAAACTTTTTCGATTCGATATGGCCCCTCCCAATTTGGAAACCATTTGCCGAATGATTTTGATTTTTTCTCCATAGGCAAAATAACTTTCCAGACTAAATCATCTAAAACAAACTTTTTCTTCTTGACTCGATGATCATAGAATTTTACAATTCTTTCTTTTTGTCAAATCAAATTCTCAAGAGTAGTTAATCTTACCTCATCTAATTGATTTAATTCATTAAACATCAAGTCCCAAAAATATTAAGTAGGAATTTCATCTTCACGTTGTAATCTAATTGACTGAAGATTAATTTCGATTGGTAATACCGCTTCGTGTCCATAGACTAAATGATAAGGTATGGTACCAATAGCTTCCTTAGGAGAATTTCGATAAGCCTATAGAACTTGGCTCAAAGTTTCATGCTAACTTCTTGGTTTTCAACCAATATGTCTCTTTATTAAACCAACTAAAATTTTATTGGCTGCTTCAACCTATCCATTAGCTTGAGCGTAATAAAGAGTCGAAGTAAGTAATTTGATATTCCTTGTCCTAGCAAACTCAATAATATAACAACCAGTAAACACAGTACCTTGGTCAGTAGTTAAAGTTTGAGGGATACCAAATCTATAAATAATATTTTCTTCAACAAAATTAATAATATCTTGTTGGATAACATCCTTTAAAGGAATAGCTTCGACCTACTTAGTAAAATAATCGATAGCCTCTAGCATATACTTATGTCCTTTCGAAGATGGTGGATGAATCTGACCTATCAGATTGATAGCCCATCCTCGAAAAGGTCAAGGCTTTATAATCGAATGTAAATCACTTACAGGAACATGCTGAATGCTTCTATACTTTTGACATTCTTCACAAGACTTGGCATATAAATGACAATCTCTAGCCATCTTAGGCCAATAGACTCTTTGCCTATGCAATACGCATTTCATTTTTTTCACCAGCTTGATGAGCACCACAAATGCCTTCATGAACTTCTGCTAAAGCCGTGAATGCTTCTTTCTCACTTAGACATGTCAATAAATTCTCATCTACTGACTTTTTATAGAGTGATTGACCCAATATAACATAATGTAAGGTTTTATATTTTAATTTCCTTTGGACTGTTATGTTTGGGTTTTGTAAATAATCCACAATTGGCTTCTTCCAATCAGAATCATTCATATCCTCAATTAGGCATACTTCTAAATTTTCAAAAGGATATAACTTTTCTCTGATTTCGATTAGTTTGAGCAAAGTGAAACTTGAAATTTTGTACCCTAATGCTATTTGAGCAAGCTCATTAGCTTCATAGTTTTCTTCCCTCGGAATGTGTTGCAATATAACCTCATCGAATTCACACAATAGCCTTGCTGCAAAAGCAAAATATCTAAACAAATTCTGGTTAATGCATTTATATTCTCGAGTTAATTGCTTAATGATTAACTGAGAATCACCCAATACTCTAATATTTTTGGCTTTAAGCGAAATTAAAATTTGCAGGCCAGCTATTAAAGCTTCATTATTCGAACACTCATGCTTCAATTTGAATAAAAATTTAGTTGGAGTTCTAATTGGCAAAACAATTAGAACTTCAAGACCGACACCTCCACTGTGTTTTGATCCATCGAAAAATAACTTCCATGGTTTTAAACCCACGTACATAATGTCTTTTTCTTCGATGTCAACACAAGGATGGTCAGTCAAAAAGTCTGCCAAGACTTGGCCTTTTACAACCTTTTGTGGTATATACTTTAAAGAAAATTCTATTAAAGCAAGTGTCCATTTTCCCACTCTACCATGCAAAATAGGCTTAGACAACATGTATTTTATTATATCAGCTTTCGACACAATAAGTAAGTCATGTGGCTTTACATAATATTTTAACTTAGTACAAGAGAAATATAAAGCTAGACATAATTTCTCGATTGCACTATATCTAGTTTCAGTATCTATTAAAACTCTACTAAGATAATAAATGGCTCTTTCGATTCCATTCTTATCTTCTTGGGCTAGCATGCACCCAATAATTTCATTTGATGCTGAAATATACAACTTCAAGGGGCGTCTATATACTGGAGGCGTCATTACTGGAGGATTGGTCAAACAATGCTTGATTTGTTCAAATACCTCTTAATGTTCTTTTTCCCATCGAAATTCTTCTTCAGCTTTAAGCTTCAAAAGTGAAGAGAAGGCTTTGGTTTTCCCAGACAGATTCAAAATGAATCTTCTCAGGAAATTAATTTTTCTAAGCAGAGATTAGAGTTGCTTCTTATTCGAAGGAGGTGATGCTTCCAAAATAGCCTTAGCTTTGTTCTGATCTACCTCTACTCTTTTCTTCTGGACCAAGAACCCAAGGAAATTTCCTGCGGAAACACCAAAAGCACATTTAATAGAATTCATTTTCAATCTATGTTTCCTCATTCTTTTGAATGACTGTCTTAAGTTTGCAAGGTGTTCTTTTTCTGATTTCGATTTAACCACCACATCATCAATGTAAACTTCTATGAATTTACCAATAATATCATGAAAAATGGTGTTCATGACCCTTTGATATGTGGCTCTAGCATTCTTTAAACCGAATGACATAACTACCCATTCGAAGGTGCCAATTGCTTCAGGACATCGAAAGATTATTTTTGGCACATCATCTTCTGCAATATAAATTTGATTATATCCTGAATAGCCATCAATGAAACTTAAAATTTCATGACCTGAGGCTAAATCAATCAACATGTCAGCAATAGGCATTGGATATTCATCTTTAGGAGTAGCAGAATTTAAATCTCGAAAATCAATACACACTCTTAACTTACCATTCTTCTTCATAACAGGAAAGATGTTAGAGATCCAGTCAACATACCTGGCAGTTCGAATGAACTTAGCCTTTAATAACCTTTCGATTTCCTCTTTGATTTTCGAGACCACTTCAGGGGCAAATCTTCTTGGAGCTTGCTTGATTGGTTTATGTCCTGTTCGAATTAGTAGTCTGTGTTCTACTAAATCTCGACTGAGCCCAGGCATCTCCTCATATTCCCATGCAAAACAGTCTTTATATTCTTCGAGCAGGTGAATCAACTCATACTTGAAATCAGATTTTATTAAGCTACTGATAAAAGTAGGTCTATATATTACATCATCACCTAGATTAATCTCTTCTAAAGGATCTTGTACCTCTATCTTTTTAACATCAAAAGATAAAGGAGCTTGTTCGAATCCTAGAGAAAAGTTATCATAAATACAATCCAAATTTGTGTCTATAATAACACCAAATTTCTCAGCCATATAGGCTGAGATTCGAGTCTCATGACTCGAGATTACACTTTCAGTGCAATTTTCAGCCATATAGGCTGTAATTCGAGCCATTTGGCTCTTAAGTCCCTCCATTTATATTACAACTTGAGGTCGAATACACTCGACCTAGAATATTAAATAGGCGTCTATAAGCCCTAAAATCATTACAATTTCGAGACTGAAATGAATCAGCTTTTGGTACAATAGAAAAACTTGTTGGTGTAATGGCCACCATCTCGACTCCTTTCCTATCGAGAGCTGTCGAATCCCATATGTAGAATGGTCTGACACCAGGTACATATATTTGTAGATCTGCATGATTCTGGTTTACATGGCAGAGAATATCACCAGCCTCCACCATCTCGAGCTCTCCCATTTAGTTCCACAAGAACATTTTCTGATGAACAGTCGAAGGGACAGCACCTGCGGCATGAATCCATTCCTTGCCCAAAAGAAGATTATAGCTGGTCTTGGAAGGAACCACTATAAACAAGGTTGACCTTGTGACTGAGGCCACTTTGACGTCGAGAACCACAGCCCCCTCTAACGTGGAGGATCTGCCATTAAAATCTGTCACCACCATATTATGAGGCAATAAATATGCCTCTGTTTTGCCAAACTTTCTTAGCAAATTCTTTGGCAACAAATTAATAGCAGCCCCTCCATCAATCAGCACCTTGCCCACTAACTTACCATTTATCGTTGCCTTGATAAATAGTGGGCGCATGTGACTCTTCATTTCGAGAGAGGGAATATTGAAAACTGCGGAGTTCTCCATTACCTTGACGGTGTCTTCTTCGACCAAATACCAACCGGTCTCCTCTAAACTATCCTTAAAGTCTTCTTATTGATTTATTTCTTAACTTCCTGCAATAGAAAAATTATAAGGGAGAAGGGACACCACATTAATACCAAAAATGATATCCAGGTCGTCTTTAAAACCAGATTCAAACGAATCTGTAATAACATCTTCCTCCATTGGACTGGGAGATTTTTGCTTCTCTTTTCTCAGGGGTGGTCCTTGGACCACCTGGGCATATGATCTTTGTTGCTGCTGTAACTTGGCCAATGCCTGCTGTTATTGTTATCGAAACCTCTGGGCTTTCCGCCATTGAGATTTCGAAGGAAATTGATTAAAACTTTGGTTCGAGTTCGAACCTTCCCCATGAGACCAAGTATTTGGTCTTCCCAAAAAGGGGCTTATACCATACTCCAAGTTAGGCCAAAATGGTCTATTCTGGAATTTATGAGGATGTAGACTATTCCTCACCCATTGATTAGGTGCCACACTCGAAGGGGGCACTTTGGTTTTGCCCTTTTCGATCCTTTTCGGATCGTGAACTACCACGGAATTGTAGTTTGTTGGTTGATTTTTTATGATGATCGTGTTTCTTGCAGGGGCTTTCTTCTACTTCTGCTTTCTGGCTGCCTGGTAAGAATTAGCAGCTAACATGTCAAAAACAGCGCTGCATCGAGGGCACAAGGACATTTCCCTCTCATCTTCCTTTTTTCTGAGAAGGAATTCGACCAACGTTTCTCCTACTTTCGGGAAAACCTCATGCTCTTCAGCCTCAAACACTTCGAGGCTATCCTCAGCAGTGTGGACTGTGCCAGATTCCCCTAGCTCCACCATATTAACCTTGGTGAAGCCAACAGGCTCAACATAGCTGGCATTCAGTTCGAATGGATTAGCATCCACCCTTATGGTTTTCTTGTCGAAGATCAATCTTCCTTCCATGATGCTTTTCTGAATTAAATCCCTGAAACGTATACAATTGTTAGTCAAATGGCCATATTTATTATGATACTTGCAATATTTTTGACCCTTTATCTCTTCTATCGAAGGGATCTTATGTCTATCAGGAAGTTTGATTTGCTTATCTTTCAACAAGACATCAAAAATTAAATCAGCTTTAGATATATCGAAATCATAAGTTAGTCTAGTAGATTTCATATTATCCTTGATTCGACTAGGTACTAAAGATGAGCAAGTATAAGGAGGCCCAGATTTTAGTTCTGCTATGTTAACCTCATTTTCCTCATCATCTATGCCTTCATCGATTTCGACATAGGCCACCTTATTATCTTTTGATTTCTTAAAGTATTTATCCTGAATATCAGGAGTTTCAACATAAGCAGTCTTTTCTTTTCTCAGATTTTTCCTAAGCCTATCATTTTTGGGTTTTAACTGTTTGATTTGTCTCACTTTATCCACAAGTTGAGACATATCGAAGATTTACTGGTTAACCAATTTCTTTCGAATGGAATAATCTAATCCACCAGCAGCCATTTTGATCACCTCAGATTCAGGAACCACAGTAAAACACCTAGCTTTCATTTGCCTGAACCTAGCCAAGTAATCATCTATGGATTCCTCATGGCCTCTTTTAATATTAAACAAATCTACGAGACTTACTTTTGTCTCACCTCTAAAGAACTGGTTATGGAAATTTCTTTCCAATTGGTTCCAAGAGTGAATCGAATTTGGTGGAAGGGTTGTAAACCAAGTAAAGGCATTCTTGGTTAAAGAACTAGGAAAGTATTTCATTTTTAAATACTCATTCGAGGTTGCTTCTCCAGCTTCGATTGTGTATTGAGCAATATGCTCTACAGTAGATTCTCCATTTTCCCCAACAAACTTACTAGAGGTTTTAGGTGCTTTGCACCCCTAGGTAATTCTGCCTGTTAGATAAACTCAGGGAAAGCTGACACAAAATAGAATCTATTTGCATATCTCACATTAAAATCATACCTATTTAGCACTTGCTCCACTGCTTGGCTGATATTCTGTTGTCCCCCAAGATTATTAAGTCTAATTCTTTCTAGAAGGTTATCAGCATCCTGATTTCGATTGACTATTCGAAATCATGGGTTTGGACCTTGTGGAATTTCTCTTGGCTAGTTATCCTCAACTATGTTGTTAGCATTGGAATTATTTGCCAATTGAGCATTTTCTTGATAAACAGGTTGATTGTTTACCCTTTGATTGCCCACAGAATCTTCTGGGTTACCAAAAATATCTGCAATCCTACCCATTTGCCTAGCCAACGTGGTATAGGTATTATTGGTTAATTCTATGAGTGGTGTTATCACAGTAGTCATCTGCTGAGTTAACATGTGAACCATCTCATGGTTACTTTCATCAATCTGTTGCCTGATATTGTTCAAGGTTGCATTCGTATTCCCTGAAGGAATCAAAGACATATCCCTAGGCATATTAAGGAACATTGGTATTCCCATATTTTTCCTATTATCTCGATTGGTACTCGTTCCTGCACCCTGTCCACCAGCATTCATCATTTGGTTTCTTAGTGAAATATTGGGTATAGGACTTGTGTATGTGGCTTGGGCAGTCCCTATGTTCTGTGTGACACTTTGGGGAACAAATCCAGGGGTAATCCATATAGGGGTGCAGTTTTGTTCACCCCAAGAGTCCTGGTTTCTAGATTCGAAACAGGGGCCCCTGTGATTTCACTGATCATGGGGTCTATGGTTTATGGTAAATTTGTAGAGACTATGGTGTCTCTACTGCCATTAGTACCATCATTCCCTATTTGTGGGTTCTGAGCACTCAAATATGTATTTTCAGTCATATTTTGCAATACTCTACTACTTCTCAAACGCATATACTTATAAAAAAATCCTTTAAGATTTTATTCAATTGACTTGTCCCACTGGGCGTGCCAATTTGTTTACCAAAATATTTCGATTACTTTTAAAAACTATGGTAAACTCTTTGTCTATGGACAAAGTTTGATTCTCGATCTCAATTCGGGGAAGAGAATCGCTTCCTCTTTGGGTCCTAGCCTGAATATCTTAAAGGAATGGAATTGATGGTTTCGATTTCCAGAAGATTATATAAATTCAAAATTGAGTGTTTCATGTGTGAATTTAACTTTAATAAAAATAAGCTTTAAAATAATGCAGAGGTTTATTTTTGAAAAGTAGAAGAAAATTAATACAAGTGAAAATACGTTATATATAAATGACTGAAATGAAAATGCATTTGAAATAAATATAATGAGTAATGTAAAAGACTTGAATAGAAAAGAACATAAAGTAAAGTGCTTTAAAATAAATGCAATGAAAAGTAAAAGTGCCAGTATATAAATTGCAAAAGAATAAAATGGCAATAAAGAAAACAATAAATCGAACTCAAATGATCCTTAAAGGAATCACTTGATCGGGAGTAGAAGAGATTTTCCAAAGAAAGTAAAGAACTGGAAATATAAAATGAACTGAATTTAAGATTGCATTGAATTTGTAAAGAATACATAAATGAGAGTGAAAGTGGATGGAAACATACTGGACTAGACTTGCTTGCTGTTTGCTCAATAAGTCAATGGACGTAAGAGCGTGAGTTTTACAAGTGCTTATGAGTATAGAATTTTCAACCCCTAAATGTGTGAGATGAAAATGACCAATCAAAATCTATGTCTCGATCAGCTTCAATTCCAGCCTAAAATTAGTAAATTCATCAAGAATTATGTTCATACCAAATTAAATTATCGAGATAGTATAAATCGAAAAGTATCTTATTTTTATATCAACAGATGCCAAAATATTTATTGTTTACCAAAATATTTCGATTACTTTTAAAAACTATGGTAAACCCTTTGTCTATGGACAAAATTTGATTCTCAATCTCAATTCGGAGAAGGGAATCGCTTCCTCTTTAGGTCCTTGCCTGAATATCTTAAAGGAATGAAATTGATGGTTTCAATTTTCAGAAGATTATATAAATCCAAAATCGAGTGTTTCATGTGTGAATTTAACTTAGATAAAAATAAACTTTAAAATAATGCAGAGGTTTATTTTTGAAAAGTAGAAGAAAATTAATACAAGTGAAAATATGTTATATATAAATGATTGAAATGAAAATGCATTTGAAATAAATATAATGAGTACTGTAAAAGACTTGAATAGAAAAGAACATAGAGTAAAGTGCTTTAAAATAAATGTAATGAAAAATAAAAGTGTCAGTATATAAATTGCAAAAGAATAAATTGGCAGTAAAGAAAGCAATAAACAGAAGTCAAATAATCCTTAAAGGAATCACTTGATCGAGAGTAGAAGAGATTTTGCAAAGAAAGTAAATAAACTGGAAATATAAAATGAACTGAATTTAAGGTTGCATTGAATTTGTAAAGAATACATAAATAAAAGTGAAAGTGGATGGAAACATACTAGACTAGACTTGCTTGCTGTTTGCTTGAGAAGTCAATGGACGTGAGAGCATGAGTTTTACAAGTATTTGTGAGTATAGAATTTCTAACCCCTAAATGTTTCCATCCTCTTAGTATTTATAGACTTTCTAAGTAACTTCCTAGTTTATAAGATTTTGACATGTGTTTACAACAAAGATAACTGCCTAAATGATTAGTAATTCTTTGTCTAATAATCACCAAATCTTTGTCAGCGATCATCGTGCCATCACCAATTGCTCAATTTTTGTCAGCAATCCATGTGTTATTTTGATTTCACCTCCAACTGCTGCTAACTGCTACTTCAAATTCAAAATTCTTCTTTATGAATTCAAACTTAAATGCTTCGAACCTTTGTTGATTCTTCACTCGAGGTCTCTTCTTTCCAGAAATTTTGCCAAGTATAGTTACTCTCCAAGCCTACTGTTTCGATTAAAAAATCGAAACTATCACTCTTAATGTGAGATGAAAATGACCAATCAAAATCTATGTCTCGATTGGTTTCAATTCCAGCCTAAAACTGGTAAATTCATCAAGAATTATGTTCATACCAAATTAAATTATCGAGATAGTATAAATTGAAAAGTATTTTATTTTTATATCAACACATAGTCAAAGTTTGACCACATTATGAGTATCATTCTTGAATCATCTTTGATTAGTTAGGCTTGTTATTTGATACAAGCAAAGGATTAATAGACGTGAATTGAATCAACCTGACTCATGATTCTGGAGTGGATAAGGGTTAGATGCCCATGGCCATATATAAGCTCAAAGCCGTTCCTGTCCACTTCAATTGATCGCCTCACAATTTACAAGGGAGCTTTCACCAAAGGAAGTCCACACAAAGTCTTTAAACACATTATTAGCCACTCAATTGTATCATACTGACAACCAATGCCCCTTTTGCAATCTCAAAAAGATCAATTACTATTAATCTATGTTATAAATTTTTATAAACTTTAAGGAAGAAGTTTTCGGACGCAAACTGTGACGATGGTTATCTGAAAACCAGATCTTATCCTAAAACCTCGTTTTGTACCTAAGAAGCGTAACGTAAGTGCCTGCATCCTATTTACATGTTCATCTCATCTACAAAATAAAAAATACCCAAACTCCAACTAAAAGATATGATTCATTTACATCGTTTACTTTTCTTCGAAAAAAAAAATGAATCTTCTATGAAATCTTTTGCAACAATACGATGTGTCTTCTTGTATTCCCACGGTTTTTATTTCTATGAATATACCAAAATATTATATATAAGCTTCCGTGAAACATATTTCTTCGTTTATTAATACACAGCATATATTTTAAATGGTTTTCGCATTAGGCACTCGAGAGATATTTTAGCTAGAACTGACCGTCAAGTTGGTGCTGTCAATTCAAATTCACATCTTTCGCAAATTAGTCCCCGCGGACTATAACGCGTGGAATGGAGCGTATTAATATATCATTAACAAAGCTATCAATAGTGGGAAAGTGGTATTTCAAATCCTTAATTATTATTATTGTTATGTGGTGGGATTAATCTGCTTAACTTTGTCGTGGGAAATAATAATTCCATGGGATGCTCTTTCTAGATCAATCCGGTTATTTCCTTTTGTTTTTGAAATTGTTATTTATGGAAAATGACAATCATACCACAATTATCGTTCTATAATATGGCATTAAAAAAAATGAGTTTTGTGGGAATCAAAAATAAAAACTATTAATAAAAAATATAAGTATTTATTATTTTAAAAATATAAAAAATATTTAATATTTTCTTCTTCAAGTAATTAATAATAAAAAATAAATATCATTTTCAATTCTTAATATGTGCTCTAAAAACACATATTAACTACACCCAAAAAAAAAAACAAATTAGGGGAAGGATGTTTTCATGTCAAAATTAAAATATATCACTCTAAGAGAATTTATAATTATACTTATAGATTATTTAAAAAAATATATATTGTTAACATGAATTGAACATAAACTTTACAACAGTTTATTTTTCTACAGTTTGGGGTTGCTCTGCTACGGTTTCCTAACGCTGCTCCACCTATGTAGCTCCGTCTGCACTAGGCGGCTTCCATCCCCTTCGAGGGTCTTTTCTAGATTGTGAATCAAGCCTTTTTGTTATTTCCCCAGCCTCCAAATGGCAGCCAAAGTTGTGCCCCAACCTTACAAAAACAAGGCGGTTGTGACAGCGTCATCCTATGCCAGCAATTGTGTCACCGCCCACTTTGTTTTGTTTTGTTGTATCATTCCTTCTGAGGGTGGTTGTGGAGACACCGATCCTAGCCTCTGTTCTTGATCTTTGGTGGCTTTGTTACCATTGTCATCTTGTCACTAACTTGCATCCAATCTGAATGGCTCTGTGCCACACTCGCTTTGGTTTGGTTTGCAGCTACTAAAGTTCTGCTACGTCGATCACTGCCCACCTATGCTTTTGATCTAAAGTCCACCAATGGCTCAGCCATACAACCTATGACTTGCTCGTGGGGGTGAACTATGGCTCCTACCTAGACCTAGTTCAACAACTTTGTTATGGTGTGGGCATTAATTGTTGGAGATCTAAGTTGGTATTTGGCCTCCACCTGTAACCCGTGATTCAAGTCCTAGAACCCCTCAGCCGTTGTCTAGTGCTTACCGTTTGGTTATGGCCTTCTTAAGTTCAGTACACATTGCTTCCCAAATAGAAGTTGTTCATTGAGATCTAATTGGCAAGGTTTGTTTGGTCTATCACCAAGTGGAAGCCCCGATAGACGCTATCGTGTATACCATTAGGTCTAATCTCAATGGAATTGTCTGCAAGGGGATCGAACCAACATTATACTTTTTCTATTTCACGAAGAAAGAAAGATTGATTAGTCGGTAGATAGTCATCTCCCTATAATGCTGAGTTGGGGACTACGTACCAGTGCTAGTCTAACCACTGTTCCTGAAGAAGGGCATGTAATATCTATCGGGTTGAACTCCCAAATTCAAAACACCCGAGACATTATCTAATTACGAGAAATTTTTATTTAAATTATAGGTATTTAGTTAGATATATCAAATTAATTATAAATATTTTTATAAATAATTGTGTTATATAATTAATTTTATAAAAATTAATAAAAATATTAAATCTTAATTAATTTAGTACAATTAATTATAATATTTATAGTTTAAATAAGAATTTCTCAAAAAAAATTAGTCGATTGTAGGGATAATCACAAGTGTCAAATTTGAGTCAACATTAACTAAAAAGCCTCGGATAATGGGCTTGATAAGTAGATTTGAACAATAACGAAGATGGGATAGGCAAATTCAATTGTTTGGTCTTTATTTAGTTGCTTGGTTACGCCCAAGTCACAATTTCGCTATGCTTTCAAGCTTGTTGGAAGGCTGGACTAATGTCTATTTCTATTGTTCTTGAGACTTTTTTTCCCTCTTCATTCACAGATCTTTACAACAATAACAAAAATTAAGTCTTTTTTCATTAGATGGGGTCGACTACATAAATCAAACGACGTCATTGTGCCTTATCATAAACTAAGTTTTCAGATATGTTATTCAGATCTAAATCTTTTTTAATCGTTTCACCTATAATCTTTCTTGGTCTTCCTCTACTTCTAACTATTGGACTATTATCTACCTGATCTACTCTTCTTACAGGGGCTTCTAAGGGTCTTCTCCTTACATGTCCAAATCACCTAATGCGAGATTCTATCATCTTTTCCACAATAGGTGATACACTTACTTTATCTCTAATGCATTTATTCCTAATCCTATCTTGTCTTGTATGACCACACATCCAGCGTAACATCCTCATCTCTGTAACACTGATCTTATGTTCTTGTTGGCTTTTTACTACCCAACATTCAGTACCATACAACATCGCAGGCCTTATAGCTGTGCGGTAAAATTTACCCTTAAGCTTGAGAGGCACTTTTCTATCACAAATAACTCCTGAAACACTCCTCCATTTCATCCATCCAGCTTGAATCCTATGGTTTATATCTCCTTCTATCTCTCCATCATTTTGTATGATAGATCCAAGGTACCTAAATTGTGTGACTTGTGGTATTGTATGATCTCCAATTTTCACCGCATAAGCTAGCATTAACACGCATCTTACTGAACTTACATTCCATATACTCTATCTTACTCCTACTTAGACGAAGGTCATGTTCTTCCAAAGTTCGTCTCCATAGCTCTAACTTCTCATTTGTTTCCTCTTTCGACTCTCCAACTAAGACTATATCATTTGCAAAAAAACATGCATTGTGGCACCGGCTCTTGGATATGCGCAGTAAGCACATCCAAGATTAGGGTAAAAAGATATGGGCTCAAAGCTGACCCTTGGTGCAGTCCTATAGTTATAGGAAAATCTTCTGTAACCCCACCCTGTGTTCTCACACTAGTTTTAGCCTCATCATACATATCTTGGATTGCTCGAATATAGGCAATACGAACTCATTTATTCTCCAAAGCCTTCCACAAATCAATGAAAACCATGTGTAGGTCTTTTTGCTTCCTTCGATACCTCTCCATTAATCTTCGTAGAAAATAGATTGCTTCCATGGTTGACCTCCTAGGCATAAAGCCAAATTGATTCTCTGAAATATGAGTCTCTTGTCTTAATTTTCGTTCAATTACTATTTCTCATAACTTCATGGTATGACTCATGAGCTTAATTCCTCTGTAATTTGCACAGTTTTGTATATCTCCCTTATTCTTATAAATAAGGATTAAAGTGTTTCTCCTCCATTCGTTTGACATTTTCTTAGACCTCATAATCTCGTTAAACAGCTTTGTGATCCAACTTATACCTTTCTCTCCTAGGCACTTTCATACCTCAATAGGTATATTATCCGATCCGATCGCTTTTCCATTATCCATCCTCTTCAATGCTTCTTTTACCTCAAACTCTCTGATTCTACGGTAAAAGGTTTTATTTTGGTCTTCCTCTCTAGTGTTTAGAATGTCCGAGTCCCCTAATGTCCCATGTTCCTCATTAAATAACTTGTAAAAATAACCCTTCCATCGATCCTTAATGTCTTGTTCCGTAACCAAGACTTTACCTTCTTCATCCTTAATGCATTTCACTTGATCCAAGTCTCTTATCTTCCTTTCCCTACTTTTGGCAAGCCTGTAAATATTCCTTTCTTTGTCTTTGGTGCCCAACAATTGATATAACCCGTTGAGCACTTTAGTTTTCATCTCGCTCACCGCCTTCTTAGTATCTCTTTTAGTTGCTTCATATTTTTCTCAATTTTCATCATTTTTACATACATGCCAAGCTTTATAACATTCCCTTTTAACCTTAACATTATCTTGTACACTAGTGTCCTACCACCAAGATTCTTTATCCTTGAGTCCGAAGCCTCTTGATTCACCGAGTGTCTCTTTTGCTACCTTTCTAATCCCTTCAGCCATCTCATCCCACATATCATTAGCACTCCCTTGTACTTCCCAAATTTCTTTCTCCATAATCCTCCTCTGAAAGAGCATTTGTTTTTCTCCCTTTAATTGCCACCATTTGATCCTTGGCTCTCTGTCTCGATAATTTTTCCTTACTCTCATCTTGACCTGTACATCCATAACCAAAACCCTGTGTTGGGTAGTCAAGCTCTTTCCAGAGATGACTTTACAGTCCATGCAAAGCTTTCTATCAGATTTTCTTATTAAAAAGAAATCAATTTGAGAGCAAGAACTCCCGCTTCTATAAGTGATCAGATGCTCTTCCCGCTTCCTACAACAAATGTTAGCTATTATAAAATCAAACGCTACCGAAAAATCTAAGATCGCTTTGCTACTCTCATTACAATTCTTTCCCAAAGACCATAACCCCCATGCAAACCCTCATACCCCTTAGATTTGCTCCCCACATGACCATTTAGGTCCTCTCCTAGAAAAACTTTTTCTCCTAATGATATTGCCAAAACTTTCTCTCCTAATGATATTGCCTGAATTAAACCTTCTAAAAATTGAACACAGATCTTCAGAAAGAAAAAAAATTGAACATAGACTTTCTAATAAATTGCTCTTTCTTATCAATTAAATTAAATTCGCTAACATATAACATATGATATCTGACAACTATGTGAAGACTAACTGGGGGAAGGTGGATGTGTCTGACGTTTTATTAGCTTTACGCCTAAATTGTAGTTTTACGCCTAAACCCTAAATTGTTAATAAAAAAAGCTTTGAGCCTAAATTAAATCTGTTAGCTGTCGTTTTTGGTATATTTCTTTTCACTGTTTATAGTATATATGTAGTGTATCTAAGAAAGATTCTCTTTTCTTTTTTTGGTAAGAAGAAGAAGGATGTAATAATAATATAAACAAATAAACAATAATAATAATAATACAAAAAAATCTTTTTATCCAAATAACTTTATTCTAGCAAATCATATTCTCTAGTTAATCAATGTCGTTAGTTTTAATTTTTTTAATTTTTAACGAATGAAATAAATTATCATATAAATTAAAGTCTAAAAAAAAGTTGAATGACACTTACAAATTGAACAAAAAACATCATACCTAGCAAGAGAAATAAACATGTACAGACTACACTTTGAGTTAAAATTTAAAAGAAATATATGTTTTTTATTTAAAAATTATCGATGACTAAATATCTTTTTCAAAGAAAATCAACACAAATAATTTTGCAACTTGAAGATTGAATCTCATCCACTCTTAAAGTACATATGAATATATGAATATTTTCTTTATCTAGGGACTTATAAATACCACTCAAACTAAAAAACAAAATAACACCAAAAAATGAACAAACAATAAGACAATAAAAGAAGAAATCACACAAATATACCTTAAAAAAGGTAAATTTGGATAAAAGCAACCCAAATATCTAACAAATCTGAGTAAATTATTGAAAACAAAAATATAAAAACTTAAAGAGAGAAACAGTAAGAACTGCCATTAGGGGAAAAAATGACAGTTCTATTGCTTAAAAAACCAAAATAAAAAAAAAGTGAAAAAAGGAGAAAAACCATAGAGAGAGAAGTGATTCTAGGGTTGCTGTTGTAATAGGTTATTATTATTATTATTATTATTATTATTATTATTATTATTATTATTATTATTATTATTATTAAGCGTTAGTTAGTTAAACGTCAATGGTCTTGTAATTTAATTAGTTGTAGGCACCTAATAATTAAAGTTTTGAGAGATATGCAAGAGCATGAATTAAAAAAACTTGTAACTATATATTTAGATTTATTTATTACAGCACATCTTAAAAACTTACTTATTTTATGGTGTGCTAGTATATATTCGTTATAGTTTATATGTATTACCAACATAGAACATATAAATAAATTTGATATAATTAATATAATTACACGGAACAAAGAAATTTAATTAGCTGGTTTTTTAATATAAAATAAATGAGTTTTGCTAAAGAAGTAAAAATAAAAAAATTAGATGAAAACACGGCAATAAATGTATTAAAAATTAAAGAAACTTTATTATTTATCTTATTTTCATCTAAAAGTTTATATTTTTAACAAGTACCCTAAAAAAATTAGAAATAAATATAACGTACTAATTAATTTATTTATACAGTAGCGTGAATATGAAAGTAAATTTGATTGTGAAAACATTCAACCTCGGAGAGATTCACTACACCTACACCATAAAATAAGTCTATATATTCTATACTACACATGGAGGAAGGGCTCAATACAATAGTCATTAGTCAAATATAATACAGGTCAAGAATGATTTTCTCATATGATTTTTTATATGATAATATCATATAAATAAGAGAGATAAACATTAAAAAAAATTATTAGTTGAGTTCAATTAAAATTTGTATATTTTTTATAACATTTATATTTATTTCTCTCATTTATATAATTTTATCGTATAAAAATCACATAAAATAATTTATTTCCAGAACATGTCTCACAGTATCTGTGAGCTCTATAGACCTGAGTTGGAGCTGGTGCTGTCTTCTCAACCCTAATGCGTGCGTGGACATAACATAGTATAAAGTATAAACAATAATTTGTTGCAGCAAAAATACTTTTCTTAATTATATAAGTAACATGGTTAGCAAGTCATTGATTAATATAAGTAATAACCAACTAATGCTCCGACCCGAGTCCATGGAAATTGATTCGCACAACAGCACATATGATACTCTTTCAAACAACTCCTGATCCCATCGAATGGAAACCTCCTCCAACCAAACCTTAAAAACGCGACAATAATCCCATAAATGAGGATTTTGGATGTACCTTTTTCCAATTACAGATGCTACCAATTTGAGCAAACACAAAGACATGGGTTTCGCTAGCTACCTATGGTCCCATTCGGACCCTCCACCACCCATGACAGCGCACTCTTAGCTTAACTCACCCAACCATGTGTTTTTCTATGCCAGGTAGTAAGCTGATATTATTGAAACTTGAAGCATTTTTTTTTTAATTTTATTATTGAATAATAATAGTTACGTATGATTTGGAGCATATCACACTTCAAAGTACAAACTAACAGGAAAAAAATAATTTAATTTAAGTAATAAATATTATTTATATGTTTGGTTAAGCTGTCTGTCTTTGTATGGTGGTGAACAAAAATCAGTGAATGGTCTGGCAGGCAAATAATATTAGTGAAATATTAATGAGTGATGATTTGTATGATGGCTTCATAATTAGTATCATAATATAACCGATTTATCTGCTATAGTGAAATTTTATCTTTAAAAAATAATACATTGCCAAAATCTGACTGAATAGTGAATCGAGGATACTTTTAATTTAGGTTCATTTAATTCAACGATTTACCGTGTGTTTGGTTTAGATACAAACCAACGCAAACCAAAAAAAGACAAAAAATGCCAACTTAGATTTTGCTTGTCAATACACGGTTATGAGAAGAAGAAATTTCTTCCTTCTATTGATCAATGGCCGTTGGCTTTGAGTACCGTAAGAAACAAACATACCATTAAACGGATAGTCAAACCAGATGACGGGTTTAAATATTTTTACATACAATAATATGAAATATATACAAAGATTCATGACATATGAATAATTATATTTAGGGTTTTTTCAGTTAAAAAAAAGTATTGAGTTTTTTTTTTTATGATTGGCAATGAGTTCAACCATTAACTACTATTAACCGAAGTGTACAACTTTACATTTACACACAAATTTATGAACAATGGACAACAAAATATAATGCATCAAGAAACTTAATAAGTGAAAAGTAGTTAATTTTGACTTTGAATTAATTAATTGAATAAAGTAAAATAAGATTTGTTAAGATTTGATTTAATTTAAAAAAATAAATTATTTTATTTATAATAATTATCTCTAACTATCTATCATAAAGGTAAAAATATAAAAAAAAATTAAATCAAATCAAATCAATTCTTATTTTAATTAATTTTAAATATAAAATTTAATTTATAAATAAGTTAAATTTCATTTTTTAATAATTTTCAAAAACAAAAATTGATGTTTGAATAAAATAAAATTAATTTTATTCAAATCAAATTAAATCATTTTCAAGTTGATTTCACACACTACCAAAGGGAGATTAGTAGAGTGGAGCTCAAATGGGATGAAATGAACATAAGTTCAAAATTTAAACTTAGAACCCTTTATTTATATTCTATGCTGCTTAATTGTGATGTGGGAAATGAATAATCTGCACTCACCTTTATTTTTCTTTCTTTTTTATAAATGAAAGAAAAGACCATTTCCGATGCTTTCATACATGCGAATCTATTAAAGAGTCAATTTCATTAGTTATCTGTTAGCTCCTATTTGAGTGAGAATATAATTGGTAGTCCATCTCGTAAATGCATGATTTGGTTCATTCGAACCGAATGACAGCGAAATATCATCGATCAGAGTTTTATTAGAGGAAGAAAGGATAATCCATGCAAATCTTGAATTAATTTGTTTTGCAATTAAGAACAAGAAAAGTTAATATATATATATTCGGGCAGGGGATGCGTTTGAAAGACGCTCTGTTGCTCATCGGGGTTGAAGTTATCAGAATGGCACCAGGCACCAGCCCATCATCAAAATGTTCAAAACTCAAAGTCTAACAACAGAGAGAATAAAACTTTGTTATGTATATTTTGCCTAAAAAGAAAAACTTTGTTTTATAATTTATACACTCTCACTCACACCGTACGAAGCTGATAAACGTGAACTAAAGGCAAATTTTCGTTTAATTAAAAAAAAAGCAAAATGTCGTAGCCTTATAGTTTCAATTTAAGTGTCATAAAATCTTAATTTTTTTATCTTTATATCGAATTTTAAATTATTTTGGTGCCAATTTTTTTATTTTGATATTTTAATGAGTTGTTAATATTCACAATAAGTAAAGTTAAATAAATTTATATACCAAAAATATATAAATAAATTTTAAATTAAATTATTCAATTATATATAGTTGTATTAATAATAATTTAATAAATATGTGCATTGCTTATTTAACATTATAAATTGCACTTATAAAATTAATTAGTTATATTTAGTGGACTTTAAATATTTACTATAAGAATTAATGACTAATAAATATTTAACATTTTATTAAATATTATAAAACAAAACAAATCTTTTTTTTTTCTCATCTGAAAAAAATGTATCTTATCAATTCCTTTGTTGAATACTTAAATTGACTGATTAATTTGTTATGCTATCAATATTTTTTAGACATTAATATTTTATAAGTTGTAAAATGTTTATTGATTAGTGGTTTTTTAATATATTTTAAAATAATTGTTATAGAAGTATAAACATAATAAAAATTTAGAAATTTATAAGGTAAAAGATTAAAAAAAGGTAACTGTAGCAGCACTTTCGAATAATACAAATAACCTCCAATTTAAGATGATGGCTTGTTTTTTGTAACACAAATAAGTTAATGTTTAATGTTGGCGTCACGACCATCACCAATATTGACGTGGATGTGATCAAGTTGCCACATGTTGGAAGGTGGTAATCCAATTTCAAATCTGGTGGGTTATAACTTTATTATTATATACATACACCAGTGAATTGACACCGTCAATTTTCACGAAAGAATTCGTGTAGAAACAGTTTTTAAAAAAAGATTATATTAATATAGAGTAATTTTTAGTTTTATTTAAACTATTTTGGAAATTGTTAGATATCATGACAATATCATAATATAGAGTAATTTATATTTTAATTAAACTACTTATGAAGGTTACTAGACATTTTAGATAATAAAACATTGAAGACTAAATGGAGCAATCCTTAATATATAATTGCATTATTATACTACCCATCATATTATGTTTTACAGGTCCACTATCACTGCATTCTCTCTCTCAAAAAAATATGTTTTACTTTTTCATCGTCTGCCTAAAATTAGTTTTTTAAAGAAACAAAAAAAGACGTAGTATTGTTGTTTTAAAAAATATATGTATAAAAAAGAAAAGACGTAGTAATGTGACTTGGAATTATTTTTTTTAAGAGACAATGTTAAAATTGTATACTTCAACCGTTCAACGCTCTTTTTTTTTTCTCCTTTGCTTAACAAAAATATTATAAAAGAAAAAGGGTATAACACCTTTCCAAACGTGTTAAAGTTTGATTCTTTACATAGGTTAAAGGTTTTAGGTTCGTTTTTATTAAATCTATCCCTATCTTATAAATAAGAGTATTTATTTTTTACAGTAAAATAATTTTTTAATTATATATTTTTTGAAAGTATAATTTTTTTCATGGTATTTTTGTTTTCTTTATAACATATGTTTTTTTACATTAATTTTTTTATGTTAATTTTATTTATTTGTTCTCACCTACTCTATTTTTTTTTATCAATTACAGATCAAATTTATTTATCTATTTCTAAATTTATTTAATCAAATATATACACATAACAACTTTTAATAAAATAAAATTTAGAAATTAAAATTTATAATAAAAAAACCGTATACTACATGGTTTGCTTGCTAGTTTATTAATAAGTACAAGTATCGTGTATTTAAATCAGAATAAGATTTACTCAAATCTTTTTATTATAAACAAATTTTATGCCAATTGCCAATCAGTTGGCTAAGTCAAAGTAATCACAATGAAAATGAATTCAAGTTAATGTTTCAATTTGAAATTATGATTGGACAAACTACGAAGGTATAATTATGGAAATTAGTATGATTGTACTTTGTTTTGCACCTTTACGTTATTATTTAAGTCATTATGAAAATATGATTACAATAATTATCAAATTTTCTTACCTAAACATATACAATTTCAAATAATGAATTAAGAAAAAAAGCCACTTATTAGTGTTCCTCTACCTTGGCTGAGGTTGAGTTGGGCCATTATATTTTGACTAGTCCTTTCATTGCTTTCGGCCTATTTGTTTAAGAAAAATGTTAAATAGTTAGTTTTTTCCCAAAACTTTTGATAAAATTATTTGATAACCTGTTTTTGTTTGGGCTTATTTTTAGATAGGTAAGTAATCTTTATTATTATATTTTATTAATTATTTTTAAATCTGACTAAATCCTGTAAAATTTTAATGAGTTTAATTAGTATGTATGTCATATAGCGACGCTAATGATATTTTGATAAATTAATATTGTTTGTTATCTTTTTTTCTTAATAATAATTAAAATTAAAAATGTGTCAAAATATTAATAAATGTCAATGTAAATTTTTTACATTAACAATGCAGCTCATTTTAATTCAAATTTCATTCTATTTGTCTACGTAATATTACTATTTGTTTCAATAGTTATTAGATTTCGTGTCTATGGACTTGTTAGATATGTCATATTAAGCGTGATAAGATAAATTAATATAATATATTATAATTTTATTAATTATTTAGTGTAAACACTGTATTGTATAAAATTATCTATCAAACTCCTCTTATATATTAAAATAATGAATAACTTAATCAAGTATTGAAGAAAAAGATTAGACTTGATAGAGTTTTGATGTATAAACTATTATAAAAACTTTTTCATTACAATTTTAAATACTTCGATATTCCAAATCCTTACGTATTAGGTTTTACATTATCAAGTCTTATACTATCAAGCCTTATACTATCAGGCCTAATACTATCAGACATTATCCTATCATTCATACAAAACGAGTTCTATATGTATTATGTGTAGCTCCCATATCTGAAAAAAATATAACTTCAAATAATGAAAAAACAATAGAGAATTTAAGCGGCTGTTTGATTTTTTATTATTATTTTTAATTAATATGCTTTTATTTATAATTACAAAAATGACATATTACTTTCATTTTACTTCTTATTTTTATGATTTTTGAAAATTGATAAAAACAAAATATATTATTTTCACAATTTTCTTTTTATAAAATATTGAAACCGAAAGATAAAATAAAATAAGATGATATTTTTATAATTATTAGTACAAATATATCAATTGAGCACCTAACTTAACTTATTTGTTCGTTAAGATACAACAAAAATAAATTTAAGTAAAAACTTTTAAAACTATACACATACAATTAACTAGAGGTATCTGTTGGGTGAGTTGGGTGAGTTTAGTAATTTTTTTGAACCCGACCTGTTTACAATAGTAGTGAGTTGAGTTGAGTTGGGTTAAATCGAGGATATTTTTTTACTTAACTTGACCCAACCCGACTCACTTAAGAGTATGTTAGGTTGAGTCGATCCCGTGGGTCTGACATATATTTTTTTTAAATCTTGAAAAAAATGTTAAAATACAAAATCTAACAAATTAATACCATAAGTCTCAATTTTAAATATAATAGGTCTCAATCTAATAAATAACACTATAATTTTTAATCTCAAATATAATAAGTCTCAATATCAAATAAACTATAAGTCAATAAGTGCTTAACAAATTAACAACTAACAAGTCTTACTAAGTCTTGAATTAGGGGTGAAAACAGGTCAGACAAAGTCATGCTTTGCCTTAAACAAGTTTGGCATATATTCTAATTATAAGGCTTGAGCCTAACCTGTGAGCTTGTAATAAACAAATTTTTAAGGTTTAACCGACCTTTTTAAAAGTCTGGTATGGTCTAAAAGTATATTTAAAGGTCTGCTTTGTAATGAGACTTTTAAATAAGCTAACAGACCTATCTTTAAATAGACTAATATGTCTTTATATAGACTAATAGACCTATTTTTAAATAGGTCAACATACCTTTACACATGCTAACAGATCTAAGTCTTGAAATAGGTTAACGAGACTACTTAAAGCCAATAAGCATTTGTTATAACTTAACACTCACCTTATAATTTTATAAATACTCACTACTTTCTTACTATAGTATTTGGTCGATGTGAGATTTGGAGATATACTAAATTACAAAATTATTAGAGGCATATATCTCTAAATCTCACATCAACTAAAGACCAGAATAAGAAAGTAGTAAACATTTATAAAAATAAATGGTGATTGTTAACTTATTATTTTTATTCTAATAAATATATTACATTAAATATATTAATAAATATATTATTTCTATTATAACTTATTAAGTTAGGTTTTAGTTATTAACTTTTATTAAATTTTATTTAAAATATATATTAATATATTATAATAAATTAATAATTATAATTATAATTTATAATTATTATAATAATATATATTATATTATACATAATTAAATAGGCCAAGTCGGTCTGCCAGACTTAAAAGGCCTATTAGATGGTCTGAGACCTGACCTTTGGCCTAACTTGTTTAGTAAATAGGTTAAGTCAGACCTCAAGCAGACCAGGCTATAGGCTCCTAACGAGCAACTTGACCTATTTCCATCCCTATCTGAAATAAACTAAACAAAATTATTCATAATTTAAATATTTGTAATAAAACTCCCTCTACATTGCTTGTGTTTTTAGCTTTTTTAAAATATACTATAAGTTTATTACCATGTAAATTTCTCTAGTAAGTAGGAAACTTCTTTTAAGATATTTCATCAAGTTATGAAATATTAGTAAAACAAATATATTATTTTGTTTAAGTTATTTATTCTTTTAATTAGTTTATAAACATAAATATATGCAATTCACAATTCTGATTTTATATTTATTGTGTCATTTTAATCTTTTTTGAGAGTTTGTTCTAAAGAATATGAGTCAATGTTATAAATAAACTTAATAAATTTTACTAAGCTAACATAAATTTAAAAGAAACTAAAGCAATCTAGCATATTGTCCTAAAAGTTATAAATAGCAAATCACATCAGCTAATTGAAGTTAATGCCATCACATATAAAATGTGGATCGACATAATCATTTACTTTATTTTCAATTTTCTCATGATACTCTTTGTCATCTAAGCGATTAGTTAAATTTTTATCGCATTCGTTTGTTAGATGTTTTATGAATTTCTAATTACTATTATCTTAGTCACATTCTCAATGTGACTACAATATTTACACCTAAACTTAATTGAATGTATAAAAAAATCATGAGAAAAATAACATAAATTATCACTATAACTAAATTACTTTTACAATATAAAAAAAAGAAAAAAACTACTTAGATAGATTGAGTTTGCGTAGGTCGACACTTTTTTCAAACCCACCACTCAACCTATATCTTGCAGGTTGAAGTATGTTTTAACTCAACTCAACCTATTGACCCAACTAAACCCACATTTTATATATTTAATTAAGTTAAAACCTATAAATTCATGAGTTAATCCAATTCACCGGACATTCCTCCAATACAACTTACAAGAGGTTGCATTCAGCTTCCCCACTCTTTAATATACACTGTTTTACTAATATTTTTTATTTATCTTGCCAAATGACTATATTGTTTATAAACTATGTCTCGTATATGCCACATAAAATTAATTTATACTAAATCATGTAACGGAAAGGATTTGAACCGAATGATTAAATATTTCAATGTTTAATCCCTTAAAAGTATGTTAGGTAAAATATATTTTTATTTTCCTTTGTGATGCTTTGGTTCTTTTATTTTTATTTTTTGTGTTTCTTTCAACAGTAACTCTGTTTATTTTTTATTTTTTGCTTTTCATACTTTTTAAAATTTTTTATTAAATAAACTTAACCATATTTTTTAAATATGTGATCCTTTAGATAGATATAAAAAATTTGACTTTGAATTTATTAGTTTCTATAATTTTTTATTATCTTAATTATCTCAAATTAATCACATAACTTGACCTTATAAACAGTAAAATTTTCAAATTTATTAAAATAAAAAAGTGCTACTTTTTTCAAATGATAACAAGTTATATGTTGTCTCTATAATAAAAAATATGTCGTCACCAATAAATCTATGCAAAGTTACAAATTATATGTTAGTTTCAAGTGAAGATTATATGCACATTTTTCTCTTAATAGATCTATTACTTTTTGCTTTGATTATAAAGCTTTCATTTTAATAAATTTTATTTTATTGTAAAAAAAGTATGTTAGATAAAATTAAGATAAAAAAATTATGTTTGAACACCAAAATAAAAAATATGTTTGATGAAATTAAACAATTCTGAATAAAAAAAACCTTTACAATCGCGTGTGTTAGCTATCAATGGAAAATTATACTTACGAAATAAAAAATAATTTTGTGTAAAGAGAATTTTAGATAGTAGGCTGAGGCAATTTACCATTAAAAAAAAGAAGTGAGTCAATTAAATACTCTTTTTCTTTTTCTTTTATCTATCTTTTAAAATAATAGTGTAAGAATTAAAAAAGTCATTAATGATTTTGATTCTTCACAAAAATAACTCCATTTGAATTAATATTATTTTTATTAAAATATTTAAAATATCATTATCAGTTTATTAATATTTTTATTTCATTTATTAATTAATATTAAAAAATTAAGTTAAAAAAATTAATGCTTCATTAATTTTTAGAATGACATATAAAAACGAATAATTTATTTATAACAAAATAAATAAAAAAGAATGCAAGAAGTAGTGGATAATAATTGTCTATTCATAATTTAATATTTTCCATTAATAATTCAAATTAATGTTTTAATAAATTATCATTAATTAAATACAAATAGACAAATAGAAATGTAACTAATCAATATTTAGCTCAAATAAACAAAATAGCTAATTAAGAAGTTTTTTAAATTTAAATTTAAAGAATGTTAATAATATTTTTTAAAATAGTTTTTTAACATTTATTTTATTATTGATTTACTTTATATATTTAAAATAATTATTAAAAATATTAATAATAAAATAAATATTAAAAAATATAAAAAATATTATTAATATTTCTCATAAAATTTTAAATAAAGTAACAATTGATAGAAATGAGAAGGGAGAAAAGCTCAGCCCTTAAAATTAGATCTGGCAATAGGAAATAGACAAATCATATTCCTATCCATCGCATTTGGTAAATATTATATTCTCAACCACACACCTTCCTATTCCTCTCTTTCTCTCTCATTTCCTTCAACCGTATCACATATAAATAAAACCCTCTCCAACCAAACTATTTCTCATTCGTTCCTTCGTTTCGTTCCTTTCCATTTCTTCACTCTCTCATTCACTCAACTCTTTCTTTCTTCTGCACGGTTCACACACACACAGCCATGGGTGCAGCGATTCTCCCAGATCTCGGAACCGAGATTTTGATCCCCGTCTGCGCCATCGTTGGAATCGCCTTCGCTCTCTTCCAGTGGTTGCTCGTTTCCAAGGTCAAGCTCTCTGCTGGCAGAGACGCTTCTCCCAACGCTGCTGGCAAGAATGGCTACAGCGACTACCTCATCGAAGAAGAGGAGGGCATCAACGACCACAACGTTGTCCTCAAATGCGCGGAAATTCAGACCGCCATTTCCGAAGGTCTCTTTCTCTCTAAAACTTTCTTCTTCTTTTTTAATCCATTTTATTGTCATCGCAAAGCTTGTGTTTTTGGGATTTTCAGATCTACCCTCGAGCTCTGTTGTTTAATTTTTAGCTCTCTATTTCAAAAAATAATTAAGGAAAAGGAAATCATTATGTGGGTGTGGATTTGAATTTTGTCGGTAGATCCCGGTATGTATTTGTTGTCGTTCTGCGTGGTTTGTTTGGATTTTGATTGTGAAAGCTGCTGATTTGAATTTTCCTTTCCAAGTTGTACCTTATCAGGTTTCAAAGCAGGGTTGTTTAGTACTGTGTGTCAGACTGTGAGAGCTTCGACTGTGATTTTAAACTTCGCTATGTTCTCTTATTTTTTCATCTCATGAAATCTGAAACGTTGTTGAGCTAGCTAGATAGCCTAGAACATGATTTGAACCCTATATTATATATATATATATATATATATATATATATATATATATATATATATTATTAAAAGATTGATGTTGATTCTGGAATTTGGACCCACACGTGCAAATCTTATATTAATTCGCATTCAAAACTAGTTTCGTTAGTTTTTTTTTTTTGCCAGCCGCTTTGTTTTCTTTTGCTTTTCTTATACTCTTTTTTACCTCACAAAAATTCTTACATAACAATAACATAGGTAAGGAAAATCATCCAATACATATAGTTTGATAATAAGTTAGTGTCTCAAAGTTATGTGCTTTTATTTCCATATATAATCGGCTTTGATATTTTGTTTGAGCAGTATGTGCTGCTTATTTATCTGATGGTGGCTTTATTGAAAAAGTTTGTGTGGTGTCTGATCCTCTGTGTGTTAGACCTGAGTTTCTAAGAACCTTGTCATTTCAGAGATTTCTGATATTTGAATTTGAGGCTCTCGAAGCAATAACAGATAAAAGAGTTACTCTGGTTAATTTGTAAATCTCATAGTCACCTTTTCTAGATGAGTGCACTTTTCATGTTTTTCCTCTGTCCATCCCAATAAATTTGCAAGACTTTGCCTATAATAAACTCTTAATTTCTTCTTAAAGTTTGACCTCCTTACCTAGTGCCATTTTATCTCCAGCGACTATATCTTTCGCATAACCTCTTAGCTTTAGTCAGTTTATATTTAATATTTAAGATTAACAGAATTGGTATTGTCTATGAACATTGCTTGGTAAGAGTTCTGCATTTTTCTCGATCTTTATTTATTTTTGAATATTTTCTCTACCACTGGTGTCTACTTTCTCTTCTTATTTTAAATTAATGCTTGTTGGTGGAGGGTAAAGAATGGTTCACTTATTTATTGGTGTTTGAACTTTTACAGGAGCAACCTCTTTCCTTTTCACTGAATATAAGTACGTGGGAATCTTCATGGTGGCTTTTGCAATATTGATATTCCTTTTCCTTGGCTCTGTGAAAGGATTCAGCACAAGCCACCAGCCTTGTACCTATGATAAAACTAAGATGTGTAAGCCAGCTCTTGCCACCGCCCTTTTCAGCACCATATCATTCTTGCTTGGTGGCATTACATCGATTATTTCTGGTTTCCTTGGAATGAAAATTGCAACTTATGCTAATGCAAGAACCACGCTGGAGGCAAGAAAGGGCGTTGGGAAGGCTTTTATCACTGCATTTAGATCTGGTGCAGTTATGGGATTTCTCCTTGCTGCAAACGGTCTTCTGGTTCTTTATATTACCATCAACCTGTTCAAGATTTACTATGGCGATGACTGGGGTGGTCTTTTTGAGGCCATCACTGGTTATGGTCTTGGTGGGTCTTCTATGGCTCTGTTTGGAAGAGTTGGTGGAGGTATCTATACTAAGGCTGCTGATGTTGGTGCTGATCTTGTTGGCAAGGTTGAAAGAAACATTCCTGAGGATGACCCTAGAAATCCAGCTGTAAGAAAAACACCCTGAAACTAGTTCCCTTATTTGGTTTTTAAATATTTTTTTAGTTAATCCTTTGCCCATATCTGAATAAATCATTGTGTACTCAGGTGATTGCTGATAATGTTGGAGATAATGTTGGGGATATAGCTGGTATGGGATCTGATCTTTTTGGTTCATATGCTGAGTCATCCTGTGCTGCTCTTGTTGTTGCTTCCATCTCTTCTTTTGGGGTGAATCATGAGTTGACTTCTATGTTATACCCTCTTATCATCAGTTCTGTGGGTATCCTCGTTTGTTTGCTTACCACCTTATTTGCAACTGACTTTTTTGAGATCAAGGCTGTAAAGGAAATTGAGCCAGCATTGAAAAAACAGCTCATTATTTCCACCGCATTGATGACTGTTGGGATTGCAATTGTTAGTTGGATTGCACTCCCATCTTCCTTCACTATCTTCAATTTTGGAGTGCAGAAAGTCGTCAAGAACTGGTAAGTTTAATTAACTTCTGTAAGTAATCACTTTCCTAGTGAAGCAATCATTAAGTCTTGCCTATTAAATTTTCCTATCTGAGGATTCATGGGATTGATTTCGGTTTGCAGGCAGCTATTCTTGTGTGTTGCTGTTGGTCTTTGGGCAGGGCTTATCATTGGTTTTGTAACAGAGTATTATACCAGCAATGCATATAGGTAAGCAGTTTTAGGTCATATTTTGCACTTTTACCTTTGTGCATCATTAGATGTTACCTTGACTTAACTTTTTCTATTTGCTTTTGCAGCCCTGTGCAAGATGTTGCAGACTCCTGCAGGACTGGTGCTGCTACTAATGTTATATTTGGCCTTGCTTTGGGATACAAGTCTGTCATTATTCCCATTTTTGCTATTGCAGTTAGTATTTTTGTTAGTTTCAGCTTTGCTGCCATGTATGGCATTGCTGTTGCTGCACTTGGGATGCTGAGTACCATAGCCACTGGATTGGCCATTGATGCATATGGTCCAATCAGTGATAACGCTGGAGGTATTGCTGAGATGGCTGGGATGAGTCATAGAATTCGAGAGAGAACTGATGCCCTTGATGCTGCAGGAAACACAACTGCTGCTATTGGGAAGGTTTGAGTTTTCTTTTTTTATTCTCTTTCAATCTTATTCTTTAAGTTCGTGGAAACATCACTTTTCCTGGTAGATGCCTGATATCTCGTTATTCTGTTTTAGGGGTTTGCTATTGGTTCTGCTGCCCTTGTGTCTCTGGCCCTCTTTGGTGCTTTTGTGAGTCGGGCTGCTATTTCAACTGTTGATGTGCTGACTCCAAAGGTTTTTATTGGTTTAATTGTGGGTGCAATGCTTCCTTACTGGTTTTCTGCCATGACCATGAAGAGTGTGGGAAGTGCTGCTCTGAAGATGGTTGAGGAAGTACGTAGGCAATTCAATACAATTCCGGGCTTGATGGAGGGAACTGCTAAGCCTGACTATGCTACATGTGTTAAGATCTCCACTGATGCTTCTATTAAAGAAATGATACCACCTGGTGCTCTTGTCATGCTTACACCCCTTGTCGTTGGGATCTTTTTTGGTGTAGAAACACTTTCTGGTGTCCTTGCTGGATCTCTGGTGTCTGGTGTACAGGTAATGTTTAGTGCACCCCTATTTATGTACTTGTTTTTCCTCAACAACTATTCAGGGCACTGTTACAAGCTACTTGTTCGTCTACGCTCTAGTCCCTTTTATTGTTTGCTTCTGAGACATATCTCTGTACCATGTTTACAGATTGCTATCTCTGCATCCAACACTGGTGGTGCTTGGGATAATGCCAAGAAGTACATTGAGGTAAAAGATTTAATTGGATAGTTTGAGCTGTACTGTGGTGTGTATGATTAATTATTTGATTATGGTCTAATGAATCAATGATGTGGATTTTGTCGTAAATATTTGGTGTAATAGGCTGGTGCTTCTGAGCATGCAAGAAGCCTTGGTCCAAAAGGGTCAGATCCTCACAAGGCAGCTGTTATTGGTGACACCATTGGGGACCCTCTCAAGGATACATCTGGACCGTCACTTAACATCCTTATCAAGCTGATGGCCGTTGAGTCTCTTGTCTTTGCTCCCTTCTTTGCTACACATGGTGGTTTACTCTTCAAGATCTGAAGTTTGACTGAGAAGAGCGTCGTCCATCAATTTCCTATAATGGCAGAACACGGAGAAGTCGTCCCTCTACCATGTCTTTTCTTTGTTAGTCTTAACCCATCTGTCATGCCAATCCTATTTCTTGTTATATTTCCCTTTCTCTACCCCACAAAACAAAGTATATTTAGTGTCATCCGTAGCTTTGAGATACTTAATTAGGCTGAAGTGCAGAGAAAATTTTCCTTGTAAAGAGGAGGTGATGATGACGATGTTATTTACAATCTCTTCCGCAAATGATTTCGGCTCCATTGTTGCTTGATTTATTAGAACAGGCTATGCGCATGGTCATTTTCTTAATATTTCTTTCGTGAAATACAAGTAATATATTTTGTTGACATTTCTTTTAATATTTATTTTATTATTAATTTAAAAATAAGTATTATTAATTTTATTTAATATATGAGATAAATTAATAATAAAGTAAACATTAAAAAAAGTGTTAAAGAAATACATTACTAGCATTTTTCTATTCCTTTCATATGACCAAATTTTTATTGATTGTACTGTTTTTGTTTGCAAATGTCAAATTGCCAACCTTATAAAAAAAATGGTCATAGCCAATGCTGCTACTTGAACAGGAGGAGGTAATATTGACTTTTATCGCAACAATCAGCACTACAACCATTTTTGCAAGCACTATTATCTATGAAAATACAACCGCGAGATCCACGGGTGACACGCTTTCCTCTACCATTATTGTATCCGCCTCGAGGGTCACATTATTCACATATTAAAATTTTAGTTTTTATTAATGATAGGGTTCATGGTTAATTTATATATTTGATATTTTTTATTAAAAAAAAATAAGGTTGGGATAATAAATATATAAATTAGTAATGAGTTCACTATTAATAAATATTGAAATGTCAATCTCTAAGTAATGTGAACACAATTTTAACGTTTTAGAAGTAAGTAATAATTTCTCTATTGCAACTATTTTATAAAAATTTCTAAGTAGTCACCTTTATTATACTCTTTTCGTCTTTTTTATAGTTGTTTTTTTTTTTTAATTTTTCACAAAGATTAAGAATAAAAATAATAATCCCAAATGCAAGAAAATATGATCTAATATGATTAAATTATTTTTTTCATTCTATTAATTCTCTTTATTCTCTCTAATAAGTGTTGGAGAGATTTTATGAAATAATAAAAAGTAATTAATTGTAAAGTTATTGAGCTTAGTTGAAACAAAGGTAAAGTTAAAAAAATCAATTAATACTTTGTTAATATTATTAAATGATAGATAATTTTTGATAAATCAAACTTTTTAAAAAGACAATTATTAAGAAACAAAGGAAGCATATACTCATATCAATAGCATATATGTTCATGATTATGTGGGTCATATTAAAAAGAAATTAGATATTTTGTTCACAGAGCAAGAGAGATTTATTGTTATGTCTAGGAGTGTAAATTGGTTCGGATAATTCGATCGACTCGATCAATTCAAACTAAACTAATTAAATTAATTTGATTTGGTTTGGGTATGTTGATTGGTTAGAGTAAAATCTGAACTAATTAAAATTTAATTGGTTTAGTTCTCAGATTCAAAATTTCAAAACTGAACCAAATCAAACTATATATTTATATATTTTATTATTTTTAAAATTTATGCTACAGTCTTTTTTGGCTACTACTTTTTTTTTTGACTTTTTGTAATACTTTCCCAATTCATAACTGTAAAGATGGCTTGCATCTTAGATTTGAGATAATAACAAGTTGTTATGTTGTATATTGTAATAGAATTGTTTTAGAGCAGATTCTGTTATTCTGTTTTGTTTGGCTTCACAAGGTTAAGGCTTTCCTATAAATAGGGGAAGCCTATGCTATTTGTGGGTGTGTGAAAAATCAGTTTAGAGAGATCATTTACAAAAGGAGAGTGTTAGTGATATTCTTTGTAATTCTCAAGAGTGATCCTCTCTTGTACATCTCTTGTAACTACTGGTTCATAGTGAAGCTTTGTTGTTGCCCGTGGGTGGATGTAGCTTGGTTCAATAGTGAACCACCCACGTTAAAGTCTTCTGTGTTCATCTTTCATTTTTGTTTCTTTGCTTTCTTGTTTTTGGGTTGTTTACGCTTCCAAGCTTGGTTAAACAAGCTCGCTTGACTCTGTTTTTGCAACAAAGCGGCATCGAGCTCCCAAAGATCCGGGAGCAACACTTTGTGAAGAAGTCGATTGGTTAGAACCATCAAGAACTCATCAAGAAGATGTCTAACACAATCAAGATTGAGAAATACAAGCTCAAAGCAAAGTTTCAGTCTATGGCGGATAAAAATGAGGGCACTGCTGAAACAATTACAAGTTTGGGCACCTCTTTCTGGACAAACCTCAAAGATCAATAAAGAAGATCTTGCATTGCAAGAAGAAAAAGCTCATTCATTGATCTTGCTTTTCTCTCGATGAGGTTCTCTATGAAGTCGTGGAAGAATCAACTGCTGCAGGCTTATGGCTGAAATTGGAGAAGCTTTATATGATAAAGTCAATCTGTAATAAGCTTCTACTGAAAAGATGGTTGTTTGGACTTCGAATGAAAGAAGGTACATCTCTCGAAAGATCATTTAGATGAATTAAATTCCATATTGATGGAACTTCGTGATATTGATGTTAAGATAGAAGATGAAGATGCTGCCATGGTATTGTTAGTTTCCGTTCCCTTTCTTTTGAAAATTTTGTAAGCTCTTTAACGATTGGGAAGGATCATATAACACTTGGAAGAGGTGAAATCCAGCCTGCATACCAGAGAACTTCAACACAAAGCATCTGGAAATGATGAAGGTTCTGTTTCTGGGTTAGTGGTTTCAAACTCGGGTAAAAATCAGAAAAAAGAAGAAAGGCAAAGAGATGAAAAATGGCAAACATAACCCAAGAGACATCTGCAATTATTGCAAAGAACCAGGACATTGGAAGAAAGATTGTCCCAAGAAGAAGAAAAAGGAATCATCTCGCAATGAATGTTTCAAGAAGGTTACTCTTCGATGATGATATGGTGCTAAAGCTGACTAATCAAAATCATCATCAAGTGATCAATGGGTGCTAGATTCAGTTGTTGTTTTTCATATGTGCCCCCACGAGAAACTGGTTCTTGACATATGAAAGAAAGTCAGGAGGAAATGTCTTAATGGGAAATAATTCTCCTTGCAAGACTATAGGCATTGGTACAATTCAGATCAAGATGTTTGATGGGAAGATCAGAACTCTATCAAATGTTTGCCATGTTCCAGATTTGAAGAGGAACCTGATTTCAGTAAGAGCTTTGGATTCAAAGGGTTTCTCATGTACTGTTGAAGGTGGAGTAATGCAGATCAGAAAGGGAACAAACACAATCATGAAGGGAACCAAATTGGGGAATTTATACATTTTGCAAGGTTCCACAGTTATTAGCTCTACATCTATAGCATCACAATCAACTAAAAATGGATCAAAAGAAAGCAGTCTTTGGCACATGAGATTGGGGCATATGAGTGAACAAGGTATGACAATCCTCAGTAAACAAAGTCTTCTTGGAAGACATCAGAAGGTCCAATTGCAGTTTTGTGAGCATTGTGTCTTTGGCAAGAAACACGTTGCACAAGTTCACAAAAGCAATGCACACTACAAAAGCCACCTTAGATTATATCCACTCTGATTGTTGGGGACCATCTCGGGTATCATCAAAAGGTGGAGCTAGATATTTCCTATCCATTATAGATGATTATTCAAGAATGACTTGGATATTCATGCTGAAACAAAAAAATGAAGCTTTCAAATCCTTCAAGCAATGGAAGACTCTAATTAAGAATCAATCAGGAAAGAAGGTTAGAAGACTTCGTACAGATAATGGTTTAGAATTCTTCTCAAAGGAATTCAATGAATTCTACAAGGAAGAAGGGATTGTCAGACACCTCACTGTTAGGAATACTCCTCAGCAAAATAGTGTTGCTGAGCGAATGAACAGTACACTTTTGGAAAGAGCTCGTTGTATGCTTTCCAATGCGGGGTAGACGGGAGACAGAGTTTTGAAGTAGTAAGTACATCATGCTATCTGATAAATAGGTCTCCTGCCACTGCAATAAATGGTAAAACTCCTATAGAAATATGGTCAGGAAAACCTATAGATTACTCTACTCTTAGAATTTTTGGATGTCCTGCCTATTATCATGTAAATGAGGGAAAGTTGGAACCAAGGGCTAAGAAAGGAGTATTTCTGGGTTATGGAGATGGGGTGAAAGGGTATAGGATCTGGTCATCTACTGAAAGGAAAGTTATCATGAGTAGAGATGTAACTTTTGATGAGGAATCTATGCTTCACCTTAGATCAAACCATGATTTAACAGAAGAAAGAAGAGATGATACCCTGAAGCAGATGGAGAGTGAAGGTTCAATGAGCAAGCATGATGATGAACTTCACCAATATTCAGAATCTCCAAAATCTGATACAAGGAAAGAGTCAGTCATGACTTAAGAAAATCAACAAATAGAAGTTGAATCTCAAGTATGTCAAAGTAAAACAGTACCAGAGAATTCAACTCTCAGAAAGTCACAAAGACTGACCAGACCTCCTCAGAAGTATGGCTATGAAGACATAGTTGCCTATGCCTTGCAAGTAGCAGAAGAGGTAGATCCCTATGAACCAACCACCTATCAGGAAGCAATCAAGAGCAATGAATCTGCTCAATGGATTGCAAAGAATGAGTGAAGAGATGGAATCTCTTCACAAGAATCATACATGGAAGTTGGTTAAGTTACCTGAAGGCAGAAGAGTGGTTGGTTGCAAGTGGATTTTTAAGAAAAAGACGAGGAATTCAGTCTTTGAAGCTATAAGATATAAAGCTCGACTGGTTGCTAAGGGTTACAGTCAAAAAGAAGGTGTGGATTACAATGAGATATTCTCTCCAGTTGTAAGACACACATTGATCTGTTAATAATTTCAGTTCTTAAATGTCTTTTGTTTGATCTAATTGAACTCCATATGTGTTCAATTATTGACATTTAGCTAAGTTTCTGATTTAGAGTTGTCTTTTGATGTTTATTGTGAAACTATGCTTAAATGTGGTTATAAACACTCATAAATGAATTATGCTTTTCAGGATATCTTTGAGTGTTTGAGTCCATTAGCATTGAACCGAGCTTGATGACCATTTAAGGAGGGAGATGAATGCTTAAGGAGATCAATATCACCTCTTGAAGCAATGAAAGAAAAGCATTTGTAAAGAATCTGGGCTGAAAATGAAGGTGTCAAATTACAGGGCCCATGTCGAATTACGGGCCTGGGCCGTGTCAAATTACAGGGCCCATGTCACCTGACGGGGGTGGGCGTGTCAAACGACACGGCCGTGTCAAACGACACGGCCGTGTCAAACGACACGGCCGTGTCAAAAACATGGGCACCGGGCCGTGTCCTTCTCGACTTGTGAAATACATGGAATTCGGGGCGACAGAAAAGTTGGGCGTGTCATATGACACGGCCCGTGTCGTCGCACCAGAAAGTTAAATTCGTATTTTAATGTTAAATTAGGTATCCAAACCTATAAATAGGGTTGCTTAGAGTCCTTAAAAAAGGTCTGGACAGGGAGAGCCGTCAAGGGAACTAAGGGAAACACAAAGACCAAGGGGAAGGGAGATTGGATCGAAGATTGGAGTCTCGGGTTCGAGCAAATGAGATCGATCATCCCCAACTTTTGGAAACTAGTTTGATCTTTAGTTTTCTTTTGCACTTTTGTTCTGAACTATGTTTTTCTTCTATTTTTCTTGTGATTTTGAATTTGTCATGTGTGGCTAAACTTCTTGATTGGTTAAGGGAAGATGAAACTCTAGTTTTGATTATGTGAATCTTGCATACTTCTTTATATTAATACAATTATGTTTTTATTCATATGTTTCTGTTCTTAAATCAATATAAAGGTTTTTATATTCTTGCCAAACTTCGAAAGTGGCAAAACTAGGATTGCTATGCGCGGTTGCGGTGGTATGACTAGTGAGACATATGATCTAAGTAATTTAATCCTGGTGTGTGCTTAGACCTTAGTGTGATTAGTTTTCTAATTCTTAATGCAATCATTAGGTAGGTGTAAGAGCGGTTGCTTTACAAATAACTAATGGTTAGGGTTTCCACTTGAATTAAGCGAAACTTAAGGAAGACATGAGATTTATCTCACAATTACATAAGAACATAATTGATCATGTTGGTATAAAGGATATGTAAGTTAGCATAATCATATAAATCTAGTGGTGGATTCCATCTCTCAACCAATATCTTTAACTTGATAATTCAATTTGTGTTCACTGCTTTGGTTTAAGTTTAATTTCTTTTATTAGTTTTAATTAACAAAACCCCCTTTTAATTTTACTATTTATTTTTCATCAGAGTTTAATTTAGGAATTAGATTAATAGTGTTAATTGAATTGGTTCTCTGTGGATCGACCATTGCTTACTACAACTGGTTGCAAGGTTTTTATATTTTTGGTGAAACTTGACAACTATTTTTAATATTATATTTAATCACAATCCACACCACACCACACATCCATTCGAGTACTACTAGCGTTAGTGGCTCATTAGGATTTGGAACTTGAACAACTAGATGTAAAAACAGCCTTTTTACATGGAGAGCTAGATCAAAATATACTAATGGCACAACCAGAGGGATTTGCTGTCCAGGGAATGGAAGATCATGTATGTCAACTTCAAAGGTCCTTGTATGGTTTAAAACAATCTCCCAGGCAGTGGTATAAGAGATTTGACAGATTCATGACATCTCATGGATATAAAAGAAGTCCATATGATTCATGTGTATATCACAAAAGGGTGGAGGATGGTTCTTTTATATACTTACTTCTGTATGTGAATGACATGCTTATTGCAGCAATCACATTGAAACAATTCAAAAATTGAAATCTCTTCTCAGTGCTGAGTTTGACATGAAAGATATGGGAGCAGCTGAGAAAATTCTGGGGATGGAGATTTACAGAGATCGTGCTCAGAAAAAGCTATTCCTTTCACAAAAGGAATACATAAAGAAGGTTCTCACCAGATTTGGTATGTCTTCTGCTAAATCTCTTAGTACTCCTCTATCAGTAAACTCTCATCTCTCCTCAACTCTATCACCTCAAACTCAATCAGAAATAGAATATATGTCTCGAGTTCCATATGCAATGCGCAGGTAGGCGTCTAATGTATGCCATGGTATGCACTAGACCTGACCTTGCACATGCTGTCAGTGTGGTTAGCAAGTTCCTATGTCAACCAGGAAAGGAACATTGGCAAGCCGTGAAGAGGATCTTCAGGTATTTGAAAGGGACGGTGATGTAGGTCTTATATATGGAAGAGATAGTTGTGTGTGAAGTCTTTGGATACTACGAATATGCGAGCAGATTTGGATTCAAGGAGGTCTCGTTGCTATGCATTTCTTGTTAGAGACTCTTTGGTGGGTTGAAAGCTACACTAAGCCCATGTAGCTTTATCCACAAATGAATCCGAATACATGGCCCTAACAGAGGAATGCTAAAGAAGGAATTTGGTTGAAAGGATCGATCGGTGATCTTGGTTTTACCCAAGAGTATGCCATCATTTTTTCTATCAATGACTTAAGTGCTATTTGTTTGGCCAAAGATCGGGTGCACCATGAAAGAACCAAACACATAGATGTGAGGTATCATTTCATTAAATCTTGAAAAGAATAAAAATTCAAAAATTGGTACAAAGGATAACCCAGCTGACATATTCACAAAGCCAGTTCCTAAAAGCAAGTTTATGCATTGCTTAGACTTGCTAAATGTTGATTGTTGGAAGTAGTTGTAGTGCAAAGAACAAAGCTTCAATCGGTTCTCAAGATCTTTTGATGTCGAAGGAAGATTGCAATCCAAGGTGGAGATTTGTAAAGATGGCTTGCATCTTAGATTTGAGATAATAACAAGTTGTTATGTTTGTATATTGTAAATGTAATTGTTTTATTTTACATATTCTCGTTTTTGTTTGGCTTCACAAGGTTAAGGCTTTCCTATAAATAAGGGAAGCCTATGCTATTTGTGGGTGTGTGAAAAATCGGTTTAGAGAGATCATTTACAAAAGGAGAGTGTTAGTGATATTCTTTGTAATTCTCAAGAGTGATCCTCTCTTGTACATCTCTTGTAACTACTGGTTCATAGTGAAGCTTTGTTCTTTGCTCGTGGGTGGATGTAGCTTGGTTCAATAGTGAACCACCCACGTTAAAGTCTCGTGTGTTCATCTTTCATTTTCTCGTTTCTTTGCCATTGCTTTTAAGGTTTCGTATATGTGACATCCTGTGGGCCGACGGCGGGGAGTGATCGCCGGTGCAATGAAGCACGGACAAGGAGCGCTCTGGCGCGGTGCTTCTAGGCATAGGGTAAGCATGAATGAACCGAATACGCACCTAAGGAATGAGAGGGATTTAGAATGGGACCGCATAGTTGAGGATGGCTTAAAGGAATTGATTTGGTGTAACCATATCAACAAGTTGCAACTTCTTTTCGGGAGCCTAGAACATAAGAACTCCATGGTTAAGCGTGCTTGACCTGAGTATATGGGATGGGTGACCTCCCGGGAAGTTTCCTAGGATGCGTGTGAGTGAGGACAAAGCACGCCGAAAAGACTCGTGTTGGTTTGTGGAGACACTCATCAATCTGCGAGGCATCCCCGGTCGTTACAAATGGTATAGGACCTCCCCCCAAGACGGTGTGGTTCGGGGGACGAACCAAGCGAAGCGGTGGGCATGTGACATCCCAAGGGCGACGAGGGGCGGGAGTGATCGCCGGTGCAATGAAGCAGACAGGAGCGGCTCTGGCGGTGCTTCTAGGCATAGGGTAAGCATGAATGAACCGAATACGCACCGGAATGAGAGGGATTCAGAGACGTGCAGGTATGGGACTGCATAGTTGAGGATGACTTAAAGGAATTGATTTGGTGTAACCATATCAACAAGTTGCAACTTCTTTTCGGGAGCCTAGAACATAAGAACTCCATGGTTAAGCGTGCTTGACCTAGAGCAATTATGGGATGGGTGACCTCCTGGGAAGTTTCCTAGGATGCGTGTGAGTGAGGACAAAGCACGCTGAAAAGACTCGTGTTGGTTTGTGGAGACACTCATCAATCCTGCAGGCAGTCCCGGGTCGTTACAGTATACGCTTCCAAGCTTGGTTAAACAAGCTCTGCCCAGCTCTGTTTTTGCAACAATAACCTCTAAAACGTCGTCTTCGTCCAACACAGAAGGCCAGAAAACTCATCTGCCAAAACGTTTAGTTCTGCTCAACGGCACCGCAGCTCACCATATGTTCTGCTCTGCCACAACTAAAGCAAAATCTGCTATGCCACAGCTCAGGTTGCGCCATTCGTCCAATGCAGAAAGCCAGAAAACTCCTCTGCCAAAAGGTTCGGTTCTGCTCATCGACACCACAGCTCATCGGCACCGCAACTCACTAACCACAAAGGTGAAACAATGATTCTTTTTTGTTTACTTTTGGATTTGACATTTAGAAAGAGTGGAATATAGATATTGATGTTACTTGTACATTGGATTACCTGCACAATGATAGTGAAGATCCTAGTGTGCATTGTGATTTGAAGTCCAACAACATTCTCTTGGATGAAGATATGACTGTAAAGGTTGGAGACTTTGGATTCATTAGGTTGCTGATTCAAAGTTCAACTAATCAAGTCTCCACTAGCTCCACTCATGTCCTTAGGGATTCAATTGGTTACATATATACCTCGAGGTTAGTAGCTTCACAATTTCTTCTTTAATTGAATAGTAGTAGTATACAATTTTCTAAATTAAATCTCTCTTGAAGAATTTTTTAACTTATTCAAATATAATTTCTTAATACAGATATCAATATGTTTTTATAAACCTTTTAATACACATTCTGAAACATGAAATAATTATTAGTGTTCAAATCAATAAGTTTGATTTTATTTCTAGAATTTTTTTATAGGTTTATTATGTATTTTCTTTGCTACGGAAAGCTAATTATTTAACTGATTTTTGTGTTAAAAAATGGTTAACCTGATCACTCGAACCAAACTAACCTGTAGATATTCAGTTCGAATTTGGCTATCAAAAAATACAAAAATGAAACCAATTAATTTTGATTGGTTCTGATTTATTTTTCCTCAGAAACTAAAACACCAACTTACACTCATAGTTATGTCTTATTAAATACATAAGTTAAAATATATTTTTGATTTTTATATGTAATACTAATTTTAATTTGGTCTGTATACATTTTTTTTATATATTATGGTTAGATAATACTTGAGCTAATTTGCACGTATCTATATTCTTTGTGATTTAATATTAAGAAATTAGCATAACTGTGATTCAAATTTGTGATGTGCGCCTATCTATAAATCACATGTTCATCCACCAAAAACTTTTAATTTAGTCTCAATAAATATAATCATTTTTAATTTGATTCATACAATCACTTGTTATAATATTATAAGTATATGGATCAAATTAAAAATAAATGTCATATATAAAGACTAAAAATATATTTTAACTTATATTTTTAATCCTTATACATGATATTTATTTTCAATTTGATCGTTATAACATAAGTGTTGTTACAATGGCGAGACTAAATAAAAAGCAATTATGTAAATTGATTTTTTTTCAAATAAAGACTAAATTAAAAAGAAATGTCACATATAAAGATAAAGATTAAATATAATTTAACCAAATGTATATTACATGGTCATTAATATTTCTTACTTTAAATTATATTTTTAATGCTGCTCCCTCCATTTTTTTATATGTCTCTTTAAAAAATTTATTTTGTTTCAATTTATCTATTATTTAAGAATTTTAAGGATGTATTAATTATTATTGTTAAATTTTATCTTACCGTTTATTATCTAATGAGAATGTAAAATATCATATTTTTCTCTCTTAATGTTTAATCTTTTTATATTTATTTTGTGTCTAAATATATTCATTATTCTTATATTTTGATTTATGATGCAAATGGAAGCTTTAAGTGCAAAACGAATCTAATTGGATGATTTTAGACAGTTTTGATATCTCTTCGTAATCTGAGACGTTCCTTAGCCTACAATTCTAATGCACAAATTTAACATGATGTATTTTTAAAAATTTTCAGATTTGGTACACAAAAATCCTAGCTAAAAATACAACTTCCCTATTTATATTAGGATCCCATTTTATTTTAAAACATTTATTAATTAGTTAGATTTGGATATTATTATTTTAGGATAATATTTAGAATATTTATAGGAAATTTTATAAGAGATATTTATAGAATATTTAGTAGGAGATTTGGTAGGCTGAATGCTGATACAAAAAAGATAAAAGGGGGAGGGGATAATGAATACACACACACATACACACACGTCGCTAACACACACACACACACACACACACGTTGCTAACATACATACACACACGTTGCTAGGGATGGCAATGGAGTGGGGACGGGTAGTAGCTCCCTGCCCCCGCAGATAATATCTCGCCTTCATATTCTTGTGAGTACCTATTTATCATTCCTCCGAAGGTAAACGGGTACCTACGGATATCTGCGGGCACTAAATAAATTGTAAAAAAAATCATCAAAATTAAAAATATAAAATGAAAAAATCAAAAAATGAAAAAAAAGTATAATACCATAATTTCTCAAAAAATTTTCAACACAACTTAATCCAAAATTTATGCTAAACACTTAAAATATTTTTGATTTATATAACTCTACCATGTTTTAATTTATATAATGAAGTTTTTTAGTAATTTTATATAAAATATTTGTTTAATTTTTTTGCGGGTACTCGCGGGTATGGGAGGAACCACCCCCGCCCTCGTCCCGTTTATTAAACAGGGATAATACAAAACATGTATTTATACCCCCGGGAGAAATTAGACGGGTATTACTCGTGTTCGTCACGGGTATTACCTGCGGGTACCCGCGGGGGCAGGTAAAATTGTCATCCCTACACGCCGCTCCTCCCCTCTTATCTTTTTTCTCCTTCAAGTTTTCATTCATGGCCCTGCATGGCTAAGTTTTTAATTGGTTGAAGGAAACAGAAGCTTTAGAATCAATAAAATTGTAAGATCTAATTTATTTTTATTATTTAATTTATGCTTTGAGTATTGAATGTTTTTCTGTGACTTTTTCATGATTGTTTCATTTAATTACTATAAGACTTACTAGTTTATTATTTGCTACAATCTATTGTTAGATATTAAATATGTAATTGTTTGATCCCTTTAATTTGTGAAACAACTAAAATTTAATGATTTGTTGCATCAGAAATTATTAGATTTTAGGAAAAATGTTTGACTAAGTAAAATGCAGCCACTTGTACTTATGTTGTTTAGTTTAATCAATCTCTCTAATTCTTAAAACTACTATTAGATTAAAACATTTAATGCTTGTCGTGGGCTGTTTAGTAATTACGATTATTTAGAGAGTTTGTTTTTTAATTAACTACGACTAAGGAGATATAGAAAAATAATTCCAACGGTGATTATTCAAAGTGTGAATTGATATATACTTGCATCGATGATCAGATGTAAAATTTTGATAGTAGATGTTGACTTAGATCAAAGTTTGTTCTTTTGATTAATTTCAATAATTTAATTTGAATTATTCCTTAATTATTTTTCTTAAAATTATTTTTGTTATACTCAAAACCTCTACCATCCATGTTCACATAGTATATGCTAGATACTCTCAGTGAGAACGATCCTTACTCTCACTACTACATTTGTTTTTAAGAGTATACGTTTTTATTTTTTATTATTTGCGACAACACATTATTATCTCTATTAAATGTAATAATTACACATATTAATTAATTTTTATATTTTTTTACACATTTAATAAAAAAAGAGTAATTTAATTATATTAATTTATATTTTATTTAATTTAAAATTATTTAATAATATTCTTAACTTCAAAAAAAAAATTAGAAGATAGACAGAGGGAGTATTATTAAAGTGGTAGTAATGATTCAAGGCTTTTTTACTAAACTATCATTGATGGCAAAACTATTTACCAAAATGTCATTGGTGGCAAAACTATTTACCAAAATATTTTTTTAACTATTTATTAAAATGTCACTCTTTTGAAACTATATACCAAACTATCACCTTTTTATCTAACGTGACATTTTTTTAATAATTTTTTATCCATGTAGGATGCGTACTTGGATTACACCAATAAGGTTGGCGCATCCGGTTGGATTACGCCAGCAAGGTTGGCGCATCCACGTTGGATGCGCCATCCTCTTTGGCGTAATCCAAATGGATGTGTCATCCCATTTGGCGTAATTTAAATGGATACATCATCTTGTTTGGCGCATACTACGTAGACCAGAAGATAATAAAGAAGGGGCGGAGATACTAAAGACTCAATGAAACTGAAATACTTGTGAGTTGTGATCATCAACATTATTTTCTCCACACTCATAAACCTCACTATTAAGTTTCAAGTTTCAACCTTTTCTATGGAATTTAAATTTCGTGTTGTCGATAAAATACTAACTCCAACACCAACCTCGTATCCACCCGTACTCTCTCCACCATCACCTTCCTCTCTGAGCGATTATTTCAAGGTAAGCTTTTCTTTCATTCTATCACCTTCCTCTTTAGCTTGTATGTTAACTATAATATCAAACTCATTTGCTTGTCACAACAAGAGTCTTGTAAAGTAAAAAAAAATCTTCTTTTTTTGTGTTTGTTCCTACATGTTTATTTGAGGATTTTTTTTTTTACGTTTATTTAGTGAGTACTCTCTCAATCATGACCCTCCAGAAAATCACAATTTCACACTCATTCTATTTACAATTTTTTATTCAACTAATAACATACTTTTATCTTCACTGCTAGAACTTAGCATGCAGTAATTAAGGCTTTGGTGGCTTAAGGGGAGAAAAAAAAGCTGACTTTTTACTTGGTGACAACTGCAAGAAAGACACAAAGACCGGTGAACCCATTCAGCAACACTAACAATTGCCATTTCTTATATGTCTCTGTCCCTTCTTGGTTAGTGCGCGTTCAGTGAGGCAAATAAGATAGTAAAAAAAGTGTCCGCCCCTTCTTTATTATCTTTTGGTCCACTTGGATTATGCCAAGCAAGATGGCACATCCACGTGGATTACGCCATCCTGTTTAGCGTAATTCAAGTGGATGTGTCAACCTTATTGGCATAATCCTATGTAGACTAGAAAGTATTAAAAAAATATTAAGTTAGACAAAAGACTGACAGCTTAGTATATAATTTCAAAAGAGTAATATTTTGATAAATAATTTAAAAAATAATGTTTTAGTAAATAATTTTATTACTAATGGCAATTTGGTAAAAAAAATCATTGATTCAATAGTAAGATTAGTGGTAATAATAATTCAATAATGAGATTAGATTTCTCTTATATGAGAAGTACTTAAAAAGTTTTTTTGGCTATGATTGGATATTTAGTAATAGATAAAATGAAATGAGATGAGATGAGATAAAATGGAATAAAATGAGATAAAAGTATCATTCTATTATTTGGATATTTTAAAATGAAATAAAGTAAAGTTACTGATAACTCTATGTAATGTAGTTATTTGTGCCCCATAATTGTGTTTCATAGAATGTTATGTCCTTGTTATTATGCATATATGAGAAATTTTATACTTATATTAGTTAAGTTTCCTTTGAATGTCTCTCTATATTATTATGAGCAATTTGTATTTATTTGTTAAGTGATTAAGTAGATTTATAATTTGCATTTAACTTGGTGATTTTTCTAATGTAATATGAGCTTAAAACTGATGTATTGAAGCAATTCAAGGCTCAAAAGCCCAAGAGAAAGCCAATGAGGCATTCCAGGAGAGAGCGTCGCGGCGCAGTGCACACCGTGGCGCAAAGGTGCATCATCAAGCTGTCATACTAAAACCCGAGGCTAGCTCGCCGCGACACAAAGGAGTGTGCACTGCAGCGTAAGGTGCAGAACTGAGCCTATAAATAGATTTTTATCATATTTTCTTAAAATGACTTTCTAGGTTTTGAGAAGCTGCGGCCAGGACTTCATGGTTGGAGGTTGAGGAGGCTAAGGGAGGCTAGGATGGAGATCATCTTCCTTATGGATGATGATTTGAGCTTCAAAGGATCATATCTAATGAGATTCCTCATTCTCCTTTCTCTTGTTTTCCTTATCTTTTGAGCACTGTTTTTTTGTTGTAATTTGTGTTCATGGATTAGCTGAGTTGTATTTAAGAATATTTTGAATCTTTTCTATGATTATTGATGTTTATGTTATCTTTTGAGTATATATTGATGTTTAATTATGTTCAATCATATGATTCTTAATGCTTTTGAATGTTTGATCAGTTTTTGAATGATTTGTTGAAATTGGATGAATCTAGACATAGAAATTTGGATTTTAGATCAAATGTATGGTTGATGCATGTTTGATGAAATCAATTGGCTTGGATGAGTTGATTCTCTAATTGAATAGAAATATATCTTTTAGTCAAGTATAATGTGTGATTGAGAATAAATCATTCATGAGTGGAGTTTGCACTAGTTCTCATGAAAACATAATGAATTAGGTAAATGAAACTATGGTTGATTGATCTAGACATAGACTTTTAATTAAATTAGATTTTTAAGTTAACTTAACGATTTATTTATGTTACTTATAAGGATTGTATGTTATTAATATGAAATAAGATATGAAGAAGAATTTTTTAAATTTTAAATCATTATTTTTATTGTTTTTATAGATTAAATTTAATTTATTTATATTTTTTCTATTTTATATGTCTTAAAGAGGATTAGATAAGTTACTAGTTAATGTTTCTGAATGATTGGTGTCGAGTTACTGCTATTACACGAGGACAAGTGCAGGTCAAGGTGCTTGTAACGACTCCATTTATTGCGTATATCATTGCAAACAATGCCACCACCACCGGGCACCACTGCTTAATTCTCTTTTTCCCAATTCCATTTGGTGCCAAGGGCAAGAAGCAGGAACGTGTAGTTACAATTTACAATACAAGAAGAGAAACGATCCAGTCGAACACACCTCCAATACAGCAATACCCCTTTTTTCTCCTTCCTTTGGAATTTTCAAACGTTGCACAGCGCCACTCCTCTCTCTCTCTCTCTCTCTCTCTCTCTCTAAAGCGACTATGCTCTCTGTTTCAACCTTTCACCCATCCCCATTGAAACCTTCATTGTATTCCACTCCTTGCCGTCCCAAACACCCTCTTCCCTTTTCCCTCTCACCTTCACTCAATGCCACCGTCTCCTTCTCCTTCCGCAAACCCCTCCGCGTTCGCGCCATCGATGCAGCTCAGCTCTTCGACTACGAGTCCAAACTCGCCCTCGAGTTCCACAACGCCCAGAAGCTCAAGATCGCCATCGTCGGCTTCGGCAACTTCGGACAGTTCCTCGCCGCTACCCTTGTCCGCCAGGGCCACACCGTCCTCGCCCACTCTCGCTCCAACCACTCCGAAACCGCTCGCAAAATGGGTGTTGCTTTCTTCCCCAACCCCGATGACCTCTGCGAAGAACACCCTGAAGTGATCTTACTCTGTTCCTCCATCATCTCCACCGAAAAAGTGCTCCTTTCTCTCCCCCTTCCGCGATTGAAGCGTAGCACATTGTTCGTGGACGTTCTCTCCGTCAAGGAGTTCCCCAAAAACCTCTTGCTCGAAGTGTTGCCTAGTGATTTCGACATCATCTGTTCTCACCCCATGTTTGGACCCGAGAGTGGGAGGCACGGTTGGAGTGGCCTCATCTTTATGTACGAGAAAGTTCGAATCTTGAACGAGGAACACAGAGTTGCGAGGTGCGAGAAGTTTCTTAACGTTTTTGCAAGAGAAGGGTGCAGGATGGTGGAGATGAGTTGTGCTGATCATGATAGGTATGCTGCGGGGTCACAGTTTATCACGCACACTATTGGGAGGGTTATGGAAGCGTTGAACTTGGAGCCAACTTCCATTAACACCAAGGGGTATGAGAGTTTGTTGGAATTGGTGGACTACACTGCGGGAGATAGCTTTGATCTGTACTATGGCCTTTTTATGTTCAACAAGAATTCTTTGGAGATGTTGGAGAAGTTGGATTTCGCTTTTGAGGACTTGAGGAAACAACTAATTGCGCAGTTGCATAATGTTGTAAGGAAACAGTTGTTTGAGAATGCTGGAAAATTGCAAAATATGCAAGATAATAACTATGGAGTGATGATGCATGCTCAAAATGGATCTGCATTAGTACTATCCCCCAAAGAAGCGAGGTAATTTATTTATTTATTTAATTTACTAATTTCAATGTTCTTTTGTTATTTAGTACATTAGATGAATTCTGTTTTATTATTTTTGTGTGGGTATGTTAAGGGGGGCTATATGTTGAGAGAAACTTAACTTTATTGGTTTGATTTCTGCTATTTTCTTATTTAATTGGCTAAATCTTCATGTGATGGAACTAGGCTAAAGACTATTATTTCAATGCAATGACTAATGATCATTCACCTGCGAGCATTAAAATCTTTAACTGCTTTTGTTTTTGTTTTTTTGGGTTGGTCTTTGCAACCAGGTCTAATTTATTGTTGCATTTCATGCTAATCTTCAGATCCGAAGATGTTGCTCAACTATACAAGTCAAACAATTCCAGCCAGTCTGATGAGAATTCAAAGCTCAAGATTGCAATAATTGGTTTTGGCAACTTTGGTCAGTTCCTTGCAAAAACTATTGTACGACATGGTCATGAAGTGTTAGCATACTCTCGATCAGACTATTCTGCTGTGGCTCAGAAATTGGGGGTTTCTTATTTCAGTAACGCCGATGATCTTTGTGAACAGCATCCAGAAGTGATTTTACTTTGCACTTCCATCCTTTCCACAGAGAAAGTTCTTAAATCATTGCCTGTGCAGAGATTGAAGAGAAGTACTTTGTTTGTTGATGTACTTTCTGTTAAAGAATTTCCAAGAAACTTGTTTCTTCAACATTTGCCACCTTATTTTGATGTTCTTTGCACTCATCCTATGTTTGGGCCAGAGAGTGGAAAAAATGGGTGGAAGGGTCTTCCTTTTGTTTTTGATAAAGTCAAAGTAGGAAGAGACGAATCAAGAATATCACGGTGTGATCGGTTTCTTGACATTTTTGCTAGTGAAAAATGCCGAATGGTTGAAATGTCATGTGCCGAACATGATTGGCATGCAGCTGGATCACAGTTTATTACACACACTACAGGAAGATTTTTAGAAAAACTGAAGTTGGAGACAACGCCAATCAACACAAAGGGCTATGAAACTTTGTTGAGTTTGATGGAGAATACTGTGGGAGATAGTTTTGATCTGTACTATGGTTTGTTCTTGTATAATGTAAATGCCATGGAGCAACTAGAAAGATTGGATCAGGCTTTCGAATCTTTGAAGAAGCAGCTTTTTGGTCGTTTGCATCGTATTTACCGAAAGCAAATATTTGAAAATGAAGAACAGGTCCATGCTTTGCCAGAGAGGGCTTTGTTGCCAGAGATATCTGAAGATAGTAATGCGGTATCATCTTTTTCAAATTCTGAGGACACTAAATAGAATTGATTTCAAAGATTTCCATCTAATTGGTAATTATTGCAATCCCTGTTTATTCTATTAGTAGGTTTTAATAAGTTTGTCATTTCTAAAATTTCATATTCAATCTTTCCATAAGTTTTGCTGCTCTGCTCGATTGAAATGAAAACAAAAATGATTTTGAAATTTTTGGATATACGTCTTTAATTCTTTGATATTGTAACTCTTCAAAAAATTTTGCTTTCTTTATATGTCTAGCTTGCTGCATTGACACTTATGGACGGGGGAGCTTACGTGTCCATATTTTATGTCCCATTGTTATTTATGGCATTGAAAGTAGACTTGAGAGTTCTGAGATTTCAATGAGTGCAATAGAGTTAAAGAATATTTAGAATCTTTAGATGAAAGTTTGATATCTCTAGTAATGATTTTAAAATGAAAATATTTACTTACTTGGTTTAAGCTGAAAGCTGGAAAAGATCATTTAAACTGGTGTGATCATGTACAATGCTGATACTAAATGCCTTGGTACAAAAGAGCTTAGAAAATTGAAGCAGGATACTTAGGAAGAGAGGAAGGTGAATAATGGCATTAGTAGAGAGATAAAAGGGCAAAAGAGTTAATGGAGAGTCTGGTCCTCCGCGGAAGTGAACAAGTAAAGAGTATATGGAACATTTCCATTAGTTTTGTCAAAGATTCATGAAACATTGCTAAATATTCAATACAGGTGTTGTTTTTACTTTCTTCTGATGAAAGGCTGCTATTCATTCTTGTCGTATAAGCCAGCTGTCTTTTCATTCTATGTCCATCCAGCATATATCTGGAGTTTGGCAAAACTAATATATTTGAGAACCCAAAGTTTGCAAGATATGATATCTAACTCCATTTGCTCATTCTTTTGTGTGTTTGTGTATGTGTCCATCTCCACTTGTGTTTATTGTTTTTCTTTTTGGAATAATTCCTCACTTGTGTATGTTTTTTATTTGTTTTCTAAGTTTCTTATCCCATTTTTTCTTTTATCATGGCGAACTAATAGTTCTCTTGTTTCTCGTTTGTATCCTGGAAGAAACTAATCCATACTTGTAATATGCATTACAATGAGGTAGCTTGGTGATTTTGTAACAAATTTCAGTTGCACTGATTCTATTTCTAACTAATTATTACTAGTAAGGTTGCCTTACATCAGTGTTCATTTGATTCCAGATACCTTGTTAAAAATTAATTCTTTGCATTTTCATGATTTTTTCATAGCCTTTATTAATACAGTTTAATGCATTTGCGTGTGCAGAGAACATTATTTGTGGTGTGAATGTGATTAACCTCCTGTTGCTCCTATAATTTTTCCCTAGAAGAATTAATGGAGAATTTCAAGTTGTTGGAGGGAGATGGTTTAAGTATATTTAGTTTGAACTCTTTTAAGAATGCTTAGCGGAGCTGAGGGCCCTCCACTAAGTGAGGCACAAGAGGCGGGTCAATGTGGGATGTCACTGTCAGCTGGGGCAAATGGAGAACATATGGTAGCTTATTATGTCCAGGAGATGTCCTTATTGAGCTGATTGTTAAGAAGGTTTTGATCCAGCTGTATATTATAAGATGAGAAGAATTTCAGATCTGGTTGTTGGAGGTGTGAATTAGATATTGATTTTGGATCTGTTTTTGGGTAAGAGGGCGTCTCTTCCAACATGATGTTTCCATCTTGTGATCTTTGACATGAATGAGCATACTGAGCATGTATTATTCTCGTTATTTTCTTTCGGTGGAGTTTTTAATTTTTTTTACTTTATGTCAGAAGTCAATCTCCTTTTCATTATTAATCAGTACATTATGAATTCAATTTTTTATTTAATTTCCATGCTATTTACCTCTCATACCACCTTTAAATAAGAAAAATTATATATGGATAGAAAGTTTATCAAACCAAATTTTTATTATTGCCAAATTGATTGAGATATTCTGAATGTAGAGAAAAAAAAATTGCCTTACTATGTGATGCCACGATCATGAAAATGTCTCGTGTCCCGGTGCATTTTAAGGGCAATTTAAAGACGCATCTTTCATGTTGGTTTGATGCATTTGGAGGAATTAATCTCAAAGTTTGGATTCGAGTAATCAAGGCTGAGAGCACACCTTAATCATTAGGCTAACTCCCTTGGGATATTAAATGGATGATTGATTTACTAAATTATTTAACCTCATTTCATGTTACTTCTTCTATTATTACTTTTAAGAATTAATGTATGTATATTGAATTTAAATAATTTAAGCACTAAATTATACAAATTTAAATATGAGTAGTCATGGTTTCACAACAAAATAACCGTACATGTTTATCTTTCCATAATTTGACTTAATAACCAAAAACACGAAGGTGTTCATTCCAACTATTAGTGAATAACTCTATTGTCATTGGGAATTCAAATATGAAATAGTCTCATTTCTGATCAGAATTATCTGCAATTTTGACCGTTTCAAGTGCTATCTTCCCCTCCTGATAGCACCTGTAGTTGATATCACCATAATTCTTAACATTTCTGTACAACCTTGGCCGTGTCTCATCTATTAGGCCTTCCACAGGTCCAATTTCGTTCTTTGGTTCTGGCTCATTAAACATCGCCACGGACATCCTCAACTTTTCTGTGTTTGTCACAACCCTGTGCATTGGGCTCTTGAATATTCCATTACTCATGATCTGCAACAATATCCTACTACTACATTAAGCATTCTCCAAACTGAACACTAATTCCACCTCAAAATCTAGTTAATGACACTACTATATATCAACAAGAAAATAATTTTAAAGTTTAGTATTTTTATGCTTCATGAATTGGCAAACAAGGATTAAACTTCAAACAGGTATACCCATTTCATGAGATAGAGCCATGTGTACCTGCATTTGATCGCCAAGATTGACGACAAGAGCATCAGATATTGTGGGGACATTAACCCATCTGTCATCTATCAGAACTTGAAGACCTTCCACTTCTATGTCTTGCAATAGAACGGTGATTCCTGATCTATCTGTATGAGGTTTGACGCCAAGAACCAAATCAGGTCTAGAACAACATGGATAGAAGTTTAACCTTGCTAGCATTAATGGTTGTTCCCCAAACTGGTCCAAGAAGCTACCCTCTTCCAAATTCAGTGACCTTGCCATGCTTCTCAAGAGATAATCCATCATTGATTTCACTTTCGTAGAAAACTCCTCTAATGTCTCACTGCATAAATATTAAGAAAATTAAGCTCAATAATTGTTCTATATTAATACATTATAAAAAAATTTCTCAATTTATTGTAGAAGGATACCCTTAAGTAGCCGATGACGATGTTGGAATTGAAGCTGAATGGTTTACTATTGAATTTTTGAATGACATTAAATGTTCTGGCATGTAAAATCATAGAATTACTCATAAAAAGGAAATTCTTGTAATGCTCCTCATAAATATTGACTAAGCAACAGGACTTTGTAATGAGACAAGATTGATTGTTAATGAGTTGGGCAAGAATGTTATTGGAGCAACAATAATAACTGGGAAGTAAATTGGTGAGAAAATTTATATTCTTAGAATGAATTCGATACCATCAGATCCTAGAATGCTAATAAAATTTCAAAGACAATTTCCTTTAACTGTTTGTTTTGTAATAATTATTAACAAAAGCCAAGGGCAAAGCCTTTCTCATGTTGAATTATTCTTACCAATGCCTGTTTTTACACATGATCAATTATATGTAGCAATTTCAAGAGTCAAAGCAAGGAGTAATTTGAAAATTCTCATGTTAGATGACCATGATAATTTATGTCAAACAACAAAGAATGTTGTTTACAAAGAAATTTTTCAAAAGATTGAAGTATAAGATAAATCAATTATTGAATTAATGTTACTTATTTATTAATTTTCATTTTATTTGGATCACTCCAAATATATTCCTCTAATCCATATTTACTTTCCTAACTTACAAGTTTTATTGATTCTGTCATTCTTATCATTGTATAAACATGTAATTCAGCCCTTTAATATTATAAATTCCTTAATTTTATATATATGAAGACACTTAATTTTATATTTTACATGTATATTTTAACATACACAACATTCTTTTAATCACCCCGTGCATCGTAAGGGAAAATCACTAGTTAGTAATAAATAATCTAGCATAATTTAAGGACATGCAGGGACTGACTGACATACATGAGGTAAACATCATAGGCATATGTGGATTCATATCACATGCAACTTGTGAAATGGAAATTCCATTGAAGACGTATTGTCAATGGTATTATGTTGCAATGATTTCAAATTTTGGAAAAGATGATTATGCTAATAAAAGAGCATGTCCAGTGTATTTCTTCTTTTCTGTTTCTGGATTTGATTGTGAGTGGTACAGGGGAGGAGGTGGCCAAATAGTTGATACACTTTTTTTGGGGGGGGGGGGGTACATGATACACATTTTAATTCACCATGAGAAAAGGGTAGTACCTAAAATCACTAGGATTTTCTGGCCAAAGAGAAAGCCTTCTTTTTTCTCTTGGAAAAACTCGAAGGGTTAGGCGATAGGACCAGTCAAGGACCTGCTTCTCTGAAACTATTCTGTCATTCCCATACCCTTCAGATTCATTAACAGCTCGGGCATACTTCTGCTTTTCCTCTACTGGAAGTGCAAAAAATTGTTTTGCAACTTCACGTATTTTGTCAAGATATGAACTTGACATTCCATGGCCAATCGCCTGTTGCCAACTATAGTTAGTAAGATTTAAAAAGCCAAGGAAGAAGAAAGCATTTGATAATTAGATATGGGAGCATAATACTTAGATATGCAACTATACTATACTGCAGTTTATGGAAGTTGTTATATTCTTATCTGAGAACATATTATAGGAATGGCTAGTTTAGTCTTGGGAGGAGAAAAGAGACATGGATAGTATTTGATAATTTCAATCTTCAAAACGATTGCTTCATGAATCTACACAGTTGTTACGGTGAATGGAGGGGCTATGTATTGGATCTTTTTTTGGTACGAAAAAAGAAAGAACCTTTTGGTACATATGTATTGGATCTGAGATCAAGTCGAAGTGACCCTTTTTCCCTCAAGTTTAGAAGTGCATCACATAATTAAAACTAATCATTTTTTTGCAGCTTAATAACTTTTCAATGAGCACTAGAAGTCCATTTATGCAGCATGTAACTTATGGTGCTTTGAGACATATGTAGCTAGCAGTCAACGATGCTCTTTAAAGTAAACAGCAGCTATACAGTAATGAACTTGTTGTAAGTTTTTATAAATCCGCACCTGGAAGCATCCAGCTGAGCTTAGAGCAGATCTCAGCTTCTCTAGCTCACCTTCTGATGATGAGAGGAGACTTAAATCAATGATGGGTATTGGAAACAGTGTTGAAGAATCTTTAGACCCAACGCTATTTCCTTTAACTACATATTGTGGTGGTGGTTCATCACCATCCATGGACATTTCTTGGATGCTCCTGAGCAGTGATTTCTCCTCTGAAACGAGCAGATTGCCGGCCATGTCTCTGTCTGTGATTGCAAATGAACAGGAGGAGGATCAGTTTCCGTTACCTGTATTGTTTTTAGTATATTTTCAGAGCAATCTTGGTTACATAGTTTTTTCTTGTTACCGACGTCAAATATCTAAAATATATTTTAGAATCAAATTATATTTGATGTGAGATTATTTAAAATATATCTCAGAATTAAATTATATGTGATTTTATATTATTGTAAATATCTAGTTTCTATATAATTAGATATGTTATTTTAATTATATTTGATTTTATTTATTTCTTTATATAGACATTTTTTATCATAAATAGAAAATCCTGTAGTACATACTAATTAATTTATAAGTTCGGAGATAATTCAAGAAATATATAACAACCTTCTCTATACTTTTTTTATGTCTATGTTTATCTATTTTTAACATGGTATCAGAACAGTACCATCCTTTATGATCTGTCCTATCACTATTCTGGTACATAGTTTTCAAAAATTTAAAACTCTAATTAGTCACATCTCATGTCTTGTTCTAGATATTATGACAATCTTTTCGTTCACTATTACTATTTTTCTGTCATTTTGTTCCAAACACAATTGCTACAATCACCGTCCTAGATTTCAGACTTCGATTATTGTCCTAGATTCTAGACTCTGTTTCAAACTCTAATTTTTGTCCTAGATTCTAGACTCCGATTACTATCTTAGATTCCAGTCTCCGATATTCATCTTTGCTTAGTTTTGTCGATTAGTTCCATCTATTTCAGCCTGAAAGATTGATTCTATCTCCATTGCATCAGACTCCGATCAGTTCTGTCTATACCTGTCAAAACGGGTTGGCATTTTGAGCTTCCTAAACAACCTTAAAGATCGGGTTATGTGAGTTTTGAGCTAGCATTTTGTTAGCTTAGTCTGTCCCTATGTAATGTTAATGGATCGACCCATTCAGATTAGATTAATTCGGGTTATTTTTAATTTTGTATTCATTTTCACTAGCCCAGCCCGCTCATTATGTCGGGTTATTCAAGTCATTTTGACGACTTTAGTTTTATCTGATAGATTAACTTTATTTCTGTTGTTTTAGTCAAATGCAAATTGGTTTCATCCCAGATGCAGTTTAACTCCGTTTCCATTGTAAATTTTCTCAAATGCAGAAGGTTCCATCCTAAATGCAGATGATTTCATCTCAAATATAATTTGGGTTTATTGGATTTTCCAAAATCTCAACGTTGTATTTTTAAAATATTTTTAGTTTATTTTATTTTCGTGTATTTAATTGCAACAAACTAAAGTTTAGTAGTTTTAACTTAAAGAAAAGTATTAGAATATCTAAAAAATATTTTAAAATTAAAATAAACTTGATTTTGTACTTTTTATGTATCTATTTTTACATAATTAAAAATATTATTTTAATTATATTTAATTATATTTACTTTTTAATATAAATTCTCTCTCTTCTATAAATAGATAATTCTTTTATACATATTAATTAATTTAAAAATATAAAAATAATTGAAAGAGTATACAAAAACTTCCTCTTAATTTTTTCTATCTCTATGTTATTTATTTCTAGCAACAGAAAATTCACGTGCTTGAAATCAATGGCACACATCTCAAATAATCTTGGGACAGTCATTTGTTTTTTTGCGAAGTTTATGTCGTTAAAATGTTAAGTACGAGTCTGTTTTACACTTATTTATACATTTAAAATGTTAAGTACAAGTCTGTTTTACACTTATTTATGCATAGAATTTGAGTTTGTATTTATGCAAAAAATAATCAGTCTAATTATAATAAGATAGTAAAATTTATATAAATATAACATATATATATGTAAATATATATAAATAACATTATTATTATATATAACTATCATTTTCCTATTAATAAGATGCATTTTTTTTGTTATAAAATTTTAATATACTTTTATAAAAAAATCATATACTTGAAATCAATGGCTATGATTTTTTCACTCATCATTTGTCGAACATCCAAACTACTTTGGACTACTCATTTATATTTTTGCCGAAATAAATTTGCATATTTTTAAAATTTTGGATTGATTAATGCAATTTGACTCATCAAACCATCACATTTATTCTAATTGGATTATGTCTAATTTTTTTTAATTGTATAACATCACTCAACTAATTAAGCAAACAACTGCCATTATTAAAAAAAAGGAAAACGGTTTACGTCCAACGAAATACGTCCAACGTATATCCACCGTATGTATATTTTTGAGTCATCCGTATGCCTCCAACATTTTCCATTTCATTTCCGCTTCTCATTTGGTTTTTTCTTTTCCATTTCACTCTCAATTCCTCTCAATCGGTCTCTCCCTCTCAATCTCGTCTCCTCCTCTCCCTTGTCTCCCCTCCGAATCTCGCCCCCTCGTCTCCCTTCTCAATCTCGGCTCCCCGTCTCTCCTCGTCTCCTCTCATCTCATTTCTTTATTTCTTTATCGATTTTAAAGACTACAAAATATCTAGGTTCCAACCTCACTGGCGGAAGTAAGACTCTTCATTTCTTCATCAACCTTATTCTACTTTCTCACTCTAGTCGACCACGCCTTCTCAAGGTAAGAGGAGATAAAAGCCCTCTCATTTTCTTCTTATTTCATCTCTTATAACTCATGACTATGGTTTACTTCATCTTTTTATTCTTAAAAATATTTTCTTTTGAAAAATTAATGATGGATATTGAACCGAGTTTGAAAAATCTTTTCTTTTATGTTTTTGAGTTTTTGTTTCTCAAAATGTTGTACAAATCGAGTTTAGATCATCATCCGATGATTTTCTTTTCGTATGTGATACTGAAATTTTTTGTTAAACCGACAAATGGATGGAGTTTTGTTCTCGACATTTTTGAACTTAGGATTTGAAGGAGGTGTAAGGAGAAGCCTCCATTGCATTTTATTCTTTTTTATTTTTTTATTTTTAGAAGAACCTGAAATGTGGGTTTAAAGGGTGAACCGAGACTACCTAAATGTGTTGTATTGTGGACTATGGATTGTTCTTCTAATCCTTTTTGTTTCGGTGGAGTCCGTAGCTTAAAGCTCGACTTTTACTTGTGATTAGTTATCAAACTTATTCACTAGGGCACTTGCATGATTTATACTTCCTTTCATTTTTTGGTTTACACAAGGCAAAACCTTGAAACCGAGATTGATGCATCTTGGAAATTGTGTAGGGATGGGAGTTTGGTTGAGATATGTGAATGAACTTTTTTCTTTCATTCGGAAATGCATATTAAAGGACTACCTTTCAATTTGATTTTAAGGGCATGACTGAAAACTATGCTTTGAGATTGTTTTAAAATATAATTAATGGTTGAGTTGTGAGAAAGTTATACAATAAAAATGCAGATGCTTTGACTGTTTTGTTCAAATTTCATTGTATAGAACCTCATAAAGGATGCTTTCCTTTCTTCAGGGACCTTTCATATAATAATTTCACAGGAGATCTACCAAGGTCATTTGGTTTGTTAGCAAACTGTGCTAGATTGTAAGTTTCTTCTTTCATATGCTTTTTTTTTTTTCTACATAAACTTGATTTATGTTTTATGATATACTCAATGGCGTAACTTTTCTTTTCCTACCATACGATCCATATTATGATTTTCCAAGATACTCATATGATACCCAATTGATTATATTTTCTAATTGCTATAACCCTTTGGTATTGATATTATAAAGTAGTGTTGATTGATTTAATAAGTGCGTTGTTAATTTGATTTAGTCAAGTTAATTTGAGTATGACTTCCTCAATGATACTTTTGAATTTGGAATTCTTGGTACTACCGAATCTTGAGTTAATTTCTAGCCTCGGACAACATGATTATGAATGTTGAGAATATGGGCTCTCGAGTTTAGTTTGTTCTTCTCTTGAGGTTTAATAACAAGATGCATGAGATTTATTGTTATTCCACGATTTATGTATCGTTATATTTGCCGTTATGTTTTATATATTGTTTTGATCAACTTTATAACCCATAAATTATGAAGCACATGCCTTTACTTTGTTATTTTGAGTTTGAAGGTTTCCAACATGTTTTGGTATGTTTGCATATCTTCTGCATTATATATATATATTTTTTTATCTTTTGAATGGCTAATACACATTATTTTTGTGGGTGTTTGATTGCAAATGATAGAGGTTGAGTGCTGTAACTGGATGAATCTAAATCTTTGATGTTTTGTGTTTAAGTTCGCTATGTCTCCATTTTTTTATTTTAAATATGAGGCACAATAATTTTGGTTCAAGATCCATGACAATATGATTTGCTTCTAAATGAATTTGATGGTCTTGTTTGTACTAGAATTGGAATAATTTGCTTGACAAAATGTCGGGTTGAGTTTCATTGTCTTGCCACTCTTGGTTCTTGTATGCTCCTCTTCGTTAAGTGAACTAAATTTTTGAACTTGATTACAAATTGTCTTGTTTCTTGTTCGTAATATGAAAATGTATAAGTTGTGGTATGTTCTTTACAAGGGTCATTGGTGGTTTGTAAGTTGAGTCTAGATTATGTGCTTTTGAAGTAAGTGATGTCATTGATCAATATGCCTGCATAATTGTATTTTCTTTTTAGTAATGACTGTTATTTGTAGATGATGGTATTTTAGTAATGACTGTGAAGTTGATGTATAAGTTTTAGTAATGACTGTGAAGTTGATGGTATTTTCTTTTCAAGTATGCAGATTTAAAAATGTGTTTCTAATGTATTGTTTGGCATAACCTTTAGCGATATTTTTATATATTAATGTTGTGACCTTTTTTATTTCATGGGTTGGAATTTGATGTGTGATTAATGGTAGATAGTATGCTTATTAGCTTTGAAATTGACAATAAATGGATGAGGAGTTGGAGAATTTTTTTGGTTTGTGATTAATTGTCATAAAGGAATGTTGGGGGATTTATTTGTTTGATTATTATTATTGATTAACTCGAGAATGTCTTTGAGAAATAATCTTGTCCATAAGTGGTTAATACACTACAAATAAGGGGTTAATATGAACATGTTTCTAGTTAATCCAAAAAAAGTTTCAAAGAGTGGAGGGGAATCTAGTTACAAACCAATTAATAGTGGAGTGGACGTGTGAAATATTATTTTTACTAAGTAGGAGTAGATTGGCGAAAACTATGAAAAGGGGTGAATCTCATGGATTTGGTGAGTTCAAAATTAAGTGGTTAATACACTATGAATAACTGGTTAATATGAACAAGTTTTCGGTTAATCCCAAAAAATTTCAAATAGTAGGGGGGAAACTAGTTAGAAAAGAATCAAGTAGTGAAGTGGACATTTGGAACATTGTTTTTACTAAGTTGGGAGTAGATTGGTAGAAAATCATGGAAAAAGTGGTGAATCTCATGAATTTGGTGAGTTCAAAATTAAGTATTTAATACACTATGAATAACTGGTTAATATGAACAAGTTTCTCGGTTAATCTAAAAAATTCCAAATGGTAGGAGAAAACTAGTTAGAAACGAATCACTTGTAATGTTGTTTTTAACAATATGTGAGCAGATTAGTAGAAAACCATACAAAAAGTGGTGTATCTCATGGATTTGTTGAGTTCAAAATTAGGTGGTTAATACATTATGAATAAGTGGTTAATATGAACAAGTTTCGGTTAATCCAAAAAATTTCGAAGGGTGGGCGGAAAATCGTTAGAACTCGATCAATTAGACTAGAAACTACTAAAGAATTCGATATTATTATAGAAATCTAGCTTGGTGTTAGTTTGTAATAACCACTTGTTGTTCTTAAATTTGAGACTTGTGAAATGCAAATAAGTGTGTGTGCTTATAATCGATTTGAGAAAATGTCTATTTGAATGGAGTGAATTGAACATAGAGATAATGATGTATGTGGTTTTTTTTGTTAGACTCGTTGTTGATATACTATGGTAGTAGTGTGTATTTGGTTGAATGAAAAAGAGATATGATCCACAATATAGTGTAACTTTCCTTTTTTCCTTGAAGTTCCATAGCTCATTAACAAGTATACCCACCGCTTGAATTGTATTCATTTAATTCTTTCAAGGTGTAACAAAGGTAAATGTATGACATCTCCCATTCCTGCTTGAGACTTTGTAACTTCTCATCTTCCTCATCTATAATTTCCTATATCGATGCAAATAGTGTGTTCCGCATTTAAATGATTTATATAAGTTTTTAATTTGTTGTTCCTTAGGCTTAAGGAATTTTAAATGACACAATTGGTTCAAAATGATGAAGTTGGTGCATGTCTATGAGTTGTGACCAATACGATTGATTATTCATTTGTGCTTTTAATCGTGCTGAACTGGTGAAAATTCATTCTTTGTCTTCTGTATATGCAGAATACTTACATGGACAGCTCACGGGCAACACGGAGGCGTGATTTGTCCAGCATCAATCAGGTAACCAACTTGGTTAAATCTGTTATACGTGTTTGGCTATGCGCATATGTTGACTAATATGTTCTCATAATGCAGAAGGTGCGAGTGAGGCATGTTTGCACACCACGGTTGTTGCTTGACGCGAATAGCACTTTGACGGATGTGCAGAAGTCCCGCGTCGAGTCTACCCCATTCAAATCACTACTATGTATGCCTAAAAATTTAGAAATCAATTGTGTCTTGTTGTGGGAGTTAGCGTCTAGATGGATTGAAAGAGATGGGGGATTTCGAGTCAGAGGTAGGGTTATCCCTTTCAGTCTGTTAGACGTGTGCTTGACACTTGGATTGCGGATTCTTGGGGAAAGAACAACCCCACGTGACGATGGAGTGGCCGAACTTTGTCCTTATTTAAGGGGGCGATATAACCATTGGCACAATTTGGGTGAGTTGTATCACCATGTAGGGGTCAATGAAGTCGATAATTTTTGTCGACTTTACATCCCGCTTGCTTTCGCGGAGTTCTACTTTCCCGTTACTGGTGTCAACGTGCATTCCGTCTTCGCACTTTTTGTTAGATGATTTGGACTCCCTCAATAAGTATAGTGGGGTTGGCGTGTACGATTTTTTGGTGGATGACTTGACACGAGTAGCACGTGCAAGGCACGAGGGTAAAAATATTTGCCAAGTCCATTTAACGGGATGTGTTGCACTTCTTCGTGTACATGTTTTATTATTTCCTGGTTGTTATAATTGTTTCATGCAATGTGGTAGTTTTGTTTTTGTTATTTTTACGTTGCATCATTTCGATACCGTACATCGATTTTCTTCAAGGTTTGGGCTTTTGAACACTGTCGTTATGCCCCACATCAACCGTGATAAGTGCTCAATGCTTCCCACGTTTCTTGAAGTGGCGCGTGTTTAGGCGAGGGAGGAGAAAGTGCGAACAACGTTCGAAAAAAAACAAGGTAGCCTGCAACTTTTAAACAATGTTTGTATTGCTGCGACATTTGTATCAAAATGATTTTGTATTTCAAAAATTTATGTTATTTAACCATAGTAGTCCATTTTCACCATACTACTTAACTACGTATCTGGTGGTTACTGACATGTAGGTAACTGAAGATTTGGTTGCATCGAGCGAAGAGAACCAGATTGACATAGTTAGGGAAGCAATAGCACCTGTGCAGTTGTTAAGTGTTGGGCATCGGCGGCCGAGGCTATTTGATATGGAGGACGTTTCTCAGGTGGTTGCTGATAATGTGCAGGTGAAGAAACGGATTTCTGTTCTGGAAACGGAAATGAGCACAGTCAAACAACAATTGTTACATCAATCAGTGCCTCCACCTTCACGTTGTCTTATAGGCTCCAGAACCTGACCAAGGTACTCAATCATTGGATGTAGCGAGCACTCCTTTCTACGGATTCGTGAAGGTGGTAAGCCGAGTGATCGACAACTCGCACATGCCATCCCTCTAGGAGCACTGTTGGCTACCATGTACACACATGAACCCAATCAAAAGAACCCCGACTCCAACATTTGCACTCGGGTTAAGGCTCACCAGAACCGTGTGCTTGGGAAAAGCACCCGAACTCCTTACACTAAACTGCAGAAGAATAAGCAGAAGAAAACGAATCTGCGTACCCAACTTTTTACTTATTGCACCAGAGTGCTTAAAAAAAGAGGACCACAATTCCACGTAAATTTTTGAATTACCATCATGACATGCTTGATACGTTTAAGACCGATTTTACTTGGTCTAACATTTGTCATTTGCATCTTATGTAATTTTAGCATCGGCAATTTGTTTTGTGATTGTATTTAAACATTTTGTTTTGGGTTGCGGTGTGGGCGGTGGTCAAACTATACGATCGTTCCTTACCATTGCAGACGCCCTCTTGCATGAAACCAAGGGGTGGGTCAAGCAATATGGTAAGATCGAATGACATTCAACTCATAATTAAGATTATATATATCACACGTACTTAATTGTGTCGGTTCACATATAAGGACCTTTCTTAATTCACTCTTTCGAGGTTATTATGTTGGCTACAAGGGTTTTTGTGGGAGATGAAATTGATCGATCACGAACAAGTAACTCGTCACATGTTTTGTCCCACGTTCATGGTAACAACAACATGCTCAATTAACTTAGCACTATATGCATATTGACAATGTCAACCTTAACTTATTGTTGGTTATTTAAAAAATTTAGGATTTGGTGAAAAGTGGGTGGAGCGTTTCAAATCGTTCGCCACAGGCCCTGGCGAAGTATCAACGACTTCATGCCTCACGTTGAAATGGGATATGACATCACTCAAGTGCAACTTGGTAACTTTTAATCATTATGTGTCAAAAATTACATGTGTTTGGCTGCATACACTTTATTGGGCAACATCTGGGGTTAAACCCATCATTTATCTAGTATCATTGAGTCTAGTGATTTAATTTCTTAATACCACGTAAGACTTTATGTTCTAACTATAATGCACATCACTATCATATGTCTACATTATCAAATAACTATGTAACATAAAAAGCCATTTGAGGAATAGAAATACTTTATGTAAGCATATTATGTAATACCCTAGAAAATCATGTTAGGGTTGTATATGATTCTTAAGTTAGTGATTAATGTTTCCTAAGTGTTAATGAACTAGTTAGGAACTTAAAATCACATAGAAAATGATCTTGAATGATTGAAATTGAGAATTGTTTCAAAGGAACCATTTTCGGATTCTGCAGAATTCTGCAGAATCCAGTGAGCAGTCAGCGATGTTTGCTGCATAACTCGAGCTACCGATATCGGAATGACTTGATTCTAGATCCATTTGAAAGCTAAGACATAAGGCTTCATGTGGTAAAAATTTCAGAATTTTGGAGCAAGCCAATCAATACCAGTTTCTGTTTGAATCCACGGAAGATTCTGCAGAAAAATGTATTCTGGCAGTCAGTAAACCAGATTGCATAATTTCTTACTCCGATGTCGTATGGACATGAAACCAGTGCCATTTGAAAACTAAGACATGAGGCTTCATGTGGTAAAAATTTCAGAATTTTCCCACATGTAGTTTGTTCCCAGATTTAATTTAAAGTTAGGTCAGAAATGAGTAAAACAGAGAATGCTCTGTTTTGCCTCTCGCAAAATGTTGCATAACTTTGGCTACATTTATCCAAATGAGGCAAGGTTTGTGGAATTGGAAAGATATGAGAAAGATCTAGGTACTCATAAAATTTCAGAGTTTTATCAGTTAAAATGGATTTCCATTACTTTGTTCAAGTTTCATGCATTCATGACATATTACAAGGAACACATTTAATGAACTTGTACGCATTTTTTTCATGTAGATATTCGCTCCAGTCGTGTTTGACGGCCATTGGTGGTGTTATGTGTTGCAGCCGAAATTTAAAAGGTTGTATGTGTTGGATTCAATGGGCAGTCATATTGACACTGAAAAAGCTAAATTTGGACGTTCGACGGTATACACACTCCTCCAATGTCATTGTATTGATAGTGTATTAGTTGGCCGTATGATTTGACTTTGAATTGTACTTTGAATTTGTAGAAGCGCCGGTTTGAAGAATTGTTGCAGATACTTAGTCCAACCTGGACGAATGATAATCATTTAGACCTAGTGGAGGTTGACTTGCCCGACAATGCAACTCGTGAGTACGGTTGCATTTCTCAACAAATATTAATTGTTATGTTGAGGCATATATGTTTAATTTATTCCCTTGTGCTTGTATGTCATTGAAATAGGGATGATTGTGGCATTTACGTTATCAAGTACATGGAGCTGTGGGATGGACACAAGATGTTTGGGGACAAGACTATGCCCGAATGGGAAATGGTGAGCAAATTAATTATTTTGTTTTTTGATTCAACAATTACATTATGTTAGAATTTTTATTTATTCGTACTATACTGGTGTAGGGAGAAGTCACACAAATGTGACGTGACTTATTATGTGGTTGGGTCTTGCATCCAAAGAACGAGTGCAGAGAAGAAGTTTTGAGAGCTGCAAATGCCATGGAGTTGTTGTCTTGATTTGTAAATTTTATTCTACACTATTTAGCTTGGCCCTATGTACAGTTATCCACTGATTTGGAATTGTATCTTATATAAGCCACTTTTTGTATAGATAGCAGTTTTGATGATAATTGGATAGATGCCTTTGAGATTTGTGCTTTGTCCATGGTTTTTTGATAATATACACCCAATGTGTTCAAAACAACATTACAAGTGTAAACTTTTGCTAGTACTTCATTCCTAAATAGTACGCTTTCATTATTGGAACTAATCCAATGATTAACCAGAAACTCGTTCATATTAACCACTTATTCATATTGTATTAACCACTTATTTTTGTAACTCACCAAATACATGAGATTCACCCTTTTTTTCAATGATTTTCTGCAAATCTAACTCCAACATGGCAAAAACAACATTACACTAGTCCACTGCACTAGTGATTCGTGTCTAACCAGTTTCCCACCTTCAGTTGGACATTTGTTCATATTAACCAGATACTTGTTCTTATTAACCACTTATTCATAGTGTATTAACCACTTATTTTTGAACTCACCAAATACATGAGTTTCACCCATTTTTCAATGGTTTTCTGCAGATCTACCTCCAACATGGCAAAAACAACATTACACTAGTCCACTCCACCAGTGATTCGTGTCTAACCAGTTTCCCACCTTCAGTTGGACATTTGTTCATATTAACCAGATACTTGTTCTTATTAACCACTTATTCATAGTGTATTAACCACTTATTTTTGAACTCACCAAATACATGAGTTTCACCCATTTTTCAATGATTTTCTCAGATCTACCTCCAACATGGCAAAAACAACATTACACTAGTCCACTCCACCGGTGATTCGTGTCTAACCGCTTTCCCACCTTGGTTGGAAATTTGTTCATATTAACCACAAACTTGTTCTTATTAACCACTTATTCATAGTGTATTAACCACTTATATTTGAACTCACCAAATACATGAATTTCACCCATTTTTCAATGGTTTTATGCAAATCTACCTCCAACATGGCAAAAACAACATTACACTAGTCCACTCCACCAGTGATTCGTGTCTAACCAGTTTCTCACCTTCGTTAGAAATTTGTTCATATTAACCACAAACTTGTTCTTATTAACCACTTATTCATAGTGTATTAACCACTTATATTTGAACTCACCAAATACATGAATTTCACCCATTTTTCAATGGTTTTTTTCGCAAATCTACCTCCAACATGGCAAAAACAACATTACACTAGTCCACTCCACCAGTGATTCGTGTCTAACCAGTTTCTCACCTTCAGTTGGGAATTTGTTCATATTAACCACAAACTTGTTCTTATTAACCACTTATTCATAGTGTATTAACCACTTATATTTGAACTCACCAAATACATGAATTTCACCCATTTTTCAATGGTTTTCTGCAAATCTACCTCCAACATGGCAAAAACAACATTACACTAGTCCACTCCACCAGTGATTCGTGTCTAACCAGTTTCCCACCTTCAGTTGGAAATTTGTTCATATTAACCACTTATGCGTAGTTTATTAACCACTTATATTTGAACTCGCCAAATACATGAGTTTCACCCATTTTTCCATGGTTTTCTGCAAATCTACCCGCAACATGGTAAAAACAACATTACATATGTCCAAAAATTCCCCCTCACCATTTGGATAATCCAAAAATTCAGTTCCTAATGGTGGGGGTAGATTTTATATTTCTTTTAACTTCAATTATTCTTAAAGTTGCAAGTAAAAATACACAAAAAATACACCTGAATTACAAAAGAGCCATTTAGTACATCACTAATATGGTGGCATTGCAATGATACATTCCTACCATTCACCCTAAGAAAATATATACATCCTTCCCCTCTACGTGTAATTACATGTATTCTATACACATTACATGTGAATCATAAATAACTATAGCACAGAAACAATCCACTTAAAAGAACAAAAAAACTATCTAAGTGGGTTCCGATGATCCACTAAGATCTATTTTCATGATTGCCACAAAAATTACCGTAGGCAAAATCATATATGCATCACAAGTGTGAGCATGAGATTCACCAATTTGCTCCTAGGTATTTGTCAAGACACTTTGACCATGTAAATTATCCTATATACCAAAAAAAGGAAATCAACCTGCAAAATAACATTAGATGAGATTAGTGCTAATTTGAAGCATATGCATGAAGTTACCTGATATAATTTATACAAATCTAGACTTGTACTATGTCACCGATTCCCACTGAGTACCTTCAAATTGGCCTCGCATTACCACTAACAGAAAATTGGTGTATGACATTTGACAATGACAACCCTGGAAAAAAACATATAAAAATGTCAATTTCAATAATTACAATGAACTTGTTCAAGATATGTTGGACATGCTTGTGGCCTTTGACATCGACATCATGATCAATTCCTTCTAATAATGATAAAAAATCAGCCGATAGAGTTGTGTGATAGTTGCGAAACCCAATAGCTACCGTCACACATATGACAATTAAGCAACAATATACCAAACATCCCTTCATTAAAACAGATGACAATTCAAATGTAAGTAGCTTAAAACTTAACAAACATTTCAACAATGATTACACATGACAAATAGTTTTGGTGTATAGACACACCACAGTACAATCATCACGGCATTCTCCACAGTTGTTCACTTCTATAGATGACTCTATGCGCAACTTCTTTCCATCCATCTGACTCGAGCTTCCAACATTGCACTCCTACATGTTCATAATAAAATAACTTAATGCACAAATAAAAGGGACGCTAATCGTCTAAATAAAACATATACACAACCAAAACATCCCATACAATTATAATTAGCAAAATCATATATGCATACATCAATTGTCAAAGTTTGACGACGCTAGTGCTTCCTTTTTCTCAAATTAGAAAATACTCGATCAACTTTCGACATTTTTCTATTGCTTGGTGGTCGTCCTTTACGAGGTACATGTAATGGACTACGAATGCCAGTGTTAGCAGTTTCAATGCCCGATTAACTTCCTTTGACGGTCATCACCATTGCATGTTGTTCTAATAGCTTGCTTAGATGCACCATCAATTGCATCTTGCTTTTATATTCACATAATCCCCGGTGGAGATCTTCTCGTGAGATCCTCAAACTCGCAAAGAACTTCACCACCTCATAGAAATGCTTGCATAATTTATCAAACCTCTGCATTTGTGGCTTCAACAAGGTCACATCGAATAGCGCTCTTTATGTATGCATGTCTCCATCTAATGTTTTTGCTCCATCTACGTAGAATATACTTTGACGACACTTCTTGAACCATCTCATTACCAAGAACACAAAGTGAATGTCTACACATAATTCCCTAAACTCAAACAACAAGCAATTGCAACTAACATCGTGATTGTCACGATAAAATACCACCTCAAAAATAGCATTCTTTGCTATCCCTCCAACTACCATATCCACCCTCACATGGTAAGTACAAACCATTCCCTCCACACACTTAATGAACGCAAAACAGTCCATTCTTCCTCCGAATTCACTTGGACCTCAACGAACTTTGCATGGGTATACTCGAATTGAAAGCGTCTTTCAATAGGTGAGTTTGACCCACATTGAATGGTGGAGTCCATTGACTTGAAATCGCCTCAAATTCCTTTTTCGCCTTGCTTCTTAGAGCATTATCATACTGCTTCACAAATTGTTGGAGGCTTGTTTTGAGTTGATATATCCGTCAAAGAAAGCATGTATGCTCTCACTGCGTTGTGTTGTTGACATCCCTGCCCAAAAATACTTCTTCAAGAAAATTGGCACCCATCTATGCCTCTCCATGTACAAACCACTCAACCAATTGTTATCTTCTAGCTCAAATTCTTTGATGAATGCAGACCATTTTTCTTCAAAATCTTCCACTGTTAGGGTATCGTAAACAGCTACTTTAATTGCATTCTTTATATTGTTATATTCAATGTAACCTTTCAGCTTCTCAGGAATTTTTTTCATTATATGCCATAGACACCACCTATGTCGAGTAGTTGGAAAGACTATCTCAATAGCATTTTGTATGGCCCTGCACTGTCCGTGACAATACCATCAAAGTGCCTTACCTGACATGCAACGAAGCCATGATTTAAATAGCCACACAAATGACTCGTGTCTTGGTTGAAATTAGACCACATCCAAGCAAAACTGATTGGCCGTGATGATTCACACCGACAAAAGCAAAGAAATGGCATATCATATTTATTTGTCAAATATGTTGTGTCAAAAGTCACAACATCTCCAAATGACTCAAAGGTGGCTCTACTTCTAGCATCAGCCCAAAATACATTTTGCACATGAAAATCATCATCAACGTCTATATCGTAGAAAAAATTACTATTCTCCTCTTGCATTCTTGTAAAATAATTCTTCAAAGCCTTCCCATCACCTTCCTTGCCAATTGCACATCTTTCCTTGTTGACATAATTTCTAGCATCTTGCTCATTAAATGATAAGTTCTCGTAACCTCCCACCTCATAAGCAAGAGACCGAACTGTCTTATGTATTCTCACCCCTACATCATCATTCACTTGGATTGTTCTCTTCACGTGCATGCTAAGATTCTTGTTAACTCTCAACATTCTCGCCTTTGTTGGGCTAAGTTCATAAGAGTGTTCAAGTATAAATTTGTCTTGATAAACCATCGTCCATCTCCCATCTTCTTGACTGTAATTTTTGCTTCACAATTTGTCCGTCTAGTTGGAAGTGTCTTCAAAGTATTTGGTATTGTTGACACATGTTTTCCCTGTCTTGAACAAGCTAGCATAATGTAATTTACCTTACCATCATCTCCTTTTTTTGAAGTTCTATTTACAATACCAAACCCCTTTTGGTAAGCATATTTCCTATAAAATTCCTTAACATCATCTTCTGATGCAAACAACATCCTCGTTTTGGTTCATAACTTTCAAACTCGCCATCCAACGTATCACTCATAATGAAGTCACTTTCACATACTTCTTCTACATTATCAACATGATTTCGGCTATATTGAGATTATTTGAACCCTCCATCAACTTCGGTTTTGGGTTGCTACACATTGTAAGTTATCAAGTATCTATGTCATGTTACAAGCATATTTTGTATTTCACCAACATCTAGATTTTATTATGAAAGTTAAGAAATGGCAGTGAAAAGTAAACATACAAATGACAATAGATAATGAGGATAGAGACCCATTCGAATGGGTCTCTTCTATAAAGGCCACACTTAACCTTTTGTGAGATGAAATAAAGCTTAAAAAGATAGCCGAAATCATCTAGTTAATAAAATCGCGTACAATGGTAGTCATGTTAATCTTCTTTCACGTGTGCTCAAATAAGTCTCAAATGGCTAAGTGGCAATTTTAAAGTGTATAAAAACAAAGATTCAAAACATGCCATTACTCTTTCTCTTCTAAAACAGGATATGTTTTACCTCTATAGCAACGCTTAGGTAAGAAATTAAGGATGCTCAATGGACCAACTATTTCGCTATATGAACCAGGTCCATAACCCATCCCAACTCCACTCCACTAGTAGTTCATTTGTAAGTAATTACCCCCATGTTAGAAAGTCATTGTTGGACTCACCGTAAACGTGTGAAGATTAACCACTTATTCTAAACATATTAACCAAGTTAATTTTAGATTCACCACAAACCACAAACCATGTCAATAGACTAACTATTTCGCTATATGAACCTAGCCCATAACCCATCCAACTCCACTCCACTAGTAGTTCATTTGTAAGTAATTACCCCACTATTGGAAAGTCATTGTTGGATTCACCGTAAAGCGTGTGAAGATTAACCACTTATTCCAAACATATTAACCAGTTAATTTTAGATTCACCACAAACCGAAACCATGTCAATGGACCAACTATTTCTCGCTATATGAACCATTTTAAATCCTCCTAACGTAAAACAAAATATACCAAATAAACCAACGAATGAACCAACAAGCATTCTCCTATTTACCTATCTAATCAACACACAGCCAACAAAAATAGATTTCATGGATTTGTACCTAACAAAAAATACAACTCACCAAACAGAGAGAGCATAATACGCAACATTTCACGAAATTGCAAGTGTCCATCTCGAGAAAAGACGAAATATTATGGGGAGAAAAGTAGAGGATACTTACCGAAATTGTAAAAATCCACAAAACTCGAACCCACATATGCGTGTGAAAGTCGAGTGACGGAAGAGAGTGTGATGCCCGAAAATGGGGGAAAGAGAATGAGGACACGAGAACAAGAATTAAAAATATCGTGGGTGGGTCAGTGAGTGAGACAATATCGAGGAGAGGGAGATGTAAAGAGAGATGAAAGAAAGAAAGAAATGAGAAATAGAGGAAAGAAAGGAGGGAAAACAAAATACAGATAAGCAGAAAATGAAAAGAAACAAATATACGTACGGAAGATACGGTGGATAAAAGTTGGATGTATATTTGGTGGACATATAGCGCGACCGTAAAAAAAATGGGTTTCACCTACTTTTTTACTTTTTTAATCAATAATCAGTTTGAAAATTTCGATATCAAATCGAAGTAATAGTTGTAGTACAAATTTAAAATTACAAGGTTTTATAATTTGACAAAGAAATGACCCACCATATATTTATGTTATGGTGGTTCATCGCGATGCATCCATCCATCAGACAATTCTGGAAAGCTGTTCGGTAGCGGACAACTTTCCGGGACATGTCCCTGTCTCTGTCTTCGAATTGCTTTAGGATGGGAGGATCAATTTCTGACATATGGATAGACCTGTATATTGTAAGTCTTTTTCATTTGTTTGCGGTGACCTATTTATCATAAGTGTCACTCCCTTAATTATACTCCTAATTGCCAATTTCTTGGAGTTAGTTCCGCATAGGGCTTATTATATTAGAATTTTCTCATGAACAATTTTTTGTTCTTTTGACTCGATAATGAATGAGGATCACCGCAAAGAAAATAAAAAAGAAACTCTACGTCCTGATTCGTGTGACACATAAAAAAGTATGTCCTCCATGATATAGTATTTGCTGTGTGCAACGTGCAATGTATAAACGACATTATATTATTATATAAAGTAAAGTGCAAGATACATTCAATTTGGGTAAACCGAGAAAAAAGGGAAAAGAGAAATTAAAAAAAATCAATATGTTAACAGTCCAATTATATAATCAAAATCAAGGTGCTTTACAACTCACATCTAAGCACTTATTAGTAAAAAATATAATAATATATTAAAAAAGAGTATGGTTATAACTTGAGACAATCTCACACTATTTTTTATACTATTAATTATATCATTTTTTTATTTTATTTTTTATCACTTAATTATAATTATTAAAAAGTATAATAAAAAGTTATGTAAGATAAAAAATAATACAAGAACATCATTTTTCAACTTGAAATACTATAGTTATATTAATAGCAAACTATTAAATTTGTCTTTTAAAGATTAATCTGTTTTCATATTAGTCTTTTAATTTTTTTTTTATCAAATTATTCTCATAAAAATATAAAATGTCACTAGATTCGTTCTTATGTTGTTCATCAAATAAGTCTCTAGAGAACGAATTTTGTAACGTTTTATATTTTTTAGAGATTAATTTAGTAAAAAAAAATCATTGAAAGACTACGTGTGACACATTAATATTTAGAGGATCAATTTGATATTTTACTCTTATACTTATAACTTAGCTCTATAACCTGGTTCGATTTGAAACTAATTAGACTGGTATAGTTCTGAAAGTTATACTAAGGTGTATTTTTTGAGTAGGATCGACTTGCCTAACCTAATTAATGACACATAATATTTTAAGATTTATATTTAAAAAAATTATAAACTATAAAATTTCTTGACTTAAATTTATATCTTACACATAATATAATAATATCTTTATATTAACATAATACCACTATGACTATGGTAAAAATTCAAAATTTCAATATTTGTTGGACCGTACCAATCCTACACGGACTTGGCCTATCTTAAGTTTGGCCCATCCTAATTGATGGCTAAGGTATAGACTATATCAACCTAACATGAAGCTGACCTATCTCAAGCTTAACCCATTTTAGTTGATGATCAAGTTGGGAACTGTGAACTGTACAGTAAGAGATTTGACCCAACCCTGACAACCTGAGAAAGAATATCCCCACATGATAATTTTGGCCAAATATATTGACCTCCAATCCAACAATAATATGCAACAACCATGTTGAAACATTGGGATTCGGTCATACGCACACAATAAGAAACCTCTCCAGATTCACCCTTGGTAATCCCTTGATTCCCTCAGTGTAATAAAGGCTAAGGTCCACCAAGAGAGGCCTATAAAGATATCATTGGCACCACTAGCAAGTATATTCCACTCTAGCCCTAAACACACAACTCAATTGTCAATTGTTTGACCGTTCCTTGGCCTACCTAGGTTCTAGGAAGTCCTTGCCGTTGCCTCCCTTATTAGTCCTCGGCGAGTCCTCCTTGGTCCTCTCTGGCCTGGGACTAATAACCTTACACGAAACATTTGTATATTTAGTAAAGGCTTTTCAAAAGGGCCACGTGCCTAAATTAATGCATTTTGTATAAATCTGTGTCGGATAAACCAATTCAAATAATGCCATAAAACAATTAAGTTGGGCCAACTACTAGCAAAAAATGGTTGGACCAAAAAAACTATAATTAGAGTTACGTTAAGTGTGCCTAGCTTGGTCCAAATTCGTAGTGACTTGAATACATAAAATTGTTTAGTCTGACCCTCCCCGCCCAAATTGACACCCTCAACTGTATACATGTTAACATGTGTGAGCAATTTTTTTTGGTAAACATAGGGGCAAAATGGCCAAATTAACTTGCAATTATATGAGAAAAAAGAACAGTACTACAATAAGCAAAAACATAAACAAATATAAAAGGACAGCAAACTCTGAAATAGATGATATCCCAAAAAGTATTGTCTGTATTGATGCCTGTCACAACATACCTGGAGGACATCGCAACGAGAGAAAATTAAAATTATTTTAAAAAATTTTATGGAGTTGTCATCAAATTTTATTTAAATCTTTTTTTTGAAAAAACCTATTAATTTTGCAAACTATCTAAAAATGAGAAATCAAGCTTGAGAGTCTAATTATGCACAAAAAATGGTGAAGACTTAATTCATTGCATCCTTGATACATCCGTCCTAAGACGATTATCCTAAAGCTAATTGTGCAAATTAATTAATAACATTATGATAGGTCATTTTACTATCAAATTAAAACTTTTTTTACTAATATTAAAAATTAAATTTTAGTATAGTGACAATAAGGTGTCGTTCCTTAAGGCTATGTTTGGATTGATAGAATTGAGTGGAATGAAGAAGAATGAAATGGAATAGAGATATATTCCATTGTTTGGTTATGTTAAAAAAAAAGATGGAATGAAATGGAAGTGAGTATGATGGATTCTATCCCATCCTACAAAAAATTATTAATTTTCTTCCCCCCTAATTTGGGAGGTATGAGATAGAATCATCTTTTTTATTATTATTATAATTAAGATTTTACTACATTAACATCATATTCTAATACATTGCTGCCTCCTTCATTCGTCTTGCTCTACTATTTCTAGCTTGCTCATCCACTATTTCTGACTTGCTCTTCCACTGCGCCTTTGCTCTGTCCCTGTTACTTTCTCTATTGTCGCACCTTGCTCTGTCTCTATTGCTGTCTCCATTGATGCATCTTACTTTTTTATAGCAAAATTTTCCTTTTTCCTTGGTAAGGTAAGGACAGGGGTTGTTTGGTTTTAAATTCTATTTGTCATTGAGTTTCACCCATTATTGGTTGCTTTGATAGTTTGATGTTGAAGCCTTTACTGTTTCTTTCTTTTAGTTTGATCTAATGTGGATTTAGTTGCATATAAACTGTTTGATAAAATACCAAGCTTGGTATCACAATTTTATTGCTAAAATAATTTATAACTTTGTCGTCTCATTGGTATAGCACCACATAACTACAAACAAAAAAAGTCACTAATCCATGAGCTAGTTTGTCAAATTAATGGAAGAAATCAAGAGATGCTATTTTGAAATGATATTTACTATGTCAGGATCATAAACTAAATAGGTAGTTGTTCACTTTGAAAGATATTCGTATATCGACAAGTCTAAGTCATTTTAGATACAATTTTACAAATATTATTTTTATAATCCTTTCATAAAATTTTCATAAAATGCAACTAGTTGTTTACAAACAATTTTAAATCATTCACCTCAACGATGCATTTCTGAAATTGTTATTTACATAATAAAGAATGAAATAATAAAAAATGAGATTAAGAAATAACAAAAAAATAAAGAAAAAAGTATCTAGTAAATATCATCATTAGGTAATATGTAAAGATAATTAAAGTTTTTTTTGTTAGTTAGAAATAAATAAAATTAGTGTGTTTGCAATAAAGGTAATTTAAGAAAAATAAACTTATAACTTTTACCATTTCATCCACTCCCCAAACAATGGAATGATAACTTTACTCTATTTCATCATAAAATATCCAAACAATAAAATTATACTTTTATCCCATTTCATTCCATCACATCCCATCTCATCATTTCACATTCCATTCCATTCTATCAATTATTAAATATCCAAACATAGCCTACGGAAAAATAATTGATTAAGCTAAATAATTAATATGGATAGAAAAAACACAAAAGAATAATTAAAATTAAAATTAAATAATTAAATTAATCAAAAAAATATGAAAAGAATGAGTTTAACATTAATTGATTGATTTGGTCTAAGGATCAGTTTCCACCACTAAGATTATTATTTTCCTAATTCAATTTTAGTTAATTCTTTTATTCACTTGAGTTAATAACTGTCAGTAATTAAATGTAAATTACCCATCCCTCCAAAATAGTTAGGACGAAAGCGTTCCCTCCTAACTCTAGCCAATAATTAATTTTAAAATGTATATAATCAATTTATCAATTAAAATAGAATGTAAGTTTTTCTAAGCAAGACAACCTCACGTAGACTTCATAAACTTATGTTGAGTTCTCCCTTGAAAATTAACCATTACTTAACCATAACAATTCATCACAAGTGCTACAAATAATTAGAATTCTATGGAAACACAAAATTCTAATATAATAATAGATAATTTCAAAACAAATTTAGATGATCAGGCTAAGAGAATTCTAAATATATCATAAACATTAAAATGTTGAAGAATTGCAAATAACTCAAGTATATGAATAGAGAAATTAATGCTAAATCAAATTAGAGAACATGTTATCTTACGGATTTAACATCACCCTTAACCAAAAAGAAAATTTTAAAAATTAGAACAATGATTTTTTTTTATTTTGTCATTTTTTATGTTTTTTTGGAATTGGGTTAAGGTATGCAAGCTAGAAAATTAAACAAAAAATGATTTAGAACTTAGCTTTTAATCTGGGATAATTTTTTTGAATTTTTCAATTAAATAAATTTTATCAATTTTTAAAATTTTATATTAGCCAGACAAAATATGCACACATATTAACTTCTCTGAAGACATGTTGAAATGTGACAATCCAGTCTTTCTTTAGCAACTTCGTTAAAGCAAAAAATAAGGAATAACAAGGATGCCATGGCTCCATGTGAGAATGAATCATATGAAGAACCACATTAGAATCACACCTTTCTAACCCTCATATTATAAGTTGTCCTTAAACCCATAAGGACCCCCCACATCTTAGCCAAAGTTATGGAACAAAAGCCAACATTAGTAATGAGAGTAGCCACGAAACCACCATCTACATTACGAATTAAGCCACCACATGCAGCTTTAGAAGCATGAGGAAAAATAGAGCCATCAATATTTATTTTGATCCAACCATAGGGAGGGGCGATCAAGAAATGTTGATGACTTGACAATGAGCAATCACATTTCGGGCATAACTCAAGGCAGCAAGAGCATGGTGATAATCAAAAGCTAAAAAGGAAATCTTAAAAAGCAAGGATTGGACTTCTTGTCCAGCACCTTGAAATATCATCAAATTCTTTTGGTGCCAAAAAATAGAGCAAGCAATTACAAAATTTAATGGCTAATACCCATTACCTCTATTTATCTAAGCCAAAGACAAATTCAACTTTACCGACTCATAGAACTCAACTTGAATTGAGGGTGAATATTTGTAACACCATGCAACATCTAAGATTGCATCTCGCTGCTGGACAATCCCGAAAGGTGTGTAAAGTCGTCTTAGAGGCATTTTCACAAATACTATTATGATTGGTAGAAAAGGAAAAGTCATTTTATTCATACTTGAAATATATAATATATATATATATATATATATATATATATATATATATATATATATATAGAAGAGGAAAAATAAAACGAAGAGGAAAATAACAAAAAATTACAAAAAAATTATATTAACTAACTAACTAATTGAAACTAACAAACTCTAACTGCTCTCATTAATTGGAAGCCACGGTGTCAGCTAACAGTCCCCCGCAAGCTGGAGCAAGGATATCCAACGTGCTCAGCTTGGACACCAATGTATGAAACAAATGAGAAGGTAGAGCTTTAGTATGAAGATCAGCTAGTTGAGCTGAAGAGGGAACCGACAGAAGATGAATAACCCCAGCTTGTAGTTTTTCTCGAACGAGGTGGCAATCAAGCTCAATATGCTTGGTGCGCTTATGAAAGGTAGGTTCTAAGCAATTTGTATCACTGACTTGTTATCACAGTAAATGGAAATCGGTTGAGGATGATGAAGAGTGAGATATTGTAGTAGATACAATAACCACTGTACTTCGCATGTAGTAGCTGCTAAAGCTCTGTATTCCGCTTCAGAGGAGGCACGGGAGACTGTGTGCTGTTTCTTAGACTTCCATGTAATGAGGGAAGGTCCAAGAAAAATGGTAAAGCCTCTGGTAGAACGTTTGGAATCAGGGAATACAACCCAATCTAAATCGCTGAAAGCAGTAAGTCGAAGATTAGAATTGGCTGAGAAAAATAAACTCTTTCCTGGAGAGCTTTTAATATAATGCAGAACCCTAAGAGCAGCCTCATGATGTGCCTCTATAGGATTACTTACAAACTGACTTAACCTATTTACAGCAAAACTTAGGTCTGGTCTAGTATTAGTGAGATATAATAAGCACCTGATGAGCCTTTTATAGGCTTTAGGATCTGAATGAGGTTTGTCATCACCCTTGAGTAGCTTTAAATTTGGAAGCATGGGTGTGGAGGCAGGTTTACAGCCAAGTAGCCCTGCATCCTCTAATAATTTGAGAGCATACTTTCTTTGATTAAGGGTGATTCCTGCCTTGGATCGGGCCACTTTAAGGCCAATGAAGAATTTTAGTGAGCCAACGTCTTTAATTTTGAATTTAGCATCCAAATAAGATTTGACCGAATTGATTTCAGTAATGTCATCCCCTGTAAGAACCACATCATACACATAAATAAGCACAATTGTTAGATGCCCTTAGACAAATTTCACAAACAGTGAATAATCTGATTTTGATTGCTTGTAGCCCAATGAAATGAGAGTTGAAGTCAGCTTTTAGTTCCATTGGCAGCTAGCTTGCTTAAGCCCATATAGGGACTTCAAAAGTTTACAAACTTGATTAGGTTTTGATGGTTGAAATCTTAGTTGTACAACCATATATACTTCTTCATGTAATTCTTCATGTAAAAAAGCATTATTTATATCCAATTGATGTAAATACCAAGATTTGGCTGCTGCAATTGCTAAGACCATTTTGACAATACTTATTTTAACTACTGGAGAAAATGTCGTAAAGTAGTCCACCCCTTCATGTTGTGTATAACCCTTGGCAACTAGGCGTGCCTTATACCTTTCTATGCTTCCATCAGCCTTATGTTTAACTTTGAAAACCCATTTGCAGCCAATAGGTTGCTTGCAATGTGGTAAGTCAGTCAGAACCCATGTATTGTTCAACTCTAAAGCAGTAATTTCTTGGTCCATGGCTAACCTCCAACAGTCAGTATACTGCTTGTCTATAGCTTTTTGGTTCAGCATTAGTGGACAAAGAACAAATAAATGTTTTGTGTGCAGTGGACAAATTATGATAAGAAAGAAAATTGGAAAGGGGATGAAAAATACATGAGGATAGATTGGCAGCAATGTCATTGGACTGAAGCAAATTGCAATGGTAATCCCTCAAATATGTAGGTGGATGCTTGTTTCGGGTTGAGGTTCTGATTGGAGTTGGAAGATAAGATGTATGTGTAGATTGTTGTGATTCACTTGTAGAGTTGGGAATTAACTCATTTGTTGGATTGATAATTAGTTCAGGTGTAAGGTTTGGGGTGCTGTTTAATGATGGAAAAGAAGGAATAGGAAAGGCATCATATGGGGAAGGTTGTGATTGATTGCAAAAAGGAAAATTTTTTCATAGAAAGTGACATTTTGAGAGAGAAATATTTCTCTATTATGTAAGTCAAAAAGCAAATGACCTTTAATACTTTCTTTATGACCAAGGTATATGCAGTTTCGGGCTCTAAGATGGAATTTGCTTCTATTGGCAACAAGTGTTGAGGCATAACATAGAGACCCGAAAACTCTAAGGTGGGATAGGTCAGGGGATTTTTCAAACAAAATTGAATATGGTGTATTATTTTGCAAAACTGTTGAAGGTAACATGTTTAGAATATGGACAACATGTGAAACAGAAAAAGACCAAAATGACAGAGGCAAATTTGATTGAAACATGAGGGATCTTGTAATGTTTAGAATGTGTTGATGTTTTTTTCAACCACCCCATTTTGTTGGGGAGTCTCAACACATGAGAGTTGATGAATGATGCATTTGGATTGATAGAAGGAAATGATGAGTGTAAAATACAATCTTTTGAGTTTATTTATTAGGATTTTTTAATTTATATTTATTTAGTTTTTTGTTTTTTTTATTTTTAATTTTTAAATAATTATCTCTTCACCTAGGATTATTTGAATTTTTATGATAAATCCTCAGATTTTGTGCAAAAATAAGAAATTCTTAAATATAAATATTTGAGGATTTGAATATTTTGAGAGTAGAATTATACTATTTATTTATGATATTGAGTGAATTCTGTGCCCACTGAATTAAATGTATTTTTATTGTGTTTTGTAGGAATTTAAGAAAGGATCAAGTTAGACTCTTAATTGGAGCGCAAACAATCTCTACTTGATGAACAAGTATCTCTGCGTTTAATGCAAGGATCTTAAGGAGTTTCTTAATTTAAGTGAAATATTTGTTTCCTAATTTATATGGATTCAAAAAAATGGAATAAGAAACAAGAGATTTAATCAAAGATTAATTAAGATATCAGATTGACGTGCTGTTTGTGGCCTTGAAAAGTTAACAAAAAATCCTACAAATTATCTGTTGAGATCGAGGGTAGATTCTACTATCCGGTGGATGAGAAAAATCGTGTAAAAAAGGATACGAAAAGCTGTCAATTTTTCTATAAAAAGGGAAAAATAAGTTTAGCAATGTAGCTCTCTTTTGGTTAAGAAAATACATAAAAAAATTATATAGAGTTTTGAGAGTCTCAAGGGGAATGAGGGGAGGAGTCCTAGGAGAGGAGGAGGAGCCGTCATGGAGCTCTCATGGAGTTGGAGATCGAATCATCATTGAAGACTCTTTAGTTTCTTCTCTATAGTTCTATCATGATGAATTTTCTTTCCTCTTCTTCTCTTTTGTCACGTGTAGCTAAATTCATGTGTTGTTAGGGTGAAGATGTAACTTGATTCAATCGACATGTATTAAGATTGAATTCTTAATTAATTTCTTTTCTATTCAATTTGAGTGCTTATTATGATTCTTAATGTTTTTATGAATTGACCACTCATAAATTGATCTAGTGAGATGTGTGTAGAATTAGAAGGTTTGCATATAACTTAGATTATAAATAATAAGTGCCATGATTTATAATCATCTAGAAATAGAGGTTATAGGTTGTGTGAGAGAATTGTAGTATTTTTCATGAGAATTCATAGAGTGAATGTCATGTCTTTAAGAGTTGGAGTTTAGATCAATGAATTGACTAGACTTTGATAATTAAAGAGAATTAACTCGCCAATGAATTAGATTTTAATTAATTAAGGGATTCTTCCTGTCAATTGAATGACTAAAAATTAATTAGAATGAAGATCCTAAAGCTACTCTATTGTCTATGATAGATTGTTGAATTAAGTGAAGTCAGATCCCTAATGTTTTAATTTTATGTGTTCTTATGTGTTTTTTTTTCTTTTATAATTTTGTGTCTTTAATTGTTTTGAATCGCTCTTAATTACTAGTTGCCTAGATAGTATTAATATTAGAGAAGTGGTACTTGGTAAACTAATTCCTCGTGGGAATGATATCTTACTCATCATTTATTACTTTTGCGATTTGGTGCACTTGCCAATAATCACAACAAGAAATCATGTTGAATTCTTGGCCATTATTGATCTTATCACTTTAACCTTTTTGTGAAATTGAGTTTCTATAAGATTGAGGAAACTAATGAGATGCTATCTGGTTTCATGCTTGGATTTCATGAATCTAATCCATGTGAACCTTGATTTATCTTTTACCATGGTTAGAAAATATTTGAAACCTTGTAATGAAGGAATGGCATATGGACCCCAAATATCAAGATGTATAATATCAAAAATACAATTTGAAACAGAATTGCTATTAGAAAAAGGCAAATGTTTTTGCTTTGACAAGTGACATATATAACAGTTTGGTGAGGGAGTGGGGGATACAACGGGTTGCTATTTTTGTACATTGTGATAACATTGGGAAGAGGGGTGTCCAAGGCGATAATGCCATATATCTGAAATAGTAAAAGAACTTGATGGAGGTGGGATGGTGTTGACAGCATTGATGGTGACAAGTAATTGAGGTCGAGGATATTGAGGGAGTACCATCACATAAAGTCCTCCATTTGCCTTACCAATGCCAATCTTCCTCGAAGCATGCTGGTCCTGGATTATGCAATGGTCATGAAAGAAAACCAATTGACAAGAAAGTGATTCAGTTAGTTTTGTAACAGAAATGAAGTTAAAAGAAAAATGAGGAATGTAAAGAACATCATATAGAAATAAAGTTTCACTGAGATAGATGGTACCATAGTGAGTTGCTGAAGTGTGTTGTCTATTTGGTAAACAAATATGAATAGGAGGAATTGATTTTTAAGTGGTAAAAGAATTTAAAGAACAAGTGATATGATCTGTAGTCCCTGAATCTAATATCCAAGGGGTGTGATCTTTACCTGAAGGGGGTTTGAGGTTGTGATGTTGTGAGTGCTGACCAAGTTAGAAGCATGAGATGTTGTAGTAAGAGTGGATTGAGGTAGTAAAGCCAATAGACATTGAATTTGCTCCTTTGTGAGTCCACGTAGAGGTGAATCAGTGACAGATTCTTCAGGATTTACAGCTGTTGTAACATGATTTGTTAACTTTTTGGACTTATAACCAGAGGGATATCCATGTTTCAGAAAACATGTATTTATTGTATGATTTGTGCGCCCACAATGTGTACATTACTTTTGTGAGGCACTCTTAGAATTGTAACTTTTCTGACCTCTGCCATATGAATTGTGAGTAGGTGCAGACTTGGACTGAATGGCTAATGCAGTGGGATCGAGCAATGGCAAGATTCCAGTTTGCAACTGCCTTTCTTGTTGAGTAATCATAGAAAAAACTTTATTAATAGAGGGCAATGGCTCCATGAGTAAAATTTGAGATCTAACCGAAGCAAAATTGTCATTTAATCCTTGCAAGAAGCAAAGAACACTGTCATTGTCCCTATATTATTAAATGGTTTTTGAAATATTACAGTAACTGGTTTGTGGAAGGCGGTGAAAATTGCAAAGCTCATCCTATAAAATCTTCATTTTTGTGTAATAAAATGTGATTGAAAGATCACCTTGTTTGAGAGAATAGAGATCCGAATGAATCTGAGAAATTCTGACATATAGTCACCTTGGAAAAATTGGTCTTTAAGTTCTTTCCAAACATCTGAAGTGATGTCAATTCAGAGAATACTTGTAGCTATCTCATGTGTCATGGAATGATTCAGCCAAGACAGAACCAATGTGTTGCAGCACTTCCATACAGCATATAGAGGATCATCAGTGGAAGAAGGCTTCTTGATGGTGCCATCCACGAATTCGTATTTCTTCTTCATTTCTAAAGCCATTGACATGGCCCTTGACCAGCTGTGATTATTGGATCCTTCGAGTGGTGGAGAAACCAAGACAAGTGAAGGATTTTCATTGGGATGAATGTAGTATGGATTGGAAGAATCTTGAGAGGAGATGGCAAGTGCTGCCACTGAAGAATTGGCAGAAGTTGCCATAGAGAGAGAGATCAGAGGTGCAGAAGAAAATGAGAGTTTTGGGTTATGTCTACTGATACCATATTATGATTGGTAGAAAAGGAAAAGTTATTTTATTCATACTTGAAAAATGTATATATATAGAAGGAAAAGAAGTAAAAGGCTGAAGAGGAAAAACAACAAAAAATAACAAAAAATCTGTATTAACTAATTAACTAACTGAAACTAACAAACTCTAACTGTTCTCATTAATTGAAAGCCACGGTGTCAGCTAACAAATACTACAAGTATAATCATCAGTTAAGTGCCTTCTCACACGTTCATAGTTTGTTAAGCAAGGCTTCCTTGGCTAAGAGCCACATGAAAGCTCTCAGTCTTTGTAAACTAGATTGAACAAGTCCTCGCCAGAATTATGCATCTCTCCAGCATGTATACCATAAGTAGACTTCACAGAAAAATCCCCCTTTGTTGAATGGAACCACGCCACTGAATTGGCTGGTCCGTTAGGGGAAATGGGGTTAATAGCAGCAATAACCTCCATAAAATCCAGAGGAAGATACTGACAAATTCTATCCCAGTTCTAATCTCCTCCTTCTGTACAAAACTCAAAACACTTCAGCTTGAAGCAGCTCATCATTCAGCTGAATAGTAGTGAAGTCACAAAGAGCATGAATTCCAGCCACCCAATGATCACACCAAAAACTAACTGCGCGTCCATCACCAAGACGCCAAATTAAGTTCTTGCTAAAAACAATCCAAACTCAGCGATATTCCATGCCAGCCATTGGACGCACACTGCTTCTTCTCCACAGTAGGCAAATAACCAACACTACACCCGTACTTATGTCGCATGCATGACTTGTACTCATAAATTTGTGTTTGGAATAAATAAAAATGAAAAATGATTTGATTTGATTTGATTTGAATTGATTTAGAAATCAAATTTTATGTTCGAAACTTTAAAATAAAAATAAATTGAATTGATTTAAAAATCAAATTTTGTATTTGAAATTTAATAAAATAAAAATTGATTTGATTTAATTTTATTATTTTATATTTTAACCCTTATTAGATGTGGTTAGAGGTAGTTACAAAGGGTAAAATAATCTATTCGTTTTCAAATCAAATCAAATCCTACCAAATTCTATCAAATTTGATAGAATTTTTAAAATAAAAAGAGTGAAATTCATAGGATTTTAGAAATCAAATTATTTCTTATTTTTTAACATTCTAAACATAAGATTTAATTAAATTTAATTTACAAATCAAATCATTTCTTATTTTTTTATATTCCAAACACATTCATAAAGAATCATACCGGTGGATAAGCCCCGAAGCTAATTTCATAACCCAAAAGTAAACTCGGGCTTGCAAACTTCCTGCCAATTCATGAGGTGAATTTTCCTGTCACTCTTAGAGGACCCCCGAATAAAGTTCCAGCAAGATTCGGAGGTGTAATATGCTACTGAAATGTTTATGTTCCGGAGCACAAATGTTTTATGGGTTTTTATTCATTATAATTAGTTAAAATTTATAATTTTTTTTATATACAATTATCCATAATAAAAAGATAGATTTAGAAGATAGATTTAGAAGACGGAATTGGTCTAAATTATTTGTGTATGAATATGTTTGTACATAAATATTAATAAATGAAATTTATAAAAAAAATATATAAAATAGAAATTATATTTATTATTTGTTAATTAGATAATAAGTAATTAATCTCATCTTTTTATTTATTTTAATATTATATCTATAATTGCATATCATGAAAAACTAGTATTTCATAAATTTTTAACATTTAAAACATTTTTGCAAGATTTATCTACTTTTTCAATACACTGATAGGAAGTATAGTGGTTTGCATAACATAACTTGGAATTGTAATTAAAGCAGATTGAGCAAGAGAGTAACTCTTAGAGAGAAGTGGCCTTTCAACCATTTAGCCTACCAGAGACGCTATCAATAATGTATTGACATGTATTTTTAAAACATCTTCATTGAAAGAAAGGAACACCAAGGTATTTTCTTAAATTCGCAATTAATCTGAACTCAAAAGCGAGAGCTCATGCCTTCTAGCGTCATGCACATTTTTGGAGAAAAAAAAACAAACAAACCAATTTCCCCAAAATAAAATTAGGCAATTACTCAATTAGCGTTATGTTATGTGTGCATTTCAATTTGATACGAGCCACAAGCAAAGAGCTCCTCCGTGGCCACCTCATGTTCTCGTAAACAGTAACAATTCATGGCTTATGTTGTTACGGCACTGCCACTCAACTCCCTAACAAAACATAAGAACGAACACATAACCAAATATTTCTTCTTTGCTGCTTTTCCTTTGCTCTCTGCTGCAACTTCAATATTTTGCTCAAAATGCCCAAATTCACGCTCAGAGCAGATAACTCATGCTTCCTTCCCAACAGAACAAACTCACACACGCACTCCCCTTTTATCAAAACCTCTCATCAACGCTTCCACTTCCACCTCTCACCTTCAAACCTGACCCTCAGACTCAGAATTGTATCTGTCAAAGAAAGCCAGACAAGAGTATCCAAGGCCAAGCTTCTCACCGGACTTGGAGTCGACAAACCCGATAACTTGCCCGAAACCGAAACTGATGGGAATTGGCCACCTTGGAAGAATCTCCCCCAAAGATACAAGCTCATGGCCACCACATCGCTCGCCTTCGTTATCTGTAACATGGACAAGGTTGTTACTTGCTTCTTCTGTCTCTATTCTACAACCCCAGAAGCAAATATTGAAACTTGATCGCAATTAGAAGCAAACCAGAAAAAAACTTCCATTGAATAGAAGCCATTATTTTGCTTTTCTTTTCTTTTTTTTTCTAAAATTCAAAGTTCTGAATTGTTGATGGTGGCGCCTCCCATGATAACGGTTTTAATCAAAAGAAAGCATTTTTAAAGTATATTAATGAGTTGCATCCATAAGAAGCATTTATTTTGTACGGGATTTGATTTTATTTAATTGGGCAGGTGAACTTGAGTGTTGCCATAATTCCAATGTCGCATCAATTTGGGTGGAACTCGTCAACGGCAGGATTGGTTCAGTCTTCGTTCTTCTGGGGTTATGCATTGAGTCAATTGCCTGGGGGTTGGCTAGCCAAGATATTTGGTGGCAGGTTAGTTACCATAGGCAACACAAGTTTGAAGTTTCTTCTATGTTTGAACTAGGTTGCTACTTGCTACCCAATGATTTCTCTCTTGTTTATGTCTAGGGTTTTAAGGAGGGACAGGGCTCATTTACAAACATTACCTAATGTAGTTATATAAAATATAAATGCATGGGCTGATGCTTGATGGTGAGTGGACTTGAGGGCTTTAAATGGCTTATTGAAGTATTGTTTGGTTTTCTTTGCCAAAAGAAAAATGAAAACTATTTGGAAAATTAGTGTGGAATTTAAGAGAACAAAGCATAAATCAAGCTGGCTGCTTTAATTTGATCAATATAACGCATTTTTTTTTTCTGGTTTACGTCTAATTTTCATTTCTTTGTTTCTTTATTTAATTTATTATTTTCTACTTAGACAATTGTATCCTATCAGCTTTTCTATTCTTGAAGGATCAGAGTAGTTGAAATGCCAAATTTTGGCATATATCCACTGTGTAAAATAAATTTTTTTCCACATTGATGTACCTCTTTGACAATTACGTATTTCATACTCGTTTCCTACTCATTATGAATAGGATGCATACATGTTACGTTTAAAAGTTAGGAAGCTTATTGAATTTTGTTTCTGAATGAAATTAGGGTGTCTGGGAGAAAAAGGTTCACGATTTATGGATCAAGGATACTGATAAATTCTGATGATAGATTATTTTTGAGAGGAGAAGTATAACAACCATGTTAGGATTGAGGAGGATGTCATTTAGTAGGATAACTTGTTACAAAATTTCTGCTCGGGAATGTAGTGAAAGTGAAGTTCCATATTTGCTCCTATAAAATTTCCAAGATTGAATGCCTTTCAGAACACTAACTATAAACTCTTTTCCATCCTGCACCGAGGTTTTAGAAAATTTGATCTCAAGTTTTGATGACTAGGAGTATGAAAATTTTGAAATTAGGACGAGCATCAATTTCTGTTTATTCTTTGAGGATGAAACGCTGGAAAATGATTTGAGTATTCTCCTTTATAACTTTGAGTTGATATGAAATGATGAATCAATGGCGGACCAACTTTGAAAAGAACCAAATCTTTGATTCTTAGCAACAGATATTTCACCATGCAATCTCTATGAAATCAAGGCTCAGAATGGATATGTCTCTTTCTGTACCAAATATAGGAATCCTCATTCCCATGAAATGGAGGAAGAACAAAACAGAACTCTAATTGTCATTCCTGCATACCAAGCATTCTCTTAATGATATGTTTCCTAATAACTTAAAGCTTTTATAGTTGAATACCTTCTCTTTTTCAAAATTTGTCTTCTTTGTCCTTTAAGCATCTCAAACAATACTTTTGTTTAATGCAATTTTCCTCATATTTAGCAACCTGATGAAATTATAATTATATTCCAAGGAGAGATGCAAGATTAAAATGAGGTATCTAAAAGATGGTGTGTATCCTTCTATATTCTTAATCAAATCTTTGTCTAAACATTCTTTAATCTATTGTTTACAAATATATCCATCTATAACTTCCTTTTATAAAATGAGAGTTATTTGAGTAAATCACATGTTGAAGTCTAAAAGAAAGGAATAGAAATTAAAAAATTACCTCATTCAGAGTTGGCACTTGGCACTAAATATATCAGTTTGATTTTTGGGCTTATGATGTTACACTGTTGTATTTCTGTTTCAGAAAAGTTCTAGAGGTTGGAGTATTGATATGGTCAATGGCTACAGCTCTTGTTCCTTCGCTTGCTGGATATATGCCTGGCTTACTATTGTCAAGGATTTTGGTCAGTAGTTTCCTTTTAACTTCCCCTCCCCCCCTCCCATGGAATGCATGCTTTTTCTTACTTTGCAGATTTAATGTCTATTTATGTGAATGAATCCTTGATTGGTAAAAGAGAATGTCATGGTTTTGTTGTATTTATCTTTCCGCCGGATTTTCTATCTGCTACAGCTTGTGTCTATTTAGTGTTTCTTTATGCGTGCTAATTGCTATTTAACATACACCCTGGTTTGCATTCATTATTCTTTTCAACACTATTAAGCGCTTCCCTTCCCTTGCTTATCTAGGTTGGGATTGGCGAAGGTGTTTCACCATCTGCTGCTACTGATCTTATTGCCAGGCATGTAAACATCCAAATATGTATTTGGTTCAAATTGATGATTTCTGTTTATTTGTATTTTTTTTGTAATTTGTTTTTTTATTCATCTTGTGCTTACTTTTCAAGTCAGCATGTTGATTTTTAGATTATTTTCCTTTTCACTATAATTATTTGATGTCTTTAGTTTCACACCTTAGAGAAATTTTAATGGAAACTCTGAATTTTTTGTTGAAGATATTAATCTAAAGCAAAATAAAGATGCACTAAGAAGAACCGTTTGGAGCTGGACAAAAATGTTTTAACCATTCTACTCCCCTATCCACCCAACTCTCTCCCAAAATTGATAAGAACATCTTGCTTTAGCGTTAGTTCCTAGGTGAGCATTCTGTTTCCTCCTTAGTAAGGCTATTCTTTATAAAAAATAAGTCCTTATGCTAACTGTGAGTGGAGGAAATTCATATTTTGGTAAAATCCAACTTCTGAGGGAAATAGTTGGTTGCTGCCTCAGCCAACTATTTATTGAATTGAACTTCAGTTTGTGTGTGTGTATAGATCTTGGTCTTTTAAGTTGTAAGCCAAGGGAGAGGTTTTGACAAATACTATACAATTGTTCTGCCAATTATAATATTTTTCAGCCTTTTGATTGGTAAGGTTCATCTCTATGCGCAGGTCAATACCATTGGAAGAACGCTCACGGGCAGTAGCATTTGTGTTTGGTGGCTTGAGTGTCGGAAGTGTTATGGGGTATGCATTTTCTAGCATGTAGTCAGATATAAATAGGAACAAGAATCACACAGGATCGTAGTGCTTTTTGTTTTATTTTATTGTCTACCCTCAATTTTAACACTGTAATATCTGTCAGGCTTCTTTTGGCTCCACCCCTTATACAAAATCTTGGCTGGGACTCAGTGTTCTATATATTCGGTCTTTTGGGGATTGCTTGGTAGGTAGAAATGACTAATCTCTTATGGTTTTCCACATGTCTATTAATTCAAAGTAGTGAAGTTCCTCCAGCTGGCCTCTAGAGCTGCAAATGTGGTAATTTGATTAAAATTATGACGTGTAATTGCCATGAATTTTGAAGGTTTTTGGGGTTTCAAGTTCTTGAAGGAGGTGAAACACAGTTAACTGCTGAATCTCTTTCATGTGAGCACTTAATCTGTTTTATTTTTTATACTTTCTTAATTTAAGCTAAAAAACTGATTGTCATTGAATGAATGATGATAAATGATGCCTTTCTAGTTGGAGAAGTATTAGCATCTTTTATGCTTGCTGGAGTTGAAATTTATAAGTTGATGTCTAGTTTATCATCCAATCGTTGCAAACATTATTTTCTCTTTTTGTTAGAGAATATGTATTAATAGTCTGTTATGTGTTACTGGACTGGACTTATGATAGGACCCCTAAATTAAATAAAGTGTATGTGAGGAGAAAGAAGGGTTGCAATGGGAGGTTACCCACTATGTAACTGACAGTTAAATTAACGGGGGGAGGGTAGTGGGAGAGTGAACATAACTGTTGAGATTATATATCCCTATAAATCAGGAATTGTATATAATTAGAGATTATATATAATTAGAGATTGTAATTAGGAGCTGTTGGAAACTGTATATAAATATAATTAGGTGTAATTAGTTAATCCCACATCATGTAAATTGTGTAATTATTTATTACTTATTGACTATATATTCAGCCTCCGTTGTGTAGTTGAAACACACGGTTTTCTCATATGTCTCTCACTTTCTCTCTCTCTCTCAACATGGTATCAAGAGCCTAAAGAGAGGCAATCCTAGAACCGTGCATGTCCGGTGAGTCCACTGCTCTCCGGTGAAATTTTTTTTTTTCTGGCCATCCGTGTTTCCATCTCCCTTCCCCGCTGCTGTCTCGCCTCCTTTCCGGCCGGCGACCGCACCACCGGGATCGTCTCTCGCCGATCGGCCAGCCCCCAGAAGCCCAGCCCCAGCGCCGTCGGCACGCGCCCCCACTCGTCGCCCAAAGCCGCTGCCAAACAGCCACCGCGCGGCCCCATTTTCTGGCGCGTGACGGCGCGTCCGGCCACCTCTCCGGCCGCCGCTCCTCTCGTCTGACTCGTCTCTGTCTCCTCTACGCCGATCTGCGCTCGGATCCTCCATCGGACATCTCTATCCCCTTGTTCCCTTGCGTTTGGACTCTCAGGTACGTTGTGGTTTCACTTTTTAACACTTTGTAGTCTGACCCATGGCTAGTTCTCCCTCCCCAGATGGTTCTAAAGACACCCCAAAGGCTGAGCCTCCTGTGTTCATGAGTTACCTAAATGCTCCTCTCTCCGCTGATAAATTAGATGGCAACAACCATGATACTTGGGCCTCAGATGTCAAGTTGTGGCTTGAGGGTCAAGGATATGAAGACCACTTCACCACCGACCTTGCCTCTGTGCCTACGGAAGAACAACCCAGGTGGAAGAAGATTGATAAACAGTTGTGCGTTATCATCAAGTCCACCATTCACTCGTCCCTTAAGCAGATCTTCCGTGCTTAGACCACTTGTGCTTCTGTTTGGGAGCAGGCCAAAGTTCTTTACACTAATGACACTCAGCGGCTATATGGGGTTTGTCACAATCTCATGAGTGTTATTGCTTCTCGATAGTTTGATGGCCCTATGTCTGCTTACTTGGGGAAGGTTCATGCTGCTCTCCATGATTTCAATGAGTTGCTACCTCCTGCTGCTACCCCAGCCAAAGAACTCGAGCAACGCAGCACCTTGTTCATGCTCATGGCCTTGTATGGTTTGCCTCCGGAATATGCTGCCAACCGTGATCAGATTTTGGGTTCGCCTACTATTCTTACTCTGTCCTCTGTTTGGTCTACTTTGCTCCGAGTCCCGGCTAAGCACCCCTCTGATTCTGTCCTAGCCTCGGCTCCGGTTGATACTTCGGCCCTCGTCTCCCACGGGGCCAATCGTGGTCGGTCTCGCCCTGGCACCTCAAGTAGGCCTCGTCCGAAGTGTACTTTTTGTAACAGGTTGGGTCATACAGAGGATAGATGTTGGACTAAACATGGCCGTCCTCCACGGGCTGCCAATGTTGCCCAGTTGCTGTATCGATTCACCTGAGCCTTCGCATCATCAACTCCATCTCCGGCTGCCTATGCAGATTTTCTGAAATGGTTTGAGTAACAGCAGGCTTCTAACTCTACTGCATCTGTTGAGCACACTGGTAATGCATTTGCTTGTCTCTCTCAATCACCTTCCTTAGGTCTTTGGGTCCTTGACTTTGGTGCATCTGACCATATATCTGGTAATAAGCGTCTTTTCTCCAAACTTTCTAACTCTGACTATTTACCTATGATTACTTTAGCAAATAGTTCTCAAACACGGCCCCAAGGATTGGCACTGTCCATCCCTCCCTTCTCTGTCTATTGATTCTGTTCTTTATGTCCCTGGATGTCCTTTTAATTTACTGTCAATTAGTCGTTTGACCCTTCTTTTGATTTTCCCATTTGTTTCACCTAAGAATTTTGTATTTTGCAGGACCGGAGTTCGGGACGGATGATTGGCGTCGGATGTGAGTCTAATGGCCTTTACCAACTTTTTGCCATCTCTCGTGTATGCTCTACTGCAGATTCCCCTCTCACCATCCATGCTAAGTTAGGTCATCCTAGCCTTGCCAAATTACAGCAAATGGTGCCACACTTTTCTAAGTTATCTAGTTTACCTTGTGAGTCGTGTCAACTTGGGAAACACACCCGTAGTCCGTTTCCTGATAGGATGTGTCGTCGAGCTGCGTCACCTTTTGCTTTAGTACATTCTGATATTTGGGGTCCTAGTCGTGTTGAGTCTACTTTTGAGTCTAAATACTTTGTTACTTTTATTGATGACTATTCTCGATGTACTTGGTTATTTTTAATGAAAAACAGATCCGAGTTGTTTTCAATTTTTTCAGACTTTTTATCATGAAATAAAAACTCAGTTTGGTGTTCCAATTCATATTTTGCGTAGTGACAATGCCCGTGATTTTTTATCTCACAATTTTAAAACTTTTATGGCATCTAACGGAATTCTTCACTAAACATCTTGTGTCTATACCCCACAACAAAATGGGGTTGCTGAGCGCAAAAATAGACATCTTATTGAAACCACCCGGACCCTTTTGCATCATGGTCGTGTTCCTTTCCGTTTTTGGGGCGATGCGGTTTTCATTGCCTGCTATTTGATTAACCGTATGCCTTCTTTTGTGCTTGATAATCGGGTACCTCATTCTGTTTTGTTCACTCACCAACTCCTCTATTCTCTTCCACCTCATGTCTTCGGGTCAACATGTTTTGTCCATGATGTTACTCCAGGTCTTGACAAACTGTCTGCTCGCTCCATAAAATGCGTTTTTTTTTGTTACCATCGGTCTCAAAAGGGTTATCGGTGTTTTTCACCCACTCTTAAGCGTTATCTTGTCTCTGCCGATGTCACCTTCTTCGAGTCTGTTCCTTTCTGAGTCTCATGACCTGCCTCTTCCACCCATTACTGAGGTCCTCCCTACTTTTCCTCCTCTTGTTCCAGTTGACCCTGCTCCATCATCACCTTCTCCTGTTGGTAACCTAATTCCTATTACTCGCCCTATCCAGGTATATCATCGCCGGTCATAGCCACTGCCACCACCATCAGAGGTTGTAGAAGTTACTGAGGCCCCTTTGGACTCCCTTCCGGCTCCACCTCCTTTACCAGCTCCGGAACTGCCTCCCATGCCTGACCTTCCCATTGCTCTTCGAAAAGGTATACGCTCCACTCGTAACCCTTCTCCTCATTATGTTACTTTAAGTTACCATCATCTCTCTTTATTACATTATGCTTGTCTTTCCACCTTGTCTTCTGTGTCTATTCCTAAGTCTCTAGGTGAAGCTTTATCCTATCCTGGGTGGCGCCAAGCAATGATTGATGAAATGTGTGCTCTTCAGAGCAGTGGTACTTGGGAACTTGCTCCTCTTCCTCCTGGGAAGTCTGTTGTAGGTTGCAGGTGGATTTATACGGTCAAAGTTGGCCCTGATGGTACTCTTGATCGCCTCAAGGCTCGTCTGGTGGCAAAAGGGTATACCCAGATATTTGGTTTGGATTATGGGGACACTTTCTCACCAGTGGCGAAGATGGCTTTTGTTCGGCTTTTTCTGTCTATGGCTGCTATTCGCCATTGGCCCCTTCATCAGCTGGATATCAAGAATGCTTTTCTCTATGGTGATCTAGAAGAAGAAGTCTACATGGAGCAACCTCCCGGGTTTGTTGCTCAGGGGGAGTCTTTTGGCCTCGCTTGTCGTCTACACGAGTCTTTGTATGGTCTCAAACAATCCCCTCGGGCTTGGTTTGAGAGATTCAGCACTGTTGTTCAGCAGTTTGGTATGACTCGTAGTGAAGCTGACCACTATGTCTTTTATCGCCATACAATCCGAGGCTGTATCTATTTGATTGTGTATGTAGACGACATTGTTATCACAGGCAGCGATCACCAAGGTATAACTCGGATAAAACAAAGCATCTCTGTCATCATTTTCGGACCAAAGATCTTGGCAAACTTCGTTATTTCTTGGGAATTGAAGTGGCACAGTCCAAGGATGGCATAGTTATCTCACAAAGGAAGTATGCTATGGATATTCTTGAAGAAACAGGTCTATTGAATGCAAAGTCAATTGACACTCTTATGGATCCCAATGTTAAACTTTTACCGGATCAGGGGAAGCCATTTTCAGACTCAGGAAGATATAGACGATTGGTTGGAAAACTTAACTATCTTACTGTTACCCGTCCTGATATCTCCTTTGCAGTGAGTGTAGTAAGCCAATTTTTAAACTCACCTTGTGAAGGACATTGGGATGCAGTGACTCGTATCCTCAGATATATTAAGGGAGCTCCAGGAAAAGACCTTATCTATGAAGACAAAGGACACACTCAGATTGTTGGATACTCAAATGCTGATTGGACAGGTTCTCCTACTGATAGGAGATCCACTTACAGTTGTGTGTATCCATTGGGGGTAATCGATATCCTGGAAGAGTAAGAAACAAAATGTGGTTGCAAGATCAAGTGCGAAGCGGAATATCGTGCCATGGCCTCACCACTTGTGAACTCATTTGGTTAAAATGGCTTCTTAAAGAACTTGGTTTGGAAACGTTATGCAAATGACTCTTATTTGTGATAACCAAGCTGCACTGCATATTGCTTCCAATCCAGTGTTTCATGAGAGGACCAAACACATTGAAATAGATTGTCACTTTATTAGAGAGAAGATCTTGTCTGGAGACATCACCACTAGCTTTGTCAATTCAAATGATCAACTGGCAGATGTTTTCACTAAGTCTTTGAGAGGTCCTCAAGTAAACTATATTTGTAACAAGCTTGGTGCATATGACTTATATGCTCCAGCTTGAGAGGGAGTGTTGGAAACTGTATATAAATATAATTAGGTGTAATTAGTTAGTCCCACATCATGTAAATTGTGTAATTATTTATTACTTATTGACTATATATTCAGCCTCCGTTGTGTAATTGAAACACACGATTTTCTCATATGTCTCTCACTTTCTCTCTCTCTCTCAACAGGAGCTGATTGCTCCGTTTCCTTTTTTAGTGTATATTGACTTCAATATAAATATACAGCTGCTAAGGAGTATTTTCCTTAAGCAATTATCACATCTAACGTGGTATCAGAGCGGGTCAATCTTGGGCTGTCAAACCCTTGGTTACCCAGAATGTAAGCTGCGTAACAGCAGCATCGTCCAAGTCACCGTCCAAGTCAAGACATCCCAGCCACCGTCAAGGCTGGGTTGCTGAGCACGAGAAGAAACAGGTGAGGTCGCAAGGGTCCGATCGGCCAACCCCTGGAAGAGCTTCACCGGAACGTCGTCCACGCGCTGCCACGCGCATCTCACTCTGCCGACGTGTGAGAGCCACGCGCCACCCTCCGGCTGTAGGATCACTTCACCGACGGCACCGGTTAGCTCGTCAGCACTCCCTAAGTCGTTTCTGGTGGTTGTCAGCTTCAGCCGCCGGCTATTTGGGTTGTCGTTTTGAGTGCTCACGGTCACAACCCTTGTTTTTTAAGTGAAACAACCTCTGTCTCGTGCTCTTGTCCGTGGTAAAATGTCTTCCGCTATGTCTGAATCTGAAATACCTGCCCCAAGTCATTCTCAATCTCCTTCGGGTACAAAAGGTTCCTCCGGTAATGTTCCTATTACATATGCTTTTTCCAGTTCACCCACAATCACGTCGGAAAAGCTCAATGGTAAGAATTATTTGGCTTGGTCAGCTTCTGTGGAACTTTGGTTTTTAGGTCATGGACTTGTTGATCATTTGGAGAAATCAACCTCTGATATTTCTCTAGAACATAGGAGCCAGTGGGAGAAATTTGATTATCAATTGTGTGCTTTACTATGGCAATCTGTGGAACCCACTATTTTGGCTAATTTCAAAACTTTTAAAACTTGTTTTACTTTCTGGAATAAGGCTCGTAATGTGTTTGCTAATGATATACAGTGCCTGTATGACTCAGCTCAAAAGTTGGCCTCTCTTAAACAGTCCGATCATGACATGACGACTTTTGTCACTCAGGCGCAGGCTGCATTCAGGAGTTGAAAATGTTTTTGCAGGCAGATGATCATCAGAGTTTGTTAAACAAGCTGGATAACCTGTATGTGGTGTTGGTTTTACGTGCCATGCACCCAGATTTTGAGCATGTCCGCGATCAGATTTTAACTGGCCAAGAAGTTCCCACAATAGAGAATTTGATCACTCGTTGATGTGTGAAACGGATAGTGATTAAAATTTCAGATAAAAATCAGTTGTTAGGCCCACCAGAAAATAAAAACCTTACAATTAGTTGTAGTTAATAAGGGTCGATCCACAGAGAACCAATTCAATTAACACTATCAAATAATTCTCAATTTAAACTTTGATTAACAATAAACAGTAAATAGAGGGGTTTTGGAGTTTTGATGAACAATGAACAGCTTCAAAAACAATAACAATAAATAAACTGAAATCAACAATATAAGAAAATTGGTTAAGAGATTGAATTCACCACTAGATTTATATGATGATGTAAACCCACATATCCTTTTATTCCAATATGCTCAATTATGTTTTTACGCAATTGTGAGAGTAAAATCTCTGTTTTCCTTAAGTGTTGGCCAATTTAGCAACCGCTCAAATCAACTCCTAATCACTGATTAGTCATAAAGCAACCGCTCTTACAACTATCCAACAATTGCATTAAGATTTAGAAAACCAATCACACTAAGATTTAATCACATACCAGGATTAAATTACTTAAAACATATATTTCTCTAGATCTATTACTGCAACCGCGCATAATAATCTCAGATCTACCACTTTTATAACTGGCAAATAGTACAAAGATAATTATACCCACATGAACATCATACATTCCGCTAGATCCATTACCGCAACCGCGCATAATAAACCCAGATCTACCACTTTGAAAGTGGGAACAAGCACAAAAACTTTCATACCAACAATAGATTCAGAAATATATGAATAAAAACATAGCTGTATTGAAATAATCAAATATGCAAGATTCACAACATCAATACTAGTGGTTTCATCACTCCCTTAACCAAGGGAGGTTTAGTCACACATAGCTAGAACAAAATCACAAGAAAAACTGAGAAAGAACAACATGAGAAACAAAGTGCAAAAGAAAAAACTAAAGGGCAAACGAGTTTCTGAGGATTGAGGATGATAGATCTCCGATTGCTCGAATCCGAGACTTCAATCTTTGATCCAAGACTCCCTTCTCCTTCTCCAAGGAGTTGCAGCTACTCTCCTAGGTCAGAACTCCCTCAAAATGTGCTAAGGGTGTGAATATATAGGCCCTCAACATAAACTTCTCGCAGAAGTTTATGTTTGATTCCTGTCTGGAGAAATACACGACCATGTATGATTCTGTGTTGGAGGAGCAAAATTTCACTATTTCAATTGCAAAAGTCAGAGGAGTACACGGCCTAGGCCGTGTACTCTCACACGGCCTAGGCCGTGTACTCTCACACGGCCGTGTATTGTTACGCATCCTAGGCCCTGTATTCTGACGCAGACCCTGTATTTTGACGCAGGCCCTGTATTTTGACTTCTTCATTTTTCGGCCTGGATTCTTCTCAGAAACTCTTCTTTCATTGCTTCAAAGGGAGAAATTGATCTTCATGAATCCATAGCCCTTTTTCAAGTGGATGTCAAGCCTGATTTAGGTTAAATGAACTCTGCCATTCAAAGGTTTCCTGAAAAGTTCAAGTATTAGCATCTGAGAATACATTTAAGCAAAGTTTCACAATAATATTCCAATTAGAGTTTGATATCAGAAACTAAGCTAAATGATGACAATTAAGCACAAATGGAATTCAATGAATCAATTACAAGGCGATTAAAATATAGGAATAATCAACAGATCACTCGTCTTCTGAGAGTTCCTTCCCCTAAGTCAGTCTCTGGCTCCCGCTCAAACATAACCAAAGTGTCAGCTATGGTGACCACTTCAGGGTCTCGTGGTGGACGTGGGGGTTGTGGGGGTAGAGGCAGTTGAGGGGGTCGTGGAGGTCGTCCTCAATGCTCTTATTGTAAGAGAACAGGCCATACTCAAGATACATGCTATTCTATTCATGGGTTCCCAGAGAGAACTGTAAATGTCACTCAATCTGACTCGGGTCATGAAGAGGAGAAAAAGTCTGAATTTTTATTGGGAAAACTGCCCATTACACTTTTTGAAACCTAGTTCCAGGAGTATCTCCAGTTGAAGGCAGCCAAGCAACCTCAGTCCTCCAGTACCACAGTTGCTCATACGGGTAATCCTACAGTTTGTATCTCTCATACTGGTAATACTCCAAGTCCTTGGATAATTGATTCGGGTGCTTCCGATCATGTAGCTGGTAATCGATCCTTTTTTACTTCTCTCTCTACACCTAATTTTTCACACTTTGTCACCTTGGCAGATGGCTTAAAGGTCACTGCCAAAGGTATTGGTTGTGTTTCACCTACTGCATCTGTGTCTTTAAAATCTGTTTTGTTCATGTCTGGATGTCCTTTTAATTTAATTTCTCTTAGTCAACTTACTCGTTCTCTTAACTGTTCAGTAACATTTGATTCTACTTCCTTTGTTATCCAGGACGTGGTACGGGACAGACGATTGGCATAGGGCATGAAGCACATGGACTTTACTATCTCAAGTCATCTCCACCTGTGGTTTGCGCTGCGACTGAGTCTCCAAGTCTTCTCCACCAACGTGTCAGTCATCCCAGTCTGTCAAAACTCCAGAAGATGGTTCCTAGTCTTACAAAGTTAGAGTCTTTAAATTGTGAGTCATGTCAATTTGGGAAGCATGTTCGGGCTTCTTTTCCAAGTCAGGTCCAAAGTCAAACTAAGTCTATTTTTTCTCTTATTCATTCTGATGTGTGAGGTCCAAGTCGTGTGTCTACCTCTTCAGGTTTTAGGTATTGTTTTACTTTCATTGATGACTTCTCTCGTTGTACTTAGTTGTTTTTAATGAAAGATCGTTCTGATTTGTTTTCTATATTTAGATCCTTCTGTACTGAAATTCAAACTCAATTCGGCAAAACAATTAAGACACTCCGAAGTGACAATGCCAAATAATACTTTTCAACTGCTTTTTCATCTTTTATGTCATCTCATGGTATCTTACATCAATCAATATGTCCTCATACACCCCAACAAAATGGAGTAGCAGAAAGAAAAAATCGTCATCTTATTGAAACTGCTCGAACTCTGTTATTACATGCCCATATGCCTTTACAATTTTGGGGTGATGCTGTTTTAACTGCATGTTATTTGATTAATCGTATGCCATCATCTGTCCTACAGAACCAGATTCCTTATTCAATCCTTATTCCCAAGGGCCCCTTATATCATGTTCCTCCTCGTGTCTTTGGCTGTACTTGTTTTGTTCATGATCTTTCTCCTGGTCAAGATAAGCTATCTGCTAGTGCTATTAAATGTGTCTTTCTTGGGTATTCCAGGTTACTAAAAGGATATCGTTGTTATTCTCCTGTTACTCATCGTTGGTATATGTCTGCTGATGTTACTTTCTTTGAAGAAACACTATATTTTACCTCTTCAATTGAATCAAATGTGGTCTCTGAGGTTTTACCTGTTCCCTATTTTGGTCCACCTTTGTCTCCTTTGCAGGAACTATCAGTAGATACTCCAAAGTCTCCAGCAGCTTTGTCTGAGGTGCCTTGCCCAGATCCACCTCAGCATCCCATCATTACCTATCAACGTCGACTACGGGATACCATTCCTGCACTCGAGATAGCCGCACATCCTAGTGGATCATGTCCTACTCCAACGCCTCCACCTGCTATGGTTCTCTCTGAGTCTGTCACTAACCTTCCTATTGCTCTTCGCAAAGGTACTCGATCTACTCGAAATCCTCACCCAATCTATAATTTCTTGAGTTTTCATCGTTTATCTCCATTATATTATACTTTTGTGTCTTCTTTGTCCTCTGTTTCAATTCCTAAAAATACCAGTGAGGCACTTGGTCATCCAGGTTGGAGGCAAGCCATGATTGATGACCTTGAGCACAGTGGTACGTGGGACTTGGTCCCTCTCCCTCCTGGGAAAACTGTTGTTGGTTGTCGATGGGTGAATGCTGTCAAAGTTGGGGCGGATGGTAACATTGATCGTCTTAAAGCCCGGCTTGTTGCCGAGGGCTATACTCAGATATATGGTCTTGATTATAGTGATACCTTCTCTCCGGTTGCTAAAATTGCCTTTGTTCGCCTATTTCTAGCCATGGCAGCCATTGGTCGGTGGCCATTATATCAGTTGGATATTAAAAATGTCTTTCTTCATGGTGACCTTGAAGAAGAGATCTATATGGAGCAACCACCTGGTTTTGTTGCTCAGGGGGAGTCAAGATTAGTGTGCAAGTTGCGACGATCTCTTTATGGGCTCAAACAGTCTCCACGAGCATGGTTCGGGAAGTTCAGTACTGTTGTTCAAAAGTTTGGTATGACACGAAGTGAAGCTGATCATTCGGTTTTTTATCAATACTCTTCACTTGGCCGATGTATTTATTTGGTTGTTTATGTGGATGACAGTTATTACCGGCAATGATAATGAGAAGATATCTCAGTTGAAGGAACATTTGTGTAGTCACTTTCAGACTAAGGACTTGGGTAAACTCAAATACTTCCTTGGTATTGAGGTGGCTCAGTCTAAGAGTGGTATTGGTGTCTCACAAAGGAAATACGCTTTAGATATACTGGAAGAAACTGGTATGTTGGATTGTAAGCCTATTGACAGTCCTATGGATCCTAACAGCAAACTATTACCAGACCAAGGAGAACCTTATCCAGACCCTGGTAGATATCGAAGGCTTGTAGGGAAGCTGAACTATCTCACTATTACCAGACCTGATATTTTTTTTCCGGTTAGTGTGGTAAGTCAATTTATGCAGTCTCCACATAATGGTCATTGGGATGCTGTTGTGCGAATTTTGAGGCATATTAAGAAGGCTCCAGGGCAAGGGTTGTTGTATGAAGATAAAGGGAACACTCAAATTGTAGGATACTCTGGTGCAGGCTGGGCTGGTTCACCTATTGATCGGCGGTCTACTTCAGGGTATTGTGTATTTGTTGGTGGCAATTTAGTGTCCTAGAAGAGTAAGAAGCAAAATGTTGTTGCTCGATCTAGTGCAGAGGCTGAATATCGATCTATGGCAGCAGCTACTTGTGAGCTAATTTGGGTAAAACAATTGCTTCAAGAATTAAAGTTTGGAAGTATTGAACAAATGAAGTTATACTGTGATAATCAAGCTGCCTTACACATAGCTTCAAATCCAGTCTTTCATGAGAGAACAAAGCATATAGAAATTGATTGTCACTTTTTCGAGAGAAGGTGCTTTCCAAGGAGATTATCACTGAATTTGTTAACTCAAGTGATCAACTGGCTGACATCTTCACAAAGTCTCTTCGTGGTCCTCGAATTCAGTATATTTGTAACAAGCTTGGTGCATATGATTTATATACTCCAGCTTGAGGGGGAGTGTTGAGATTATATATCCCTATAAATCAGGGATTGTATATAATTAGAGATTGTATATAATTAGAGATTGTAATTAGGAGCTGATTGCTCCGTTTCCTTTTTTAGTGTAGATTGACTTCAATATAAATATACAGCTGCTAAGGAATATTTTCCTTAAGCAATCATCACATCTAACGATAACCAACTGTTGAATTAGTGAGAGAGTGAATGTAATTGACTGCTGAATTAATGGGGGTAGTGGGAGAACTAAATTAATGTGGGTAATGGAAGAGTGATTAATTTGTAATGGGTATAAGGCTAAGGAGTGATGATTTGGGGGGGGGAGAAATTTGGAATTGGTGGGACTTTTGGTAGAGGCGGGCACTCTCTAAGCGCCTCGGCCTTTTTTTTTTTCTCTGTATACTTTATTTTCGTTTTCCAGAACCAGGCACTGCTATCACCTTGATACAGGCTTGAATTCTGCAATAAAACAGTGTTTCTTCATCTCTGTCCTAGCTATTTCCTTTCTGGATCCTAACAATTGGTATCAGAGCTCCCGATTCTGGGAGCTTTGGATGGTCACTACGCGAGCTGCAATGGAGTCTCGAGTGGAGAGCTTGGAGAAGAATTTGCAGGATTGGAGGCATGAGAGTCAAACACAGTTAGATGAGATCAAGCGGCTGTTGAAGGGGAAAGACCGAGGTTACTCCCGAGGTCGATCTTGACGGCAGTGTTCTCCAAACCGACACAATGAGGAGAAGAGTCAGGGCGAGAGGCGCAGCGGTAGCAGGGAGGGCTCAGTTCGAATTGCAGATTTGCGTTCCAAAACACGTGATTCTCCAACCAAACACAGAGGAGGTTCTTCGAGAGGCAGTTGTCTTGTGATGCAAGACAATGGAGGTAGAAAGTTGGAGGCTCCGATCTTCTTTGGAGACGATGCCTATGGTTGGACCAACCGAGTGGAGCGATATTTCAAAGTAAATGCCATGGCAGATTCAGAGAAATTAGACGCAGTGTTGGTAGCTTTAGAAGACAGAGCACTGAATTGGTACCGATGGTGGGAGGAACAAACACCCTCTCCAAGCTGGGAACAATTCGAGGATGCGGTAATTCGATGTTTTCAACCGGGATTGGTTCAGAATCCCTTCGGGCCATTGTTGAGTATTAAGCAAACTAGTTCGGTTATGGAGTACCATGAGAAGTTTGAGATGGTTTCTGCTCTGTTGAAAAATGCGGACACTATGATATTAAAAGGAATTTTCTTGAATGGGTTACGAGAAGAGTTGCAAGCTGAACTGAAGTTGTACAACTTGGAGACACTATCGGAACTCATGGATAGAGCTCTATTGTTGGAAGAGAAGAACTGGGCATTGAGGAATGGAGGATTGGCACCGAATGACAGGGGAGCGTTGTACGGAAAAGGTCCTTCTATTTTCAAGGCCAATACGGTGGGGGAAGTTGGGAGGACCCAACCCTTTGTACATAGGACCAATTATGGGAGTAAAGGCCCATTGGAACCCAAACCTCTAGATGGGCAAGCGAGAGAAAAACGAATTGTTGGGGCTAGAAAACTCTCCCAAGTTGAATTACAGAAAAGAAGTAGAAAGGGACTATGTTTTAAGTGCGGGGAAAAATGGGGGCCTGAGCATGTGTGCAAATTCAAGCACTACCAGCTGCTCATGGTGGAAGATGTAGCAGAAGAAGAGGAAGAAATGGAGGAGAAGGAAAAAGGAGAGGAGCAGGAATTGGAAAACAAGACCCTCCAACTATCTCGTAATAACAAAATGGGATCGACTTCCAATTAGTCATTGAAGACTTGGGGTAAGATTGGCCAGAGACAAGTGTAGATACTAGTGGATTGTGGAGCAACTAGCAACTTTATCTCCAGAAAACTAGTAAGAGAGTTAAACCTTTCTGTTGGGGACACTCCAGAATATACAGTGGAGGTGGGAACTGGTAAAAAAGTGAGGAGTAGAGGGGTATGTAGGGAAGTGGTGCTTGAAGTGCAGGGTGTCGAAATTAAGCAAGATTTCTTTCTGTTTGATTTGGGAGGAACAAAGGTGGTTCTGGGAATGGACTAGTTGGCTAGTTTGGGAGATATAGAGGCTAATTTCAAAAATTTGACCATTAAATGGGAGGTGGGAGGTAATAAGATGGCTCTAAGAGGGGATCCTTCCCTTTGCAAAGCATAAGCATCTTGGAAAACCATGCTCAATGCCTTACAAGATGAAGGAGAAGGATATTATGTAGAATACCAACAGCTACAAGGAGAAGGGAGGGGACAACAGCTTCTATCTGAGGAAATCAGGGCTGTTTTAGAAGATTTTGTTGATGTTTTTCAGGAACCAAACAGATTACCCCCAAGGAGAGAACAAGATCATGCTATCAATCTCAAGGAAGGAGTTCAAATCCGTAACATCTGGCCATACAGGTATCCTTATTACCAGAAAAATGAGATTGAGAAAATAGTGGGTGAAATATTGCATGCGGGTATAATTAGATCCAGTACTAGTCCTTTTTCCAGCCCTGTTATTTTAGTAAAGAAAAAGGATGGTGGATGGAGGTTTTGTGTAGATTACAGGGAATTAAATAAGTTGACAATACTTGACAAATTCCCTATTCCTATAATTGATGAGTTGCTAGATGAGTTTGGGGCTGCTATGGTATTCTCTAAATTGGATCTTAAATCTGGTTATCACCAGATTCATATGAAGGAAGGAGACATTTCGAAAACAGCTTTTAGGACGCATGAGCGGCACTATGAATTTTTGGTCATGTCTTTTGGCTTAACCAATGCCCCGTCCACCTTTCAAGCTCTAATGAATAGGGTCCTGAAACCTTACTTGAGGAAGTTTGTTCTAGTATTCTTCGATGACATTCTAATCTACAGTCAAGATGAAAACAACCATAAGAAACATCTCAAGTTAGTGCTTCAGTTGTTGAGGGAGAATCAACTCTTTGTTAACAAGAAGAAGTGCAGTTTCGGCCAGCAGCAACTAGAGTATTTGGGACACATAATTTTAGAAAAAGGTGTCTCTGCAGATCCAAATAAGGTGAAGGATATGATTAGCTGGCCTATCCCTGTGGATGTGAAGGGGTTGAGAGGATTCTTGGGCTTAACTGGATATTATAGGAGGTTTGTCAAAAATTATGGTAAAATAGCTTGGCCTCTCACACAGCAGCTAAAGAAGGACAGTTTCAAGTAGGGGAGTGACGCTCACAGGGCTTTTGACCAGCTTAAGGCAGCTATGACTACTTTACTTGTGTTGGTAGTCCCAAAATTTGAGAAACCTTTTGTTGTTGAGACGGATTCTTCCGAAAAGGGAGTAGGGGCAATACTGATGCAAGAAGGGAAACCGATTGCCTACATGAGTCAAACCTTATCCGACAGAGCTCAGAACAAGTCTGTATATGAGAGGGAGTTAATGGCTATAGTTCTAGCTATTAAAAAATGGAGGCAATATTTGATGGGGAGACATTTTGAGGTGCATACAGATCAGAAAAGCCTAAGATTCCTTGCTGACCAGAGAATAATGGGGGAGGAACAACAGAAATGAGTCTCAAAATTGTTGGGGTATGATTTTGAGATGAAATATAAACCCGAAAATGAAAACAGGGTAGCCGATGCCCTTTCAAGGAAGTTACAGTATTCATCTCTTTCTACAGTCCAGTTTTATGAGTAAGATGGGTTGGAAGATGAAATCCAGGCTGATGAAAAATTGAGGGAGATTATTCAAGACTTGCTGAGGCAACCTGACTCCCATCCAGGGTTCCAATTTAAGAAAGGGAGATTATATTTTAAAGTGCGAATGGTGATTCCTAAGGATTCCTCCAAAGTACCTTTAATACTTAAGGAATTCCATGACTCAGCCTTAGGGGGATACTCAGGATTTTTCAGGACCTACAAAAGGATTTCTGGACTGATATTTTGGGAAGGGATGAAGAAGAGAATACAGCAGTATGTACAGGGATGTGAAGTTTGCCAGAGGAATAAATATCAGGCCTTAAGTCCCGCGGGTCTACTACAACCACTTCCAATACCAACATATACTTGGTCAGACCTTTCCATGGACTTTATAGGTGGACTACCTAAGGCTTTTGGGGTGGACACTATTTTAGTAGTAGTAGACAGATTAACGAAGTATGCACACTTCACAGCAGTAGCTCATCCTTTCACTGCTCGAGATATTGCTGAGATTTTCATCAAAGACATAGTCAGGCTCCATGGGTTTCCCTCCTCCATTGTTTCTGACTCGGACAGGGTTTTCATTAGTACTTTTTGGACAAAACTATTTAAACTTGCTGGCACCAAACTGAAATTCAGTTCCGCCTATCACCCCCAATCTGATGGGCAAACAGAGGTGGTTAATCGATGCTTGGAGACTTACCTTAGGTGTCTCACAGGGACTAAACCTAAGCAATGGCCCAAATGGCTTAGTTGGGTAGAATTTTGGTATAATACCAACTACAATTCTGCTACCAAAATGACCCCTTTTAAAGCATTGTACGGGAGAGACCCCCCTGCACTAATTAGAGGTAATGTAAATCAGTCTTCAGTAGAAGAAGTCCATAGGATGATGGCAGAAAGAAATCACATGCTGGATGAATTGAGAGAGCATTTGGTTCAGGCCCAAAACAGAATGTGCAATCAAGCCAATAGACATGGACGAGAGGTAGAATATCAAGTTGGAGATGTGGTTTTTCTGAAGATTCAACCGTATAAATTGAAGACTTTGGCTAAGAGGGTGAATCAGAAATTGAGTCCTAGGTACTATGGACCTTATGAAATAGTGGAAAAAATCAGCCCAGTTGCTTATAAGCTGCAGCTACCCAAGGGCAGCTAAGTGCATCCGGTTTTCCATGCTTCCTTGCTAAAGAAATCCATCTCTGCAGATATCACCAGCCAGCCCTTACCTCTGTTTTTAGGAGAGGATTGAGAACTGAAAGTACAGCCAGCTGAAGCACTTGCCACCCGAACTAATATAAATGGAGATACAGAAGTTCTCATTAAATGGAAGAATTTGCCAGACTTCGAAAACTCATGGGAGACTTTATCTACACTTAAGGATCGGTTCACGACTTCCACCTTGAGGACAAGGTGTGTCTTGAGGGGGGGAGTGTTGATAGGACCCCTAAATTAAATAAAGTGTATGTGAGGAGAAAGAAGGGTTGCAATGGGAGGTTACCCACTATGTAACTGACTGTTAAATTAATGGGGGGAGGGTAGTGGGAGAGTGAACATAACCAAGCTGTTGAATTAGTGGGAGAGTGAATGTAATTGATTCTTTGAATTAATGGGGTTAGTGGGGAGAACTGAATTAATGTGGGTAGTGGAAGAGTGATTCGGCTGTAACGAGTATAAGGCTAAGGAGTGATGATTTGGGGGGGGGGGAGGCTGGAATTGGCTGGGACTTTTGGTAGAGATTGGGCACTCTCTAACTGCCTAAGCCTTTTATTTTTCTCTGTATTCTTTATTTTCGTTTTCCAGAACTAGGCACTGCTATCAACTTGATACAGGCTTGAATTCTGCAATAAAACAGTGTTTCTTCATCTCTGTCCTAGCTATTTCCTTTCTGGTTCCTAACAACTTATCTATCTTGTATTACGTGTGTACTATGTTTTGCATTGTGCTTTATTATTCAATATAAATATAGAGCTTGGGAGACTAACAATATTATGTTAGTCATTAGCATTCCTAAATTTCTCTAACATGGTATCTTCAGCTAGTTATAGAATTCCTATATACAAACCAGCTTCCTCTGCCCTAAAAAAAAAAGAAAACCAGTTCCTTGTTCAGAATTAGCCGATCTATCCATCCCAACGCTGCGAGTCGGAGCACCGTGGGTCGTCTTTCCAGTGCGTTTCCGGTAACCAAGAGTGTCGCAGCCGGCCAGAGGAGTGCGACTCAGTGAGTCGGAGGTGTGGGTGTGGGGGTCGACCCATATTGAAGTGCTTTTGGCCGGCTGTGTTGCGTGTTTGGCTCTTTTTGTGTGTTTTTGGTGTTGCTGGTTGTGTTGATGCATTTTTTTTGGCTGGCCCAGTGCTGTTTGGTGCATTTTTGTTGCGATTTTGGTGTCTTCTTTGAAGTTCAGATGCTGGATGGTGTGATTTTGGTGCGACTTTAATGTTTTCTTCGAAGCCTATGTGTTATTAAGTGTGATTCTGGTGTTTTCTTTGAAGTCTAGTGAATGTGTTGAGTTTTCAGAGCTAGATTGAAGCTAGAGAGGTGATATTTGGTGTTTTGCAGCTTCTTTTATTGTCGTTTGTTGGCTTTGGTGGGTTTTGGTTGTTGATTTTGGAGTTTTGAAGGTGAAGGCACTTGTTTCTTTGTTTGGTTGGTATTACAGGATTTGTTTGAGATGGCGGAACGTCATTCCAACTCAGGTTCTGGAAGTTCTAATGAGTTTGAGTTCTCTACAAAGCCTAAGGTTATGCCTGAAGTGATTTCAGCTTCGGTTCAGACTACCGGTGAAAGTTTGTTAGGAAACCTACACAATATCAAGGCTTCAAAACTACTATCATGTCTGATGATGAAGTTGATGCCTATACTCAATTCTGGGCTTCACAGGGTATTACCACTTCATCTACTACTACTCTTGTTTAGTCAGGTAATCCCATTACTTGTCTTACTTCTTCCTCCCGCAACTAAGTCATTTGATTCAAGTGCAACAGACCATATGACTAGTAACACATGTATTCTTTCTTCATTTCAGTCTTCTTCTCTATTACCTAGTGTTACTCTTGCTAATGGTTCTTCTGTTCCAGTAGTTGGAACTGGCACTGCCTATCCTTCTTCTTCCCTTCCTTTACAGCCTGTCTTATGTCTACCTAACTTTCCTTTCAATCTTTTGTCTGTTAGCAAAATTACAAATACTATGAATTGTAGTGTTCACTTTTTTCCTAACTATTGCTTGTTTCAGGATCTTGGGATGATGTAGGTGATTGGTAGGGGTCCTGAATTCAATAAGTTATATGTTTTGGAGTCAAATGCACAAAAGCAACAGCCGATTGCTTGTTCCACTTCTATTTCTCTGTTTCAGCTTCATTGTCGTCTTGGACATCCACCCTTGAAAACTCTAAAGAAGTTGTGTCCTAAGTTAGAGTCCTCTTTTGTTTTGAATTGTGAGTCTTGTCAGTTTGCCAAACACCATCGACGAACTTATCTTCCTAGAGTCAATAGACGGGTTGATTCCCCTTTTATTCTTATCCACTCTGACATTTGGCGGCTTTATCCTATTGAGTCTAAGTTTGATATTCGTTATTTTGTTACTTTTGTTGATAATTATTCTCTTGTTACTTGACTTTATTTTATGAAAAATCACTCTGAATTATTCAATGTTTTTCGTGCTTTTTGTGTTGAAGTTCAAACCCAATTTAATGTTACTATCTGCACTCTTAGAAGTGATAATGCTAAAGAATATCTTTTTGCCTTCTTTAATTCATTCATGATAGCACGTGGCATCATTCATGAAACATCTTGTGTTGTCACCCCTCAACAAAATGGGGTGGCTGAAAGAAAGAACCACTATTTACTTGAAGTTGCTCTTGCTCTCGTTTCAAATGAAAGTATCTAAATCTTTTTGGGTCGCTATTTCTACAGCCTGTTACTTAATTAATCGCCTCCCCACTTCTGTCCTAGATGGTCAAATTCCTTGTTCTCTTCTTTTTCCTTTTCAGTCCTTATTTGCTCTTCCTCCCAGAATTTTTGGTTGTACTTGTTTTGTCCAGGATGTTTGTCCCCAAGTCTATAAGTTGGATCCTTGTTCTCTCAAGTGTATCTTCCTAGGCTACTCTCACAGTCAAAAGGGCTATAGATGTTATTCTCCTGATTTGCGTCGTTATCTTGTCTCTGCAGATATGACTTTCTTTGAGACTACTCCTTTCTCTTCAGAGTTATCCCCCCCGTCTACCACAAGTGAGGACGATGACTTGCTGAAATATTACTTTCCTGTACCTTCTCCTTCATTTGTTTCATCTACTTCTACATATTCTACTATTCCTATGTCTTCTTGGCCTCGACTTGTTCCTATTTCACCCTTTCCCAACCACCATGTTCAGAGGAACAAGCAATCGGTTGTGCCAGATACTACTGTTCCAAGGCCTCCAGATTCATCGCCTCCTACAGCCCCTTCTTCCTCCTCTAATCTTGCTCCTTCTGAGTCTAGTCTTGATCTCTTGATCGCTCTTCGGAAAGGTAAGCGCAGTTGTTCCTATGCTATTTCTTCTTTTGTCTTTTATGATGGTTTATCTAGCTCTGCCAAGTCTTCTCTTGATTCTCTCATTATTCCTACTACTATTACTAAAGCCCTGTCTCATAAGGGGTGGCATATGGTTATGTTGGATGAGATGCATGCCCTTGAACACAATCAGACTTGGGATTTGGTTTCCCTACCTTGGCGATTGGTTGTAAGTGGGTTTATATTGTGAAGGTTAACCCTGATGGTTTTGTGACTCATTTAAAGGCTTGTTTGGTTGCTGAGGGTTATGTTCAAGTTTATGGTATTGATTATTATGACACCTTTTCTCTGGTTGCTAAAAGTGCTTCTGTTTAGTTGTTTATCTCTCTTGCAGCTGGCCATCATTGGCATTTGCATCAGCTGAATGTCAAAAATACCTTTCTTCATGGCAACCTACAAGAAGAGGTGTATATGGAGCAACCACTTGGGTTTGTTGCTAGGGGTGAGAAAGGTAAGGTGTGCAGATTGAAGAAATCTTTGTATGGTCTTAAACAAGCCCCAAGGGCTTTGTTTGGGCAATTTAATCAAATTGTCTTACAGTTTGGACTTCAGAGTAGCAATTTTGATCACTCAGTCTTCTTCCAATGCTCTCAAGGTGGTTGTATCTTTCTTGTGATATATGTAGATGACATTATTATTACTAGGAGTGATGAGACTGGAATTAGAAAACTAAAAGATTTTCTCCAAATATAGTTTCAGACCAAAGATTTGGGTGCTTTAAAGTACTTTTTGGGTATTGAAGTGATGAGGAGTAAGAAGGGCATTTTCTTGACCCAAAGAAAGTATGTTCTTGATCTGCTCAAGGAAACAAGCTTGCTTGGAGCTAAACCTGCTAAACCCCTATGATTCCTAATTTCAAACTCTTAGCAGATGATGGGGATGTTATCTCAGAGCCTGAGCAATATAGAAAACTAGTGAGTAAGCTTAACTACCTCACTGTCACCTGTCCTGATATTGCCTTCTCTATCAGTGTGGTCAGTCAATTCATGTCATCCCCTCGAACCATCCATTGGGAAGCTGTTCTTCATATATTGAGATATTTGAAAAGGGCTCCGGGTCGTGCCATTTGGTATAGAGATCATGGACATACTGCAGTGGAGGGCTTCTTTGATTCTGACTGTGTTGGATTCCTTATGGATAGAAGATCCACCTCTGACTATTTTGTTCTTGTTAGAGGTAATCTTGTTTTCATTCAGTGCTGAATCAGAATATCGGGCAATGGCACAAGCTACATGTGAGTTGGTATGGATACATCATCTCCTTGTTGAGATTGGATTTAAGAGTGCAATGCCTATGAAGCTATGATGTGATAATCAAGCAGCCATTCTTATTGTAATCCTGTATTTCATGAAAGAACGAAGCAGATTGAGACTGATTGTCATTTTGTGCATGAAAAGATTCAACAGGAACTTCTTGTTATTGAACATGTGCGGACTGGAGAACAAGTTGCAGACATTCTCACCAAAGCACTCAATAAGCATAGAATAGACTATTTGTAACAAGCTGAGCATAATTAACATCTATGCTCCAGCTCGAGGGGGAGTGATAGAGAATATGTATTAGTAGTCTATTATGTGTTATTGGATAGGCTTATTTGTCTTATACTACACGTGTACTATGATTTGCATTGTGCTTTATTTTTCAATATAAATATAGAGCCTAGGAGACTAACAATATTAGGTTAGTTATTCCCATTCCTAAATTTCTCTAACACTTCTGAAAAATACTTTGGACCTCATCCTTACTACCTGGCTGTTTAATCGGACTTGGTTTCAGTAGAGGTGTCAGTTTTGCTTTCATCTCCACCACCACTGTCTCAAAATGATAGTTGATGCACCACCTGCGTAGCCTTGTATGCTTGTATACTGTTGTTTTTGTCAATGCTAATCATTCTAGCCACCAAGTACACCTCTTGTGGTTGGGTGCCATAATAACCGTTTATTAGCTCTTCATTGTTACCTCTGGCATTGGATGTGAGTCACGTACATAATTATAATTATTCTTAGATTTTTCCTCATGTACGTTTCTGTGGTTATGCATGTGGCAACAATTAATGTTAGTTCAGCACTCTGACATGTCAATAAAATTTTCAGCATATTAGTGGACTAGTCCTCATGATCTGTACTTTAATTTAGAAATGATAAATTATAAATGAAGATACTATCTCTTAATATACCATTCTTCATATGTTATGTGTTGAAGGTAGCCTGCATGTTCATAAATAAATTGCCTTTGCTGTCCAGTTCAAGGCTTTCATTCTTTTGTTTACTGATCATCTTGAGCCTTAAGGTTTAATTGGTTGTTTTTCACTTCTTTTGCCTTTGATTGTCTCACAGCGGCCCAAGGTACCATGACACAATCATGGAAAACTTCTCTAAAAGAATTGAATGGCTCTCTGCAGGTATGGGTCAATAATTCATTACATTGTAGGAGCTTATTCTTTTGCGTCTACTTGGAGTGGGGAATGACTTGGCAGTTCTGCTTAATTGGCTGGGATTCTGATATTCTAATATTTTATTTATTGATAACTAGTCGCAAGATCTCATTTCATTTGGCATGATGTTACCCTAATAGTATCTACTTTACTTTCTCCTCTTAAAAATATCTCATTCTTTAACTTCGGAAACAGCAGGATGCTTATATATATATATATATATAGGGAGTGTATATGGTGAGATGAGTGTTCATTGTAAAAATTGAAAGGAGTGAATCTTGACCATTGGATCTTACATGAATGGTTAAGATTAAAATATAAATGAATGTGACTTTTTTAAGTAGTCACATGACGTTTAAGTAACTTTTAATCTTGACCATCCATGTATGGTTGTATGGTCAAAATTTACTCCTCTCATCCTCTCATAATAAAAACTCCTTTCACTAGATATGCCCTATATATATATATATATTCCCCCTTTTTTTTTCTTCCTAAAGGCAAAAGATTTACACTGGGTTAGACCCTTTTTCTTGATTGAATACTTAAAATATCTGCAATGGACCTTTGTTTCATATCTTGTTCTTAAAATACAGGATGTACCCTGGAAGGCCTTTTTCCAAAGTCGTGCTGTATGGGCAATGATATATACTCATTTCTGTGGTAGCTGGGGTCACTACACCTGTCTATCATGGCTTCCCACATTTTTTAGGTGCCCTGTGAGCATTTAATGCTTTCCCTGTTTATACTTTTTGCTATCTTTCATTGCAGTTCAGTTATCATGGAGTTAGTTGAGACTTTTCACTTTAATAATTTGATTCTTTCATGCTTCATTTTTTTTTTTTTTTCAATTTAACGTTACTTATTGGTGACATATTTTTAGGGACAGAAATTTAATTAAACTATCATATCATAAATATGATATAAAGAAGCTGGATTCAACTTTTCTTAAGTTATATATACACATAGGCTGCAACCAACCTTACTTTTTGTTGAAGAATTACGGGTTAGGGTTTGGGAGGAAGGAAAAGAGGAAAACGGCTAACAATGAAACACTAAGAATATTATTGATAGATAGGAATAAGATGTAATACAATTCCATAACCTAGTACTCTTATTTATACTAATACTTAGGTGTACAAGTCCAAGCCCACTAACACTAAGACTAATAAGCCTAATATCTTCTAACACTCCCCCTCAAGCTAAAGCTTACTACGCTTTAGCTTGTTACAAGTAGCAAACCCATAAACATAAAACAAATTATAGAACCCCATCTTTATCTGAAAGCGAGAAGAGAAACTCAGTACAGTGACGTTGAATCATTCAAATATGACATAAGGAAGAAGAGAAGATGCTGAACCAACCAAGCGTCTAAGAAAGAAGAAGAAGAGAAACTGGGAAACTCTTGCTCCCAAACCTGGAGCAGCATTGCTAGTGAGAATCTATGGTAGCTCCACTTCGCTGATAGCCCTTTCCTCCTGGTGACTCCATCTAGCGGGCAGCCCTTTCTTCTAACATCTTTGGGGCGGCTCCACCTTGTTGGTTGCTCTTTGCCTTCAATCGTGCAGCCCTTTCCTCCAAGCTCCGGTGCACCAAGAAAATCTACAAGAAGAACAAAGAAACACACAATAGAATAGCAACTTCAGCCTGCCTCATATACATAACCCAGCCACCAAGCGTCCATCATAGCACAACTAGCCCAAACACACACTGTTAGCACATAAGTGTTGGAGATGGAACCAAACAAATCACATCACACCCAAACCTAAACCAAAAATCACCATTCATCTAAGCAACAACTCCACCTCACCAAACCTACCACTGGTAAACAAGCCAAACCTCAAATCCGAATCACCTCCTCAAATTAGCACCAATCCAAACCTGATCCATCTTACTAGAATCTATTACACCTCAATCAGAAGCCAAATCAGAAACAGAAAAACAACTCATAATCTAAATCTCCCCCTGAAACAGGGCTCTCCAAAATAACAACAGAAACTTATTGGAAATGCTAGACTATACCGCAATCACCTTTGTCAAAGGACAACAGCAGTGGCTGGAAAATACCAAATTCCAAATCGCACCTAATGGACTTGGGCTTTGAATAAAACACCAGAATTGCACAAAAACGAACCCAACAGTACAAAAATCGCAACTTCAGCTTAAAACAGCACTCGTCGGAGATATCACCGGAGCTCTGGTCACTGGCAACCTGATCTATGTCGGAAAAGAGAGCACCCAGCCACGAACATACACCAAACAGAGGACGCATAGCCTCCAAAAACGAGCAAACAGAGGAAAACGCCCAATCCAAGCCTGTAAACGCACTCCTCATCAACGTTGATGGACCTTCAGTCACCGGCGAGGTTCTCTTACAATTGTGTGCACCTATCTGGGCCGGAATCTTCAGCCGCCGGCCACCCACAACACTAGGACGTCGTACGCACTGTGAACGTCCCTAACAGAACCCGCAATACTTGCCTGAAACCCACAAACGACCCAGCTCCTCCGTCGGCCGTTTACGGATTTGATGTCGGCCGACACCTGACACCGACCTGATCTGTCACCTGCGACCACTCACCGGCTGCCTGAGAGACCAATCAGCAGCCGCAAGGGGGGCTGCCCTAACCTGAAACATTACTCCCAATACTGTTGCTTCTTTCTTCTTCTTCTTTTTTTTTTTTTTGAGGTTTCAAATTAAGCTAACTGAAATGGAAATATAAGACAAAGAGAGAGGGAGAATATACAAATGAGTTCTATGAACTCGCTACAGCGGAAGGAAAAAACTCACTCAAGGTGGATGTTAGAAGATATTAGAGTTATTAGTCCTAGTGTTAGTGGGCTTGGGCTTGTACACTTAAATATTAGTATAAATAGGAGTATTAGGTTATGGAATTATATTACATCTTATTCCTATCTATCAATAATATTCTTAGTGTTTCATTGTTAGCCGTTTTTCTCTTTTCCTTCCTCCCAAACCCTAACTCGTAATTCTTCTCATGGTACCAGAGTCAAGATCCCATTTCCGTCGCCTACTTCGCTAGGCTTGTTTCCGCTTACTTCATAAGGTTCGCCTGTTTCGTTCAGGCATCTGTGGAGGGGGGTGTTAAGAGTCCAACATCGCATGCCTCAATATTTTGGGTGCGGTTTATATATCTGTTGGGCCACTTCACTTAATGTCAATTGGTTTTAGGTTAGAATCTCACACTTTTATTGCATTTTAGAATTTTACAATCTGAGTAAATTTCAATATGACATTTGTTTGACTTTGCTGTTGAACCCTGTTGCTTTTAGATGATGCAATGCAAGATTTTTCGGCTGATCATACTCCTTGATTGCTCTTTTTTTTGTATTAAATCCTCCATGTTTAATATTTATTAATTTGGGAAAGGAATTGCTAAAATAAATTTATAAATAAGGTTTGACCATTATATCATGTGAATAAAGAATAATAAATTCTATAGTTCTCTCACGTGAGGTTCCCCAGCTGTGTTCTGGAATTTTTAAAGTTATTAAGTGCTTTATATTTTCTCCTTCATTGCTTAATATGAAAGAAGTGTTGAGTTAAGAATTTTATGGTGCTTTAATGACAGTTTTAACATATTTATGCATCAAATCCAAACTTCCTTGTAGTTGCAACTGCCTGAACCATGAAAATCTCTATAATGCCTTGGAAAAACCTAAAGATACTTTGTGCCTACTCAGCATTACTTTGAAGATACTGTACTGATGCATACTGATGATTACTGACAGTGTTAGGAATGAAAAATTCTTGTGAGGGATTAGACAATTTTGTGGTTTACATGATCATCTGTTCTTAAAGATTTTATTTTAAATTTGTATAGAACATTTTAGTTTTAGCATTATTACACTTTTGACCCAATGGAGAATTTAATTCTTCCATCTATATGCTATGTAGTGAGGAGCTGAACCTAAATCTGACAGAAGCTGCTTGGGTAAGACTAATTGTTATTTTTCTTTCTTGTTTTAGCTAACCCAGTTTCTTCATGCCTTGAAGAGGGAAAAGTAACTGTTTTCATTCTTTATGAGTCTGGTGAGCATACATGATACACCCCTCATTGCTCACTAGTAGTTTCATTATTAGATACACTCATACACAGGCCATGAAATTATGCTTATACCAGCATATTTCTGATTACTTCAATAGATAAGCAACATGACATGCTCTGCATTGCAATCTTACCCCACTAGTTGCGTAATGCTGCATTGGACCTCAAAACTGACATTATCATCGTGTAGCAGGATTTCAATGAAAAATGTCATGGACAACCCAGCTTACACCTTTTGCTACTAGACATGAAAGCAGTGTTTTAAAAACTGGACCAGATATCAAACCGTTGAGGCCTCCAGTTCACAGTCCAACCAGTTTGGCCTTCTGGTCGGACTGGTGGTAATAAAAACAATTGAAAAATGATGTACAATAGCTAAAGGAATTACAAAATAATAGTAATAAAATAACAAATTATACAAGTTTAACAACATTAAACTGTATTAAAGTTCATAAATTTATAGTTTTAAAGAGGAAACAAGCATTATATACATAAATTTATGAAAATACATTCAATGCAACTTTTCCAGTTCAATCTGTATTATTTTACCAGTATAATCCAGTTTTCAATGGCTTTGGCCAGTTCATGACCATCTTTCATTTTAGGGGGTGGACCGGACTAGATACCAGGCCGGTTGAACCTGCCAGTTCAGTCTTGTTTTTAAAAACATTGCTTAAAAGTATTCTGAGGGGAAACAGGCCCAAATCACATACATACTAACAATTGTGAGTTCTTAATATTTCAGGTGTCTATTCTTCCGCCACTGGCTTCAATATTGGTGACTAATATTGCAGCACAGTTAGCTGACAATTTGATTTCAAGAGGAGTTGAAACCACTACGGTACGTGAGGCACTGAAACATCATTAATTCACTTATTTGTTGTTTATTATCTGATAACTCACTGCTTAGTTGGTTTGTAAGCCAGTAAACCACTTCATGTTTCTCATATCAATATATTTCCTTATGATATAGTTGACAACATATTTTGTAAAAAAGTGGAATTTCATCTTTTGTAGACACTATTGGCTGTAGACACGATACATTGGTAAAGACATGACTTCACCTTGCAGGATGTAGACACACAGTACATGTTGTGGCTGTAGACACAATGCAGACATGTGACTGACAACTTACAAATTATTTGAACATACCCGTCTTGAATTTTATTCTTAATTTCTTGGTTGCCTGAATTTCTTTTAAAAAAAATAGGTTCGAAAGATCTGCCAATCAATTGCATTTTTGTCCCCTGCAATCTGCATGACTCTTTCTTCGCTGGATCTAGGGTTTCCGCCTTGGGAGATTGTGGGCATTCTCACAGGTGGTTTAGCCCTCTCAAGCTTCGCCTTGTCAGGTACTAGATTATCCTGCAAATATACTTGGTCTGATTTTTTACATAATAAATAAACGATTTGCTAAAGAGTGCCCATAAGGAATAAAAAATAGAAAGTTTAAAATAAAAAGTACAGCATTTAATACATTAAGAATTGAAAAAGTTTTACTTCTGAAACTTTTTATTTTTGATTCCTTAACAAGTATCCTTAGGACACTCGAGGCATTTGTTAGCAAAAGTGCAAAACCCATTAAATAAGTAGATCATATAATTTATCTTTGCCTTGACTGTCTGTATATTTATCTGCTTCTGCAGGACTTTATTGTACCCATCAAGACATGTCACCGGAATATGCAAGTATACTTCTGGTACGTGAGCTTACACTTAAAACTCTTACATCATACGATGGAAGGTTGTGACAAGGTATATTTGTGAATAATTCTAAAGAACAGAACCCCGGTTGGCTAATGCCATCTCAAATCCTTATATACAGCCCTCTCATTTTGTAGTTTCTATATATCTGTCATTATTTGAGTCCTTGACATACAGCCTATAAAAAATCTTTAAAAAGGAAGCATGATTTTCCCATCAAATTCCAAAAAACCAACACAATTTTTTTCTGCATCTTTGAAATTGCTTTAGTTTAGTTTAGTTTTTGTGATTCAAGAATTTCAATCTTTCGGCCAGCCATTTCTTGTTGAGGCCTTATGTATCAATATCATGAGTTATAGTTTATAATTAACTTGTAGATGGACTTCTGCTCCAATCCTAAGTTTGAAGAGTATCCAATTTTCCCAACCAAAGAAATTCCTCTTCGCTTCAGTTGTCTAGGACTAGCTTAAAAATGATATTTACTCCTAGATTAAATCATAATCCTTTTTTCTCTGACAAGTTGGAGCCATATCCATAATTTTTTTTTTTGTAAGTAAAAGAAATATATGTAGCCTTCATATATTTGATTTTAATTGTATCTGACTTTCTTTTTTATTCTTGGTTTTGCCTCAGGGTATAACTAATACTGTTGGGGCTATCCCTGGAATTGTAGGTGTAGCCCTCACCGGTTATCTTCTTGATTTAACTCATTCATGGAGTGTAAGTTGCTGCTAATCTTATGTGTTTTCTCATTGTATGATGTATATTATTCTGTATTTGATTTATATTTCATCTCTATACCATGCAGATTTCACTATTTGCGCCATCAATCTTCTTCTACTTGACTGGTACCGTCGTATGGTTGGTTTTCGCCAGCAGTAAGCCTCAAAGTTTTTCTGAGTAAACTGATCCATGTTTCAATCACTCATTATTCTGAATGCAGCCTGGAAATTTAAGGAAACCTCAATGCTAATCTGATTTTTGGCAGAGGGGGTGTATATCCGCTTGATATACAACAAATAGGAGAATTTGAGTTTTAAGTATAAAGAAAAGATAGCGTAGGTATATTACTTTCTTTTTTTACTGTAGCTTATTATAGCAGTTGTATATTCTGAATAGATGATGCTGGTTGGCCACCAAAAATGTATTGACTTCTTGTAAATCTTGGAAAGTCAAGAATCTGTTGTAGTTGTCCTACTAACTTCTGGTGCTCTGATCCTTCGATTTCAAGTTTCAACCATAAAATGACCATTTTTGTGACCGTTTGAATAATCTCAAGATTTTAAGTCATTAACATCTTACCAAACTTTTCATGCTATAGTTTCTTTGTTTCGTTTTTGGCCAATGGCCATTTTTCTCTAGCATTAGTTGTGAGGTCAACTGGTCATGGATGACGTACACATGCCCCCTACCGATCTCTCTGGCTCTCATTTGTTAATAAAGGATCATGGAACGAGGAATGTCCTTGAAACTCCTGTTCTGATAACCTTTTTTTCCTCCCTTTTTGAATAACTTATTGCTGCTAGGCTAACTGTTATTAGCAATCAAGCATTAAATGTGCAAGAGAAAATGACTCATCTACCGATGGCAAGAAATTGAATGTCACTTTCAATTTATAAAATTTAGAAATTGTCATAATAACCGAATGGCATTGGGAAAGAAACAAAATCCTAGTGCTTGACACCTCCCCCCCCCCCCCCCTTACCTCCCCCAAAAAAAAGCCATTTTTATCATAGAAATTGAAAACTTGAATATTTTCCATGTATTTTATCTCTTATTTTCTCTATCACCAAGTGAAACCAATTTTCGGTTTCGCCTAGTGCCACTGAGCTAGGTGCAAGCTGGAATAACAACATCTGGTATATGGGCAAATACAACAGAGAGAGGACCAACTATTATTGGCTTTGATGGGTCTACGTATAGAGGCTTCAAAGGAGGAATATCACCAGCTGAGTTTACAGTTAGAATGTTTCCATTTAGTAACGTAATTTGGCTATGTAAATTCCAACCCTTTGCTGTTAAATGGTACTCTTCTCTGGAAGTTACATGATGGTAATGTGGCTTAGTAAATTTTGAATAATGAGACTCGGCCACTTCGGCTTCAACAGTGGTGCTGTTGTCCAGGTTGAGTAATAGTATTGTGATTCCTTTCTGTAAGGAGTATCAAATCAGATTTCACAAATAACATATCTACTAAATAATCATACTGATACAAAATTTCACTCACAGATTGCTTTGCACAGTGTGCATAAGCTCGTATCTTCTTTGTTCCATAGAAGGTAGCTGCCAGGACACGTCCTCCCATGAGTCGGTGCCAAAGAAGAGCACTGCAAGGAAGAAAACACACACAACCACAGAAATGTTATAAACTTATTATGAATCTACTTCAAATGGGACCCCCTTAATTAAACCTCTTGTTTTATTAGAAATGGGATCCATTACAAAATGACAAGCAAAATTAATGAAGCAGACATCACACGTGGGAACACAATCTGATATTTCGATCATCTCAGGAACAATGACACAAAAATGCTGAACCAAATCAGTCCATAATATGCTGCCCATCCTTCAAGTATGAAATTCAAAATTTAGTACCTATAGTAGTCTGGATTTGGCACGAAAGTACTTGTATTCAGTAAACCATAGTTTCCTCCTATCAAAGTCTGTCTGCAGTACGTTCTGGTGTCATAAGCAGCTGACATGCCAAGCTGATCCAAATACCTGTTTATATATGATAACATTAGAGAACACACTTGTAAGGAACCACTACTGATATATTGATGGATCACGGGGAGTTACACTAACCAGAAGCTGTAAACAAATGCATCAGACACAAGATGATGGCCACTATTGTAAGCCCCTCCTGCCTCACCAACCCATGCAGTTACTGAGGTTGCTGAACTATGGAGTATATTTTTTAGGCTGCTGAATGTGCTAGCCTCTCCATCAAGATAGGAAGGATCAAGAATTTTTTCAGTTATGTGCTCATCAACTCCTGTATGTAAAATAAAGTAGCTTTCAGTTATAATCAAATTCATGGAAATTGGTAAAATATATAATAAATTTTTTCCTGTTTGGTGGAAGATACCTGGCCCAAGGTTATAGATATGGTGAGTTACCACATCCACAGATTTACCCGATTTTCTTATAAATTCCTTGAACCAATTTGCATCAAAGAAGCCTCCAGGTGCAATGACTAGTGGCTTAGGCTCAATCCCTCTGTATGCATTTTGAACTATGTATCGTAAAGCAGCAACATCAGAAGCATATTGATCTGCAGAAACACTTGTTCCAACTCCATTCCCACACAATTCATTGCCTGCCCGTGAAAAGAGCTCCTTGTAGTTAGTCCACATGCACAGGCCCTCAAGCAAGAAGGATTTCGTTCATTATGGCTTAATATACAACAACACAGTTAATTCTATAGAGGGAAATTAGCCATCTTTGTTTCTATAGATCACCATTTTCAATTTAGTCGTATTGTGCCAGTTGCAGTTACTACTTTGGCATTTGCAATAAGGGAAGCATCTACTTACCAAGTTCCCAACCATGAATGGTGTACTTCTTTCTTACGGTGTAACGTATAAAAGATTCAGCATTGGTGTAGTTCCAATGTCCAACAGCAGAACCAGATTGTATAGATTTTCCAGCTAGAGCGTTCAATCCAAAGATAATCTTAGCCCTGAAATATACCTATCATTAATGTTAAACTTGTTAAAAACATAGTTGCCAAATCAACAAGATGAAAGTGTTTAGTCCTAAAACACAATCAAAGACACACAAAGAGATGACAACTTAAAAGGAAGAACTGATTTTTACCCTGCTTTTTGGAAAAAACTGTTTAGCTCATCCCACCTATGCATGGGTAAGCACCCTTGAGTGAAACCAAACATTTCATTAGTGTTCCGAACAAAAGGAGTACAGGGGTGTCGATAATCTTCAGTCCCATATGTGACCATATCTTGCAAAGTGCCACCTAATCTAATTTTCAAGGGTGAAAAGGCTGCACAACATTCAGAAGCAATGATACCTTAATAAGCTCACAAAACAATCATGAATCGTCCAATAAGAGTAATGAAAAATGAAGTAAATTGCTGTGTAAATTACAGAGATGAGAGATGTGACTTCTCTCTTACCTTTCACTGCATTTAACAAAATTTTGTTGTTGAGGTCCTGCATGAGATGAAAATTATAAGATGTAAATTCTTTCTTACATTTACCAACTTTATAAGATTCTGAAGGTGTGAATGAAAGTTTGGGAGATTATTAGAACCTTTAATTAAGGAAAAAAAGAGTTATAAGCTATAATATCATCATTACGTGGTCAGAAAATTATTAATTTGTTCTCCACAAACAATGAGTAAATAATGACATTATTATAAATATATATATATATATATAAACGCAAAAGTTGTTTTCACAGGAATTATTTTGCAGCTGAGCTAAGAAATCCTAAACATGCATTTTAGATTCAAGCATCATTCCGACAAAGGAAAAAAACATCACCTAGCAGTGAATGATATCTAGAACAAAAAAAAAGGTAGCAAAAACCATCTTTAGTTATTATGTTCTTTTGCTGCAGTGAAACGAAAAAAAGAAAAGAAAAGAAAAACACCTTTTTTTACAGATTCAGAAAGCATAGGACAAAAAAATAAAAAAGCAACAATACCAGATTGAGCAGAGAAGAAACACCCCAACTGCAACTTCCATAGTCGCATTTCTGAGGAGGCCACCAATCGAGAGTTGCACAGACAAAATCATCATCAATCTTTGCAATAGCAGATTTCCCATGAATGAAAACATTCCCTTTCACAGCTGCATCTCCTCTTTTTTCATTCACCGCATTCACTACAATGAAGCTGAAGCTTACCAAGTACATCCATGAACACAGACCCAGAAGCCTTATCTGAGAACCCATTTCCTGAATAAGCCAAATTCAAGATCTTTGTATCTGGTTTTTCATAAATGGGCTAGTAGTACCTATAGGAAGCCATAGAGGTGAAGAGTTGAGGTTTTGTTACTGCAGAGTGTTGCAGGCCACTATACAAAAAAAGGGAATGTAAAGGAGTTTGATTTGATAATTGAATGGCATGAAACTCTCTTAGCAGAAAAAATGTGTCTGTACAAATGCTTACTGGAAACACACTTCATTTCACGTGTACATTGCAGGCCAAACATTTTTGGTACTTATAAACGTAAGATTGTCTCTCCCTCGACCCTCCTCTTCAGGTATCATCGGTTTAGAAAGAACCTTTTTTTTTTAAAAGCCAATAAATCATTGAAATAGAAGGGTAAATCATAAAAGAATATTTAAGACTCCTATTATGTAAATTATGCATTGATTAGTGTATAAGTATATTTTCTAAATTAGCATTACCAAAAATGAAAAATAGGCTTTGTTTTTATTTTTATTTTTTAATTTAAGGGAAGAGGAGGTTGTATTATTAATGCGTAACACAAATTTCGTATGACTTGAGGTATACGTATCTGATCTTATTATTTGAGCCACTCTTTATTAACCACAAAAATATGTACAAGATAGATACTTAAAGAAAATTAAGTAGTATATTTAATATTTATTTCCCTTTGACTAAAAAGGTATAGGCAGTGGTTGGAGGAAAAAGATATCTCTTTTTTTAACTTTTCTAATTTTCTTCTCTATTTTGTTTTTTTGGATGAAACTTTTGTTTGGAATATTAATAATGGAGTTTTCTTTTTTTTTGGGGTGACATTAATAATGGAGCTTTAGATAAAATAACGTGATGTTTGATGGTGGTGGGGTAAGGGTGTGATTTCCTGAATGGAAGTACAAAGACGGTTAAATAGTGGGCAAAGAAAGGTTCTCTCTTTTCAAGCCCAGCGGAAACAACACCGTGACCACTTGCATGATACAAAGATGAAAGATGGATCCTCAGTGGTTTGCACTCGATTACTCAAGTCTCTTGCATTTATTTTTATTATTTTTTTATTATTTTTTTGGGTCTTACATTATAGAGTCATACAGCCTGACTCCTATTGAAGTATGAAGTTCGAAACAAAAATGGGATGGTGATGGTATTGTAAAGATATGATTGTTACACTTGAAGGCTTGAACTATTTTGTAAGTAGTAGTTTCATTTTTATTTATTTACCAATATTGAAGTGATTAAGAAAATTCTTTAAGCTTCTTTTTTTTTTTTTGGGTAGAATTCTTGAAGCATTTTTAATATTCTTTTGTGCCATTTGAGGGCTTAAGGGAGAGGATGGTGTTACTGGTGTCATGTCATTTGCTGGTAATGATTTGGACTTGGGATGAACTAAGCGAGGAAGGCTTAACTAGATTTCGGCGGTATCATTATTGGTAAGTGTAAGCATTAGCATAAATTGCTTTCATGCCCGTATTGGTTTGGACAGGATGACATTTTTGCATAGAACATTTTTTTAAGGAAATTACAGAGTCAACTGAAGCTTTATATATACAGAGAGAATAGATCAAGTTACACTTATATAAATTAAAGTCTTTTTTACATTATTGAAGAAGTTTTTGTTTTTGTTTTCTAGAATATCTCTTAACATAAGAAACTAATTTTTTATTGAATAATTTTTTTAATAAACTTATTGTCAAATTAAAAATTCCTATCATATAAATTATTTATGAAACTTTACATTAATTTGAAATTATTTAGTATTTCATTGATATATGTTAAGATTAACGTAATATATATTTTTAAAATATATGAAAATAAGAATCATTTGATTATATTATTATTGATGTTCAATTTTTAAAAATTTGACACAAATAATTAAGGTAATAAATAATTATAATTCAATTGGATCAACAAAAAGCACATTCTATAAATATTTATTAGGTAGTATAAAAAAAATATACATTGATGTAACTTTATCCCTCCATATATATATATATATATATATATATATATATATATATATATACGAGGGATGGATCTACATGTAAATGAGTAGGGACGTATCTTTCACACTCTACTTTAAAACTTTTCTTTGACCTTTATATATAAGTATATGTCTTTTTTATTTTTTGTGTAATTTTTATCCTTATGCCCCCACTTGTAATTATATTATTTTTATTGAATGATTGTTTAGTTATATATATATAGAAAAATGTTTGATAATAATGATAATGAAAAAATCATTCAATATTTTTAAAATATGAAAATGCAAAGGAAAGAATTATAAATTGATCTTTCATAATTTTGTATTAATATATTTTTTAATATATAAATATAATTATTAATTTTTTTATACTTGTTGTATTAATAATATTATTTTTACCCTATTACTCAAAATTTTTGGATCCGTCATTGTATATATATACGCCTTTAAATAATTTTAATCTTGATTATTTATATATAATTACATGATCAAAATTTATTCATTTTATCATCTTATAATAAAAACTCATATCACTATATATATATATATTAATAAAGTTAAATGACTATGTCCATTTTAATAATTAAGAACAAATTCTTCTATTTCCTAATAAATGTTAGCCTCATGACTTTTATCTCTCCTAATAATTATTAACCTTATAATTTTTTTCACCCTAATCATCACTAACTTCATAAAATTTATCTTTTATTATTATTTTTTAAAATCCAATAATTTAATTATTTAAAAATATAATTATTTTTTATAAAGTAAATAGTAAATAAACTTAAAATGCTAATATAATTTAATATTTACTAATTTTAAAAAACGTAACAACTTTTCTTCAAAAATTAGTATTATATATTTATAATTGATAATTGATTTGGTGCATGTACGTATGCATTTATAAATCACGGAGTGATTGTTACGTCAAATGCATGTATGTACTTAATATATATACTAATGCACGTAGCCAATGACTTTCTTGTAACGTGATTTCTTTTTTTTTTAAATAGTATATATTAAATTATATTAGCATTTTAAATTTATCTACTATTTACTTTTTAAAAAAATTACATTTTTAAATAATTAAATTATTATAGTACTATTTAAAAAAATAACAAAAGAGGAAGACTTATGGAATTAGTGATTATTTGAATGAGAAAAAATTATAAGATTAACAATTATTATGAAAGATCAAACTCATGAAGTTATCATTTATTAAGAGAGAGAAATATTTTTTTTTAATTATTAAAATAGACATTGTCATTTAGCTTGATTGGCTAAAGATAAAAGTGACTTTTTTGTCTACAAAAAGAGTGAAGGGTGCATCTTTACTTGACGTGGTGAATATATATATATATAGGGGTTAGCAAGTTTCACATTTTATCTTGGACATAAATGACTTATATGTTTTATTTGAAAACAACTTAAACTTAATGATATTTTAGTTATTTAAATTTTTATATTAAAATCTAATCATTGATTTCGATCTAATAGTTTATATTAGCTCATTTAATAAGAAAAGAGAACGATAAAACTAATTTTAATGAAGAGAGATAATTTGACTTTAGTTATTAATTTGATGGATTTATTAGCATGTTCTTTTAGGGTATATTGTTTGAATTGGTGGATTGAGTAAAATAGAGGGGAATGAAATGGAATAAAGATATGTTCTATTGTTTGAGTATGTTAAAAAATAATGAAATGAGATAGAAGTAAGTGAGATGAATTCCATCTTATTTTATAAAAAATTATCAATTTTATTTCCCTCCAATTTAGAGAATATGAGATGAAATTATTTTTTTTATTATTATAATTAAATTTCATTACATCTCATAAAAAATCATTCACTTTCTAAATAATAGAATAATACTTTTATTTCATAATTTATTTTTCATTTTATATATCTTATTTTATTTTATCTCATTTTATTACATTTTATTAATTATTAAATATTCAAATATAACCTTAGAGTATATGTCAAGGATTAGAACATTGTTAATTACTCATTTTAATTATTTAAAAAAGTATTAAACACTTTTTAGATTTTCAAGACATTAAATATTTGTACTTTTCATTTGATAGTTTTTATTTTTGAATTCTTAACATGTGTCCTCAAGATACATGTTAACAAAACCCTAATTTTATTCATTACTTCTAAATTATTAAATTATATATTAACAATTGTTAAAATATATAAATTTATACATTAAATAAAAATAAAAGGATTAAATGGTAGATGAAGCTTATAAAATAATTAAAAAAGCATATAAAATTATATAAAAAGGTTAAAAACGCTAAACATTTTGTTAACTGTTTGAACATGTTAAACATTAAATAAGTAAAAAAAGCATAAAAAATAATTCAAACAAATGAGGATATGAGTTGATTTTTTATTAATTTATATATTACTTAAATAAATTAAAAAAATGTTTATATTTTTTAAATTATTTTATAAATTTATGTATAAAAAATTATCTCATAATTTTTTTATGTATGCTTAATTTTATTTTAATTTTATTAATTTTATCTTTTCCTTTTTATATTTAATAAGAAGAGTTAATTTATTTCTCATAATTAAAATATGTATTAATATTCTTTATCTTCTTTAAATTCAGTAATCTGAAATTATCAAAATACCCTTAAGATTAAATTATTTTTTATAAAAAGATTTTGTTCTTCATGTCTTAGATACTCCTCCTTATGGATGTGGCACGATGTTATTAAAGGACCTGGCTAGTGTGTCTTTCTTTAGGAGTGTTCTTGTTTCTTAAAGGCTTATGCCCTTCATGTTAACCAAAAAAAAAAAAAAGGTTTTGGTCTATTTATTTATATATTTTGGATGTTGTTAAAAAGTATTTTAAAAATACTTTTTAAGGAAGTTAAAATAGAAATTTTTTGATAAAAAATTTAATGCATTAAAAATTAAAAAAATTATTATTTATCTAAAACTTTCTATATTTTATCTTTCTCATAATTCATATATATATAGAGAGAGAGTATATGATAAGAAGAATATTTATTATAAGAGATGAGTAGAATAAATATTGATTATTGAATCTTACATAAATGATTAATATTAAAATATAAATATATGTGATTTTTTAAGTGATCACATGACCTTTAAGTAAATTTTAATCTTGACTATCTATATATATTATATAATTAAGATTTCTCCTCTCATTTCCTCTCATAATAAAATTCTTCATATATATATATATATATATATATATATATATATGTGGTCCCTTTATTCGTCTACAAAAAATATTTCAACTTTTTTTCATCCCACTTACAAACTCATACCATATTTCACAAAAATGTTATAGTCATATACAGTTTAATTTGACACTCATTTCACATAAAAATATGATAAAAAAAATTAAACATATTTAGTTATAAGAAAAATATTTTCCTTAAATATCAACGCATTCTTTTTAGTTTTCCCAATGCGTATACTAAACGATTGACAAAACGCTTGTAGCCCGGCTGTTATACATTTGATCTTTAAGATTGAGAACTAATAAGATCTTAAATAAAAACTTCATAACTGCTAAATTTGTTTTGGAATGTGCAGTACATGTGAGGTTCTTGGTGGTTGCATGACCATTTTCAAAGGAAACTTAAAATATTTCAAATGATTAATGTGATGTCAGTATTACTTCCGGAAAAACAAATAGTATATTTATATTAAATGATTTGACTTTAACTACCCTGTGCACATTATTGCTTATAGAATTTAAAAATAAAATAAAATAAAATAATAAAACAACCTATTTACATATTCCTCAAATGCGTCTAACAAATCCTCCCCCCCCCCCCCCCCCCCCACCTAAAAAAATCCCTAACATACAAAGAACAGCTTCCTACTAGTTCTCGTTCTGTGATAAGTTCAAAAGTTAGTACGCATAAAAATAAAGAGCAATCAATGTATAGACCTAACGCTTCCAAATATCAGCAAAGCTAACATCCCAAGAAATATACAAAGTCCTCAAATGGTGCCGTGCCCACCAAAAAATTATTGTTTTGTAGCAAAAATGTGCATAGATATAATTAATTAGGTGGAATTATAAGCCTATAAGTGTTCTATTTTAATCATGTAGAGAGTAAGTATCTTTCTCAATTATACATGCCAAATGCTGTTATCTACTCCATTACCATTAGTTTGAGGTCTCAAGCATTAATTTGTTGAGCTGCTACAATGGCAAAATCCATGTGGCCCTAAGGGCTCTCTGTCTCTATCTCTCTCATGGTCAGATGTATATAACCTTCTCATATGTAAACTACACCCACCCACCAACCCCCCCCCCCCCAAAAAAAAAAAAAAAGGAAAACTTTATAACTAGGGTTGATGGATAGAAATGGTTGGGTCCATATTTGCTGTTGCCCACTACATTGTTTGAGTTTTAAAGCATATCGACCATATCCGGATGTTGACACTTTTCGGATTAGGATGAATGGTAGCAAGACCTACGCAATCAACCGCAACAAGGTTTGTTTTATAGATTAGATAAAAGAAGGTCTCAATGTTTGGTGGTGTTTTAGTTCTCTCCAAGCTAACCTTGAGAATTACAATTGAAATATGATTCCTTTTCCTTCTTCAGCTGTCGCCCACTGCACCACAATAATATTTATAATTAACAATAAAAGTAATATAGTATAGTATCTGTAACGTATATTAATGCATGTCGTTCTTAGAGAGCTAAGATTTCCCTTTCTCTAGGATTAGCTTTTAACCTTTGACCGAAAAGGAGATATTTTGGGGGAACTCACACATAGCTAGTTTGTATATGAGTCTGTTTAACATGGACCTCTCATTTAGGGACCATTGATGGTCCTTCATAATAAACCCTTGGATATATTAAAAAATAAATGAATGACTATAAATGATTACTTGTTACCTGTTAATCAAATAAAAAGATATTTTTTTTTACCTCAAATTTACTTTATTTTACAAAATCATCTAATTCCTTCATTTGTTCCAAATTCTTTGTAAAGTCTTCTCTTTAATTTTCTCTCACATTTTCCTTTTTCAGATAATCCATCCAAAATTTTTCCATTTTCTCTCATTTCTCAACTTACCAATATCTTGTTTTTCTTTACTTCTCTCTCATATTCAATTTTCTCTTTTCTTTCTCCATGTCAATCTTTGTGAGAAAGCAAAATGCTCAATTTTGTATATGAATGCTCAGATCCAAGTCTCTGCCCCCATCTTCATCCATGGCATTTTTGCGGCAAATCCATTTCTAGGTTGTTGAAAGTCGGGTGACAGCGGACCACAACGATCTTCTATAATTTCAAAACTAAAGTCGTTTAGCCGAAATTAAAAACCGCGGATAAACAACCTTACGACTGCGGTTAAATGCTTAGTTCGATGCTCAGATCTTCAAATATCTTGTGGTACGACTGTGGTTAAGAAAATAACTGCTTGAATACATGGTTGAAAGATTTTTTCAGTATTGATATATGAAATAGAACTGTGATGTTGCTGGAAGATTTGAAGTATTGGTATATGAAGCAAAAGAAAAGAAGAAGAGTATTGATCATGCTGTAAAGAAGTTTTGGAGTAATGGGACATGTGAATTTGTAAAGTTGAAACTAAGGGTAATGCAAGTTCGACACCCATCTTCAAATATTTATGGCAACAGGACATTAACAACAAGGAATATAAAACAAATATGAGGTTTTGGCGAAATTGGATGATTTTGGAGAATGAAACAAATCAAGTATTTAACCAATGAAATAGTAATATTTGAGAAGTTATGAAAATTAAAAACTAAATATTTTGCTGCAAAATTAAAAACTTGTTACAATAGATAAGGTCAAAAGGTCCCTCCATAAACCTTTCACTACAGAGTCCATAATAAAAGCATATATATATATATGCTCAATAACATACTTATATTTTGATGTTTTGAAAAATAAATAAATAAAGGTCTCAATCATTTTTTTGTGGTACCCAAAAAAAAAAAAACTTAACATAGAAGGAAAAAATTTGTCGGTCTAAATACATGTGGCCCTCGTCGGTAAATGGTTCTAGAGGACAGCCATAATTTTCTAGACTTTCTTGTTGAAGGGGCAATTTATGCAACTGCAGTAGTTTTGTGTTTGAAGTTAACTTCACTTGGACGCATTACTCTTACACATTACCTTGCCTGAATGAAGAAGCCAAGGAGGGCCAGAAGAAAAGGTGAAAATTTATTCAGTAAAGGTCTATACATATTTGTCTTGAGAGATCACCATAGATTAAAAACCTTTGGCTGAGACAAAATGGGGCTTTCTAAGAACGGAATGAGAAACAAGATAGAAATATATATAGATTTTTCTTTTTTTTTTTGGGCAGGATATATATAGATTTTTCAGCTTTGTGCTCCACATTGATTATTACATGATTTTGACCCAAAATGTTTTGTGGTCCACATACTTATAGTCATGGACTCATTGTTGATGGCTATATCTATCATTTGGTCAAACAAATCAAGATAAACTGAAACTTTTTTTTTGTGGTCACAAGATAAACTGAAGCTTGGATTGGAGGGAAATCACCGGCCCTAGGTTTCTGCTGCAGGACAGTATGGTCTTGGACACCGAATATTACAGACACTTAAATTATTATTTGACATGTGTAATGTGATAAGAATCATTATAAATTTGTATCAATTTTTAATAATACTTTTACATATATTAAATAATAATTTAAATATCTAAAAAAATGACGCGATAGATTGTATCCACCTAAAAATTTTTCATTGGACGCCATTGCTCGCTTTCTCTGTTGGTCCAAGGATGTCCACTACTCAATTGGAAACATAAAAATAAATTGTGAGAGATACTGCGTTACATTACCAATTGTAATTTTTTTAATTAAAAAATATTACCACAAATGCCATAATTAACTTTTACCTTAAGTTTTCACTTACTTTAATCACATAAGTAATACATACGTAGTCATGTGCAAAAAAAGAAACAAAAGAAAGAACATTTAACACATTACAAGAGATGAGAATATTTCATTACCAGTTTAAATCTATGCTAATTACGTGCCTTTGATGCCAACTTCGTTTATTCCAGACAGCTAAGCATAAATTGATTGAGTAATTCTTAAGCCTAAAGTAAATTATGCTTATACCCAAGGTTCTCGGGCCAAGTGGTAACCAACTTCTAACTCCCAGAAGCGAATTTGTTTTTGTATCTTGTTGGAGCTAACATCTTGGAGAAGGCTTTTGTTAAGCGCGACCTGATATGAGGAATTAGACTTTCCTAACTAACCTTTGATTACTATATATATATATAGGGGTATATCTAGTGAGACGAATTTTTATTATGAGAGGGTGAGAGGAGTAAATATTGACCATACAATCATACATGGATGGTCAAGATTAAAAGTTATTTAAAGGTCATGTGACCATTTAAAAAAGTCACATGCATTTATCTTCTAATCTTGACAATTCATAAAAGATCTAATAGTCAAGATTCACTCATCTCACCTCTCATAATAAACACTTCCTATATATATATATATATATATATATATATAATCCATAACTTCAACTAGCATGTGTTAGTTCGAGTGGAAGGGATTTGAGTCCCTTAAACATGTGGTACTGAGTTCGATCTTGAAATTTATGTGTATAGAAATAATACTAAGATTAAATGTTTGATCGTATTCCGAGAGATTAGTCTCTTTCACTTACTGGATGGAGATACTTTGAGAAATAAGAAAAAAATAAAAAAGAATCCATAACTTCCGAATAAGCCTAAGCTAGACCTTTATCTATATTCTATATTAAATTAAAATACATCTTCTTGATAGTGATTAAATTTGTTATTGTACTCTCTTTCATTACATGTTATTTTTTAAATTTCTTTCAATTTTTTAAATTTCAAATTCAAATCTTCTTTTATTTTTTTAAAAAATATATTCTAATCTAAGTATTATATATATCATTTTTTATATTTTAATCTAGTTTTTTTAATTTAATCGATCCATTAATTGCACGGATACTTACTAATTAGTCTCTAATTCGTAGTTCTTCTTGTGCATTCCCACACAGAGATTGTTCACCCGATCCAGCACCAATCTAATTCTCCAATTTGCTGATAGCTGCTGAATCAGAGTACTGGTGATGGTCCTGGTGGAGGTGGGGGGATGGCAGCATTTGTGATGCTTGTGCAAATAAGTCTTCAGAAATGTAGGGAAGAAGATATCAAAAGATAAAACTTTAGGCCAGCAATTGTCAGCGGTGTCAACAAAAACTTTTGTAGCATGCAGACCCAACAACATGACCCGCAGCCTTGAGATGGAAGTTATTGTCTCTTGGACACACACTCTGGAGGGATCCTAGGCACTTCTGATCCTGAATATCAGGATCTTGCCCAAACAATTGTGGAAACTGTGCAAGCGGTGAGTGAGATAGTTTCTGGCCAAATAATAACTAGCATGAAGGCAAATGCTACAATTACATGTACTACATTTGCCTGAGACATCGTGAATGCTAATGGTGGGTCACTAGTATTCTTTCTTGTTCAATTAAGATCAGGAGTAGATAGTAGAGACTAGAGACGTTATATGTTTTCAAGAATTTGAATGCAGCTATGTGATTATATAGGCAAATGAAGGATAATTATGATATTTGAAGACGTTGTTTACAATGCTACGCAGTTTTTTTTTGTTATTTATTGCATTATTATGTGCCACTTAAACGGTAGAATGCAGGTTGATAGACTATCAATTCCTCTGGGAAGTATTTTATTCCATATGGTTGATCAAATTTAATTCTAAGTGTTTGAATATGCTTCGACTGTAACATATGAATTCCATGATTCTTAATGGCAGAACAGGTAGTGAAGAGCTATACATGGTGATACCATCTATGAAATAAAGAAATTGAAAATGATGGAAAACCATTTATAAATAAATCAAATCAAATGTTGTCCTCGCTTTTGTCAAATTGACTCTGAAAACATCATCAGTCAAAATATTTGTTATATTACGAAGGAGAAATATTTTATGTACATTAGAATTGCGCACACTATATTTATACTATATGTTAATATTAGAGAGATGTCAAATCATCCTATATGTGATTGTATTATTTTTGTGACATATAAAATAATTTTATGAGTAAATTAAATAAAATTAAACGTATTTTAATTAAATAAATAATGGTACTGTAATGGCTTGCAGCTTACTTAGCTTAAGGAAAGCAGGCGATACAGCAAGATATACAATCATGCCTCATGCAGAACACCACCGAATAATTTATTTCCTTTTGCAAGCAGGGAACCGTTCATAGACCTATTTGCAAGCATGCAACTCCTCAATGTTCTGCTCTCAGCAAAAACAAGTTAGCGTTCTTCTTTGATATCAGACCCCAACAATTTGGAGATTAGATCAAATCATAGACTCTGGGTATCTGAGGCGACCTTTTTGCCAAGATATCAACTATTAGTCTATTACAGTCTAGATCAGTATAAACATATAGATTAACGACTTGGTAATCTCAATTCTCTTTTATTCCAAAATTCCCATGTGATGCTGTTTGTGGTGAATATTCAATAATTAGTCATATTTCAGGTATCTCAATTCGTGAACTCAATGATGAAGCAGAGCAAAACAGTTTGAACTTTGTTATCAACCGTCCTTATATGACGCACCAAAGTGCTAATACTGCTGTTCACTTTAATTTTATCTTATAACAAGACGAAGGTACCTTTAATTTTATCTGTAAAAGACCAAGTACTTTCTCATCTCATCCTTGAAAAGCAGAAAACTCTAACCATAAAGATGACTCCGATTATCTTCAAACTTGAATAGACAGTAACAATAAGGATTATATAAATCAACAAGCAACACTAAAATAATAATAATAAGAATAAGAATAGTAACAATGAAAATATATTAATTATAACGTTTTCAAATTATAATCTTAGACATGGGAAAAGAGGGGTAACAGGTCCATGCTGGTAAATCTCCGTCCTAAGAACTATGCTTAACTAGAAAGCATTACAAAGACAGGAAGAAAACAATTTGCCTACTAGTATAATTCTCACTTCCTCTTCTTAGAAGGTGGCTGCGGAGCCTCTTCTTCTTCATCTTCATCCTCTTCCTCTTCTTCATCTTCCCCATCTTCTGCATCCTCTCCATCATCATCATCGTCATCATCATCATCCTCGTCGTCATCATCACTTCCTCCTGCACCATTGGCCTCGTGATCATCCTCAGGATCTGCTTCTTCCTCACCTTCATTACCAGAGAAGTCCTCGTCATCTCCATCATCATCATCGTTTGCATCTTCATCATCTTCATCATCCTCATCATCGTCTGTTTCACTAGCATCCTTGTTTTCTTCAGAAGTATGTTTTCCCTTGTACAGTTGGTCTAAAGGAAACCTAAGCAATAATTAAAACAAATAAGGATAATTGGATTTTCCAAATGAAAACAACTATATCACCTTTAAATAAGGTATATACATTTATTCTTACCTCCCATCCATTGGTGACACTAAATTATTGACATCTGTAAGAAGAGATCCAGTCTGGGGAAAAAACAAACAAGAATCTTTACTCAATGCAATGTAATTGAATGTACAATGAAGAGAATGTTTTAATTTAACCTAATGAAAAATAGATCATTAACAAAGCTTATGACATACACAAAGCATGAATAAATATGTGGAAACAATTATACCATGAACTGATTATTGCAGTTTGATGATCTGTCCACAGCTTTGAGCAGAGGTGGAATGATGCAAATTGAAATTTCAAAATAGTGTTTGTAACATGTCAACAGTTCCAATAAGATTTATCATAAAGAGTTATCAACTTTGAGCGCGCGAGAGAGAGAGAGAGCTTATGACATACAGAAAGCATGAATAAATATGTGGAAACAAATATACCATGAACTCATTATTGCAGTTTGATGATCTGTCCACAGCTTTGAGCAGAGGTGAAATGATGCAAATTGAAATTTCAAAATAGTGTTTGTAACATGTCAACAGTTCCAATAAGATTTATCATAAAGAGTTATCAACTTTGAGCGCGTGAGAGAGAGAGAGAGAAGAGAGGAACAGAAGGACAGTTGGGTACAATGAATTACAAAGAATACCCAGTTATAGACATAGAAAACAAAGAAGCACAAGGTTCACTATTTGACAAGCTGAAACTGCAAAACAAGCATGCATGTGATGCAGACAGCCAGACACAATCAATGTAAGACCCTGTTCAAGAAAAATCTCCTAACCTTAGCCACAATTGTCTTGTTGGAATCCCTCTTTTACATCTAGTTTAGTCAATTATATTGGTGTTAAGGCATTTAACCATATCATTAGTGATGAATAAAACAGAAGATTAGATAAAGCAAGTAACAAGATACATCATGAATCACTCAAAACATGGCAAGTAAGTAGCAGGCTAGCAGTACACAATTCTATGCTAAACACCACTAACAGCCAACAAAAAAGAAGTATAAGTGGTGTACGAGGAACCTGAAGCAATTAGGGAACATGTCAAACATCAAAACGATAAAAGATTTAGTTGCATTAATACTCGTTACTCAATAAATGGGAAGTTAGAGCTATGGAGACGAGTTTTGGAAGAACATGACTTTCGTCTAAGTAGGAGTAAGACGGAGTATATGGAATGTAAGTTCAGTAAGAGGCGTGTTAATGCTAATTTAGCGGTGAAAATTAGAGATCATATCATATCACAAGACACACAGTTTAGGTACCTTGGATCTATCATACAAAATGATAGAGAAATAGAGGGAGATATAAACCATAGGATTCAAGCTGGATGAATAAAATGGAGGAGTGCTTCAGGAGTTATTTGTGATAGAAAAGTGCCTCTCAAGCTTAAGGATAAATTTTACCGCACAGCTATAAGGCCCGCGATGTTGTATAGTACTGAATGTTGGGCGATAAAAAGTCAACAAGAGCATAAGATCAGTGTCGCGGAGATGAAGATGTTGCGTTGGATGTGTGGTCATACAAGACTAGATAGGATTAGGAATGAATGCATTAGAGAGAAAGTAGGGGTAGCACCTATTGTGGAAAAAATGGGAGAATCTCGCCTTAAGTAGTTTAGACATGTAAGGAGAAGACCCTTAGAAGTCCTTGTAAGAAGAGTAGATCAGGTAGATAATAGCCCAATAGCTAGAAGTAGAAGAAGACCAAAAAAGACTATAGGTGAAACGATTAAAAAAGATTTAGATTTGAATGGCATCTCTGAAGACTTGGTTTATGATAGGGCACAATGGCGTCGTTTGATCCATGTAGCCGACCCCACCTAATGGGAAAATGTTTGGTTGTTGTTGTTGTTGTAATACTCGTTACTCAATACTTGAAGCAAAATGAGTTCTAGGTTCTACTAGCCACTCTCTAATCCTAACTTACGGAAGAACACACAACGAAAGCCTTGTTTATGAATTCCATAGAAAAGACTGCCATTCTCTGGCACTCATGCTTCTTTTTAGCAACAATAAGGAAGAAGAATCACTACATTAAGAATTATACTAACACACTGTTCAAAGTATACCAACTCTTTTAACCAACACAAAGTTCTATATTTTAGAAAAAATTTAGCATAAGGTGGCCATTAGAAATATACAAAAGGTTTTGTTCGTGAGAGAAGCAACTTCACCAGAGAAAATATACAATCACAAGCAACATTTTAGTAAAAGCCCTAAACTAATTAACGAAACGAATAATTCGAATTAGTGAAAACTAAACCACACAGAAAAATGTTTAATCACAAGCATGAAAAAATAATTTAAAAAATAAATAAATTTAAGCTCAGGTTGTTACAAAAGAAGTGAAGGTTATGGCATGGAGACATGAATTAGAAGCATATTGGAGCTAAATGTGAAAGTGCAATGAAACAGAAAAGTGAGGGTTTTGAAAGCAATACCGCAATGAGAAGGGAAGCAAGAGATTTCCCAGCAGCAAGGACAGTGTGAAGCAGCATAGCCTCCAAAACAGAGCCTACCCACATCATCGTCCTCTCCTCAAAGCTGAGGCTCCCAACCTCCATTGCCCAAATGCTGTGCCTGTGCTACACCACAAAGTTGAGCACTCAACAATTTTGAGAGAGAATGAGAGTGGAAATGGTGTCTGCTCCGGTGCCCTGGTTTGGCAAATAGGGTTTGGTGTGGTTAGGGTAAACCCTAGGGGTTTGGTCCGATTAGGGTTTTGGGATTCAAGTTGATATTACCACAGCGAATTGTGTGCTTCCACGTAATCGTTTGGTGAAGTCCCTGGAGGTTACCAAAGCAATAGTGGCTGGCTATAACAATTTGCAATTTCCTAAATTTTCATGTCCTTTTTCGAGATTTGCTATCATTTGATGTCCCCTTTTTTTTTTCCTTACAATTTCGTAACGTTTGGTCGATTTGTGGATTTGGATAATTGGATGGATTCATGGATCTAATGTGATGTGACCATTCCTATTATTCAGAGTGTTCACTACCTACCCGGCCCAATAATCCGGCCTAATGAAAAGTTAATTAAGCTGGGTTTTAGTCCTTAAAATTATACTTTATGCATTTTTTAAGTTTCTAATTGGGCTTGGACCATACTTTGAGTGGGTTCGGCTCAGTTTGATGTTAACAAGTAATTTAAGACTTAAATCTTTTTAAAATATTAAATATATATTATATTTTTTAATTTAAAATAATATCTTATGTATAATATGAAAATATTTTTTATATAATTTGTTTGAAAATAAATTTTGTAAAATATCCTTCAATTTTTTAAAAAGTTTTACGACTTAGTTATATTGGATAATTTTATGATATTTATCTTCTTTTTTTCTTCAAGTATGATATCAATCAAGTATTTCATTAATTATTAGTTATTTTTAACAAAATTTTAAATACTTATTATGAAATCAATATCTAATGAATGCTTTAAAACTCACTCTAGATACCATATCTATCAAGATATCATAATAATGAATAATATCCAAATATATTTTATAAAAAATTCATTTAACCTCAACTTACCATGGTTAAATTAAATGCATTGTAGTCACTACTAACCCATGGGCTAGCTGAGTAAGCATTTAAAACATAAATTTTAATTTTTGTTTTTTAATTAGTTGTCTTGCTCAATAATAATACAAAAAATAATTCTGATTTTCTTATCACAAATAGTATATATACCTCTTTTCACACTTCTTTCAATATCATTCATTATACTTACTTTTTCTTATCACTTTCTCTCACTTAATCACACACATCCAAGATGGGTGTGAAAATGGGTGTGGGGTGGAAAATGATGTAAGACCATCATTTTCTTACAAAAAATTCACTCAACCTTTAAAGGATAATATTTTTCATACAATCAAAATACGCATACCGTATTTACACCGTAGATTTATGTGTGAGGAATGTCAAATCAGACTGTAAAAAACTTGATTGCTACCGCAAGTGCACGGATCGCTCAAGTAATACAGATACAGAGTAAAAGTTCGTTCCCACGAGGATATTGCGATATAAAGCTAAATACCAACCAATAGCTTAATTCATTCTAGTCAAGGATATAAAAATAAGAAAAGCAATAAATTAAACTAAATCTAATCTACAAAAGCAGTAAACATAAACACGGTTAGGTTTCAGTAAATCCTCTTTCACCCCTTACATCTACCAACAACATGCAATCCCCCTCATAAATATAAATGCATTGATTAGGTTAGCTTGAGAATCTGATGTAGTCAAAAGCCTATGTCTAGGTCAATCAACCTTGATTTCAATTGCCCAACTCACTAAGTTTCCTTGAGAGTCAGCTCAACTTCCACTCATGAATGATCTATTCTCAATCACACACTATACATGGCCAATAGGTATATTTCTATCCTATTAACGAATCAACTCATTCAAGCCAATTGAACTCGTTGAACATGCATCAATCATACCATATCTATATCAACAAATCCCTATGTCTAGTTCATTTGCCAATATTAGGATCTGCAATTAGTGATCAGCCAACCACAAGCATTAAACTCAGATAATGATTGAACCATAATCAAACATCCACACAAACTCAGAGAAGAACACATCATTAATATATATAAAAGGATCCAAAATATTCCTAAACAAAGCTTAGCTATACAACAGATAAGGAAGAGAAGAGAGAAAGGGAAAAGAGAGAAAGAAACTCATTGATTTGTCTCTGAAGCTTGAATCCTCCTTCAATCCTTTTGATCATTGGCTCTAATCCACCAGAAATGAAGATCTAGCCAAACTATCTAACTTAAAACTAACTAAAACTAAGAAACTATAAAGGAAATACCTAAATAGAAAATGGAAATGGCCCAAAAATGGCCAGAACACAAAGAAAAATGAGTAAAATCTATTTATAGGCTCAGCTGGCCGCCTCAGCGACACGGCGCCCACATACGCGCATCGCGGCACACAATGAGTCAGTCTAATCTACGTCACGGCGCCCACTTCATCTGGGTCGCGGCGCTCTTGCCTCGGGTTCAAGTATGGCATGCTGAAAATCCTTTTAGCGCCGCGGCGTCCACATGCTTGCGCCGCGGCGGTGACTACTGAAATGCCCAATTTGGCTTTCTCTTCTTCTTTAAGTTCAATTGCTCCATATTTGACCTTGTTTGGAGCCCTTCTTAACATAGAAAAAGTACTAAATCAGTAACATATATAAATTTACTTAATAAATGATAAATAAACACAGTTTTGCACATTAACACATCAGAAAGGCTTAGAATCAGAATATAACAAATATAAGCACAAAATTCTCCAAATATGCATTTAAACAAAGACTTAGCATTCATTCTAGCACAAAGATAAGGCACAAATAACAGCATTTCATGTAGCTATCAATGTTACGATAGGTTTCTCACAAAATACAGAATGAGTTTGTGAGTGAGTTGAATAAAAGTGAAAATATTTTGGTTAGACGAATAACGCTACTGACCCTTAAATGATTCCCACTAAGACGTGAAAATTCTAAAAAAGGGTTAAGGAGACTGCCAAAATTCTTCATTCAATTTTCAATTTTTTTTTCTTGTTAGCCAATATGATCACTACATGACTTATATTTTTTATTAGTGTTTGTTGTTAAATAATGTGGGTTGTACTGTTCATTCTAAATTGGAAACGTTAAATACACCTCCTCTAACTTGCGGGGTGCTATTACCACTCATATAGTTGGCTAACAATTAGTTAAATGCATATACAAGTAGTTAATGATTAATTACTCTCTCTAATCTATATAAACTATACATTGGCATTGAATCAACCACCCTTTATCATTTAGTGGATTTCGGTTTCTCTATTTTTTCTCTCGAAATTTTATATTCTCCATATGAATTCTTCCCACTCGCCCAAACCAATGTTGTTTATGGTGAGCTCACCAAAATCATCATTAGTTGCTGCTGGTGGTATTGCTAACACACCAGATTGATCACAATAGATGCCTGGGCAATTGTGGTCTACTATGGCCTTGCAGCAAACAGGGCCTATAACTTGGTATGACATAGCGTAAAAGGAGGCCAAAATCTCCTCATTGCATCCTGGTATGCTTTGCCAAATTGGACCAGCATTTATCCACTTCTTTGCTGATCGTCCGTCCTGGTACTGGCGGTGCGTGCTTGCACTTGCATTCTTGGCTTCAATACTGCCAAATACATATTAATTGTAAACACCACGCCAAAAATATGTGGGTATTTGAATGCCATGGTTCTACGGGAAATAAGGATTTCAACCTTAGCTTTTGTAGTATGCCACAGGGAAAGGGATGCAGAGATTATAGATGGCTACACTATACATACAAAGACATACTCACTGTCATAATTGAAACGTTTCTCATAATTGATATTCTCTCTGTTTATTTTTATATATTTATTTAAGATTTTTGATTTATCTAATATTATTTATCTATTTAGAAAATTAAAAAGTATTTATTAATTTTTTTCTAACTTTACATTCATCTTTTATTATTTTCATTAAACTAAATAAATACATATTAATTAAATTTTAAAACTTCATAAGTCAATTTGTGAAATATGTATCTTTTGCTAGATGAATGGGGTGAGATGAGGAGAGAGAATGAGTTTAACGAAGAGAAGAGAAAGAAAAGAGAAAATATTAATTAAATAAAAAAATTATTATTTAATCATGTTAAATTATATTTTTTATTATTCAGTATATTTAGTAACATTTTTAATATGTACACATTAATTTTAATGAACAGATAAAAATAGACGAGTGTACTACGAAAACTAAATTGTTTGTGCACAATTAATATCTTCTATGAAGCATTCACTGTTTTTGATTCTCTACTCTCAAGTTTTCAGGTGAATTAAACACGAGTAAGTTACTAAGTTATTTTTTATGGATCAAGTTAACCATTTAAAAAATCATAATTAAATCATAAATTAATACATGAATAATGTTTGATATACATTAGTATCAAGTAAATTATCTCATATATACGTTGTGGTAAAATTAGAGTGTGAAAGTGTACAAATTAAGCTAAAACCAATTATAATGAAATCGTAAATATTGTATATATATAAACTGAGATATGTGAGTGTAAGGAATGAATCATGTTATATTAAATTTTTATATGACATTATAGTGTAAAGAGAGAAATAGACTTAAATAATTTAAATAATGAAATTCTCTTAAAATGTGTGAGAACTTATATTGATTTTTTTATATTTATTTCTTATTATATGACAAAGTCATATCATAGTAAAAATTTGATATGAGAGGATTTATTTGTGTGTGGGTATTAGGTAATATAATTCTTGAAACCCAAATCATTGATGTCTTTTCGGCTTTGTCGTCATCAAGGACAAGGAGCATGGATACTCCTTCCTTAAGAGCCATTGGATGTGATCAAATTTTAATCAATAGTTGCTGTAAATAACAGGCAACCTATTGAGCCAGTAAAATTTTAATTTTATAAAAAATTTAATCTTTTCACTTCCCCATTCCCTTCCCATTTTCTTCCTTCTCACTGAATCACTCGGATTCAAAACTTTCCTTCATCACATACGCTGCTTTCTCTCTCAAATTTCTATGTCATCCTTTCAAGGAATAATGGTGGTAGAATAATATATTTTTTAGGTGGTTTTAGAAAGGCATGTTCATAATACTCAATCTCTCATTCAATTGTTAGATAACTACTTGTACTTGGGATTTATATTTTTCTGGGTTCTGCTCAAGAGGGATGGATGTCTTGAGGCCCCCATATGCCATATATACCTTCTTCTCTTCTTCTCTTGTTGTTCTTCTTTTCTTTAGATTTGTTTAAGATTATTGTAATCCATCACAGATCTCGAATTAGAATCTATAAAGAGATATGAGAAACTGTAAGTAGAAGATTACAAACATTTTTGGAGAAGATTGATGCAAATTTTTGAGCTTTAATCCAATATTTGAATTTGGGATTGAGGAGAATGAAGCTCAACCACAAGGCCAACAACAATAACACAATAAAAAATAGAAATAAAAATTGTTTGTACCAAAAAAAAATTATGATAATTTATATTGTTATATAATAAAGTCTCCCACCTTAACTTCTCTCAATCACTCTAAATCTGAAATGAAGTCATAAATTAACACTAAAATATACATTCCTAAACCCAAAAAAAAAAAAGAAGATAAAACTAATTAATTTATTCAATTAAATGATTGGCTAACAAAGCCTACTTTCTATAGCAGTGCATACATGCTCCATAATAGGGCAGATGTTAATATAAATCTTATTAACTTATGGTGTATCATATACCCTAAAAATTATCTATAGTTATAGGTTGTCATGCTTATTCGGCCGGTCACCAAAGTTTGTAACTCAGCCTCACCTCTGTTCACTACTAGAGTCACCGCTCAGTCGGCGGTCGAGCATCAATTGGAGAATTAGCCTCCTAACATGGACCACACTGCTGGTCACGAAATCCTACTTGCGGCGTTGGTGAGCTTGCTCCCAATATGATGAAGCCGTAGATCTCGTGTCCACCATGGTCCTTGACCTCGTCACCTGCTCACACCTTTGCACCGCTGTACCAGAATCACACAACCTCCACCAACCACCACGTCCTCCACCGTGAACAACCTCCACTGAACCTTGGCCAACGACCACCCAAACTAGAACCCAAACAAAAACAAACCTTACACCACAACCCCTATGCTTTGATGTAGAGGGTTCAACTTCGATGCAGAGGCGTGAGGTCATAAGTGGTGGCTTCCGGTGGTGCGACGGTGATCGACTCGCGATGGCGTGACAGCGTCGAAGACCAGCTTGCGGTGGCATGGGTTATGGGTCGTAGATTTGGGTTGGTGGTGACCAGATCTGCCATCGTGGACCACCCACCGCGTTCACTTCTCATCTTCGTTATTCTCATATGGTGATGGAGGTGGGGTGGGGGTGGGGGTGGGGTGGTGGGAGTTGTCTAATATTAGTGATGGTGGTCGGCTCGTGATGGCGTGATAGCACCAAAGACTAGCTCATGGTGGCATGGGTTGTGGGTTGTAGGTTTGGGTTCCTGGTGACCAGATCTACCGTCGTGGACCACCCACCGCGTTCATTGCTCACCCTCATTAGTCTCGCATGGTGATGGGGGTGGGGTGGGGGTGGTGGGAGTCGCCTAGATCCGGTGACAATTTGGGTTGGTGAGACAGCATGGCAGCTAGAGACGAGAGGGGTGACAAGCGGTGCAACGAAGGTGATGGCATCTCTGTTTGTTGGTGGCTGGGTTCGGCCGACGGAGGAAGCGGTGCAACTGTGGAGGCAAATTTGATGGGTATGTAACTTGTTGTTCAAGTTACAAGTGATGAAATCTATCCCTTCAAATATTATAACTATAAATCAAAGGTTGTCATTATAAGGCGCATCGTACACCCTTTATAGAAGGGTGTATATTAGATGGTATCCATAATAAAAAATGTTTGACATACAACTAATAACTATTATATTCTTACATCAAACAGTACATACACTATTGGTGTATGCCCTAGAGGCCAATACATTTTTTGTATTTACATACATTCTATTATGCTATTTTTATATATGAGGCATTTCATTTATTGTGTTCTTTTTTTATAAACATAATAAAGTCCTTAGAATAATAAGTTTGATGCCATAGGACATCAAGTGGATGACTTGATTGTGAGATCCTTTTGGTTACAATACTATTCTTAAATGTCTCTAGTCAAGTATTATTGTTAATTAGAACAACAATAATACATTGAGACTAGTATGTGCATAGACTGATGACCATATCTCACGGGTCATGGATATGAGATATCAAGTCTTCACATTGGTACATATTAGAGTAATGATGTACTGGACTGACCCACCATGAGAACGCTACATGGATCGTTACGTGAGTGTCATAAGCGATTCTCATAGTGACAATGGTGTTTGTGGTCCTTTGACCTAAAATCACTACGATTCCTATATGAGGAGTTGTGTGTTTTAATGCCATCAAACGTCATCTGTAATAAGGTGATTATAAAGTTAGTTATTGGACATACTGCGAATCATACAGAGGGATGTGAGTGACCTAGATGGGATTTGTCACTCCTACATAACATGAGCGATATCTTCGGGCCCCCTGATTGAGTGAGACTGCGAAATGCATGGCCATGCTCAAATGAGTCAATATGAGATATTGATCTCATTTGTTATTACAAAGTCTACTCGAGTATCAGGAAACGAATGATTGGACTATACAAGGGTGACGCATTTCATGCCTTGTGTTCAATCTAGATATCTTAACAAAGGGACTAAACGACACGAAAACATTAGTCACGAAAAAATTATGTCAAATCACTGACATTCTTATTACTTAGGTAGCAGCGATGTGTTGCTAGATACCGCTCACTGCTTGTAATATTAAAATGAGATTTTAATATTACTGCTAACGTAATAAGAACCTGCAGGGTCACACACATAGAGCAGACTAAAATTGGAGTAATGGATTCAAGTTGGACTCGGATTCAAATATGGGCTAGACTCATAACAGATGGGTCTAGGGTTGCACAACTTACCTTGCTACTGCTCACACTTACTTAAGGTAGTCACTATTATAAATAGTACTGCTAAGGGGGCTGCTGAGATACACAATTCAGAACCCTAGCCGCACCTATAGAAAAGTGAGTGAGAAAGCGACAGTTTTATTCTCTTCTCTACGCAACTAGCACTGTGTGAGAGACGTGAGGCTTCTCTTTGCGGACGTTGGACGTTCATGAGTCTGTTAGTGTGGATACCATAGAGACATCGTTTCTATTACGATGTTGGTGATTCACGCTTCAAGAGGTAAATCATTTAAAAACTCAGATTATGACTTTTTCGCATGGATCCTCGGTGGGAATCCCTGTTTTTCGCTACGTGATGTATCCGCAAAAATTCCCAACAGTGGTATCAGAGCGTCTTGCGAAACCATGATTCGATTTTCTATTTTCGTTTACGTGAGATAACATGTTTTCTGTTCTTATTTTTGACAAAAGATATGATCTTTAATATGTTATTTCCAAAAATCGTATGAAACTCTTTGCGAAAACATATTCTGTTTCTTATGTTGTATGCAAAATCGTGATGTTGTTTTCAAAAAACCATGAAGATGTTCATATGTTCTGTGAAAACCGTTTTGTATTAAGATGTATGTTTTTGCGAAGCTTTCTGGTATATATGTGATACGTACAGCGTTATGGAATCCTTATTCTCAATGCGCGGCGCAAGGGTTTAGGAAACCTTGTTTTGGTTTTGGCGGGGGTTATGGAATCCTTGTTTCTGCACAAGAGGCGCAGCGCAAAGGGTTTTGGAAACCCTATTCTTATTTTGCGGCAGCAGCATCAAGTGTTGATGTGAAGCTGTCAAGGAGGCGCCTGAGGTTCAAGTGTTGAATGACGGCGCAAGGATTCCCCGCGGCACATGAAGTGTTCATGTAGTTCAGGCTTAGAGTTCCGCGCGGCACAAAGGCTCAAGGGAGGCGCAAGAGATTCAGCTCTTGTTTTTGGTCCAAATTTTTGGGCCGGGGTAGCAAGGGGCGGCCTCCCTTGACCCCCGCCCGCTAACCGGGCAGCGGGACCCCCGTGCTACCTCTGCGTAGGGTGTTTTTTTCGAAAACGCGATATTTTATATCATTTTTATGACTCGTAAAAATAATAATGTATTATTGTTATGAGTTTATATGTTTTGTGATGCATGGTGCATGGTTATGGCCTTAGTCCTCTTTTTATGCCTTTTGGTTTTAATAAATACGACCTGCGTGTCGTGCCTTTCTCTCTACATTCTGATTGTACATTCTCTTCTCACCTAACTCCCCTCGAATATAAAAAAGGTTTCTATATAATGTAATTATGATGTGAAGGCAAGAAGATGGCATCAAGTGAGGATGTTGATGGGAGATGCTTGGTGAAGCTGGCTTAGTTAATGCTACTCTCTTAGGGGCCATAACCATGTCACTTTTATTATATGCTTTTATGTATGAGATGCATGGATAATGTTTATGGTATGATAAACAATTTAATAAATGGTGAGATATAGTAATAATGATAATAAAAATTCCCTCAAAGCAAATATTAAGTCATTATGTGATGCCTTCCAATGTGTGGCACTCGTCAAGACTAGTATCGATCAAGTGTGTGTCTGCTAAAGCAGGATGCCTTTATCTATATTAGTAAGACGCGATGAGATAAAGGTAATATCCAACTGCCAACTATTGGGTCTGACTTAACTAGGCCATTTCAATAGGATTGAAGGTTTAGAGGCATGAAGTTGGACTTTAGTCCATTAGATGGATTAGAATAAGTGTTATTCACCCAACTATCCAAGAGTTACATGTGATGTAATTGGAAAGTGTTTCCTACCTAAATAACTGAATTTTGGGTGATCAGCCAAAGCTGACTCAAAACTAGGTGAAATATGGATCTTGGCCCACTAGAAAATCTTACGATGGGATTTTCCGAGTCAATGTTGAGGGTCATTGACTTGAATAAAATAGTGGGAGGCATATTTAATTAAAAGACCTCATTAAATATGTTTATGGCATGATACTTATATTTTGCTTATTTCTGTTAATAGATTACCATGGCAACAAACACATCGAGTACTTTATCATTGCGATCCGTTCTTGAGAAGGACAAGTTATCTGGAATGAAATTTCTAGACTGGTACAGGAATTTGAGGATTGTCCTCAAGCAAGAGAAAAAGCTGTATGTTTTGGAACAGCCTATTCTTGAGCCACCTGCTGCTAATGCTCTTAGAACTGAACGAAATGCTTATAAGAAGCATCAAGATGATGCCTTGGACATTGGATGTCTAATGTTGGCCACCATGAACTCTGAGCTCCAAAAGTAACATGAGAACATGGATGCATACGATATGATCGTACACTTTAAGAAGCTCTATTAAGAGCAGGCCAGGCATGAGAGATTCGAGGTCTCTAAAGCACTGTTTCAGTGCAAGCTGGTAGAAGGAAGCCCTGTTGGTGCTCATGTACTCAAAATGATTGGGTACATTGAAAACCTAGAGAAACTCAGTTTTCTTTTGGGCCAAGAGTTGGCCACTGACTTAGTCCTGCAATCGTTGTCAGAAAGTTTTAGTCAATTTATCATGAACTACAACATGAATGAGATTGACAAATCACTACCAGAGCTGCTAGGCATGTTGAGAACTGCTGAGCAGAACATTAACAAAGGCAAAGGGAAGGCCATAATGATGGTCCAAAAGAATAAGGGCAAGAAACAGCAGAAAAAGCCCAAGGACAACTAGAAGGGCAAGGGCAAGGATAAATTCAAGCCCAGTACTTCTAGCTTGAAACTATTAGGTGGAGTGGCTAAGAAAGGTACATGCTTCTATTGTGGTCAGACCGGACATTGGAAGAGGAACTGTACCAAGTTCCTGGAGGAGCTCAAAAAGAAGAAGGGAAGTGAAACTTCCACTTCAGGTATTTTTGTTATTGAAGTCAATTTATCTACTTCTACATCATAGGTATTAGATACTGGATGTGGATATCACATTTGTGTAAATGTGCAGGATTTAAAAAGCAGTAGACCATTGACGAAGGGCGAAGTCAACCTACGAGTGGGAAATGGAGCAAAGATTGCTGCATTAGCTGTAGGGACTTATTTATTATCTTTGCCCACTGGGCTTGTAATAGAGTTGGAGAACTGCTATTTTGTGCTTGCTATTAGTAGGAATATCATTTCTGTTTCTTGTTTGGACAAGAAAGGTTTTTCTTTTCTTATAAAGGATAAGTGTTGTTCTATTTATATGAATGATATTTTTTATGGTAGTGCACAATTGAGTAATGAACTTTATGTACTTGATCTCGAAACATCCGTCTATAACATAAATACAAAGAGGTTTAAATCAAACGATCTGAACCCAACTTTTCTCTAGCATTGTCTTTTGGGCCACATAAATGAGAAACGTATCTCCAAACTCCATAAAGATGGATTCTTGGACTCGTTTGATTTTGAATCATATGAGACATGTGAATCTTGTTTATTGAGGAAGATGACAAAGGCCCCATTCACTGGACAAGGTGAAAGGGCTAGTGATCTTTTAGGCCTTATACATAGTGATGTATGTGGGCCACTAAACACACTCGCTAGAGGAGGTTTTCAATACTTCATTATATTTACTGATGATTTTAGTAGATATGGATTTGTATATCTTATGAAGCACAAATCAGAATCCTTTGAAAAGTTCAAAGAGTTCAAGAATGAAGTACAAAACTAACTTGGCAAGAGTATTAAAATCCTTCGATCAGATCGAGGAGGAGAATACTTAAGCCAACAGTTTGATGATCATCTGAAAGAGTGTGGGATAATATCTCAACTCACTCCACCAGGAACACCACATTGGAATGGTGTCTCTGAAAGGAGGAACCGGACCTTGTTGGACATAGTCCGATCCATGATGAGTCATGCAAACCTTCCAGCCTCCTTCTGAGGACATGCTCTGTTAATAGCAGCTTTCACACTTAACCGTGTTCCATCTAAGATGGTTCAAAAGACACCATATGAGATATGGACTGAGAGACGGCCCAGTATGTCTTTCTTGAAGATTTGGGGCTGCGAAACTTATGTGAAACGTCAAGTTTCTGATAAGCTTGGACCTAAATCAGATAAATGTTTCTTTGTGGGGTATCCAAAGGAAACCAAGGGATATTTTTTCTATAATCCTACCGAGGGCAAAGTGTTTATCGCACGAACAGTTATGTTTCTAGAAAGGGAGTTTATCTCCAAAGGAACTAGTGGGAGAAAAGTAAAACTTGAAGAAGTTCAAGTTTCACAAAGCAGCAATGAACCAATGGTGGAAATAGAGCAGCCTTCACAAAATGTTGTGGAACAAAGAACTGTTCTAGTAGCATAAAGACTGCGTAGGTCTAACAGGATACGTCATCAACCAGAGATATATGGATTTCTCATGACCCAACAAGGTGACGTATTGCTCATGGATCAAGATGAGCCTGTGACTTACCAGGAAGCCATTATTGGCCCAGAATCTGAGAAATGGCTTGAGGCCATGAGATCTAAAATGGATTCCATGTATGCCAACCAGGTATGGACCTTGGTTGACCCACCTGAAGGGGTAAAACCCATTGGGTGCAAGTGGGTTTTCAAGAAGAAAATCAACATGGATGGTAATGTGCATACTTTTAAGGCGCGATTGGTGGCTAAAGGTTTCAAACAAATTCATAGTATAGACTATGATGAGACTTTTTCCCCGGTTGCGCAATGCTTAAATCCGTTCGGATCTTGCTTCTTTGTTGCAACATACCATGATTATGAAATCGGCAAATGGATGTCAAACCGCTTTCTTAATGGAAATCTTCTCGAAGATGTGTACATGACACAACCTGAGGGTTTTGCCACTCCAGAGGATGCTATAAAAGTATGCAAGTTGCAACGATCTATTTATGGATTGAAGCAAGCTTCCAGAAGCTGGAATCTTCGTTTTGATGATATAATAAAACAGTTTGGTTACATCAAGAATGAAGAAGAACCTTGTATCTACAAGAAGGTTAGTGGGAGCACTATTGTCTTTCTGGTATTGTATGTAAATAACATACTACTTATTGGAAATGACATCCCTACCCTACAGTTCGTAAAGACTTGGTTAGGGAACTGCTTCTCTATGAAAGACTTGGGCAAAGCCACCTATGTATTAGGTATCAGGATCTATAGAGATAGATCACTGAGACTGTTTGGCCTAAGTCAGAGTACATACATAGACAAAGTGTTAAGACGATTTAACATGCATGAATCCAAGAAAGGACTCTTTCCTATGTCACATGGTGTAAGCCTATCTAAGGCTCAATCCCCTTCCACCCAAGATGAGAGGGATCGCATGAGCAAGATTCCATATGCATCTGCAATTGGATCTATCATGTATGTCATGTTATGTACTCGACCAGACATCTTGTATGCTTTGAGTATGACGAGTAGGTACCAGTCTGATCCCGGTGAGAGTCATTGGACTGCTATCAAGAACATCCTTAAGTACTTAAGAAGGACTAAGGATTCGTTCTTGGTATATGGAGGTGAGGAAGAGCTAGTTGTAAAAGGTTACACCGATGCTAGCTTCCAACCGATAAGGACGACTCCAGATCGCAATCGGGTTATGTTTTCTGCCTAAATGATGGGGTTATGTGAGTTGGAAGAGTTCAAAGCGGGAGACAATCGTCGATTCTACAACAGAGGTGAGTATATTGTCGCTCCAATGCAAAGAAAGGAGGTCGTTTGGATCAGGAATTTCATTCGAACTTGACACTATTCCTAGCATTGTGGACCCAGTGGATCTCTATTATGATAATAATGGAGCCATTGCACAAGTTAAGGAGCCTAGATCTCACCAGCGATCCAAACATATACTTAGGCGCTTCCATCTTATTCGAGAGATCATCGATAGAGGAGATGTGAAGATATGCAGAGTACCAACAGATGATAACATTGCTGATCCACTGACGAAACCTCTTGTACAACAGAAGCATGAGGGTCACACTAGGTCTTTAGGCATTAGATATATGCTTGATTGGCTATAGTGCAAGTGAAAGATTGTTGGTGTATGCCCTAGAGGCCAATACATTTTTTGTATTTACATACATTCTATTATGCTATTTTTATATATGAGGCATTTCATTTATTATGTTCTTTTTTGATAAACATAATAAAGTCCTTAGAATAGTAAGTTTGATGCCATAGGACATCAAGTGGATGACTTGATTGTGAGATCCTTTTGGTTACAACACTATTCTTAAATGTCCTAGTCAAGTATTATTGTTAATTAGGACAACAATAATACATTGAGACTAGTATGTGCATAGACTGATGACCATATCTCACGGGTCATGGATATGAGATATCAAGTTTTCACATGGGTACATATTAGAGTAATGATGTACTGGACTGACCTACCATGAGAACGCTACATGGATCATTACATGAGTGTCATAAGCGATTCTCATAGTGACAATGGTGTTTGTGATCCTTTGACCTGAAATCACTACGATTCCTATATGATGAGTTATGTGTTTTAATGCCATCAAACGTCATCTGTAACAAGGTGATTATAAAGTTAGTTATTGGACATACCGCGAATCATGCAGAGGGATGTGAGTGACCTAGATGGGATTTGTCACTCCTACATAACAGAAGCGATATCTTCGGGCCCCCTGATTGAGTGAGACTGCGAAATACATGGCCATACTCAAATGAGTCAATATGAGATATTGATCTCATTTGTTGTTACAAAGTCTACTCGAGTATCAGGAAACGAATGATTAGACTATACAAGGGTGACGCATTCCATGCATTGTGTTCAATCTAGATATCTTGACAAAGGGACTAAACGACACGGAAACATTGGTCACGGAAAGGTTATGTCAAATCACTGACATTCTTATTACTTGGGTAGCGGCGATGTGTTGTTAGATATCACATCGCTTGTAATATTAAAATGAGATTTTAATATTACTGCCAACGTAATAAGAACCTGTAGGGTCACACACATAGAGCAGACTAAAATTGGAGCAATGGATCCAAGTTGGACTCTGATTCAAATATGGGTCAGACTCATAACAGATGGGTCTAGGGTTGTATAACTTACCTTGCTGCTGCTCACACTCACTTAAGGCAGTCACTATTATAAATAGTACTGCTAAGGGGGCTGCTAAGATACACAATTCAGAACCCTAGCCGCACCTACAGAAAAGTGAGTGAGAGAGCGACAATTTTATTCTCTTCTCTACGCAGCTAGCACTGTGTGAGAGACGTGAGGCTTCTCTTTGCGGACGTTGGACGTTCGTGAGTCTGTTCGTGTGGATACCGCAGAGACATCGTTTCTATTACGGTGTTGATGATTCACGCTTCAAGAGGTAAATCATTTAAAAACTCGGATTATGACTTTTTCGCATGGATCCTCGGTGGGAATCCCTGTTTTCCGCTGCGTGAATGTATCCGCAAAATTCCCAACATACACCACATCTAATACCATTTATTATATATACTTTTTTCTATCATTTTTTCTCACTCAAACACATCCCTTAAAAAGGATATGAATAGTACTTCCACCCATTTTTAGGGGTGTAAGATGATCATTTTTCTATAATTAAATACCTATAACTTTTGTCCATCATATTTTCCTGTAAGAGAAATGTCAAATCAAGTTGTATACAACTGTAATATTTTCTGCGATATGCAATATGAATTTGTGAATTTGATAAAAAAAAGTAAAGTATTTTTTATGAACGAATAACGAGACGATCCATAATGAAAAATGTTTAATCCTCCTAACTCATCTTTATAATAATTCTCTTAATTATTAAATAAAAAAGTATTGAATACTTTTTATGTTTCTAAAATATTAGTTACATTTAATTTTTTATTTAATATTTTTTTATTAAGTAATAAAAATATTATTAAAAAATATTTCAAGAGAATATTGCAAAGCTCATCCATAGGGATGGAAACAGTAAGTCAACTAGGGTTTCACCCTAAAAATCAGTCAGTCTCGTGTTACAAATATCTGGTCTGAGTCGACACATTACTTGTTCAAAAGCCTTTTTGGGTTCGACATGACTGTTTTAAAAGCGATCGACCTAAAGCCTATTTAGAAGCTGGTTTATATTAATGCCTCTAAAGTCGAAACGCATTCATATAGTCTCAAATAGCCTAAAGTCTTTAAAGCTTGAAAGATTGAAAAAAAAAATATAATTTTATAAATAAACTAAAATGCTAGCCAATAGCCAACAGGTTTTGTTGAGAGAGGTCACACGACCTACTTAAATGAAACAGACTTTTAAAAAGGCACGAACCTAACTCATTTTTTAAACAAGTCGGTAGAAGCCTAAACAGTCAGCCACAGACTCGACTAAGTAATTTGCCTGACCATGACCGAAAAAATATATATATCCGGGTTGGTTTATAAATTTCGGTCTAATAAACGTCAGTCATCGGTTCGGGTAGACGGGTTTGGTGAACCAACCCGATGACCGGCCCGATGACCCGATTACCCCAAAAACGACGTCGTTTTTGAGTAATTTCTATTGAAAAATATTCATGGGCTCGGTCCACGACCAACCCGATCACTAACCCGACCAAGACCACCAATTTAACCCGACCACCGATCATCATCGACTGCCAACCAACGGATTATCATCGGGTTGGTTTACACACCAAAAAAATTAACCCGACCCGACCTTATTTGATTGGTTTGGACATTTTTTACCCCCAAACCCGACCCGTGTGCACCCCTACTCCTGACTGATCGACTGGCCTATTTATATCTCTACTCATTTATAATTGAATCAGCCTATCTTTTGAGTTTTGACTTTTGAAATATTTTCGAGTGGGATCCGAACCGATAATGAAGGATCATGGGTCGTAGGGTTAAAAGGTCCAATTGGCGTAAACGAGATGCTCCTCTGCTTCACAATCTCCAGTTTCAGAAAATGCTGAGAAGGAAGCCAACAAAAATCGAAGTCAAGATCGAAGACAAAGAAGAACTCGAGGAAGCTCGCCGCCGCAACGCCACCTCCTCAGCCACCGCTGGCGCCGCTGCTCTGCTCCGTCAGTTCGATCGCGCCGAAGATCCAACTTCTAAAGCGCATCGCATTGGCCTCTCCTCCTAAAACCTTCACCACACGCTCGCTGTCTCAGTGCCATTCCCCAATGGAGGTGGAAGTGAAGTTGCGTCTCGCAAACGCAGAAGCTCATCGCCAAGTCACCACCTTACTCGCTCCCTTCCACGTCACAACCCATCGCCAGCACAACCTCTTCTTCGACGGCGCCGCTTCGGAGCTCTCGGCGCGCCGCGCCGTGCTTCGGCTCCGGTTCTACAACGACGATGAACGGTGTGTCGTTTCGCTCAAGGCCAGGGCGGTTCTGGTGAACGGCGTGAGTCGCGTGGAGGAGGATGAGGAGGATCTGGACCCGAGTGTTGGTCGCGATTGCGTGGCGGAGCCGGGGAAGCTGAGTTCGGTGGAATCTAGGGTTTTGGGGAGGGTGATGGAAGAGTTTGGGGTGGTGGGGGAGAAGGGGTTTGTGTGTTTGGGGGGTTTTGGGAACGTGAGGAGTGTGTATGAGTGGAAAGGTTTGAAATTGGAAGTGGATGAGACTATGTTTGATTTTGGGACTTTGTACGAGATCGAGTGTGAGAGTGCTGATCCTGAAGGGGCTAAACGGGTTCTCGAGGACTTCTTGAAGGAGAATGGAATTGATTATTCCTACTCCAAGGCCTCCAAATTTGCAATTTTTCGATCTGGGAAACTGCCATAGTGAGTGAAATTTCTATCATTTTGAATTAAGATGGTTGTATATTTGATTTTTTTTCCATTTTCTTTATATTTGTCTTATGCAATTGTTTTACTGTAATTTTTCTTGTTTTTGCTGTGACTTGGATGCTTTTTATATTCGTAATGATTATTGTTCTACATTCTGTATCAAGACCATTTTGTTTCTAGGATGTGGTATGTTAGACTTATGTCCGTATGTCATAGACATGCTTATACCATTACTGCTATGTTCTTAGCTCCATTCCCCTTTTATCTCGACAGCCATACAACTACAAGGAGTCAGTGACATGCAATCGACTTCTTCTTTTTATAAAAATAAAAAATAAAAAATGGGAGATTTATCTGAGACAATAACTCATTCTATACTCTGCACATGTACAAAAGAAAGTTTTCTGAAGTCCCACTCTCTAACATCAGTATATGGTTTTGTAAAGCACAAGTCACAACTAATGTATCTTATAGCTGTCTTTCTATGAAATTAACAAGAAGACTTCTCCCTTGGAGCCATGATCTTCAATAACTAATGTATCTTGGTGGGTGCCTTTTGGTCTAATGTCACCTTCACTTGTAATAACAACAGGGCAGGCTGATATTGATGGTTTAAAACATATTGATTGTATGAGTGTGCCTGTGCCTGTGCCTGTGTGTGTGTGAGAGAGAGAGAGAGAGAGATCATGATTTATTCCCGTGTAGTTAAAAATTAAGATTTACTTGTGTCCTGCACCTGTCGTTTTGCTGTTACTGTGAATCTGATGTGTCTATTTTCTTTTGTTTACATATGTTTGATTTATCATTTCTATTGTTTATTGTCATTTGATTGGCATTTCAAGGGTTGGTATAGATTCTCAAATCTCAACTGAATCATCCTGTGAATGACTGGTGATCAATGCACAATTAAGATGGTATGCAAATCTTAGGTGACTAATTAATAACCTTGTTAGGCATCATTGTAGCAATCTATTTGAAAAATAGTCTCATTATGTTGTTGAGCTAGTGACCCTCTTTAGTAAACTGCTTAATACAGTTTATTTTGTTTATAGTTTAAAGGCAAACACACTTTGAGAAGAATCGAGGTCTTGATTTTGTTATCATTTATCTTGTGGACTGATGCTCTTTTATTGTAAAAATTGAGCCTTCAGACTAAGGACACTGTCTGGCTACCACAATTAAGTAAAGAGATCTTGATCTGAGTGTATAAAAGAAGAGAACATATATTCAGTAAGGAAAAGAGCTATTGAACTCCTTCCATGTGTCTGTATGTCTTATTGTAGGGAAGGAAGATGAATAAGAATAACAACAACCAAAGCCTTGTTCCATTAGGCTGGTCGGCTAAATGGAAAATTTTTGGGCACTAACAAAAACAAAATTTTCAATAAGACATTTTGAGCAAGGTCTTTTTAATGATTTTTCCTAATATTTTCTTAGGTATTCCTTTACCTTTTTCAATCAGACTATTTCCCATTTGATCCACTTTTCTAATTGGAGCCTCTATTAGTCTTTTTTTCTCACATTACCAAGCCACCTTAGGCGAGTTTCCACCATCTTCTCCTCAGGAGGTGATACTCTTTTCACAATTTCATAATATGGCTTATGAGCTTTATCCTTCTGTAGTTTTGCATGTCTCATTTTTGTGTGTAAATAAGTATCAAAATACTCCTACTCCACTCATCCAACATTTTCTTAAACCTCATTATATTGTTGAAGAACTCAGTAAGTCAAGTTATGCCTTTCTCCCCTAAACATTTCCACACCGAAATAAGGTATAGTATCCTCCCTAGTGGTTAAAACCCTCCAAATCGATTATTCTCTTTGATTATCCTCCCCATTAATTCCCATGGAAAAGTTTTTTCCTCAATAATTTTTCATGCTTCATATGCAACCAAGATTTTAATTAGATAATGGAAGAATAGCCATTCTTTTTTTAAGAATCTTGATTTACCTGTCCTACTTCAATTTCAAGTTCACCCTTGTCTGTGAACTTGGTCACCGAAGCATCCAGTGACATTACTGACATTGTTATGATAATGGTCTGTTTTGTAGGTTACTGTTGATTGAATGGCAAGCAAGATAGGCAACTGCAACTCCTACAGAGAACCATTTATATATTTTTTTTTTGATATATATATTTTTTTCTGATAAACAAACCATTTGTGTTGGATTTGGACGCTACATTAAAACCTTGAGTGTTATTTTGTAGTTTGGAAAAGACTTGAGGATTGTGCTAATAATAAAGTGCATATGCGATTATCATTAGTATTAGCATTCACCTCTGTAACGTTGTGTTGTCTATGGCCTAGCCATTTGTGGTGAAGTTATCGGTCTTCCCATGAGTTTGGCCTTGCTGTTCATGTGTTAGAGAGACCTCCTCTACGGTGTGGTGGCCTTCTTGATGTTTTGGCTGGTGATTCCATCTCCAGAGTGTTTCTAGTGTTCTTTAGGGCCCTTGGACCCTCCAGTGTTAAAAAAATAAATAAATAAGCCATCGGTCTTCCTTGATGGTGGGTATCAAATCATTCGACTTGACTACTTGAAAGTGGGTATTAATGGACAATACACAGATATAGATATTGAGATATATCAAATTTAAAAAATTATAAGATACAGATATAATATACACATATATATATATAATTATAAAATTAAAAAAATTCATAATTTATTAATATTATTTTTATAAGTTTAAATATTTATAATATTTTAATATGTATCATATATATTAATATTTATTATCTAGTAAATTTTATTTAAAAAATATGGAACATAATTTTTATTGATATTTTTAAAATAAATTTTTAAACTAATTTATTCTAATAGAACTAACCATGGACAAATATGTGTATCCAAAAATAATAATTAGAAGAAACATTGGTATGAGACAAGTTTTGATGACCATAAAGTGGAGACTTGATACGAGTAAAGGTAAAAGGACTAGATAAAAATAATGGTGTGTGAAAAGATAAAATTTAAAAATCTAATAGTGGCGTGTGAAAAGATAAAATTTGAAATACTGGTATGTAAAAATAGTGGTTTGAAACGTCAGTCATGTGATTGAATTTGAATAGGTTACAGGCTTATTAATTGAACGTTAGTCATGAAAATTAATATTTTTAGAAAAATATATATTAATAGGTCGTATCCAAGTCTTATGCAAGCGTGTCTGAGATGTGTTCAAGCGTGTCTAAGACGTGTTCAAACTAAAAAAAAAAATATTTTTAATCGAATACATTCAAACATACAGGACACGTGTGTCATATTGGTGTCCTCATGTATTCGACACGGACATGTGTTCAACAAGCGAACACATTTTAAAAACGGTGTATCCGTGCTTCATAGTGGGTATCAAATCATTGGTTTTGATTTCTTGAATTGAATTACCCTCTAGTTTTGCTTAAATATCTGTCAACTTGGTAACCTCAAGTTGACTTAATATTTATTAAGAAAATTAATAATAATTATAATATTTTAATAATATATATTAGTGTTTAAATTTAATTTTTTACTATATTATCTTTTTAACTAAATATATGGAAAAAAATTATTGAGTTATAAATTCAAGCCTAAGGGTTCAGAATTAATAAGATCTTTACATAGAAGGATTAGGCTTTAAAACAACTTCAAAAAAACTGTTTACTAAAGATATTTAGATATATATATATATATATATATATATATATATATATATATATATATATATATATATATTTAGATATATTTATTAGAGATATTTTATAAGTTTTGTAAATATTATTTTAGATATTTTAAAAATTATGTGGGAAATGTTTTGAAGTTCCAAACCCACCACATAATTGACTATATCTTTACTTTTCACCCTACTCTATTGAGTATTTGGAGTAATTATAAAAAAGTAAGGCGACTAAACCATAAAGAATTAAACAGCATTCTAAACTAATTTTTTCCTAATGAGCACTCACCTACCTAAATACTAGGCTCAATATTAATTCATTGAGTTTAAGTAATTTATGAATTTCTTGAGTCAATAAAATGAACTCGATTTATTATTGAGCTGAGCCTAAGTCAGGCATGACTCAGCTCAGCTCAGCTTAACTCATTTACATTCCTAATTTACTTTTGTTTTAATTTTTTAAGTATAATGTACATTTCAAAGTAACATAAGCCGAATAAGCTTTACAATTAGGATCAGATATGCAATATTCGGTTGTTGCTAAATGTAGTAAATGTTGGGACATAAAAGGTGCACTAAACCCTTCTATTTTTGTTATGTATAATAAGTATACATAACTTGTGTTATGTCTTGGTAACTTGTGTTGTTTCCCCGAACAAAGAGGGATTCTGAATTTTGGATAGCTTGGTCCAATGAAAAAAATGTATTAGCTTGCTATGGTACCTTTTAAAGATTGTGAAGAAGAATTCCTAGTTGTAAAAGGACCAAAGACTTCAAAAGATTATGTGATAGCACTGAGTTTAGGGTGTCCGAAAATAGGTTTCAAGATTGGACCCACAAATTAGTTCGAATTTGTTATGGCTATGGCAGCTCTGCCAGCTCATGGTGTGGGAAGGGGGAAGGGGAGAAGGTCAATGGCACCTCGGTGGAAACTCTTATGCTTCAAGCATAACTTGATCCTTATGTTTCAAATAATGAGACCCTGGTGGTATTTTGTTACAGCTATCACCTTCACCTTGAAGACAATGTGAAATTGATAGGAGAGGGTGTTGATGGACCCTTGACACATGTATAAGAGAGGAGGAAAGAAAGGAAAATGGGCAGCAAGGAGTTGGGATAAGAGAGGTAAAGGATGTGTTTCACAAAATATCCACTTGGCAACCAGTTATTGGAGAGGATAATTCTACATTGATGAGAGCGAGGGGAGTGAACAAGCATAAAGGGGAGGGTAAGTATAGTGGGGAGGATAAATTTATGTAGTTCTAGGGTGGGTTAGGCCAATTCTCTTTCTCTCTTTCTCTATTTTCTTCACTTGTTTCTACATTTTTCTGCCATTTTCTCTGTAATTGGAGCTTTGCACCATGAGTTTTCTCTACATTTTCCTAGTGAAATACCAGTATTAAGGGGATATATTTTCTTCACTTGTTTCTACATTTTTCTGCCATTTTCTCTGTAATTGGAGCTTTGCACCTTGAGTTTTCTCTACATTTTCCTAGTGAAATACCAGTATTAAGGGGATATATACAATTTGCTTACCACGTAAAGTAGTCAAGCCAAATGTCATTTTTGAACTAATAATGACAAAGTAAAATCAAACCAAGTCTTAAAAGACAAAATTTATTGTAATTTGCCCTTGATAATCATGTGGGTTAAAAAGAAGAAAAATATGTTCAAAAGAATATAACTAATATTCGTCTTAATCAATTATCCCCTAGACCAAAGTACCTAAACTTCCCAACCAAGCCTTGGAAGTTTACAAATGAAGAACAAAAGGCGGATGACTTCAATCTTGTATTAAAACATAACTTTATTTATATTGGTTAATAAATGATCGTTGCCCCCCATTGAGCCAACAGTCAGTTCGTTTTTTCTTTTTCAACAATTGGGGTACAATAATAATAACGATCGTTTAACCATCACAACATACCACTAATAATAACAATGTTGGCGAAAATTAACAATACTAATAACAATGAGAATACATTAATTATAACTTTTATATGGGGAGATAGGTCCACTTGAAAGAAAATCCTCTGTTCTAAGAACTAAGATTGACTAGGACATTACAAAGGAGGGAAAGAAAACACTGTACCTACTACTATAATTTCACTTCCTCTTCTTAGCAGGTGGCTGTGGAACCTCCTCTTCATCTTCATCCTCTTCCTCATTGTCATCTTCATCATCATCATCATCATCATCATCTTCATCACCATCACCATCATCGTCGTCATCGTCATCTCCATCACTTCCTCCTGCACCATTGGCCTCAGGATCATCCTCAGGATCTGCCTCTTCGTCACCTTTTTCACCTGAGAAGTCCTCATCTCCTCCCTCGTCCTCCTGATCATTTGCGTCATCATCATCATCTTCATCCTCGTCTTCATCTGAATCACTAGCATCCTTGTTTTTAAGGTAAGTATGTTTTCCCTTAGAGAGTTCTTCAAAAGGAAATCTGACAAAGAATAATTAACATACATCAAAACTACAAAACTTTCCAATCGGAAAGCACGACAATACCTTCCAAAGAGGTGCATAAATTTATTCTCACCTTCCATCCATTGTAGTCAATTTTGGCAACACTGAATGATTGACATCAGTCAGCAGAGATCCAGTCTGGGTTATAAACATAAAGACATAAAAAATTTTAATCAGTTCAATGTGAAAGCTTGTACACTGATGGCATTTTACTTTAGTCTCATCAAAATGATCCAAAACAAACCAAGCTAATGACATTCACAAAAATCATAACACATTACCTAATTATAGTATGGACTTATTATTGCAATATGAAGATTTGTACATAACTTCCCAAGCAAGTAGCAATGATGCAAACTAAGCTCTAAAGTACAGTTTCCAACTGGACAACAGTTCCAATTTATTACAGAGTACAAGACCCAGAGAAAAAGTCAGAGTGATAGATAGGGAAAGAAAATAAGATGCCCATTCCTAAGTATAGATTACAGAACATATAGTTTTCACAATTTAAGGAGAAGAAACTTCAAAACCAAGCATGCAACTAATGTAGACACAATCTGCACCAGACCCCACATTAGCAAACTGTCCTAAGCTTTGCCAAATGTGTTGCTGGAATGACATATTAATTTCTTGAGGAGCAAAGCTTTTTTTATTTTGTCAATGTGATGTGTATGTGAAACCAACGCATCTAATGTATTATTAAGCATGGAAAACGAATTAATCAATTGTTCAAAAAGTAGTATAAACTCGAGTTCATAATGAATCTTATATGTGGCAGCATATCCACCATTCAAAACATAATTTGAAATTATAAATATATGCATATTGTGAAATTCAATGGTGGATATGATACCATGTATAAGGTTCACCATGATCTTGAGTCTATGCTAACATTACTCTTGTTCAAAACCTGATTAATAAATATCATACAAATGCACAGCACTTAAAGCCAACCAAGCAGAAGAATAATCAGCGCATAAGAAATTAGCTATTGTGAGAAAATAAATAAATAATCTGATAGCCTTCGATCTGAACATATAAAAACTAAATTGATGTTTGAAATACTCTCGACTTAGCAAAAACAATGATACTTTACCCAAAATAACAAACAAAAACTACCATTCTCTAGCACCTAACTAAGAAAAGGTTTTGGGCCACACCACAAACAAACAGGGCAACCTCTGTCATCAAGCACACCCTGCAATCTAGCAACATCGAGGAAGAACAATAGCGAAGAAGTGTTTTGCTGAAATCTTCTAAGTATATCACCAAACCAAATCAACCCTTCTTCCACCCACACAAAAAAACAATGCTTTACATTGGAAAATTTTCTGTATATGCTGCCTGTTGACTTTGACCAAAAGATATAACGATAATGTTTCAGAAAAATCCCTAAATTCTTCACAAAACAATGAGCAAACGAACAAAAGAGCAATTGAAATTGAAAACCAGGCCTATAGAAAGATATATGTGATTCCCTCAAAGAATATGAAGAGCATGAGATTTAAGGTGAAAAATACCAATTAATTACGCCATTAACGATAATTACAAAACATGGTATGGTTGAGCTACAAGTACCAAAAATAAAGGTGGGATTTTGAGAGCAATACCATTGTGAGAAGGCAAAATAGAGATTTCACAGCAGAAAGAACAGTGTCCACCGCCATAGCTTCGACAACAGAGGCTATCCGCATGGTGTTCTCCACGCAGCTAAGAGAAGAAGATAACTCCTCCATTGCCCAAACTAAAGATTTGAAAATGAAATCAAACCCTAAAAAGAGAAGACCAATATGGCAATCTCAATTAGAAACACTGAAGAGGTTCCGTTTGAGTATTTGAACCTGACAGTGACAGTGAAGTGGGAAGGAAGGCGCTCGGTCCGGTTAGGGTAAACCCCTGGGGTTGGTCCGGTTAGGGTTTTTGTGACCAAATTGTTATTGCCACCACAATTTCTTTACTTCCACAAAAGAATATACTTTCTTTAAGTTGGTTTTTCTTTTCTTTTCAATTTTTTTTTGGTAAACTTTTTAAGGTGGTGTTTGGAATGATTTTTTTTTTCTTGAATTGTGTTCGGATTGATTAATTAAAAATTATTTTATTTGATTTTAATTAATTTGATTTACTTTGAATTATTTAGAAATTAAATTTTATGATTAAAATTTCTCAAAAAATATTAATTTAAATTGATTTAAAAATTAATTCTTATATTTAAAATTTATTAAAAATAAAATTAATTTGATTTGATTTTATTATTTATATTTTTATTGATATAATATTATCTCTATCGTTGTAAAGTTGTTATTAGGTATAAAGAGATAAAATAAAAAAGTTAATGATGATAAAATAATTTATTTATTTGAAATTAAGTTAAATCTTCATAAATCTCATTATATTTAATATTATTTTTAAATATAAATATTTGAAATTTATTAAATTTTAATAATTAAATTATTTTTTATTTTTAAATGTTCAAAATATAAGACTTGATTTACAAATTAAATTAAATCCCATCTGTTAACATTCCAAACACACTCTAAAATCATAAAAAAAAAATAAAATTTGAAATGTAAATCACATCTTATATTTAAAACTAGTAAGTATAACGTGCATGGCATAGAAATTGACCGTAATTTGAATCTTAACGCCTAAATAATAATCGTATAATAAAAATCAGTATATGATCATCAGTATTTCATCTTCATGTTTTAATTCCATTACTTATCATATAAAATAAAATACAAGCTACCAGTTAAACCAAACAAAATTACATACTTCATCCTGTTATTTCAACAAACTAATTTCATGAGTTAAAAATATTGTAAATTACATGATATTTGGTCATTATTCCTAATATATTCACTGAAAACTAAAATTATTGCTGCAACAAAATTTGGGAAATGTTTCTAGCTAAAAATGAGAAAATTTGTAAATTTTGAAAATTACTGCAAACTAACTTGACATTCATAAATTTTGAAAATTTCAAAAAATGGAGTGTTGCTGAAAATTTGATTGTCCAACAAAATTTCAAATTTGATTGAAAATAGTTAAAGAAAAAAAAATCTTGGTTGATTGAGTAAATAATTATTGTGAAGATAATTAAGAAGTAATTAAGGAGAAGAAAGAAGATAAAAGTATGAAACAAAAGAAGAATATGAGAGAGTAAGGATGCATGACTACCTAAAAACGAGAATACAATTGAAAATTTACCATTTTTAAAAGAGAGTATTTTTGATTTATAAGATAGGGATTGATATTAAAAAATAAAAAAATGATTTTATTTTAAAAATCCTATTTTTATTGCTTTTTTTTTGTTTTTCTGGGATGCCCTTCATTGATATCACATTCAGCATATGAAAACCCCCCATCTAGGTGGTGGACAAGATTTTGACTTATTCATTGTTATATGTAATGATACCTGCTAATGAAGTAAAAGAAATAAGAATACACCTTGAGGTATTAAAGATGTATAGGCACTAAGTTTACGACCTCTAATAATTTGTTTCATCTCAAAATTCTAAAATATACAATGAGAAGAATAATAGGGAATGACATAATTTTGGGAATGAATAAGTTTACTGTGAAATAACAACTTAAATGGAAAACTAGCTAAACATAAGATTAAGGGTAGTGTTAAAAAAAATCAATGAAATGAGTAGTACTACTGCAACCAATGGTAGTAATAAAGCCATCAACTAGTTATCGTTACATTTAGTAATAAAGTGGAAGAAGTAAAGGAAAAAAAACAATTACTTGTATCACTGGTCATAAAAAATAAAAAAATAAACCTACACGATGTTATGAAAGAATTGATAGACGTGAACACAATTATATGAAGAACGTGTAAGCCAATTTGATGACAATTATTTATCCAATTGCTTACAGATGGTTTTGTAACTTTAGGTGGCTTGAGATTTGTGATAGTTAGTATTACTCTTATTAAAAAGAAAAAAAAAATTATTAGTATTTGATAAGAAAAATAACAAGGTTCTATTTCTTACACTTCTGTAGTGAGAGTTAATAAGGACCGTAGTTTGAAAAAAAAAAACTAGTTACACATTACAAATACTTATATTTTTTAAGATGACGGGTCAATTCTTCCTCACCCAATTTCTTCAATCTCTCAAAGTAGAACCCAATAAAGGTGTCATACCTTACCATTTTTGTTTTCTATTGGAACCGAAAAAGAAATCAATGATACAAAAATAAAGTGTAAATTTTTGCATATATAAAATGTTTGTTTGTATATATATATGAAAATGCTTACTGCACGTCTATTTGGTATCATATTTTTTCACATTTATTGATATTACAGAATTAAAATGTGAGTATACAGTGGAGTCAATTGTAATAAAAATAAATGAAATTATGAGATGTAAAGTGATGGAGTAATTTGACAACTCTTAAAATTGATTCAAAATTGTTTAAGATAAACTAATTATATAAATTTAAGTTATTTTATAATTAATTTTAATTTATTCTTAATTTAGTTAAAAATATCTAAAATTGATTATAAATTTTAAAATTAGGAGAATGAAAATTGAGTAAAATAAAAGAATGAAAGAGAGCTAAACAAAAAAAGAATAAAATGGATAAGATATATGTTACAATAAAAAAGGATCAAGAGAGTATAAAAAAGTTGAATTAGCAAAGGAAAAAACCCAACTTTAAAATGTTTTTTTATGAAAGAATTGACAGACGTTTACATCAAATTTGGTTTAGATGAGAACCAATTTGAAAAAATTTAAGTAGTTACCAACACCTTATATTTTAAAACTTTGATTCTACTATGATTATATATCTAATTTTTAAAAGAAAAAAATATTAGTTTTCAAACAAAATAAAATGTATAAGTATATGTGAATAAGGACCGTAGTTTATAAAAAAAAACTAGACAATTACTAATACTTATATTTTTTAAGATGAGGTGGTCAATTCTTACTCACCCAATTTCTTCAATCTCTCAAAGTATAACCCAATAAAGGTGTCATGCCTTAAATTTTGCAGGATTGGGAAAAAGAAATCAATGATATAAAAATAAATGGGTTGGAAATTTTTGCATATATAAAATGTTTGTTTGTATATATATGAAAATGCTTACTGCACGTCTATTTAGTATCATATTTTTTCACATTTATTGATATACAGAATTAAAAAAATAAACAGTGGAAATTGTAATAAAAATAAATGAAATTTGAGATGTAAAGTGATGGAGTAATTTGACAACTCTTAAAAAAAATTGTTTAAAAAAAATTATATAAAAAATCAATAATTTTATTTATTCTTAATTTAAAATAATATCTAATAATGATAAAAATTATAAATAAACATATCTAAAATATAATTTTTAAAATAGAAAAAAAAATTAAAAGATAAGATTATGTTACATAAATTATATAAGTAAAAAAATTTATTTAAACCCAATTAATTATTATTTTTTAAAAAAAAATTTGGTTTAGATGAGAACCAATTTTAAAAAATTTAAGTAGTTACCAACACCTTATATTTTAAAACTGATTCTACTATGATTATATATCTAATTTTTAAAAGTTTTCAAACATCCCCAGAAATGTATAAGTATATGTGAATAATACTGTTTATATAAAAAAAATAGACAACAAATCTACCCCTATGTGTTATTAAATTAAATTAGAATATATTTATTTAAGAGTGAGTTAATCTTTTATTTTACTCTCCTTAATGATATGTGTGGTTTTTAATTTTACTATTTCTCAAATAATAAAATGAGTTATTTTTTTTTTTTTAAATTTGAAATTTAAATTACCTTGACTTTGAGTGAGTTTAACAACGTCTTTTAACTCGATTCACTCACCTAAATAGTGAGTTGTGTTGGGTCGAGTTGGGTCGAATAAATTTGTCTCCTCAACTCGACCCGCTCAAGAGTAGATATGATTGGGTCGAATCCCGTATTTTTTTTAAGAAAAAATTTCTGAAAAAGAAGAAGTTAAAATACAAAATCTAACAAATTAACATAATAAGTCTCAATATCAAATATAATATGTCTTAATCTAACAAATTAATACTATAAGTCTCGATCTCAAATATGATAAGTCTCAATCTAACAAATTAACACCATAAGTCTAAACCGACATTGCTCAAATATAATATGTCTCAATTTTAAATAAATTAAACATCATAAGTGAATAAATGTATAATAAATTACAACTAACAAGTCTTACTAAGTTTGGAATAAATTAAATAAAACTAATTATAACTTAAACAACAAATTAGTCTAACCAGTTAAAGTCAGTATCATTACACATATCATATGTATAGACATAATCATTGTCTTCACTATCTATTTTTTTCATATACTTTTTATTATTTAAATTAATTTTTACTTAAAAAAATGAGTGAGTCAGGTTTGTACGAATTGAAACACTTTCACTTCGTTATTCGATTTATACATTACGAGTTAAAATATTTTTTAACCTAATTCAATTCAATCTAACTCACAAATCCAACTCAACCCACGTGTTATGAGTTAGGTTGAATCAAAATTCATAAATTTATATGTTTACTCCATCAATTGGACACTCCTAACCTTGACTAATTACAATTTTTAATCTATATTTTATTTAAAACTTTAACAAAATTTAAAAAACTCGAGTAAAATCTATTAGTAGCGGATATTTTGGGCGAAAGTCTGTGAATGAAGTTAAGGGAATATGAAAAGATTAAAAACAGTGGATGTAAAATTATTACGCCCAGACCAAAACAAGAAAAAAATAGCAAGTCTTTGTGTCACCAAATGGCCAAATATCCTATTGGTCTATCGATCTATCTGTAATTATTGTATTGAATTGAAATGCGTGTGTTTGCGTGTGTTTGATTCCTTCGTCCTCAGAGGGTCGGTCAACAGGAACGGGACGGGACGGCCATGACCCAAACCCTCTTTCTCTCCTTCCCAGAAAAACCCTAGAAATTAATCAATCCCCTTTTCTTCATTCCTCAATTTTTCAATCACCCAAGTCAACGCTCCAATCGAATTTCAATTTATCGATCACAACGCCCCACTGAGCTCTTCGTTCCCACTTCAACGCAGCTATGTCATCCGAGATCGAGGTCGTCGAGGAGGTCCAATCTCGCTATCAGCAATCGCCGGCGGCGCCCGCTCCCGCCGCCGCCAGTGAAGTCAAGGAGGAGAGCCTCCGGAACGATGTGTACACGGCGGCGGCTTACGGGGATTTGGAGAAGCTGCAGCGATTGGTGGAGCACGAGGGTTGCCCCGTGTCCGAGCCTGATGGGTTGGGTTACTACGCGCTTCAGTGGGCTGCACTCAACAATCGCGCTGCCGCTGCTCAGTACATCATTGAGGTTCTTTGAATCATGGGTTTGTTGAATTGCGTTTGCTTAGTATGCCTTTTTGAGCTTGTCTTATACAACTAAAATTGATGAATGATGATCATGCTTTTAGTCCTCAAATTTGTATAGGTATTAGGTAGCTTAGCTCAGCTTGTTGGTTATGTATCTGTAATGGAAATGGAATTTGAACATGTTATTTATTTATGTTGCGATTAAATATATGTTTTTACTTTCTTCAAAATTTGGCTTGATAATAAGTGTGGAATTATATATTTGTTCTATTTATACAATATTGATTGGTGCTTCTGGCATTAACTCACTATTAAGTATTGGTGTTATGTTTGGCAGCATGGGGGAGATGTAAATGCAACGGATCATACTGGCCAGACAGCATTACATTGGAGTGCGGTTCGGGGTGCTATCCAGGTTGCGGAGCTTTTGCTCCAAGAGGGTGCCCGAGTGAATGCTGCCGATATGAATGGGTATCAGGTTAGATTGATCTGATTCTTTTTCCCTTTATTTTACAGATCACTGGGGTAAGGAATTACACATGATGAATTTAGCAATGTGACAAACCCAACTGCTTGGCCTTGTGGCTTGCCGATTGTTGCAGTTTACTCTGAATTAGGAGCTTATAACTATTGGTTGTTCAGAGCAATGCAAACTCATCAATGCACATCAAATAATTTATAAATGAAAGATAATATTCACTGCATAAAATAATCGTTTAAGTTGTCATTTTTTTGTTATCCCTTACACTTGTTCATCTGTATCTGGTTACTTATGCCAAATTGGTAGTTTCCGATTCTCCTCTTGCTTGAAGCATGTGTGTGATACTATAAATGTTAATTTTACTAATTATAAGAAAATTGGATGCAGACAACACATGTTGCTGCTCAATATGGTCAGACAGCTTTCCTTTACCACGTTGTTTCAAAATGGAATGCTGACCCTGATGTTCCTGATAATGATGGAAGAAGCCCCTTGCATTGGTAATCAAGAATTTGCAACTCAACCATTTTTCTATTGAAATGGATGTTTTCCTTTTTCTATTTGTTATACACACTCTGCTCTGCAGTCAAGCAATGACCCATTTAGTGAAATAATACATTGACAAATTCTTTGTTGAGTATGTGTCCTCTGACATGTTTTTACTGGTTTATGATGTTGTGTTATTTTCCTCAAGCAAACTTCGAGTGTAGTTGGTTTGGTCATTGAAAACAGAAAATGAACCTAAAAATGTATTTGGTAGAGTTTTAGTGAAAACATTTTCTTGGAAGTAGATCCCAATTTGCCCAAATAGAAAATGAAAATTTGGAAATGCTTTTAAAATCAAATAGGTCGTAATTTTCCTTGGTTGTTGATTATTGTTAATTTTCCCATAAATTTTATTATTTTAATATGAAGGTGCTTGTTATGAACATCCTGTAACTTCTCTTGCCACATTGTCCATGTAATATTATGCATCATGAAGGATGACGTTTAAATTAGTATGCCATGCAGCACATGGAATACATCATTTATATTACATTTTTAGCAACTCTTATTATATTTATTCATGGAATTCTGTATAATGGTCATATCTTGGTCCACTTTTGCTTATGTATTTTTGTTTCTCAAGATAATAATATGTACAAAGTTACACTAATCTTTACCTTTTAACTTTTTTTTTTTCTGTAATTGATATTTTTTTTAATGTACAATGTTAATGAATTATTTTTCCTTTGTGCTATTTATCTGGTTTCACATGCCCATTTCCCCTTTAAACTGACATTTTGAATGGTTCTGCTTAAGTGAATTATTGTGTAACTTTTCACTTGTTAAGTGCTTGAATTGATTCTTCCCTTCTGGCTTGAATTTTAGGGCTGCTTACAAAGGTTTTGCTGATTGCATACGTCTTCTGTTATTTCTTGATGCACATAGGGGACATCAAGATAAAGAGGGTATGTTCTAATGCTCCATTGTAAATCCTTTTATTGTGCTGAAATTATTCATGCACTGATTTAAATGATGAATTGATCTTTGATTTTCAATGCATTATTGTAATTCTTATTTTCCTTAATTTATCCAGGTTGCACTCCTCTTCACTGGGCTGCTATCAGGGGTAACTTGGAGGCCTGTACTGTGTTAGTACAGGCTGGCAAGAAGGAAGACCTGATGGTGACTGATAATACTGGCCTTACACCAGCACAGCTTGCTTCTAATAAGAATCACCGACAAGTTGCTTTCTTCCTTGTAGGTGTTTTATAACCAAAATATTTTAATTTGGTTAGTAATGCCATTTTGATGGCAGTTTGCCATCCCTCTTTTCAAAATGTATTTTTGCTTGGTTTTGAGAATCGGACTGGCTGGCTTGCCTGAAAAGCATTCGTGTTCATTGCATTTGTAGAATAGGTGCTTGAGTGGAGTTTTTATGTGTTTCCTTAATAAAGAAATGTACTTTCAGTGTTGATGTGCTAATTCTACTTGGCATCCTATCAGTCTGGTATTAGTGATGTGTGTTGCATGCTTCTGCCACAATACATATGGGACATCTGGATCACTGATAATAATGTATTTAAAATGCTGCTATTGCATATTCACATATTACTGCATGAACCTCCCTCCATTTTGAAAAGGTATTATTTAGATGAGTGAGTGATGAATGTTGATTATGTCTTAATGAAGTTTTAAAAATTAGTCTTATTCTATCTCTGCTTGAAAACACCTTCAGATCTTGAAAAAGTGACCTATCAAAGTTATTGCTATTAAAAATTGTATGGTATCTTAAGTCTTAACCTTTACAAAACGTACAATCATGCTATTCTGGAATAAAAAAAAGAGTAATTGCTGAAAAAGAGAATATCTTCTTGTCCTCCATGTACTTTAGGATTAATTCATCATTAGGTCATGTCCCATTATAAAGAGACTCTAAGGTATTATGCGTGGGTATGGTTGTCTGAGAGTTTGTAACAAAGTGGTTACTTGGTATCTTTTATTGAGTAGTGGTACATTTACATCTCTATTATGGCTTTGCTTTTTGCTTTCTACATTTATATAAGTTTGCTGCTTCTGAAGATATGCTTTGCAAATCTTGCCACCTTGTTCTAATGACTGATGCCAAATCTGTTGAACATTTTTGCTATAAGTTCATATATTGTCCAATTATGAATAAGAAGCTTTTCTTTCTTGCTAAATCTGTTGTGTAGGGAAATGCTCGAAGGCTGCTTGACAAACGCTGTGATGGGAACAGCCGCCTTGGAAAGATTTCCAAATTAGGACTTGCTCCTGTACTTTGGTGTATAATTTTTCTGCTCTTGGTCACCTATATTCATTCAGTCATCTTGGGTATCTACCTTGACTTCCACATATGAAATCAGTTATGTGTGCATGTGAGCACCTGTGTGCATATTTATGCCATTATTTGATGGTTGTCTTACTATCATTTGTATTTTTTTCTATTAATTTTTTCTGCAGCAACAAATCTGCCAAGGCTGACAGCTGCAGCTGGCCTTCTTGCATGGTTTGGAGTTTTACTTGCAACTGTTGGATTGGCTATGTTTTACAGGTGTAGCAGGTAAGTAATATGGACTCCAAAGTTCAAACTTTACAGCTTCTCATGAATACCCTCTAGGCCATCATATGTATAAGGACCATATCTTATTTTTATTTTCTAAAAACTTAATGACCTTGATTCATCTTTTTATGGGTTCAAGAGACCTTTACTAGGTTTTCTAGAGCCACTAAGTAAAAACTCAATGGGATTTTCTGTGTATTATCTAATTATAATGAGGTAATTATGAGTGACATGACATGACATGACTTGACTTTAAAATTGGTGGATTTTTGGTGGTTTGAACTATGCAATTATTATTACGTAGCCATATGTAAGTTTAGTCATGCAATGCATTATTCAAGTGTTTTGGTGGGACTAATCCCATTTTCCATGTGAGCTGTATAGAGGAGATTGTTTCCCATGTATTTAATTGGTTGGCTGCGTACAAGTGGTTTGGGCAAAGTTGTTTCATATGTGTGTCTATGAAATGGAGAAGTGCTTCAGGTTTTATTTGTGATTAGAAGGTCTCTCAAGCCTAAAGAAAAATTTTACCGCACAATTATAAAACTTGAATGCTTTATGGTACTAAATGTTGGGTGGTATAAAGCTAAGAGCATAAGTTCAATGTTGTAGAGATGAGGATGTTGTATTGGATGTGTGGGCATACAAGACAAGATATGATTAGGAATGAATGTATTAGAGAAAAAGTAGGGATAGCACTTGTTGAGGAAAAGATGGTAGAATATCGCCGTAGGTAGTTTGACCATGTAAGGAGAAGACCTTTAGAATCCCAAGTAAAAAGAGTAGATCAAATGGAAAATAGTCCAATAGTTAGAGGTAGAGGGAGACTAAGAAAACTATAGGGGAGTCCATTAAAAAGGACTTAGAGCTAAATGACCTTTCTAAAAATATGGTTTATGACAGAACGCAATGTACATCTATATCTAATCTAACAATTTCTTTTCCTGCTACCCTTAGGATAGCTAGATAATATGGTTATGGATCTCACGAGTTTGACTGAAATTTGTCCATTTACAATCCACTGATGCTTGCTTCTTGGTCTATATTCTCCAAGTAGCCTCCGTGTACACTGTAGGTGGAAATATTTCTTAAAATTATGCTGTGATTGTTTGGAGTCTAATGGAACCTTTTCAACAATTCCTTATCCTTTGTGTTCAAGTTCTCTAGATAACAAAATTGATGGCACTCACTCCAAGGAGGTATTGTTTTGTATGGTGATCAATATATGTAATAATTATACAGTGTGAACTGACCCACAAAAAGACATTCATAACCTATAGTAGTACATTTTTCAGTTGCTGATTCTATGATTAGTTGCAACTTGTTTCTAAATGCCTGACATATTTTTTTTAATATGGTTTTCTTTTGTTTTCTTAATCTTTCTCTCTCTTTTTTTACAGCAAGGATCCAGGTTACATCAGAATGAATGTGCATGACACTGAGAATATGAAAGATGATGTGAGTTTTACTCTGTTCTACCTGATCTCTACATCGATTCTCAGCACCAACCCTGCCCCCAAGATTTTATAACTTTTATTTCCTTTTGCATTTTTTACCTTATGAGCACCCCAATCTCTTGTTGATTTGTTCTAAATATATGTCAAGTGTATACGCCATTGACTTTAAAAGGTTGAATGATTAATTGCAGGAGCCTCTCTTGAAGATTGAGATAAATAATCCTGCGTTGTTAGCTGGAAATTGGTCCCAGCTTTGTGCAACATGCAAGGTTCTCTCTGCTTTCTTTTGATTGTCTGACTTCTTGGTGTGAAGCGTTTTTCACCCGTAATCAATGTCTTGCACACACACATACTACACGTGCCCATCTATCCTTGCTTCAAATTATTTTGTACACAATTTCATATTGCTTTTTCTTTAGATTGTCAGGCCTCTTCGTGCGAAACACTGTTCTACCTGTGATCGTTGTGTGGAACAATTTGATCATCATTGTCCTTGGGTATCTAATTGCATTGGCAAGGTACTTTTGGATGAAGTTTTTATTTGCATGCTTGGCATTTGAATGTTAATTTACTAAATTAAACTTTTCATTTTGTCATTGACTTCAATGGAAAAAAGAGGGGGTGGAGAAGAGAAGTTAGTCTCACACATTTCTTCTGTTCCCCTCTGTTCTCATTTGCAAATATTTGTTTTATGCACCTTATGAACCTCAAGTATGAAGCATGCCACTTATTAATAAATGCACCTTCTTATGCCAAAGAAAGAAAAGTCCTTATTTGGTGATATATTTGTTATGGGAATTTATATTGTGCAAACAGTTTAGATTGATCAATCTTGATTGAGCGGAGGTGCTAGTGACTATTTAGTTTAAATCTGTGTTATAGCTTCAAATAAAATATCTACTTGTGTAAGATGAATTATTTAAATTTATTCTTACAATAAACCATTTATATTCAGTAAATCATTTTAAGTTAGGTTAGACTATTAATCCTATCTCACGTTGTTACTAGAGGGATAATGATGGTTATTAATCCTAATAGTATTTAAGAACTGCCATCCTTTTTTCATTTTCCTTAATTTTGAGTATGCAACTTCCTTTTTCTGACTGGTTGAATTGACCTTATTTTTTTTTTCCTTGGTGGACGAATTGACCTGATTTTGTTACACTTTATGATTACAGAAGAACAAATGGGATTTCTTTGTTTTTCTTGTTCTCGAAGTTTCAGCAATGTTGGTTACTGGTGGATTTTCTCTTACAAGTATGTGTGTGTTGAGACATAAAGAGTTACATTGTTCATTTTTCTGCAATTTAAATTGCTGATTGAAACTAATTTTCTGCATGCAGGAGTATTAACTGATCCACTTGCTCCTTCTTCATTTGGAGCAAGGATTCAGTATGTTGGTAAGAATCACATTGGTGCAATATCATTTTTAATTGCTGATTTTTTCCTCTTCTTTGGTGTGTTCGCATTGACAGTTGTTCAGGCTAGTCAGGTATGTTTTAAAAGCCTCATTTAGTTTTTATTTTTTTTCGGCTTGGTGCAAAAGAAAATTTCTCTCCTCTGATCTGAAGTATGTCTTTTCTCCTAATTTTTCTTCCTTTCCCCAGATATCACGCAATATTACAACAAATGAAATGGCAAATGCAATGCGGTATAGTTACCTCAGAGGTCCAGGTGGTAGATTCAGAAATCCTTATGATCATGGTATCAAGAAGAACTGTTCTGATTTCTTGATCAATGGATACAACGAAGATGTGGAGTGCATTGAAGAAGTAGGTCATTCGGAGGAGGGTATAGGAATGATGCACATTGCAAGGGGCTCAAACTTAGCAAATGGAGACTCACATTCTCACTCTGAATATGCAAAGGGCAATGGAAATGGCCATGTTGTTATTAATGTGAATTCCAACGGTACCAAGTCCAAAACACATCATGGTCATATTAATGGTCATGTTCATTCTTCACATTGTAGCCATAATAATCATGGCAAAACCAGAAATGACAGCATTCCATTGGGCTTAGGTCTTGGCCTTGGACGGAACACCAGATCTGTTGCACCCTCATCATGATATTTACATGTCTGGTTGTACCTAACTGTAATGTATCATAGGCACACATCTGGGTTAGTTTACGTTAATTCAATTTATTGTGGCTCTTTACTACCATACCCATGTGCAATTTTGTGGTGTTACATTTTAGCCCTCTTTCTCTTCTCTTATTTTTTTCTCCTTTTGTAACTAATTTGAGTCGCTTTTAAAGCTGATAACGAATTTTTGTGGCCTTGAAATCGTTATTAAATTCATATATATTTGCTAAAGAGGGTTATTACTAGTTATTACTTTTATCTAGTGTAATCTCGTCCATTAACGGATAAAATAAAATTCGATAAGGCTCCTATTGGTTTGTACCTTGTATTCAGGGGGAATATATCAATAATATTAAAATCCTACATGAAATTGTGGACCAACCTGAATCTGGATGTAGAGTACTGGATAGATGGATGATGTATATAAATATTTTTGTATATAAATAAATGGTGTTTGCTAATTTTCATAACTTGAAGGTTAATATTTTTCACATTTTGTTCCGGACAAAAAATTTCATGTTTTCTTTTAAAATAAATTAAACTTATTAGTATTTTTGTCATTTAAATTTTTCACTAAGATATGATATTTTATTTTATTTTGATCTAATTATTCAAATTAATTCATGTAGTAAATAAAGAGAATAGTGAAAGTAAATTTTAACAAAGAAAGAGAGTGCTTAATTTTAATTTTAATGAAGAGAGAGAATCTGTCTTTATTATTAATTCAACTCACTAATTTTAATTATTAAATTTTATATAAAAAACTATGTTACAATATTTAATATTTATGAGTTTATTCAACAAATAAAAGATAAATAAAAAGGTAAGAATAAGATAAATTACATAAAATAATAAAAAATACATTTTTTAAATAAAAATTAAACATGTTAACAAAACCAACGAATACGTTCACGTCAAGAAGAAAATCAATACGTTAAAAAATGAATTACATAAAAAATTAAAAGAAAGCTATAAAAAATGTAATTTCAAAGTGTTCTAAACATTTGAAGTAATTTTTATTTTTATCTTAATTGTTGTCTTAACTCTTTATATAAACATAATTTTTATTTTTATAAAATGATTAAATTTGTTTTTTTTTTATCTTTTTCAATTTTATTTAATAGAAATAGTAAAATTCTCTCTTATTATTAAAAGTTGTATTAGTATTATTTTTCTTCATTAAATTTGATAATTTTAAGTAACTAAAATATCTTTAAGGCTAACTTATTTTTTAAAAGAAAAATTTAATCTTTTTATCCAAAATAAAATTTGAAAGATGTTAACCTTTATAGGAAGATGTAAAGAGTAATAATCCATATATATATATATATATATATTTGATTGTCATATAACATTTATTTTGCTTTGTGTCTTTGTCTCTGTATTATTGCCAGCCATTTGGCTGAAAACTAGATATAGACATTGCTATCTGCTTTTGCTGGTCGCTATTATCAATCGATTCCTTGCAATCATGGATATCTAAGATAGGGATAATATCAATATTTTACTCAAATTTCTCTAACATTCTCCGCGGTCTTGTTATCGTTGCTTTCGTAGTGATAGTTACGGTAATAGTAATACCATTGCCTTGGCATCATTTCAGGATATTACCTCTTTGGGCTTAAAAGACAATGTTTTTGTCCTCTGCCAGTTAAAAAAAAAAACGTAGCCATGAAATCTGTATCAAATCAAAAGAAAAAAAACTTTTCAATACAGTAAATACTAGTATATATATGACCCGTGGATAGTTTTGATATTTGTGTGAGATTATATTACGTTTTCTTCTAAAATTCAAATCAAACTACCGGTGTATGGAAAATTAAAAAACATTGAATAAATTTTTAATAAAATGATGATCAATTTTTATTATAATTATAAATTCACAAAATTTAATATATATTTCAAAGTAAAACTTAATCAGGAAATTCAAGAATAATTTACACAATGGGAAAGAAAATAAACACGATTAAGGACAGGATAAAAATTTATGGAAAATGAAATATATTCCAATAAACATTAATTTGCTGTTAATGTTTATGCTATAAAATAAATGCAGTGTTTTTTTTTTGGTAATAATGCAGTGGCTTTAACTGACCTAAAGAGTTAGATTACATGAGCTAAGTGTGTAAACTTGCCCAATCACTGATTAATAATTATTTCTACAATAAAATAAAAGAACTTTAGTTGACTATGATTTCAAGCATAATGAAGTAGGAGGGTGACTTTTGCTTTTGCTTAAATATGAGCAGAAGTTTGCCAATGCTCATAGGCCAAAGTCACAAGGAAAAAGTGAAAGTGATTTGTATCAGTTGTTGTTGTTTTCACTCCTTTTATAAAGTTGATGAAAAGTTTATTTAGGCAATTAATACTTAGTAATACAAATAATATTTTATGGTATTAAATTTCATTTTTGTATCATCAGATTTATTTTTAAATGAGTAACATATTACAGTATTTTTTTTTTACATTTTTTTGGGTAAGGTGGAAAAATGCAAACGACTAACTTCTAAAAAACAAAATAACGTTGACGTTAGCAAGAAAAAGGGAACTCATCTCCATAGGAGACTGCTCCTAAATCTGCAGCCGATCATCATACTTAGCTCTTCATTTCGCAAGAAAATCTGCACAGGAGTTAAACTTTTCGCAAGGTGTGCTCAAAGATAAGCTCTCAATCATAACTCATCTAGGTTCTAATTTATGAGATAATGCAAGCATATTTGTGACTTTCTTTTGTAATGAGATTGATAACATCAAGAGAATCTAAGTGTCAAGTGATAAATAATCCTCCTAGCTCGAACTCTCCAAGCCAATATGAGACCATGAAGCATTTTTTATTTTTATTTTTACAAATTTTCATACAAGCTAACTATTTTTACATTAATTATTGGGAAATGATAAATGGTCCGGATGAAAACAGCCCGGACTGCCTGGATGACATTATTGAAGCAGTGCATTTCTTTTATTTATTATTTGTTTTTGTTTAAAATAATAAAGCAGTGCTTGTATTAGAGTCGGGAAGTCCTCCCTAGCACTACTCATAATTATTTTATTTTGTTTCTCTTATAATTATCGATATAGTATTTTTCCAATTATAATGAAGAGAAATGAAAAAAAAGAGAGAGACGATTACAAATAATAGTTATAAAGATCTCCATATTAATTTGATCATATAGAAAAGAGTGATGTTGTTACTTGTTACTTGATAGAAAAATCTGATAAGTAACCTCAACTTCAAAAGTGTCATTGATTTGCCCAAAAGAATATAAAAACGGCTTGATTTATATCAGCGAAAAACAGGAGACTATCATTCATACTATAAAAGAAAAATGAACATATTACAAATGCACCAACCAAAGAAGGAAAAACATAATGACGAGATTAAAAGTTTCAACTTTCAAGTCATTGCACTTTGTAGTGTAGATTACGCAGTCAGCCAGTTTCAAAGTTAGAGAGGATTTGGTATCTATTATTCATCATTCATTGGATTTGGATTTGAATCCACGTTCCAATTTAGCTTCGTAATTATTCCGTAGGAAAATATTTATTAATTTTTTATTTTATTATTAATATTTGAAAGAGACATTCTTGAATTTGAAGTGACCATATATCGAATCTGGTGTGTTAATGGGATGATCATGAAACTATCAAACCATTTAACCATGGAGTGGCTATTACAATTTTTATTTGTCAATTACTGTTCTTCCTTTAGTTAATATTTTATTATTATTTTATTGTCTTTTATTAAATAGTTAAGTTAAACTAGTAGTTTATTATTACTCTTACACTTATAAATACTTTTTTAACAATTATAATAATTATTTTTGAATATACAAATCATTTCCTAATTACAGTACTAGTTTTTATTTTTTATTATAATTATTAATTAAAATTTTAGATAAGTATAAAAAAATGAGACTACTAGTTTGACTCAACTAGATAATAGATAACATTTTAAAAAATAAGATGAAAGTTAGTCGATGAGTGATAATAGATTAATATAAGTGATAATAACCTCTCTTTTTTTAGAGTATTTATTAATTTGATAAGTAAAAAATTAACCTCTTAAAATACATCAAATATCACACTCTTTTAATAAGCAGACTTAATAAATATATGTAATAGATGATACTATTTTATCACACTAATTAATGTGCCATTACTACAATGAGAGTAATTTATATAACTAATGTGACATATATCAAGTGATGCAATATAAGAATACTATTTTATACTAAATATATATTTAAAAAATCCTCGTGTTTTAAATTAATTAAATATAAACAATAATTAGAGTTTTATTATATTTTTTAAAATATATTTTTAATAATTATTTTAATATTTAATAATAATAAAATAAATATATTTAATATTTTAAAAATATAAAATATATTTAATATTTTATTCATTTAATAATTAAAAAATTATTAAAAGATTGTAATTATGAGAATTTAGAATTAAATCCCTTTGCTTAGCATAGCACGGGACAGGAGTAGCAAGCCAAGAAAAGAGAGGAAGACTGAAAAGGAAAAGGACAACGTTAGCGGGTGATGGGGAAGGCAATGGAAATGATCCAATAGAATAGAGTGGGCAGTAAGAGCGGAAGGGGCGGACGTGGGACCCGCTTCCATGACCCTACCTCTCGCTCTTATCTCAATTCACTCACAATCACACCGCGCCTACTGCCACGTGTCATCCATCAGGTGGCGTCTTCTTTTCACTTTCTTCTTCTTCTTCTTCATTTTCTTCATCCCTTCCCTGCATTTGTTCTCTTTCTAAAACTGGCTTCCCATGGAGTTCTCCGCTTATGATCTTCGGAGACCTTGAAGGTATCTCCACTCACTAAACTTCTTTCCATTTCCTCACCACCGGAAATATTCTCTCCCTTTCTCTGTTTGGTGTTCGAGATAAGGTCTGTGAATTGTGATGTAAAGTTAAGCTAAGCAAACCAACAACACTTTCGTTTTTTTTTTTTGTTTTCGTCTATACTTTAAAAAAAAAAATAGATTAAAAATGAAAGCTCAAAATATCTTAAGCTGCGTATGAAAGAGAGGCTCAGTCTCTGTTTAGACGTAAAATAAAAAAAAAAAAAAAATATCAACGAAGGATACTGAATGAATCATGTTGATCATTTTCAGTAGTTAGATGAGAGCAGTGGTTCAATTAAGGATATGCAGCCGGATATGCTGCTTTCTCCTGTTTCTCTCTCGTAACTTATACCTGAACCTGCTCTAGCATATAAATACACTGTTCAAAATTATTCTACTACCACAAAGTTAATAAACTTTTTTTTTTTTTTACTATTAGTGTTTTATGGTATTGGTATTCCATTTGTTTGATGATAACTGTGGCCTAGTGTGTTTGATCAAAATGATTAATTCCGCAATAGTATTTTCCCCGAAACTTGTATTATAGTTACTTTGAATGATTTGTTTATTTGTTTATTTATTTCTTCTTGCAGTTCACTCCAACGGCATTTTGCTCTGAAATGGGAACTTGACTTTCTTTGGCACATTCCATGCATTTATGATCAAGCATATTGACAATTAAGCGATGGGGGGTATCTGTTCTAGGAAGAGAGATCAACAAGTCCTTGAAGATGATTTACGCAGAGGAGCCTCAGGAAGGTATTGTAGAAATGCCAGCACAAAATGGTTAGGAGCCAGAAGTTTACGTTCTAAGGCAAATCATTGCCCTGGAGGGGGCAGCGTCCCCTCCCTCATGGAGTTATGCATATATAAGATACGTGAGGTACATGTTTTCTTTACCTTAATTCACTTTGGTTATTTTTGTTTTCATTCAGTACCTGATCCACATTTGTTAAGTTATAACAGGATTTTCGTAAATACAATTCCTTTTCAATTCTTCCAAGAGACATAAGCCAGCAAATCTTCAATGAATTGGTGGATTCTCATTGCTTAACAGAAGCATCTCTTGAAGCTTTTCGAGATTGTGCTCTTCAGGTAGTGTACAAGAGGCCTGGTGGAATTGGAAGTGTTGCTTAAGTTTAAGTACTTAAAAAATTCAGTTACAAAGATGACCCTACTTATGAGATATGTGTTCTGCATGGCAGGATGTTTACTTGGGTGAATATCCTGGAGTGAATGATGGTTGGATGGATGCCATCTCTTCGCAAGGGTCATCTTTACTGTCAGTTGATCTTTCTGGTTCTCATGTGACAGATAATGGATTGCGTCTCCTAAAGGATTGCTCAAATCTCCAAGCATTAACTCTCAATTACTGTGACCAATTTTCGGAACATGGTTTCAAACACATTAGTGGTAGACTTACTATTTCTTTCCTTATGACTAGAATTTTTTTAACCAGAATGCTTTTGTTATTTTGTAAACATTGTAAGATCACACAAATTATCCAAATGATGGGACTTTGTGCTGAGGTTGATGATATTTAATACCTATCTTGCATTCTGTCTGTATAAAAACTATGAATTGTCAAGAAGATTTTAGTATATCTTATGAAAGAAGATTGGGCAAATTCATTCATGTTAAAATAGAACTCACCCTACTAAATAATGATTTCTGATTGATTTTTTTTCTTGACTTATTTAAAAGAAATCAAGAGTTATACCAGTCATACTTTTCAGCCTCATATAAACTCCCTCTGTTTCTCCTCGCAAGAGTATAGTTCTGGCTGCACCACTGAGTATAAAGCTATTTGACAAAGCTAGGGTGCTTGTTGAAGCTAGGGTACCAGTGAAACTTTTTAAAGGCTGATTTTAATTATGTGAATTCTCTGAACGTCATTTGTTTTTTGTGTCATTGCTTGTTTCAGTTGTGTGGCATTCCTTGCAGAATTATTCTTACTGATCAATTAATATTATTTTGCCATGTAGTTGTAATATGAATGTAATATGAATGATGAAATTCAATTTTTGAAATGAACCCCCATTGAATATTACGTATTATTGGAATTATGTTAGTCCATAGAATAGTAGCATTATTTGTTCTGATATCGAACTGATTAGGATTGACTTTCTATAAGTTCAAGATCCCAATTTGCTTAACATAAACAAGCAATGCGACTTTGTTCTTAGGTCTTTCAAACTTGACTTCCTTGAGTATCAGGAAGAGCAGCACTGTCACACCTGATGGAATGCGTGCTTTCTCCAACTTAGTTAACTTGGAGAAGTTGGACCTTGAGAGATGTTCAGAGATTCATGGTGGATTTGTTCATCTTAAAGGTTTCTATTCTTCATATTATACTCAGTTATATGTAAGAAGTGAACTTGTTCTTAATGTAATTAACATCGTTAAAAACCAACCTCTCATCTGGTATTCTGAAACAAACTGAATTATTCATACATATATAATTTGGTATGAGATATTGATGGTTAATTGGGTGGTGTGACATGAACTTCATTAGGCAGGAAGATGAATATGATCATTATTCTAAATAATTTCATCTCAAGTTTCCCTTTTATGTTTCTTGTTAGACTCTCCAACCTTTTTGTACTTTTGATATATATATATATATTGGTTATTCATTGCTAATGTCAAATGCATATGATGGATTTACCATGTTCTTTGAATCAATAACTATGGTTTAAGTTTTTATCAAAAAAACAAAAAATACTCTGGTGTAAGTATCTATTATCAAGTACTTAAAGTTAGACTAGTCTTTAAAGTTAATGTTAGATGAATTATTATCATTGTTGGTTAATGAGGGGTTGAGGGCATCTGGTTGGTGCTGTAGCCTGTGCTTAATGGCGATGGTAAGTGCTACCTTCCTTCAATGGACCTTTTTTTTTTTGGTACAAAAAAGTTTAGGGGGAGGGGAGGTTGCCCCATTCCAAGGTCAGGGCATACCACAAGGCTCATCGAGGGATTACATTGGTACTTACAAATGACCTACCAATGAAGGACCACCAACTTGAACTGATCCCAAGACCTTTGAGTCAAGGTTGTTTGATTCTACTAGTTGAGCCAACCCTCACTGGCTCCTTCAAGGCACCTCATTATTGAGATATCAGATGCTACTCTGCTTAAAATGCCCATTTATAGAAACTTGATCTTGGAATTACTAGGTTATAGACTTAGTTTTCTTTGATTTTTGTTTTAATACAGGTCTGAAAAAGCTTCAGTCTCTTAATATTGGATGCTGTAAGTGTGTTATGGATTCAGACGTGAAGGCTATCTCAGGTATCGATCATACAGTGGTGTGATTTTTCTCGTAGATATTGTATTTTAGGTTTATTTATGTGGTGAAAAGGCAGTATTCTTGTGTCTCTGCGTTTCATGTATTGATCATAAGGCAGTATTCTTAGTTGCATTGGCTTTTGCTCATGTCCTTGTTGGCAAAAAGAGATGGCTAAGCCAAAATTTGGATTTGATCATAAAGTTTAGTTTTAGACAATTGATCATAAAGTTTAATTTTAGACAGTTGAGATTCTTTGTGCCACTTAATTTGAAAGTGTTAATTGCAATTGAAAATGTATACTTAATATTGATAATGGTAGTGATTTATAAACAATATCATCTTCTAAATAACTTGTTAGTTATTGATTACTGGTAAACAATAAAAAAATATGCTAGATAATACATAATAACAGTACAAAATATGCATTGCCATTCACATACTTGTTCAAAAGAGAAATTTTTTATGTAGTACATAAAGGCGTGAATGGCCATGATTATGGTTGAGTATTTTGTAAATTGTACCTTACCTGGAAAAATATTTATTTATGCGAGTGTTCTCTTTCTCTCTCTCTCTCTCTCCTCTGTTTGTGTATAACAAAATTGTTGTATTTGCATGCTTTTGCAATACTATATGTAGAGGTTTTCCCCCCAATGAATTGGCAGTAAAATGTTATTATGCTTGATACTTTTTTCCTAGTTGAGTTTATACCTAAACATGTGGTTTTGCAACTGTAATCAATAGCTGCATGAGATCATCTATCGTCAGTTCTTTTTCTGCTTGCTTTTAGATGCAAAAAGTTAGGCCATGATCTATGTTTTGAGTTGACTGTCAGTATGTAATGTTTCAGGGCTTATAAATCTAAAGGAGTTACAAGTTTCCAACAGCAGTATTACTGATCTTGGGATTACTTATTTAAGAGGTATTTTCCACAGTGTTTGTCATCCTTTACAAATGTCATAACAAGACTATAGCTGCTGCTGCTGTTTTATGCACATGAGCACATCTCTAGTTGTCATATAATATTCACTCTCATGTGAAAATATACCATTCTTTTGCTATCATCAAAATGGAATACTAACTATCATCAAAATGGAATACTAACTTATGGAATACATTCAAAATGCAGTATGCTTTATGTATTATATTATTCTGTTCTCTTTATTACCTGGGTGTTCCTTCCTGGTTTACAGGTTTGCAGAAGCTTACCACATTAAATGTTGAAGGATGCAATATTACTGCTGCATGTTTAGAGTCTATTTCTGGTAAAAAAAAATTCTCATTTTATTCTTTGAAGTTTCATTTTATTTTTCTTAATTATAGACAGCAATTTTTGTTTGTCCTGTAAGTCATTGTGTTATGCATGAGCTTGTCGCAGTTGTTTGTCAATTTTATTTGGAAAATTAAGGATTTGACAGGTCTGGGATGCATACAAGTGGTGCTAAAGCTGCAAAGACTATGTTGGAACTTGGAAACTCATATTCGTTTGTTATTGTTCCAATGTCTAAAATTTTACTGGTCAGATCTTTAATTATATATTTCTTTCTGGTACAGCCTTAGCTGCATTGGCAGACTTAAATCTCAATAGATGCAGTCTCTCTGATGATGGATTTCAGAAATTTTCTGGTAAGTTTGATATATAATGACCAAATTTGAGGACTTCCTGTGCCATGTTCATACTTGTAGCTCTAAGGATGACAAAGCAACAAATTCTTGGTTTTACAGCATGCACTCCTGTTCTTGCAGGTCTTAAATACTTGAAGAGGTTAAGTCTGGCGTTTAACAAGATCATGGATGCGTGTTTAGTTCATCTGAAAGGTGCTTCAAATCTCTCTACCTCTTATAAGAGTGATACCTTTTCCACATGCTGCTTCCCTATGTTGAAAAGACACTTGATTTGTACAATCTTTCTGTGAATTTATCTCTTCAATTTATTTTCCCTTTTTCAGATGCTAAAACACATTTAAGATTTGCCTTTCCCATTTGTTTTATAATTCCTTTTCCTTTCAATAATTTTACGTTAACATTCTTAGTGGTCTTCTTCATGCCTCTCTGCTATCAATAAAAAATCCTAGCAGCTGCCAGCTACAGACAAAAAGGAAAGGTAGAATATTTTGCTACTAAAAAACATATCTTCATTATAAATTTTCGTAAAGAGTCCTTCATATACCAATATATGTTAAACAAATTCATGCAATTTTGTAGGTATTTGCCTCAAATATCTCTTCTCACTATACCTACTTTTAGTAGAAAATTATTATTACTATTATTATTATTTTTTGGTACATAAATTATTATTATTTTTAATACCCACACAACGACTTATGTTTTGGAAGATATCTTGTCCTCCTCCCATATTGTACTTAGCCTCCTTTCTCTAATCAATTTTCTTATATGGATCAAATATTCACACAATGACATGGTTGTATTATTATATATATTTTTAGTACATTTAGTACACTAAACGGGAATTTTTGACTGGAAAATAAGAAGGCTAGAGCCTTATCTAAAGGTCATATAAAAGAACACACAAAAAAATGAAACAAAGGCATAAAAACACTTCAAAATTATTTGGCCCATATTATTCAAATTACATAATTAAATTTCTCCAAAAACTAGCCCATTTGGTCTCCACAGCTTGCTGACCCTTCACATTCTCAAGCACCATTGGGACAACTACTTGTTTCAAACTCCACATGTTGGATCTTGGATGCTCCTGTATCATTAACTAACATGCATGCGACTTGTATATTGTTCTAATTTTTTAAATTGTCCTTTGTATCCTTAATTTGTTTCTTTTTGACAGGTTTAACAAATTTGGAGTATTTGAATCTGGATTCCTGCAAGATAGGTGATGAAGGGCTTGCTAACTTGACAGGTTTACCATTAGATTTCACATTTTTCCTCTTTTTAAGATTTGAATGGCCATTACATTGTTTAAAGTTTTATATAGACTGTTATTCTTTTTTAATGTTCTCTTGATCTGTGCATGGGGATCTATGGAATGGGGCTTTATACCTTGATGCCATAGGTTATATTTTGTTGCAGAAGATTAGGCTTGAACTTATGAACATCTAATTCAGGGGTTGTCGAATGTATGCTTCTCTATGCCTTCTGTTCTGTTCTTTTCGTTTTCAGTTTATACTCTTTTCTGGATTGTCTGTGCACTCAGCCCTTGAAAGAGATGATATTGTGTTGGCATATTTATTAAGTTTTTGGTACTGTTGGAGTTGTCACTGAATTGTGTTGATCATCGCTTTATCTTATGCTTCCTAGTTTATGTTATATATATATATATGATGGAACAGTGCCATATCGTACTTGGCATCAACCAACTGGAAAACATGGTTTTGACTTGGATTCATAAAATTATCATGGGAATTCAAGCAAGCATTTGGCCTTGACTTTGTGTTTAGAATATAGATATGCACCATGCTTGGTCTGGTGGTTTTAATTTTTTAATTTGTCCTATAATTTACTTAATTTGCTCTATCACAATGTTCTTTCCGAGGGGGAAAAGGTTCTGATTCTTCTGAAAATCTATGAGATTTTAGGAATCAGATATTTGGATTTGAAGTACCACCTATGGTATGAAATTTATAATTATTTGTTCTTTCAGGCCTCACTCTCTTGAAAAGTCTAGTGTTGTCTGACACTGAAGTTGGGAACAGCGGGCTTCGTTATATATCAGGTTGAAGGACACAATCCTATATATAGTTGTTAAATAAGAATTTAAACTCAATAATTAGTGTGAATTTACTGGCAGACAAGAATTCAAATTAGATTGTTGATATGTTTCTAAATTTGTTGGTTGTATGCTTCTCTGCTACATAATTATTAAAGTGCTAGTGCTACAACTGCTAGGTACTCTATATTTTTACTTTTCATGTGATATTGTTCAATACCTTGTTCTTCAGTTTCCACATGTTATCAGCCACTACTAAGAAATTTGACTTTGTATGCTTTAATATACATTTATTGCATTAAATTTGAGGTCCAGTCTTGGAATGTGATCGTAGACTGTTGTATAATATGTTGGAAGATAAATTTCAGAAAGCCCACTGAGTTACCCAAATATAAGTGATGCATTTTTTTTTTTTTAATTTCTCTGTTTTACAAATCTGCCCCTGCAGTGCTGAGATGAGGTTGCTGCTTGTGACATTTTAATGAGTAATGAATCAAAGCATCTAGTCTTTATGGTTTTACAATTTTTTTCCTTAAGCGCTCTGTCTATCTGTGAATATTTGTAGATACATCTCTCTCTCTCTCTCTCTCTCTCACACACACACACACACACACATATATGTATCCATCTATCTATCTGATTCTGTCCTGTTAGAGATCTTTACAGACAATGCTTAAATGCATGTGTTGATTATATGGTTCTTGCTTTTATGCAGGTTTAAACAAACTGGAAGACTTAAACCTGTCATTTACCTTAGTAACTGATAGTGGCCTGAAAAGGCTGTCAGGATTGACCAATCTCAAATCACTTAATATGGATGCCCGACAGATTACTGATGCTGGACTTGAAAATCTTAAAAGTAAGCATTTCCTTGTGTATATTCATATATCAGCCATGTGTTTCTCACCTGGGATCGTTTTTAAGTTAGTGCTGTTGTTGTATGAACTGTTTTGCATATGTATAGAGGTTGCTAAGTAGTGGTGAACAAGCATCAATAATAACTGTTCAACATGACCCCAAAAATCTGACTGAATTTATGATCTATTATTTTTCCTCTCTTATTTTCTATTTTTCTTTTTAAAATATTTTACATCTCTATCATCCCAGAATCCAAGATCGAGTTTTGAGATTCAAAATCTTTATAAACAGGTGGTAAGATAGTTAGAGAACCACTGCTTCTGTGGCTCCCTATCTCGATCCCTTTGAATGATTTCATCTGTACTGAGTCATCTTAATTCTCCTTCTTTTCTTTCACTTGCTCCATTTTCTCTGGGTGGGGTCATGTAATATAGTCTGAGAATGAGTATTGACTGATACTTTTTTTTCTGTATATATGTTTTGCTTTTTTGCCCCCCACCTAGTGGGAAAAGGCTTTTGTTGTTGTTGTTGTATATGTTTTGCTTTTTATGTAACCACGTAGAAATCTGAAGAAAGATGTGCAAAAATGTAACACCTATATTTCACTTTTAAGTCGTTCAAACCTCTATTGTTGGCAAGCTTTCCCATGGCATCTTTTTCTCATGCTATTTGGAAACAGATATGTTATTGTATTGCAACCATTAGATCTTTGGTTTCAAATCTTGGGACTGGTTCAGATATTTGATTGAAATGAAGGTTTTGATTTTGACAAAACTCTGTATATAGTGAATTCCATCCAAAACTGTGCCAAACCAACCATATACTGTTTAACCTATGAGCTGACCAGGATCATGTTCCTTTTATGTAAGGTGCCATCTGTAAGATATGTTGTTTTTCCTTTTTCTTTTTTTTTTTCACTGTTTCATTGTCCATATTGCCGACCCCACCTAGTGGGAAAAAGGCTTGGTTGTTGTTATTGTTGTTGTTTCATTGTCCATATTAATATGTAATTAACTTCTGTGCTGGCGGTAATTAATTTTGCTTCTGTCAATTGCTTCAAATCTAGCTGTCTGATTGGCTCGTCTTGTATAGGTCTGAGTGGATTGATAAAATTGGATCTCTTTGGAGCACGTATTTCAGACTCTGGAACTACATATTTACGATGTATGTATATATTAACCTGACTTTAGACCATAGTTGGTTTCCTTTTTTCTTTTTGTTGTATGCTAATGGAAGATTTCTTTAACATACCTGACTGCAAGTTGCGATTCTGTTACTTGTAAGCATTTCCCCATGGCATTATATGTTTGAGGATATTTGATGTTTATCATATGGGTATTGGGCTGAAACTTTGGTTTTGTATGAAAATGTTATAATCATTAAAGAGAATAAATGAATCTACTTAGAGAGTTGTGCTTCTTCTCTTTATCATATATTTATTTTATATGAAAAATCTAAAACTGCTGAACTGGACAGTTAAGTGTGTTTGGATTACAATTTGCAAACTTGAGTTTGAGCTAACTTGATTTTACAAACTTAATTTTGGTCAAAAGGAGGTTTGCATTAACGTGATTTATGTTTAGAAACTTTTATTTCAAACGTGATTTTGATAAAATGAATGTTGTTTGGATGACATTAATCAAAATCACTTTTGATCGTGTAATTACTAAAAAGAGTATGAATTTTATATTGTGACATTAATATTACCCTTTTATTTCATTTTATCATTTTTTAAATATACTTAAACAAAATATTATATATATATATAGGGAGCATATTGTTAGACCCCCTATAGAAAGGTTTACCAGAGAGAGGAGCCTATTGCTGTAGATTAGTTAGAATAAATAGAGAGCGAGGAGAAAACGGTTAGGAAATTAGTTGGGATTGGACTGGAGAGACCAAGCTCTCGGATTCTTGGCTGGGCATTCTTTCTTTCTCCTCTCTATCGTATTCTTTCTCTTGTTTGGAAACATCTTCCACAGAGCATTCTTCTATACAATTCAGATTCTATTCAGTAAATTCAATTCTAGATTACCAGTTTCTATCACATATATGGTGAGAGGAGTGTTTATTGTAAGAGGTAATAGGAGTGAATCTTAACTATTGAATCTCACTAAATATGCCCCATATATATAGGGAGCGTATATGGTGAGCATATATCGATCACAAAATAGTATTTAAATATTGTTAAAATAGTATTTAATATCAAATTATAAAGCTATAGTTGTTTTTACACAAACAGATTTTCTCTCAACGTAAAAGCAACAAAATTTTGCTTTCCGTTTGAGGGGCTAAACTTAAGTTTGGACTCGAACTAATTCTAGAGAAAAATTGCCAAACATGTTGGCACGACGTGGAAGACACGTTTAAAAAATGCAAATATAATTCTAGGATTGCTAACGGCAATCCAAACACACCCAGTCTTTGTCAACCAAGCCAGTGGTGCCAAGCCAAGCTATCTTCCTTCTACTAGTGGTTTCTCTTTCTTCTTTTTTTTTTTTGACGTGTCTACAGGTGTTTTCTGTATTATAATGTTTCCCTCATGTTTACAAATTTAATATTGAAATTTTTTCTGCCCTTAGACTATAATGATCATCTTATCATACATCTTCCTCTCTAGAATTGATGTTAATCTAGTGGAAACTCTAGGGAGTGCAAGTGTTTTTAATCCACTTCTTTTACCTATCATAATGTCATCATTTAAATTACTGAAATCAGCAATAAACTCAGGTTCTTTTGTACTTTTGGATAGAATAAATTCTTATTTCTTCAGTTGTGCCTATTCTTGAGAACAAACAGTGTAATGGCCCAAAACAAAAACAATAATAAACAGACTGACGGAGGTAGTACTACTCAAATTCAACTCAACACCAGCTTACTTTTTGATTATTTTTCATTTCATTTAGTATATTATACAAAATGAGTGCTGATCGACATAATGGGAAAATATGGGTCTACATAACCTTGTGCATACAGTTATCTTGCTGGCTGAAATGTTATTTACTCTTTATGTTTCATGCTGCAGCATTCAAGAACCTGCAATCCCTTGAAATATGTGGTGGAGGATTGACTGATGCAGGCATAAAAAATATAAGAGATATTGTCTCCCTGACACAGCTAAACCTGTCCCAGAATTGCAACCTGACAGATAAAACTTTGGAATTGATATCTGGTATTTTCTGCTTGTCTTTATTACTTTGTATCTCCTTGCAACTTCTTTTCAACAATAATGATCTGATTGGTTTGACAGATGTTATACAGACATAAGACTGTAAATTGAATGGCTAGTCGATGATATATTGCCTCTTTCTTGCAATTTCAAGTTGGCTGTTAATTAAGCATCACATGTAATGAACTTGCAGTTGGTATACCGACGTGACATTTGCTATTCAATTTTTGTGCAAAAGGGGAAAAAGTTAGATATAGGCACACTACAGGAACATGCGTAGCCCGGTGATCATTGCCAACCAAGTTGTTGGATAATCAGAATTTAAATCTGAAAGGAAAAAAAAAAAAAAACTTAGATGGAGAATATCAATTTGTTTGTATTTGTTTTTAATTCCTCTCTCCTTGCCCCATAGTTGGATCAAATAAAAAGAAGTTCTGCTTTTGTTAACACAACTTCGTATATCTTTATCTGAATGCAGGAATGACTGCATTGAGGTCGCTAAATGTTTCAAATTCTCGTATAACCAACGAGGGACTTCAGTATTTGAAGCCTTTAAAGAATTTACGCACTCTTTCCTTGGAGTCTTGCAAGGTTACTGCATCTGAAATAAAGAAGCTTCAGTCAGCTGACCTTCCAAATTTGATAAGCTTTCGGCCAGAATAGACCAGAGAATGTGAGAATTCTGTTATCAGCCCGGTGAACAGCTCTGTACATATTTGTGTAACTCCTGTTCTGGATAATTATAAATGACCATTAAGTAATAGAAGGTGTGATTCTAAAAAATGTACATACAATATGATGCATGCAAGAATGTAATTGTGCTTATTTTGCATGTTGTGTATTTCCCCGTCTAAGAATAATTGTACATAAATCTTGCCTTTTTTTTTTTTCAAACCCTTCTCCCCTGGATGTAGATGCCGAGTTGGGCTATTTATATTGTCTGTGCACTATGTAATAGCGTTCTGATGTTGATGTATGTGATAAAGATGTTTGAAACAGAGTAACGGTGCTCATTATTATAGTTTCGTTAAGTAATTATTCAGATGTATTAGAATAGAGTTATGCATATGTTAACTGGTTTTTATTGTGCTTTGTGTGCGTTTCCCATGTTCCCTGAAAGAAAAATGTTTATGACACTATTTTTGTTTACACTAGATTTTACACTATTTGATGCTACCATTTGATTTAACAATAATTATTAAATGATATTAAGTTAATTATTATTTGATGTTAATGTATTTATAAAATAAGTTAGAAGATTTTATTTTAAAAAAAATTATTTGAGGATTCTGAATTAGTTATTATCTAATTTAAAAGTAATTATCATCTTATATTAAGGTATTTACTACTAAAGTTTAAGATTTTTAGAAAGTCAATGAAAGTAATTCTTGGATGTCTGTGATTTGTCTAAATTAATTACTACTTGATTTAAAATTTATTATCATATGATATTAAGTTAATTATTAGAAAATGTTAAAGTATTTATAAAGTAAGTAAAAGATGTTATATCTTGGAAAAAATTTATTTAGGATTCTGAATTAATTATTATTTAACGTAAAAGTAATTATCATATTATATTAAGTTATTTATTATTAAGTTTTAAGTTTATTACAAAGTAAATGAAAGGGTATTTTTAAAAAAAATTATTATGAAGATTTGAATGGTTATTACTTAATCTAAAGGTAATTATTATATTATATTAAATTATTTACTACTATACTTTAAGAATTTCACAAAGTAAACAAAAGTCTCGTGCTCAAAAATCGGGATTGTTTTAGAAATTTGTAGATTTTGGATTTGACAATATAGGGAGACTGTTGGGGCCGGTGGATCCTTTGTGTTCCCTTCACCGCAACTCATTTTTTCCTTTTCTTTTTCTTTTTCCATGGGTCAGGGAACTAAATTTTATGGACAATTTGGCAATCCTTAAAACTAGTTTGGACTATTTAAGAAAAACTAGTACTATTAATTTATGCTATTTTATAACTAGTTCTAGTCTATTCATAATTTGACATAACCAGATTTTAAATTGAAATAGAGATAAAAATAAAGCATGAGATATAAAGGGAAAATAAAAAGAATGAGAAAGAGTTTTTTTTTTTTAAAAATTTAGATTAGAAAAAAATCAACTCTAAGTTGAATTTTTTAAAAATTAATTTTATCTCAATTTTACTTCAGATATAAACTAATTTTTAAAAATTTAAGTAATAATCATACAATATTTATTTAAAAATGAGCCTTACTATACTTACATATTTGGTTTTTGAATGTTATCAAACACCCAAGTCTATTTTACAGTTCCACCTTGTAATGCTTTGATCCTAGAGTAACAGCTATGGTTGCCTTCCAACCAATAATAATAATAATAATAAAGAGCTATGGTTGCCTTAGTGACTATATCAGGTGTTTGTGGGTAGCATTCCATATTTCATGATTCCGAGTAACATCTGCCCGGATTGGTTTTTGCTGTTGGGAGACTGAGCTTGATTGATATGATGGAAGAACCCCCGACGGCTAGGCATTTGATATTTTTTCGCCATACCATGTCTTGGTGGCTAGCATAGGCAGTAAATAACATTGCCCTTTCACCCCAAAAAATAACGCTGTACTTGTACGGCTCGTGATTGTTTAATTTTAATCAGTTACAAGATGCCCCAGTCATTTAATATACTCCATTCTCTAGTTGCATATACACAAGTTACCTAAGAGGACGAATTTGAATTAAAAGAATATGATATTCAGATGGGATCACTTGAATTTTTTTTAAGAACACAATGTGTGAGACTAATTTGCGCTCCTTGCCACAAGGTGCTTCCAAGGGATTTCTACTGCAAAGTCCACCCACATAGAGCTCATCATGTCAACTAAGCCACACCACATCGTTTGTATCAATTGCGAAATTTAATAGACACTGACATTTATGCACAAGTATGCATTTAGAGATGTATAAATTGGAAGTTAACTAAATGTAAAGGTTATTGTAATGTCCATGTTATTAAAGAATAAAGATCTTGTAAAGTGCAAATAAAATACGGGTTCAACAAATGTAATGACTTTTCTTTTAAGGACAGAAGCATAAATAATTTGCCATGTTCAATATACATTATTCTGATATAAAATTAGTTTAAATAAATACCTTCATGAACACTACATTTTCAAATACCTCTGTGTGAATCACGAACATATCAGAATTAAAATTTGCACTGTTTTACTTGTAATTTTTGTAGACATGTTTTTCTTTTTGATATTTAAAATAGAATGTGCTGCAACTGGTAAGTTCAATAGTCTAGTACAAGGAAATCTCATTCAGAAAGACTAACTCTAACAAAGAACAAAGTAGTTACAAATGTATAAATTACAGAACAAGGAAGAAAACAGGAAAACAAACAACATATCTCTCCCATTGCTTTTGGTACAAATTTAATAGCCTACCAACCACTAGAAATCTAATAATTAAAGGGTCGTGAGCAAAGGCAGAAACTAAGTAAAAGGTAATTCCTGCAACTCCATCTTCCCAATGTGTAAAGGAACTTGCAGACCCTTGTGTTCTTGGAACATGTATGCGCAATGAAAAGAATAGTTTCTTTCTTTAAGTACAAAATTGAATCCAAACTCTTATAAGTAGCAACTAGCAAGAAAAACCTGCAGAATAGGTGAACCAAGGTTGTCACCAAAGATGATAAACTATAATCATATTATGAACAAAGGCAGCATAGAAAGAAGGGTAAATAATATCAGTAAGCACTGCCAACCATGCACATAGCTAATGGTTGCTCAGCAGAGTATTTAAGTTGACTATGGAATAGAAAACATCACTTCAACAGACGGGACACAAATGTTCAGGTGATTTCAGGTCCAGAACAGAGAAGACTTAACTATGAATAGGTTCATAAAATAAATCCAGCATTTACTAATTGGTCCCTCTACTAAGACTAATAGAGACATGAACAATGGCAACAATACAAGTCCATGGTACATATTCATGATACAACCATTTAAAGTGAAGATATCATTTTATAAGAAGATAATAACAATTGTCCAAGTATATCTTAATGGAAGAAAATTGACAGCAAACACTAAACAAATATATATAAAAATTAGGAGTCCAGGACTTGAAATGTGACAATGGACGGCCTGCAGTCATAATGATATGATGTTTATCATCTATTTCCAGACAAGTACAGGAAAGAATAATCACTATATACTAACAATGCCTAACAAATGAATGTCGTTAATGCAAGTATGTATTAATAGTGTGCATGCAATTGCAATATTAAGTAGTTAATATCAGGCTCCTTGGTCCAAACTGCTCTGAAGAAATAAATTTCAGTTCAAAAAATTAACAATGCAATACACCAAAGTGCAATTTTCTGATCTGGGATTCTTTTCAATTATCTTCGGTTTTTTCTCCAATTGCATACATCAGAGCTAAAAACACCATCACAACTGCTATTATCATATATTTGAACATTGATGCCAACAAATTATGATTTGAATTTACATCATAATGAAATAAATTATTATACAAACTATATGTTTCAAAAGATCATCTTTGCAACTAATCTTCATAGTGGCACATTGAAGAAGAAAAGTTTGAAGACATTAGGAACAATATTCATTTATACTAATTTGTTCACTCCAATTCCATCAACTAATTCAATTGAATATTTAGTTCTTTAAAATATTATTTTTTCAAAGATCCATGAAGAAGAGTTGACCTTGGACTTTAAACACATTTATTAGTTCTAATGGAAGTTACAGCATTTCTATTAAAGGCTGCTTTATTCTCCAAAAACCAGTTTTGCCAAAATAGCATTAGTTTGCCTGCAGTGTAAGATGTAGCAATCTAAGTCATTTATCAAATAACATCTTAAAAAGGATTCAGATATTTGTTTTCATAATCACAAAGACTTGTATTTTATATGAAGCGCACACTTAATAGGAATATCATCTAAAAACCTTATACACTTTGTCAACCACTTTCTACTGGTACCAAGTAAGGGATATACTGAGCAGCTTGTGCATTGTAAAATGCATTTGCAGAAGAAAATGTTAAAAAGTTTAAGCAAGAAAATAATGAAACCTTTAACACTGAAGCATTTAAGGCAGATACCAATATTCTACAGCTACTTATGAGTGCTCAAATCTGTAAGATACTTTTGCAGGATGCAGTGATAGACTCTCATTCTACACAAACAGATATATCAGATAACAAATCATGCAGATTATTAAATGTTATAGACGATCAAAACTACTAGTTAGAGAAAATAAGAAAAAAGGATGTAAGAAATCAGTACCAGTGTCAGACTCTCAATTACCTTCTGATGACAATAGCATTCCAGGCACAGAAGCAGCCTGAGTGACTGTTGGCTCTGTTATTCTTAATGAACTTGAAGAAAAAGATGCAAGTCATGCAAGCTCGAAGGCATGATAAAGTTTTGAAACTCGCCTTCTAAATAAGGGTTCCAAACGAAATGATGGAACTCCACTCTGCCACTTTTTAGCTTCGTACATTTCATTCCATGCCTGTACTATTTCATCGATTTTGAATCCTAGACCTATTAGTGAAAAGTGTTAGCATATATGAATATATATCAATTATATCTTTTTAGCTACACAGTTTCTAATTATCATGGGAAACATACCATCTACTGCAGTATTATTTGAACAGTGGTTCTTCAACATTACAGCTATATCTGTTGGAGAAGTTCCAGCATGTTCAAACTTCTCAACTGCAACTTCCAAAGATTCATGCCATACCGGCAGCCCTAATTTGAATTCTGCAATGGAGCGTTCATACAGCATGGTACCCCATAGGATATTTATCTGAGACCTCATATTTGCTGCCTGTGCAGCAATTTCATCTGAGGATATTGTTTTAAATATCTCATCCAACCCCATGTTCTGCAAATGTAATCTAACATCCTTTGAATTAGATGTTTTACCCAAGTGCTGCTCTTCTGATTCTTCCCATATCTGCATTCCTTTCTCCATATTATCCTCAGCATTGTTGTAAAGCTGAAGAACCTCAGTGGATGGCCATGTTACTAAATCTACATTACTACTGAGTGCATAACACCAAGAAAGTTTTGCTTGTTCAAACTGCTGCTGCCCTAGTGCCAGGAAGCCTTCATAAAAATCTGACTTAATTTTAATGGCTGCTTCATATTTTTCTCCCGCTTTTGCATATTCTTTCTGTGCCCACTCATACGACCTTTTGATTTGTTCACATAAATGCTCTTTAGAAGAATCTTCTGTGAAATATACTTTCTTCCTTGCCCTAGACATATGCACATTTCCCCAGTTGAACAATGCTAGAGCAGTCATCTCTTGGAACTTATCTCCTGCCATGTCAAATAGGCCTTGTGCTTCTTCACTTGTAACTGTCTCCTCCATAGCCTCAGAATAGAGCTTCATCCCAACTTCATGAAAATCCAAGTATCTGTCAGATTCAAATCCAACATGGTTCTTGAACAGTTTGGCAAACCGAATTATCCAATCCTCAATGCAAGGTGAGCTAATAATTTCCTTTGCTTTTACCGCGCAACCATTCTCAGGTTCATTATTAATCCCAACCTTTTTCCCCAACTTTACTTTAAGTTTCTCAAGGATTGGATCCTGCTCTGGAGAAGCTTCTACTACATACAGCCGGATAGAACCCTGAGATCCTGTTTCAGCCCATCTTAATTCATCATCAGAAGTGATTGTGACCAAATCACCTTCTTGGTCCCTGTATTTGACAAGAACAGCTCCTAGGCTTGGGAATCGGTCACAAACAACTTCTCTTAGCTGCAAGAGGCTGCAATTAACAGGCAATTCAGCCCATCTTATATCCTCACCAAAAATAAGTTTTGCTGTTTTCTTAGGTATATCTTCCCTTCTGCCATTACTTTTTTCCTCTACAACTTCCTTAATATCAGCCTTCTTCTCATCAATTTTTTCCTTGGCCTTCTTTTTGGATTTATTGACCTTATTCTCTACAATACTCTCCTCAGCCTTCTTCTCTTCAAATTTCTCCTCATCTTGCTTTTCTAGATTTTTGTCATCAGGAGCCTTCTCCTCCTCTTTATTGCTCTTCTTCTTGCGTGTCTTCTCTTTCACTACCTTTTGTGCAGGCAAAGCAGTAGGAGGTTCAACATAATCAGGCGGCAACTCAATTACCGTATCATTTACTCTTAATCCTTTCTCCTCAAGTGCATTTTTCACCTTTTCTGAGATCTCCAATGCCATGAGATTATTTGGCTCCATCTTCACGACAGTACTAACATCTCTAAGAGCTAAATCCAGCCTATTTAAAGCCTCATAGCACCTTGCTCTCTTCAACAGAGCTTTACTATAGTTTGGTGTTACTTCAAGGGCCAAATTGCATTCATAAATTGCCCTTGGGTACTCACTGAGTCCCATCTGCATGTAGCATGCAGCCATGTTACTCCGCAGATGGGAGACATCTATATGATTTCTTGGAAGCAATTTGAGGGCTTTCTCATATTTTAGTATAGCTCCTTCAGGGTCCCTCTTTTGGAACAGCTTGTTCCCCTCATCCTTCAACTCTTGAGACATGGATACATATACCGTAATATCATTGTCATATGCTTTGGGGCTGCTATCTCCCACTTTGCTTTGATTTCCACCATCTTCACTTGTTTCTCCTACTTGTTTCTTTTTCTTCCCCATTTTGAACCCAACAATCCAACAGTAAAGAAACTAATCCAAGCAATCACTTATCTTGTACCACAACACTCAAAGTTCAATCCACTCAAGCCAATAAGCAAGAAAGATAATTTTTTAAAATAAATCAAGTGCACACACAAGATAACCAATTACAAGGCCTTCGAAAAAAGAAAGACAAATTAATAGAAAAGAACTTCAGATATAATCAACTTGGCAGAATATCCAAAAGCCAAGGAAATGATAGATAAGGATACATCAAACAAGCATATCATAACCAAGCTGACTAGCTTTATAGATAGAACAGTGCCCATATGAAACCCATAAGGAAGTTCGAGGACAAAATCTGTAATTGCCAGTGGCAGCCATCAGGAAACAAGTTCAAAATCTCAAAATTGTGCTAAGATTGACTGGGTTGTCCTCTTTTCACAATGGCTCGAATCTGAACACAGTCTCTCCAAATTAGGATTTGTTTATGCTAATACAAATCCCAACTCAGAGAGGGACATGGACAGGACAACCCAACTGGGATTCGAAGGTGAAGGAAGGGAATTCAGCTTTGGATTTGGATTGTCAGAAAAGAAACAAAAACCCAGAATTTGGAAGGAGAGAGAAACATATCTGGATGACAAATTATGGGAAAAAGTTTCAAACTTTACCATGAAAACCCATACTCGACGACACGGAAAGAACGTACGAAACGTGAGATATGGAAGAAAACCAAGTCATGTTGTTGCGCTGTCCTTTTGAAATGCAGGAGAATGGTTTCTACATCCTTCACGTTAACGCCACAAAAGCAGAGGAAGAAAATCAGACAATGTAAGTATGGTATCTCAACTGAGAATCTGAAATCCAATATGTTTCACGTTCTTTCTTATTCTCTAAATCAATAACCCATATATCTACCTTTTTTTTAAAAAAATCTACAGTATCATTTCATGTGGCTATATGACAAAGCTTGCTTGGGCCATAATTTTTCATTGACGCCGATTTGTAATTGGGCTACTTTCCCATTGAGGCCAGTTTGCACTTCACGGTTCTTGATTTATTTTTTATTTAATATTTTTGTTATGCATCAGGTGAACTTTTCTAACTTCCAATTTTGTCCAGTTTTATTATGGTGTGTCTCTAAAAGTAGTGGAGATTTAAGTAAAAAGAATAGACATTTAAGTAATTTAACTCATGAAAAGTTTTTATTTATGTTTCATTTTTGTTTGCGTCAGGTAGGGTGATGGTGTTTAACACCAATGGAATCTATCTAAAAACCACTGCATTATTTGGTAATTCATTTTTTATATGATATGGTGAGGTAATTAATGAGATAATAATTAGTGAATTAATTATTTATGTTATAATATTTTTTATTATATATAGTGAGTTAAAATTAAAATTTATTAAATTTTATAAACAAATCATAATTTATTTTATATGTGTTTGTCACTTATTAAAATACATTTTTTAATATAAATTAAGGATGTAATTCCTATTATTTATATGATAACCTTATTTTATTTTTTTAATTTAACATAATTTATCTGAAAGTCATTCACCACATAAAGTAGCTATAAATAAACATTTTTTTATCTAAAAACAACACAATGGAGTGGAAACTTTTCTACTGTAGCATCTACAGTATTAGCCTATTAGGATTTTCTTTGTTTTTTTTTCAACATTTATTTTTTAATGTTAAAATATCTTCATATTATGCTACAGTATTCTGACATTCCTTTTTTCAGTATTTATATTTTAATATTAAAATAATAAAATATATTTAAACATTAATATTTTTTAAAATAGTAAAAAATATTAAAAATGATTTAATATTAAAATATTTAAATATTAAAAAATAAAATTTTAAAATGTTAAAATTTTTAAAAAATTTAATTTTAAAATAATATATCTTAAAATTTTATATTATCATTGATAGGTACATTTTTGTTATTATTTTTATACTATTATATTCACTTCAATACACTTGATGATCACAATGTTATTATTATTGCATTTCCAAGATAAATTTACAATAATTATGGTTGGATATTTTTTATACAATTATTTTGAAGTAATATAAGTTTGAGAATTTTTTGTCTTGATTATCATCTAAATAAATTTTGACTCTTTTGACAATGTGTTAAATTTTTTAAATTATTTTGACATTGTGTTAAAAAAATTTAATTATTTTGATATTGAATAAATTACAGGAATATATAAAGTTGTTGGGAATTTAATCCTTTTCAATTGTTTATGTTACTGAGTGCATATTTTAGAGTGATGATTGTCATATCCATTAAATAAATAAAAGATAACTTCTCATTAAAAGCGATATTATTATTTTATATTTAAATATTTTATATTCACATTACACTAGATTAATAACTTTACATAAAAATATATTAATATTTACATGAGTTTGAATATTTTATAAGTAATCATATTAAAATTGATTCAGATAAAATTTATTATTAACAAACTAAATTAATTAATTAATTATATTTTAAAATTACAATATATATATTTATCTTATAATATTTAAAAAATTCAAGTTGTACATTTCATGAGAGTGAAAATTTTATACAAAAATATAGTAAAATTAATTAACGGTATTTTATTATGAAGAAATTAAAAATTTATTAATTATTTTTTAATATGGTATTAAGTATATTTTTTAATTTTTTTTGTTTACATATATAATATATATTATATAAATTTTAAATATTTTATATTTCTATTGCATGGGATTAAAAATTGTACATTAATATTTGCATTCATGAAAATAAAATTTTTCAAGAAAACATGATAAAATAATTGAAAAATGTAGATTTATAATAAAGTTTGATGTTATGAGTGAAATTATTTGTAAAAGTTGAGATAGTTTATGTGGATAAGTAAATAAGGCAATGAATTGACCTCAATGAAAACAATAACAGAGTAGATGTAATGGATAAGTTGTAGTTGCGTGTAAAGAGAACAAGGTTAAAAAACCTAAAAAGCTACATGTCAATATATTGAATAAGGCATAGGCATATAAAGAGTCATATACTGTTAGAAATTTAATCCTTTCGTATTGTTCAAGTTAATGAGTGCATGTTTCATAGTGATGATTGTTTCTTCAATTAAATAAATAAAATATAACTCTTCATTAAAAGTGATGTTATTATTTTATTTTTAAATATTTTTTATTCACATTGCAGTATTAATAAATTTATATAAAAATATATCAATACTTACTTACATGACTTTGAATATTTTATAAGAAATCATAGTAAAATTGATTCAAATAAAATTTATTATTAGAAATTTAAATTAATTAATTATATTATATTTATAATATATAATATTTAAATATTTTAAATTTATATTCAACATGATTGAAAACTTTACATGAAAATATATTAATATTTTTTGGTCTAAAAATATATTAATATTTACATCTATGAAATGGAAAAAAATTGTTTCATATAAAAAGTAATTAAAAAGTTTCAATTTATAATAAAGTTTTTTTAGTATGATCGTTTAAATATAACTAAACAAAACTCGTATCATATAACATTAATGTTTCATTGATGTTTTGATTGAAATTGTTTGTAGGAGTTGAGATAATTTCTATGGACAAGTATGGAAAGAAATTGAAGAGAACATTGATGGAGTAGATGTAATGGACAATATATAGTTGTATGTCATATTGAAACATATTGGGTTTGTAAAAGAAAACAAGATTAAATAATCTCAAAAATCATAATTTAATTGATTGATTTAATTAGTGTGTTATTTTATTTAGTCTATTTAAATTATGTAAACTAAATGTATAAGTTACAAAATGTATTGGTTACAAAATGCTAAAGTAATTGAATGAATTAAGTATGATTTAGTTATATTGTTATTGATTATTTCAAATTTTAGTATGTTTGCTTTTTATTTGTAATTGTAATATTTATCAATATATGTTTATTTCATTGATATAATTTGACAATAGGGATCAGTTTGACATACTCTTAATAATGAGGTGATAAAACTTCTAAATGAATAAACACATAAAAATTTATATTAAAAAGACTATAAAATTAAAATTAAAATTAATTAAAACTATATAAATTATTTATTTTAATTTTTTTAATATTATCTTGTGCAATGAACAAGTACAAAAACACTAATTGTTGACAAAAATGACAAAAAGTGGTTGGTCGCTGAAAAAATGAATTGAAAAAAATAAATTGTAACTTTATGTGAATCTTATTTATAATGTTAGGATTAAAAATTTTAGAGATGACTTTACTTACTCACTATTTTGACACGAAATTATGTGATCAATTGTTCAAAAACCAACAAAAATTATTGACAAAAACAAAATAAAAAAATATGGGTCCCATACTATATTTTTGCTTTGTTGTTTGGGTGATGAGAGAGAGCTTGTTCGTTCATGGCAGTCGGTGTTTTATAAAGCGTATAATTGTTTTTTTTCTTCCTACAGGCTACAATTTATTTAGTAATAATGATTTCATACAGTTCCCATCTAACTATGTTATGATTTTAAAATGTATGGGCATTACATCATCTAGAGACATTCTCAATTTGTCACACATGAGATTTAGATATAGTCAGCATGCTAGATAGTTAAATTATTAAAGCATCAAACCATCAATCATCATTTGATTGACAAGATTATTAACAATGGCAGTGAACTCCATTTTTTAATTAATATTGATATTCTTATCACAAATAATATATATATTTTTTTATATTTTTATTAATATTATTTATTATACTTATTTTTTATTATTATTATTTTTATTTAATCATAACTCTTAAAAAAAGTATAAATAATAATACAATCCTAAAAAAAGATATAAGACTATCATTATTATTTTCCAATAAAACTCACTGACATAGCTCAGCTTATGTAAAACGTGATACTCGTGATGACCTAATTTTGGCCTTATTTCATCAAAACAAAATTATGCAGAAATTATTTTCAAAATATAATTTTTGAAAATTAATAAAAAATGAGTGAAAATAATAAAAATTATGCTCACAACAAAATAAAGAATGTCAGTTGTCAGTATAGATAGGTGGCAAAAGAGAAAAAATGTGGTAGAACAAGGTGGAAAGACAAATGAACAAAATGTACGTCTTGAATTTTTGATTGCTCTTTGGTAGTGTAAAATCTTATATTAGGATTTAATGTGATTTAGTTTTGAATGTATTTCTATTATTTTTGGTTATATTTATTTTATTGTGTTGTTATCTTAATTAGTTTGTTAGTTACGTAATTATTTTATTTTTATAATAAATAATTATGATTATAACTCACTTTGGTTCAGTTAACATTTTTATTCAAAATGTCACAAACACTTCATTCACTTTCACCACTTCTTATTAATAATGAAACATCTGCGTTTATAAAATGGTTTTATGTTCTTACGACACTTACAAATTGAGAGATGCGTTTGAATCTATTAAATTTTAACTATTTTCATTAATACTAATTTGTCAAATTTATCTGTGCATAATTAATAAATTATTTCACAAAGACTGATTAAATGGCTAACATCATATCCACTACTAAAATATTTAGTAACTTTATTAATAAAAAAACTCTAATATTCCTCTGCCTTGGTGACTTTATTAGAGAAACTTCAACTCCTTTTCCATGATCCCCTCTCCTCAAAAGTGTATATCACTTGGCAAGAGTTTGATCACTTAAAACCTTGGAACTTATCAACTCATCTTTTTTTGGAATCTTCTTGATCTGACTATAGACGTTAAAATTTCATGTAAAGTTTGGTTGATACTTTAATATACATTTCACCTTTTGAGCTCACTAATTTTTTAGATCCAAACTTAGCAGCACCTTCTAGTTTGAATGGGGTTGATAGAACAAAATCTTATATTATGATTTAGTTTGATTTAGTTTTGAATTTATTTTTGTTATCTTAGATTATATTTATCTTATCTTATTGTTATCTTAGTTTGTTTATTAACTATTTAACCATTTCATCTATATAATAAATTATTATGGTTGTAACTCGTTTGAGTTCAACCAACCTTTTAATTCAAATCGTTTACTATTGACAACTAAAAGTGAGAATAGGACACAATACTTATTAGTGGTTTATAGTTTAGTTTATTTTTGGCTCATATAAGCCTAGTTTATTTAACAAGTAAGTCAATATTAGGATACAAGAAAGATCTATTTAACTATGAAGACTAAAGTTTAAACTTTTTAAAAAGTTTGTTTGATCTATCAAACTAGTCTTTTTATTTATTATTTATATATAATTAAGAATTTATAGTACTTAAATAATTTATTAATTATATATTAATATAATATATTTATTTTATACAAAATATAGTAATTTTTTAAAAATAAAAATGTTCAATTTTTTTATCTATATAAAGACTTTTATGTAATATAAATATTTAAATAAATTTTTGAATTAGATTAAATTTTTATATTTTTATAAAAAGTCAAGTAAAATTTTTAAGAAAAAAATGTCTATAATAAATAATAAACCAATGTCGAGCTAACATTTTATAAAATAGACTCGAGCAACTCCAATAACGCTTATCTTTTAAAAAATTTCTTAAGAAATTTTTTATTATAAGATGTTACAAAATAAGCTCTTATTTAAGAAAAGCTGCATAACTTATTTTTGTCTTTATTCCCTATCCAACCCAACGGCGTTGGTGACTTATGCGGTGGAAAGTTAAAGGATGGAAAACGTTTTTTTTGTCCTACTCAAATATAATAAATGTATATATATTATATATTTATATGAGATAGATATTAAATTAAATTATATGTAGCAGTATTTTTATAAAATATAAAATAAATTTATAAAAAAATTAAAATATAAAAATTAAACAAATAAGAGAATACTTAAATGATTCACTGAAACAGTGGTCGGGGGAAAACCTTTTGGTGGGACCCACCTCACACTCTCCACCGACACAATATCCGGGAAAGGTATGAAGAGTGCAAAACCACGTGGGGTAAGAAAAAGCCAAGGGAACCCTTACTAGTAAACTATGTTGGTGTTGATGTGACCCTGTCCCTCTGGGTGTCATATGTATGCTTTGCTTGCACCTAAAGTAATAATGAAACTTCAGCTGTAATCTTGCCCAAGAGACCAATTTATTTTATTTTTTCTACAATAAGGATACTTTTGTTTGAACTTAAATATCTTTAAGATGACTTATATGGGATGGCATAACGTTAAGTAAGCTTGAGCTTAAAAGTTTGAGTTATTAGTATTTGTGATAAGAGATAGCCTCATTATTAAAAAAAGTGAGATTAGTTTCTCACACTCCAAGAATGTAAAAAAGCTCATAATAACTAAAAAATATATTTAAGTAGATGGATTTAGGAGAGGAATCAAATTCATGAATTGGATTGAAAGTTACACGATCACTTGGCTTTTGTTATTTGTGGAGTTGGATCAACCATATTATATCATTTTGCCATAATCCATAGAATTTGGGACGTCACATTTGCCTAACAGGTTGACAGATTCTTTACCATTCTTGTGGTGATTATTGACAGTAGAAGTAAGTTATTGGTATATATCTACTGTCTCAGATTATTTTTTATTCATCAATATTGAAGTGATTTTAGCATTTTTTTTCATTTATATCATCAAAGATTCTTCAGAATATTACCGGGGACTTGTAGTTGTAAAATCATATATTTATCTATAATAACAGTAATTTTTTTTTTTCACTTTGTTACAACTTCAGGCGGTCCAGGAGTTTCTCTTGGGAGTGTATGATTCAGAGCATTGGCCATTAACCAAAATCGTTCTGACATGTCTGCATTGAAAGATCCCCTTTCAGAATATGCATCTCAAGGCACCTTTATTAGGAACTGTTACTTAAGTACGAAGATGGGTGCAACTTGGAGAATTATTTCAACAATGTTGTAAAAATTCAACTGGAGATTCAATTCGCGAGACTTCTATGTCATAATTTGATTGGTTCAATCACTTAAATTTATAATTGAATCGTAATTAAATCATAATTGAATTAGATAATATTCGAATTAGAGACAAAGTCTGCACACGGTCCAACTGGTTCAACTAGTCAGAAGGACAATCACTCATTCTTAAAACCAACATTTTTAAGATCAAAGAATCGGGCGGAAAACGGAGGGGGGAAAGCTCTCCCTCCCGGTTCTCCTGAACTGGATCCTTCAGAACTACGAAAATCCTTAGTTAGAATGAGATTCCAATTAAGCACATTTTGAGATTTTGAGAAGAATTACTCTTTAGAGAACACATTACGATGAAAGTTGTAAAAAGCTGTGTTCCCATCTGATTTTTATAACATTAGTTTCACATGATAAATTATGTAGTAAATATAAACTAAATTAGTATATAAACACCCCACCATCCCAACAACGAAAAGCAGAGACATGTAATGTAATCATGTATGGTATATCATCCTGCTATTTACATATACTGATAATTATTCTTCAGAATCATTTTCTTCTTACTAGGAAGTCGACATTTTCCCTCTGCTGCCTGCTGCTGACTCCACCAGAGCGAGGTACTCAGTTATGGCTTCCCCTTCTATGTTAACTTCGATGTCATAATCAGCCAAGGCATCTGATTTTGCTATATCAGCAGAAAGCTCATCTTCCATCTTCACATCTCGCTCTTCTGCTTTACTGAGATGTGATGGACCTTCATCATCATTAATTAAGTCTAGAATATCAGAACCAACATTGTGTGGTAAAGAAGTAGATGAGTTCACACTGTCATTGGGAGCTATGGTTGAATTTGCTTCAGGTTGCACGTTGGGGTCTGCCTCAGGTTGTGCCACCAGCCTCCAAAGCAGCAACCACTGCAAACTAGAAGTAACATCAAAACCCAGCAGAAGACTCCAATATAACTATATAACCGGACGTTTCACCTTGAGTCTCAGTAACTTCGGTACCTCTTGATCGTTCAAAACCCATCTGTACAAATCTTTCAATTGCAGAATCTGTTGATTGTTTCTGTCTCTTCCTTTTCCTTGACTCGATATTAACCTTCATGTTGGTGAGAGTCAATCGAAATATTGTTTAAATTATATCAAACTTGAGTAAAACATATAGTAGCAAGTAGTAACCTGTAAAGCAGAATTGGTTTCTGGATTTGTCAAATCATCCAATGCTTTCTGAGTATCATTTTCATTTCTACGAAGGGGTTCAGCTGCAAGTTCCTTCTCAAACCTGCCAGAAGCAGCACTATAAAGTTTGACTAGTTTGTAACGTAAGTTCTGTGGAGACAACTTTATAGTCATAGATCATTAGCAGCAACTGGCAAGAAGAATTACAAGCATTATGTCAACCTTAGAAATATGTGTGTGCAGTGATAGATGTCACTGTTGGATGGGTCAACCCAAGTGGGTTCCATGCTAATATTTTTTTTATAAAAAAAAGAGAGAGTTTTTTAAAAAGGAAGTCACAGACTTCCTTCATACGCGTTTTCATTATTTTCAGAAAACGAAAACAGAGACTGCAGCGCCGAGAGGAGAGGAGAGAAAATTTAGATCTGATCTTGCGTGCTCAGATCGGGTAGTCATTTGTGGTCCGATCTTGATGATTTCTCAGTATGTTGTTCCTTGCATCGTGAACTTCTACTTGTACGGTCATAATTTTATTTCTCCATCTCTATTTGTTGATTGTTTTTACCCCTTTGTGGGTTTGAAACTTTATCGCTTTGTTAATTTCCACTTTATTAGTAGTGAGTAGAAGCCATTGTGATATCCTTATTTATTGGGATAAACTTTCTTGTCATCATTGATCCGTTATAGTGGAGATTTTTTGGATTAGGTCCGTGGTTTTTATCTCTCACATTGAGGGAGTTTTCCACGTTAAAATTGATTTTTCTTTGCTTATTTAATTTTTGTGCATTCTGGATATATCAATTGGTGGATATTTTTGGTTGTCAGTATATTTTGCTCCTCACAGGTTCTCTCAAGTGGGAAAGATTTTATTACATATTTTGTGTTGTTACTTACTCACATGCACAACCCCTTTTTCTTTTGCTGGCATCAGAGAAATTTATTGATTTGTTTACTTGATTGAATGATGAAGCCAAATTACAGTAGAATGATTAGTTTGAATGGCACAAATTACCACAAGTGGAAAGGAAAGATGAAAGATTTATTATTTGTGAAAAAAATTACATTTACTGGTGTTTGCTAGTGAGAAGCCTGAGGCTAAATCTGATGAAGATTGGGCTTTTGAACATGAGATGGTTTGTGGCTTTATTCGGCAATGGGTAGATGATAATGTTTTGAATCATATTGTTAATGACTCACATGCTAGAACTTTGTGGAAGAAGCTTGAGACCTTGTATGCTTCTAAGTCTGGGAACAATAAATTGTTTTTGTTGAAGCAGGCTATGAACTTAAGTTACAAGGATGGTAGTTCTATTTCTGATCATTTGAGTGATTTTCAATGGTGCTTTGACCAGTTATCCGGCATGGGTGTGAAATTTGAAGATGAAATTTTAGGACTTTGGTTACTTAATACTCTACTTGATTCTTAGGAAAATCTCAGAGTCACTTTGACTAGTTTCGCTCCTGGAGGTGTCAGACTATGAATTATGTAAAGATCATTGTTTTAAATGAAGAAGTCGACGACTGCACTCAAGAGGGCGTCCTCTTCACATCGAGGTTTTGGTTCGAAAACGGGGGAGAAACATTGAGAGGGATCAGGGACAAGGCAATAGAGACAAAATCAAGAATAGAAGTAAATCAAGGTCTAAATACAAAAACCTTGAGTGTGACTATTGTGGTAAAAAGGGGCATGTCTAAAGGTTCTGCTCCAGATGGAAAAAGGAGAACAAGGGTAATAAAGGCAAACAACAAAAGAAAGATAATGATAATGATGATCGTGTTGCCACCACTACTGGAAGAGATCTTGTGATTATCTGCAATGAGAATTTGATTAATGTTGCTTGTGATGAGACCAGCTGGGTTGTTGACAGTGGTGCCTGTTTTCATGTGACATCTAGGAAGGATTTCTTCACATCTTATACTCCTGGTGATTATGGGGTTTTGAAGATGGGTAATGATGGTATGTCAAAGGTGATTGGCATTGGCAATGTTTGTTTGGTAACCAGCAATGGAACAAAGTTGATTTTGAAGAATGTCAGACACGCACCAGACATCCGTTTGCATCTGATTTCTGCTAGTGTTCTTGATGATGATGGCTATTTTAGTACCTTTGGTGGTGGACAGTGGAAACTCTCCAAGGGTTCTTTGGTTGTGGCACATGGAAAGAAGTGTTCAGGTTTGTACTGGACTAAGGCTTCAGTTTCTGTTGATGCTGTTAATATAGCTGAGTGTGATAATCAGTCAGAGTTATGGCACAAGAGACTTAGCCACATTAGTGAGAAGGGACTTGATACTTTGGCCAAAAAGAATCTACTTTCAGGTTTGAAAGGTGCAAGTTTAGAAAAGTGTACTCATTGTTTGGCTGGGAAGCAGAATAGAGTCTCTTTCAAAAGTCATCCTCCTTCTAGAAAATCAGAGGTGCTTGAGTTGGTACATTCAGATCTTTGTGGTCCAATGAGGACTAAAACATTTGGTGGTGCACTTTATTTTGTGACTTTTATTGATGATCATTCAAGGAAACTTTGGGTTTATGCCTTGAAGACTAAAGACAGTGCTCGGTGTCTTTAAGTCGCTTTTGCTTCGTTGAGAGAGAAACAGGGAAGAAACCGAAATGTGTTCGCAGACCGATAATGGTGGTGAATATTGTGGACCATTTGATGAGCGTAGGCGCGGGTATTAGACACCAGAAGACGCCTCCTAAGACTCCTCAGCTTAATAGCCTGGTAGAAAGGATGAACAGGACATTGATGGAAAGAGTTAGATGTTTACTTTCTGAAGCAAAGTTACCTGGATCTTTTTGAGGTGAGACTTTGTATACTGCTGCACATGTTATTAATTTATCTCCTACTGTTGCTTTACAGGCTGATGTTCCTGACAAAGTGTGGTATGGAAAGGATGTTTCCTATGACCAGTTACGTGTCTTTGGGTGTAGAGCATTTGTACATGTACCCAAAGATGAAAGGTCCAAGTTGGATGTCAAGACTAGGCAGTGCATCTTCATTGGCTATGGTCATGATGAGTTTGGCTATAGGTTGTATGATCCAGTTGAAAAGAAGCTTGTTAGAAGTCGTGATGTTATTTTCATGGAGGATCAGACCATTGAAGATATTGACAAGGCAAAGAAGTCAGAGTCTCCGAATACTGATGGTTTGGTTGATATTGATCCAGTTCCTGAGTCTCATATGCTTGATGTAGCTAACTTTGGCAATCATAATGATGTGCATAATCATATTCAGGGTGATCAGGTTGACGATGTTGTTGATAATGTTGCTGATGAGGTAGATGTTCCTGCTCGTGAGATTGTTGATGATCCTGTTGTTTCACTTAGGAGGTCTTCCAGACATCTTATTCCCTCTACCCGTTATTCATCTGATGAATATGTACTCCTCACTGACGGGGGAGAACCTGAGTGCTACGAAGAGGCTATGGAGAGTGAGCAGAAGACAGAATGGGTTGCAGCAATGAATGATGAAATGAAATCTTTGCTTGACAACCATACTTTTGAGCTGGTCAAGTTGCCTAAGGACAGGAAAGCTTTGCAAAATCGGTGGATTTATAGGTTGAAGAATGATGAGAATACTTCCACTCCAAGATACAAAGCTAGATTAGTTGTCAAAGGTTACCGTCAGAAAAAGGGGATTGATTTTGAGGAAATCTTCTCGCCGGTTGTTAAAATGTCATCCATCCGAGTTGTTCTTGGTTTGGCAGCAAGTCTTGATTTAGAGGTTGAGCAAATGGATGTGAAAACTGCTTTCCTTCATGATGATTTGGAGGAGGAGATTTATGTTACCAAGTGGCCTCAATACTCAAGAGGGGGGGTGAATTGAGTATGTAAGTCAAATTTGTAAATATTTCGCAAATCGTTTGATAAACAATTTTCGTTGAAGCTATTTGATGATAAGAACTGATTGGATATATGGAATAAATACTTTTACTAATAAATGCAATAATCAAGAAGAACAATATTCAAGATATTCAATGAAACAGTGCTTAATGTAAAGAGAAGGGTTTAGAGAGAACAAACACAGCGGTTTATCCTGATTCGATCACCAATCCACTTGTGATCTACGTCCAGTCCCCAAGCAACAACCTGAGATTTTTCACTATATCTTCAAGCTTCAATGGGTGCTTGATAACCACTACAACCTTGAGCACTCAACACAATGGGATACCTCACCCTAATGCTTGAGCCTCTATTTTCCAAGGGATACCTCACCCTTACAATACTTGAGGGATACCTCACCCTCTCTAAACAGATTGTATAAGATTTTAAAAGGTTGAAACTCTCTAAAGAGCAAGCATTACAAATTGAAGAACTATGGTATTTAGAATTCACACAACTTCAAGCTCAAAACAGAGGATTTAGTAAAATGATGAGAAAAACTTATTTGAAGCTCAATAGAGATTTTCCAGAATAGTTGACTCAGTTTTTCTAACCTACCAACGAAGCTCAACCTCCAAATATATAGGTAAGTGTTATTAAATGCCGTTGGAGGTGGTTGTGAACAATTAATGCTCAGAAAAATAGCCGTTACGTGCTTCTTCATATTTTTCCAGAACTTAGGCTAACCGGTTAGCCAAGTATCCTAACCGGTTAGGGGCTCATTTAGAATTAAGGAGAAGTGTTCTGGTTTAATAGCTAACCGGTTAGGAATGAGTCCTAATCGGTTAGGACACCACGAAAATGAGTTCTGGGAAGGATGCTAACCGGTTAGTCCTGCAAGCTAATCGGTTAGGACATTACCAACGTGGGTTCTGAGTTGGTGAATAACCGGTTAGGTCTTCTACCTAATCGGTTAGGACAACACGTTTTTGACTTCTGAGTTATAGAATAACCGGTTAGGCCATCTGCCTAATCGGTTAGGAAAAAGCATTTTTGGCTTCTGGAAGTGATACTAACTGGTTAGGTCTTTTACCTAATCAGTTAGGACAAATATATGTTGGCCTCTGAGTTATAAAATAACCGATTAGGCAAGGTGTCTAATCGGTTAGGCATTTGAAAGAACACGAGCCAAACCATTGTTTGAGCAAGCTAACCGGTTAGGAGCTGGTCCTAATCGGTTAGGGGCCTTAGAAAATTGACTCCTAACAATTACAGAAGCATTTTTGTGTATGTTAGAAAGAGTTGGTAAGTTCAAAAAAGCTTGTCTCAAATTTGACATATGCAGGGAAACTTACTTGATGGAGAATATAAGATTTCAAAGCATTTGTTGCACAAAAACGTTTTTGATCCTTACTTGAAAAACTATTTTGCAAATACATTTTAAGGAAGTCATTTGAACTTGAGGTGAATCTCTAGAATACCTTTACACTAGATCTGTAACCTATATGCTAAGCTTGAATTTCTTGTGACTTAATTATTGTATTCCCATGCTTTCTTGTTTGTCGACATCAAAACCATTTGCTTCTTCTCCATGTCAATCACATTCTCCACCTTTTTGATGATGACAAACACTTATTGAGAAAGAGATTAGTTCAAATGATAATTGGAATTTAGAATAGAATTTGGAGACTTACTCCCCCTCTTTTATTCAAGAGGTGCTTGAATCAAAGATGCACAGCTCCCCCTTTGTTTTGGGATTCCAGGACCATTAAGAGACACAATACACTATTATAACACATGCAATTACTGTTCTTACTGTTCTTAATAAATCTAAATAGAAAGCTAGAAAGCTCCTTAGAAAGCTCCTTATCCTTCTCCCCATTTTGGCATAATCAAAAAGAGATTCAATAATCTAGGGTATTTAAAACCAAGCATGCAACACAAAAATTAAATGAGAAGATTAAGCATAGTGTCCAGAAACTCATAAGCATTCACAAAACACATTAGCAGGCATACCAAAAAAAATATACGTCCAAGATTCATAACAAGAGTCAAAGATCACTATTAGGATTACCAAAATAAGCCAAAGATAAGCAGTCATCAGTCATACTAAATAATTCTCCCAAAATATCCAAAATAGGATAACTAAGCAAAATCAAAATAGAGGTCAGAGGCAATTAGTGTAGCAGCACAATCATGACAGAAATGGAGAGTCCATGCCTAAGCCCTGTGGTCCTCCTAAGGCTTTGAAAGCGACGCTCGATCCTATCCAAGCGGTCCTCCATGGCACTTAACCGATCAAAGATGACTGTGTTGCTATGTTCTTGGTAGGTGCGCAGATCCGCGATGACTGTGAGAATGCGAGCTTCACTGGTGGATTCAGAGACGCTACTCATATCTGGTGCCTCCTCCATAGGGACATCAGCTGTGTGAACAGGAATTTCTTCTGGTGGCGCTCCTCCCACTCGTGCTTGGCCATAAGTCCATTCACCATTGACGTTCTTCATGTGCATTCTATTAAGAGATGCAAGACCAAATTTATGAGGGCCGGCAGTGTTTACAATGCCATCGTCCAATAGGGGAACCTTATGATGGTCTAAGATTCGAGCAAGCAGAAGAGCATACGAAAGATCCATGACTGCCTTGTTTTTAGCTTTCATCATAGTGTGTATAATGTAGAAAGGCCAGTTGATCTTTATGCGTTCCTTGAGAAGCCACATCAGGAAGATGTCTTCCTCTTCAACCAGGGCATAATTACTTGCCCTTGGTGCGAGAATATGAGTGACGATGAAATGAAGAAGACGATCATGTATCTTCAGAAGCCCCGTAGTGAAAGTTCCTTTTGGCATTGGAACTCCAGGCTGAAGCATGCCCATTGCAGCATCATCTCTTTTATAATTTTTCCACTGACCATGTTTTTCCAGTCTAAGCTTTTCACCGGAGTGGGGGAGATCAAACAAAGGGACCCACTCACTAAGATTCACAACAATCTTATGCTTCTTAACTTCAGAAATTAAAGATCCACCTTTAATAGATAAATTGCAGAAGAACACTTTAGTGGGTTCAAGATAGAAATACCCTGGATTTGTGGTGACGAGGGTTCTCAACCCATGGAACTCAAGAAGCTCTGTGAGAGGAGTGAAGCCTTCTTGGATGAAAAACACCCAGTCCATCCATTTCGGTGAGATGATATGCCTTGCATGGAATTCCAATTGGTACTTCTTCATCTGAGCAGGATCAGTGAAGTATCTCCCAAGATTCAGAGCAACTGAAAAATCTGGGTCAGTGTCAGTAGGGTTTGTTTCCTTTAGGACATTGGGGTTTTTTGTACGTGTTCTTTTGGGGAATGAAGAGCTGCTGGCCATGGTGGAAATGGAGGCTTAGGGCACGGTGGTGGAGAGAGAGAGTGAGAGGGAGATTGAAATGGAGATTTAATGGAAGAAGGATGATGGGAGATGATGGAATGTGAGAGAAATGGGGTTGGAAGACCGAATTTGGGGTGGATTAATGGTGAGGATGAAGGTGAGGAGTGGGCGTGAGAGAGCTTGAGAGATGAGGATGAAAATGGAAGGAGGGTGCGTGAATGGAGGGAACCTCGCCGGCCGGGGGGTCATGTTTAATTCAAGGGACCTAACTTAGGTTAGGAAGGTGGGTAAACCGGTTAGGGAAATTGGAAGTGGCCATCGAGTTTTCCAATAACCTAGGTTAGGATTAATGGCTAACCTAGGTTATTGTGCAGGCAAAGTCGAACGCACAATGTGGTTTCCAAATACAGAGGTAACCGGTTAGGAGTCATGCCTAACCGATTATTTGGCAATGACAGAGAGACCCTCAGTATTCCAAACACTTCCAAAGTCCAAACGAAAACATATTTTACTTCTTTTGCTTGATCATTGCACTGATAGCATTATAACAAACTCATGGGAATAATCCTTGACAAATATCAGTAGGAACAAGCTTATTTCACTCCCAGTATTCCAAATCACTTGAAGTTCATTTTGTCTTGACTCCATTTTCATTTAGAGACAAATCTCTCCCAATATCAGTAGGAACTTTGACTTTTCATATTGGGGGACTTAAGCATGAACTCAGCTCCTGCAAAAACAAAATAAAGGAACTCTCCGACGCTCAAGTCAGTATTGGATTTAAATATGATGAGGAATTTAGAAATAATGCAGCAATTTGGCTTGATTATAAAAAAAAACAAGTTTATGCATTAGTTTTAGGATTATGTAGCAAATGGTTAATTTATGCATGATTGATCCAATATACCAAGTTCATTTCTAATATAGAAAAATGCTTCTTTTACTAGGGGTTTTGTGAAAATGTCAGCTAGTTGCTTGGTTGTTTCAACAAATTCAAGTATGCAGTCACATTTTTGAACATGATCTCTAATGAAATGATGTCTTATTTCAATATGTTTAGTCCTAGAATACAAAATGAGATTTTTTGACAGGTTAATTGCACTAGTATTATCACATCTTATGGGGATATGATCAAGTTCAAGACCATAGTCTAAGAGTTGTTGTTTCATCCAAAGGATTTGAGAACAACAACTCCCAGCTGCAACATATTCAGCTTCAGCTGTAGACAATGTCACACTATTTTGTTTCTTGCTATGCTAAGAAACTAGTGAGCTTCCAAGCAAGTGACATATCCCACTAGTACTCTTTCGATCCATTTTGCATCCAGCAAAATCAGAATTGGAGTACCCAATAAGACTACATGAAGCACCTTTAGGATACCATAAACCCATGTGTGATGTGTCTATTGGATATTTCATTATTCTTTTAACAGCACTTAGGTGTGATTCCTTAGGATTAGCTTGATATCTAGCACACATGCATATACTAAACATTATATCAGGCCTACTTGCAGTGAGATAAAGGAGTGAGCCAACCATACCTCTATATTTCGTAATTTCAACGGATTTACCTCCTTCATCCTTGTCCAAATAGTAAGAGGTGCCCATAGGGGTAGCCATGTGCTTGGCATTGTCCATTCCAAACTTCTTGAGCAGCTCCTTGCAATACTTGGATTGGCTTATGAACGTTCCTTCTCTTGCTTGCTTGATTTGGAGGCCGAGGAAGAAGTTGAGCTCACCCATCATGGACATTTCAAACTCGCTTTGCATGATATTTGAAAATTCTTTACAGAGAGAGTTGTTAGTAGCTCCAAATATAATGTCATCAACATAGATTTGAACTAGAAGTATGTCATGCATTTTGTGTTTTATGAAAAGGGTAGTGTCAACCTTGCCTCTAGAAAAACCTTTTTCTAAAAGAAATTTGCTCAACCTTTCATACCAAGCTCTAGGAGCTTGTTTCAAGCCATACAAGGCTTTTTTCAGTTTAAAAACATGGTTGGACATTTTAAAATCCTCAAAACCAGGAGGTTGTTCCACATACACCTCTTCTTGTATAAAACCATTTAAAAAGGCACTTTTGACATCCATTTGATAGAGTTTGAAATCCATGATGCAAGCATATGCAAGTAACATTCTAATGGCCTCTAATCTAGCTACGGGAGCATAAGTTTCTTCATAGTCTATGCCTTCTTCTTGATTATAACCCTTAGCTACAAGCCTAGCTTTATTTCTTATTATTAGGCCCGTTTCATCGAGTTTATTCCTAAAGACCCATTTGGTGCCAATTATTGGATGATCATTGGGCCTTGGAACTAATTCCCAAACTTGATTTCTCTCAAATTGGTTTAGTTCTTCTTGTATGGCCAAGATCCAATGCTCATCATTAATGGCCTCATTTATGTCTTTAGGTTCAACTTGAGAGACAAAGGCTAGGTGATTACATGCATCTCTAAGTGAGTTTCGAGTGATTACCCCTTTTGATACATCACCTATCACCTTGTCGAGAGGATGATATCTTGAAGTCCTCCATTCCTTGGGTAGATCCAAGATTTCTGAATCTTTTTGCCATGAGTGATCAAGGAGTCTCTCTTCTTCCTTCTTGGACTCTTTCTCTTGATTTTCCAAGTGCGTCTTTGCCAAGATTTCTGCAACATCATCAATAAGCTCCTTTCTCGGCTCATTTGGGTTAGTTTCATCAAATGCAACATGTATAGACTCTTCTATGGTCATAGTTCGTTTATTATAGACTCTAAAGGCCTTACTATGAATAGAATAACCAATGAATATTCCCTCATCAGATTTTGCATCAAACTTCCCCAAGTTATTTTTTCCATTATTCAAGACAAAGCATTTACATCCAAAGACATGAAAATTTGACACATTAGGTTTCCTTCCTTTGTACAATTCATATAGGGTTTTCTTTAAAATTGCCTTATTAGGGCTCTATTCATAACATAACAAGCGGTGTTAACCGCATCCACCCAAAAGTACTTAGGAAGGTTGGCCTCATTGACCTTAGTTCTTGTCATTTCCTCTAAAGATCAATTTTTCCTTTCTACAACACCATTTTGTTGTGGTGTTCTAGGGGCAGAAAAATTATGCTCAATGCCATGTTCATCACAAAACGTTTCAAAATCATGATTTTCAAATTCACCACCATGGTCACTTCTTATGGATGCAATACAAAAACCTTTTTCGTTTTGGATAACTTTGGCAAGTTTTCTAAATGATTGAAAAGCATCATTTTTGTGGGCTAAGAATAATGTCCATGTAAATCTAGAAAAATCATCCACAATCACTAATGCATAGTAATTCCCACCAAAGCTCATAGTTCTAGAGGGACCAAAAAGATCCATGTGCAAAAGTTGTAAAGGTCTAGAAGTTGAAACTATGTTTTTAGTTTTAAAAGAGACCTTTACTTGTTTTCCCTTTTGACATGCATCACAAAGTTTGTCTTTTTCAAATTTGAGTTTTGGAAGACCAATTACTAGTTCTTTAGAAACTAATTTGTTTAAGTGATCCATGTGAATGTGAGCAATTCTTCTATGCCATAACCATGAATCATTTTCTTTACTCATAAAGCATTTAGCATCATTTGAGGAGATATCATCTAGACTAATCATATATATATTATTGACCCTATGACCAACAAATTTAACTTGCTTATCATCATTTCCCTCAATTATGCAACAAGAGGAATCAAATATAACTCTATTGCCTTTATCGCATAATTGACTAATACTAAGCAAATTATGTTTAAGTCCTTCAACAAGCAAAACATTATCAATAGATGATGAAGGAATCTTACTAACTTTGCCAATTCCAAGAATCTTCCCTTTGTTGTTGTCACCATATGTGACATGACTATGTTTCTTGTGTGTAAGGGAGGAGAACTTGGAGCCATCACCGGTCATGTGCTTGGAGCAACCACTATCAAGATACCAACTTGAGCTCTTGGTCTTCAAGCACACCTACAACACACATTCATGTTTTAACCTTTGGTACCCAAATTGTCTTGGGTCCTTGTGTGTTAGAGTTAGGCATGGTACCTTTAGGAACCCAAACTCTTTTTATTCAAACTTTAGTGTTTATGTTCTTTCTAACATTGCAAGTTGATGTACTATGTCCTTTCCTACCACAATGAAAACATTTGACAAAGGGACTACTTGAAGTTTTTGAGGAAACAAAGAAGTTCTTATAAGACTTTTGATGGTTGTTTGGATTAAAACCCAAACCGACTTTTTGAAAAACACATTTTTGTCTCCCTAACAACACATTCAAGTTGTCTCTTCCAAAAGTGAATTTTGCAAGAGTGTTGTTCAAGTCTTCAATTTCTTTTTCAAAAGCTTTACATGACAAACAAGGTAATGATATGGATGCATTATCATGTGAGGAACAAGTCATACATAACGAATTAGCATCTATGAGTCCTAAGGTCTCATTTTCAATTTTAAGTTCATTTAACTCCTTAGTTAAGGTAAAAACTTTGTTTGTCAATAGGGAGATTGTTTTATTGGAAGTCAAAATCATTTTTATGAGCCTCAAAGATTCATCATGCAATTCTTGAAAGGCATATTGCAATTCATCATAAGAAGGTGGAGGTTCTAGGCTAGAAGAAGTTACCTCGGTATCGCTTTCTCCACTTTCTTCTCCTTGAGCCATGAGGCAAAGATGGGCTTCTTCATTCTCCGAATCGTCGGAAGAGCTTAAGTCATTGTCCTCCCAAGCTATATATGCTCTTCTTCCTTTCTTTTCCTTGGAGGGTCTTTTCTCAAACTTCTCCGTCTTCTTGAGATATATAGGACACTCCATTTTTATGTGCCCCGATTTTTCGCATTCGTAGCATTTTGGAGAAGTAGAGGATCCTTCTCCTTTGTGATATGCTTTCTTTTGAGGAAATGATGGTCTTCTTTGAAATCCCTTTTTCTTCAAGAATCTTCTGAATTTTCTCACAAGGAGACTAAGATTCTCCTCACTTAGCTTAATATTTTCAGCATCCTCTTCACTGTCTTCATCATCATCTTCAAGTATGGAAGAGGTGGCTTTGAGTGCAATTCCCTTCTTCTTTTTGTCATGCTCTTCATTTTGATTGAGCCTATTTAGTTCCAGCTCATGCTCTTGAAGTTTTCCAAATAGGGTGGCTAAAGACATGGTTGATAAATCTCTTGATTCCGCAATTGCCGTTACCTTGGGTTGCCAATTCCTGCTTAGACATCTCAAGACTTTGTTAATAAGATCCTCATTAGGAAATGTCTTTCCCAATGAGATGAGATGATTAACAATGTGAGTAAATCTCTTTTGCATATCTTGAATACTCTTACCTTGGTTCATTCTAAATAATTCATATTCATGAGTAAGAGTGTTTATTCGAGATCGTTTTACCTCACTAGTACCTTCATGAGTTACTTGTAGGGTATCCCACATTTTTTTTGCGGTCTTACAATTTGACACCCTAAAGAATTCATCATACCCCAAAGATGTGGTGATGATGTTCTTGGCTCTCAAATTGTATTGAACCTTCTATTTATCATCATCGGTCCAATCACTTCTAGGTGTATTAATTGTTACACCATCTTTAGTTTGTGTTAGGACAAAAGCACCATTTTCAACGGCGTCCCACACATCTAAGTCAATAGCTTCAATGAAAATTTTTATTCTTTCTTTCCAATAAGCATAACCATCCCCATTGAAATAAGGAGGTCTATTTATAGAAGAACCTTCATTTGAAAAACCATTTGAAGCCATCACTTCTCTTGAAGCTGTTAAGCTCTTTATACAAGAGTCTAACTCTGATACCATTTGTTACCAAGTGGCCTCAATACTCAAGAGGGGGGGTGAATTGAGTATGTAAGTCAAATTTGCAAATCTTTCGCAAATCGTTTGATAAACAATTTTCGTTGAAACTATTTGATGATAAGAACTGATTGGATATATGGAATAAATACTTTTACTAATAAATGCAATAATCAAGAAGAACAATATTCAAGATATTCAATGAAACAATGCTTAATGTAAAGAGAAGGGTTTAGAGAGAACAAACACAGCAGTTTATCCTGATTCGATCACCAATCCACTTGTGATCTACGTCCAGTCCCCAAGCAACAACCTGAGATTTTCCACTATATCTTCAAGCTTCAATGGGTGCTTGATAACCACTACAACCTTGAGCACTGAACACAATAGGATACCTCACCCTAATGCTTGAGCCTCTATTTTCCAAGGGATACATCACCGTTACAATACTTGAGGGATACCTCACCCTCTCTAAACAGATTGTATAAGATTTTAAAAGGTTGAAACTCTCTAAAGAGCAAGTATTACAAATTGAAGAACTATGGTATTTAGAATTCACACAACTTCAAGCTCAAAACAGAGGATTTAGTAAAATGATGAGAAAAACTTGTTTGAAGTTCAATAGAGATTTTCCAGAATAGTTGACTCAGTTTTTCTAACCTACCAACGAAGCCCAACCTCCAAATATATAGGTAAGTGTTATTAAATGTCGTTGGAGGTGGTTGTGAACAATTAATGCTCAGAAAAATAGCCGTTACGTGCTTCTTCATATTTTTCCAGAACTTAGGCTAACCGGTTAGCCAAGTATCCTAACCGGTTAGGGACTCATTTAGACTTAAGGAGAAGTGTTCTGGTTTAATAGCTAACCGGTTAGGAATGAGTCCTAATCGGTTAGGACACCACGAAAATGAGTTCTGGGAAGGATGCTAACCGGTTAGTCCTGCAAGCTAATTGGTTAGGATATTACCAACGTGGGTTCTGAGTTGGTGAATAACCGGTTAGGTCTTCTACCTAATCGATTAGGACAACACGCTTTTGGCTTCTGAGTTATAGAATAACCGGTTAGGCCATTTGCCTAATCGGTTAGGACAGGATTAGAAAGACTTCTGAGTTTATGAATAACCAGTTAGGTCATCTGCCTAATCGGTTAGGAAAAAGCATTTTTGGCTTCTGGAAGTGATACTAACTGGTTAGGTCTTCTACCTAATCGGTTAGGACAAATATATTTTGGCCTCTGAGTTATAAAATAACCGGTTAGGCAAGGTGCCTAATCGGTTAGGCATTTGAAAGAACACGAGCTAAACCATTGTTTGAGCAAGCTAACCAGTTAGGAGCTGGTCCTAATCGGTTAGGGGCCTTAGAAAATTGACTCCTAACAATTACAGAAGCATTTTTGTGTATGTTAGAAAGAGTTGGTAAGTTCAAAAAAGCTTGTCTCAAATTTGACATATGCAGGGAAACTTACTTGATGGAGAATATAAGATTTCAAAGCATTTGTTGCACAAAAACGTTTTTGATCCTTACTTGAAAAACCATTTTGCAAATACATTTTAAGGAAGTCATTTGAGCTTGAGGTGAATCTCTAGAATACCTTTACACTAGATCTATAACCTATATGCTAAGGTTGAGTTTCTTGTGACTTGATCATTGTATTCCCATGCTTTCTTGTTTGTCGACATCAAAACCATTTGCTTCTTCTCCATGTCAATCACATTGATTTTGAGGATTAGGGTCTGATTTTGAGGAAATCTTCTCGCCGGTTGTTAAAATGTCATCCATTCGAGTTGTTCTTGGTTTGGCAGCAAGTCTTGATTTAGAGGTTGAGCAGATGGATGTGAAAACTGCTTTCCTTCATAGTGATTTGGAGGAGGAGATTTACATGGAGCAACCTGAGGGTTTTGTGATGAAGGGTAAAGAAAATTATGTCTGCAAGTTGAAGAAAAGTTTGTTTGGCTTGAAACAAGCCCCGAGGCAATGGTACAAGAAGTTTGAGTCTGTTATGATTCAGCAGGGATTCAAGAAGACTACTTTTGATCATTGTGTGTTTGTGCAGAAATTTTCTGATAATGATTTCATCATTTTATTACTCTATGTTATGATATGTTGATTGTTGGTCATAATTCTTCTAGAATTGACAGGTTGAAAAAGGAGCTTAATAAGTCTTTTGCAATGAAAGACTTAGGACCAGCAAGGCATATTCTTGGCATACAGATTACTCGTGATAGAGTGGCCAAGAAGTTGTGGTTATCACAGGAGAAGTACATTGAGAAAGTGCTTCAACGGTTTCACTTAGATAAAGCTAAAGTTGTAAGTACACCTCTTGCTTTACACTTTAAGCTTAGCACTAGACAAGCTCCTTTTAGTGATGAAGAGAAACAAGGCATGCAACGTGTTCCTTATGCATCTGCAGTAGGAAGTTTGATATATGCAATGGTTTGCACAAGGCCTGATATAGCTCATGCAGTTGGTGTGGTTAGTCGTTTTCTTTCCAATCTTGGTAGAGAGCATTGGAAAGCTGTGAAGTGGATATTCAGATATCTTCGGGGCACTTCTAGTTTGAAACTCTGTTTTGGAATTGGGAAACCTGTTCTTTGTGGTTATACAGATTCAGACTTGGCAGGGGATTTTGATTCTAGAAAGTCTACTTCTGGCTATTTGATTACCTTTGCAGGGGGAGCTGTGGCTTGGCAATCTAGGTTGCAAAAGTGTGCTGCTTTGTCTACTACTGAGGCTGAGTTTATTGCTATTACCGAAGCTTGTAAGGAGTTGCTTTGGATGAAGAATTTTGTGCATGAACTTGGTTTTATTCAAGAGAGGTATGTTTTGTTTTGTGATAGTCAGAGTGCTATTCATCTTGGCAAGAATCCTATGTTCCATGGTAGATCTAAACATATTGATGTGAGGTATCATTGGATACGTGATGTTCTGGACTCTAAGTTGTTGGAACTTGAGAAGATCCATACTGATGATAATGGTTCAGACATGATGACGAAGACTCTACCGAGAGGAAAGTTTGAAGATTGTCGTTTGGTTGCCGGTTTGGCATTTGCCTCTACTTGAGTTGACGGAGGAGTTTGTTGGATGGGTCAACCCAAGTGGGTCTCATGCCAATATTTAAAACAAAAAAAAAGAGTTTTTTAAAAAGGAAGTCACAGACTTCCTTCATACGCGTTTTCATTATTTTCAGAAAACGAAAACAGAGACTGCAGCGCCGAGAGGAAAGGAGAGAAAATTTAGATCTGATCTTGCGTGCTCAGATCGGGTAGTCATTTGTGGTCCGATCTTGATGATTTCTCAGTATGTTGTTTCTTGCATCGTGAACTTCTACTTGTACGGTCAGAATTTTATTTCTCCATCTCTATTTGTTGGGCTGTTTTTACCCCTTTGTGGGTTTTGAGCTTTGTTGCTTTGTTAATTTCCACTTTGTTAGTAGTGAGTAGAAGCCGTTGTGATATCCTTGTTTATTGGGAGAAACTTTGCTGTACTCATTAATCTGTTATAGTGGAGATTTTTCTGGACTAGGTCCCGTGATTTTTGTTTCTCACATTGAGGGAGTTTTCCACGTTAAAATTGTCAGTGTTCTTTTTGCCTATTTAATTTTTGTGCATTCTTGGATATATCAATTGGTGAATATTTTTGGTTGGCTGTATATTTTGCTCCTCACAGGTTCTCTCAAGTGGGAAATATTTTATTACATATTTGTATGTTGTTACTTCCGCTGTGCATAACCCCTTTTTCTTTCCCAACAGTCACAACAACAACATAAATAATTTATAAGCATAAGCAATGGCACATAATAGCTACTGACAAGTTCTTGATGCTAGGTGCCTAAGATTTTAATTTAAATCACAAAGAAGTAGAGACAAGACCAAAATGTTACTCACCCAATAGAGACCAATTCCTTCAATCTCTGCAGATTCTTTAGGGGTGTCATCCCATACTGCTTTTGCTCCCTGGGGGAGGAAGCTATTTAGAAATCCTCAGAGAGATACAATAGAGAATAGAAGTTGATAAATAAAGATCAAGTGTCACCCACATAATTTCATTTCTCCTCTGAATATCTTCCTTCTGTTTTTGCATCTTCTTTGCCTTCTCCTCAATAAGAAAATTAATGGCACCCCCCACATCTTGATTGTTCATTCGCAATGCTCTCTTTGCATCACGTTCTTTGAAGCGCATGCTCATAACAAGTGATAAGGCTTCATCTGACATTAGTAGCTGCAATAAAGCAGGAGGTTTTTCCAAAGAGAGAAAACAAAAAAAAAAAAAAGAATATATGTTCTGCTACAGCAACTTGGGCTTCAGTAATTTTTTTTCTCATAGAACTTGCATCTTTTAAATAGATATGATACACGGACTTCGTTTTACTCATAATTTATCACAATATGCTTCATAGTTCAATTAACCTGGACAAATTTTTCTTTTGCAGAAGTCAATGCTGCTCTTGATTTATCCAACCGACCACTATGATATGCCACCACCCCTTCAAGCAGCTCCAGTCTCAAATGCCTGTATACAAAGTCCTAAATATTAATATAAAAAAAATTCAAGAAACAATTACTAAAAATGAATCTATTTTGAACTGAAGCCTAAGAATCTTTTTGAGAATTTCGATGGAACAAGAAGCTGGACAGTATACACAAACAACTCACAATGCAAGTTCTGGGTAGCGACCTCCCTGTAAAAGTCTGAGGCGGAGAGAATCCTTCCCATGAGCACGTTCAATTCCTGCCCTAGCCATTTCAAGACGTTTTCCTGCCTCTGTCAGCCATCTGATGTCTCGGTATTTGCAATATTGGAGCGTTGTCAATAAGCTTAATGGACAGAAAGGCAGAAATTGGTTCAAATTCACACCATGAGAACATATGTAGGAAATTATATTAAAAGAAATCAAGTGGAATTAATTATACTGGTGACTCAAATAATTTTTATAATCTTGGAAGAGCAAAGGGACATAAGTCAACAATTAAGTGAAATATAAGAAACACCTTATTAGAATTTAGCGCCACTACTTTTTGCCCTATATAGCATTAGCAAGTTTTCCTTTTGGAAGTGAATATGTTTTCAGGGAAAATTCTTGCATACATAGGTATGCATCATACATACACTGTGGGACTCATCCCATATGAGTGTATGTATGATGCATACTTATGTATGCAAAAATTCTTCATGTTTTCATATAAGTTAAATTCTTTTACTTAAAATGCAAGTCTATCGATACTATTCTTTGTTCCCATGATTTTAAACAGTCAAAATTTTCCCATAAGTTCTGTTCCCATAAGTTCTGTTATATGCCGAGATGTGGATATAGATTGGATCACACACCTCAAGGACCTTTGGATCACAAAGAGAGATTCTTCCTGCAAAAGAAATTAGGTCTTGAGGATTGAACAGGCATAGATGTCAAGGATAATAAGGAAATTATGTTTGGGAAGTTAGGAAATCATTGGCCTATATCCTAATAAAGCCATTTAACATAGATTAGATAATACTCTATGGTTAAGCACCTATTCAACAGTATTACATTGAGCATAACAGTGATCAGTTAGATTGATGGCATTATTCCCCTTTCAGGACTATACCACTTGGAAAAACATATTTGCAACAATACAAACATAGCTATTATCAATATATGGAAATTCATCAGGAAGTGAACTCTCCCATGGTGAGCACTTCTAGCGCATCTTTGTAGTTTCCTTGTCGAATAAGACGCTTTCCATTTGCATCAAGCATCAGTCCCATCATTACCGCCCTGCCAAATGACAACTTAAGCCTCACTTCAACAGTGAAAACAGAAAAGGAAAAAATAAAAATAAAATGTTTCCATGTAGATGTATGAATATGTCAGATGAATAAATACCTCTGATCAGGCTCAGAAGTCAGAACCTAAATGAACTTTCTTTCCACTTTGATCTTCAACTTCTATGTTGAAGTCTTCAACAGGTAATGAATCATCCGCATGCCTTTCGGCCAGTGCAGTGGCTGCTGCCATGTTTGCATCAGATACAGTACAAGTAATAAGCTTTAGTTGTGTTGGGCATCACTATCACTATGACTATCCTTGGGAGTCTTGGCGGCACATATCAAACTGTCTACCCCACCCCACACACAAACACAATGTGAATTACTCGACTGTGGACTTCGGAGATTCGGAGGTTGTGACTTGTCACCAAGACCCATCATTCTTCGTGGAGTCCTACATTTATAGATGAAGATCATCTGTATTCAATTTTTATCTTTTTTTTTTTTATCTTTTTACTTAAATTTTATCAAATAAAAATTAAAAATAAAAATTAGAATATACAATTAAATTTAAAGTACTTATCAAAATTTAAATGGAGAAACAGATAAGAAAACAGAAATTAAGGATAGGTGATCCTCATTCTACATTTATATGTTAAATGAGACGGATGGAGATCACCTCTCTTTATTTTTTGTTTCTTTTTTTATTTTTTTACTTAAATTTTAACAAATATAAAATAAATTAAAAAAAGACATATAATTAAATTTAAAACACTTCATCAAAATTTAAATAAAAAAATAAAAAAAGAGACAAGAATAAAAATAGATGATCCTCAAAAATACAGTACAATTTTTTTTTATTATCTGAAAATACACAGTACAAAATTAAAAGTTAGGAAAATGATATATATTATTGTATAAATTATAAATTATTAAGAAGTTTCTTTATAGCTAACGTTTCCGAATTGCACTAAGCCTCCTCTTCAACCAAAGGGTTATCTTTAAAAAAAATAGTTCAAGCATGGTTAGATAATTTAGAGATTTCTAATGGGAAAATTCTATAGTATCTATTTTTTAGGATATAATACTCATCAAATATTTTATTGATTGTAAGTTATTTTTAATAGAATTTTAAATATCTATTATGAAATTTATATTTAATAAATACTAACAACTCATTATAAATATCGTATTCATGAGTGAAACATTGAAATTTCCTTCCAAATAAGTTATTTTATTTTATGAGCTTTTCTTCCACTTTTATATAATATATATATATATATATATGGTACAATGATATTTTTTTTTATTAACGACTTTTGGGTATATCACTCAATTCAGATTGATAAAATGCAGTGCCACACACTAAATACTACTAATAATAATAATATTAAAAAATTACATAAACTTCAAATATTGACATGTGCTAATATAACATGGTACTACATATTTATAAATTTGTAATGTAATAAATACATATTTTTAATATTTATCATGTGACATCTAATATGATAATTTAAAATAAATGTATATATGTGTTGTTTAGTGTTAAAAATATTATCATATAAATAAATAAAAACTCAAAAAAAATAAAATTTTGAAAAATATAATTATCTAAAAAAATTTTAAAATTACACAAACAAATAAATAAATTTAAATACTTTTAATTAATAAAAACCTTCTCACTTTCTCTTTTAGATAAATGAGGAGAACACTTTAAGGACACAGCTTTAAAAGTGACTGTTTTGCTAATGTGTTTGTTGTTGATTGTTGTTATAGTACACTTTATTAAGTTAAGGTGTATTATATATTTTTAACTTTATTTATTATTAAAAGTTTTTTATGTTTGAGTTGATTTTTTTTTGTTTTATGTTTTTTTTATTTTTTATTTGTTTACACATCACCACCACTTGGTCAACAACCGTCCATCGCCAACTTGTCATTACCGTTCGTCAATCATTATTTTTTTTCGGGTTATACTTATTTATTTTTTTAAATTAATAATTATGTAAATAATATCAATTAAAATAATACTAATTAAAACTATATTAGTCTTTATTTTTATAAATAATTGTATATATTAAAAATTCTACTGATTTTAACTAGTAATATTTTACACACAATAAAATTTGTAAAATTTTTAATATGTACGATTATTTATAAAAATATAACGACTAATATAATTTTAAATTATATTATTTATATAGTTGTATAACTTAAAAAAATAATAGTATAACTTAAACAAAGGTGATGACCGACGACAATCGATGGTAGAAGTGGCCGGTGGCCAGAGGTAGTCGAAAGTAGCCACTAGCAAGTGTTGGTCGGAAGTGGCCGATGACAGATATTGTGGTGGCCATCGACAGCTGTGGTGGTGGTGGTTTAAAAAAAATTAAAACTAAAAAAAAACAAGTTATAAGTTATTGATCCTAATTATTAATGTATTTTTTAATATAATCAATAATTAACATTATTAATGTGTGTCATATACCCTCATTTAGAAGGTATGTATTAGAATTGGCCTTTTTGAGATGTATAACACGTGTAAAAACTTACAACTCCATCAGCAACAATGCTTATAAAAAAAAGAGTAGAACATAAAATAATAACAAATAAAAAAGAAAGATCCGTAGATTATAAACAGAAAGAAATTAAAAATAGAAAAATAGAGAAGAAACAAACACAAAAATCTGAAAGTGAGTAGACCCATCATTTTCTGTAGAGTGTTGTGTTTATAAAATTTCGTTATTCGTTTAATTAAAATATATTTAATTTATTTATAAAATTATTTTATATATTACAAACTATTATAATTATATATAAAATAATTTAATATCTCTTTTATATTAATATATAATATAAATATAATATATATATTCTAATATATATAAAATATTTCCATATTTATATGTTGAGTGAGACAAACACATAGTACAATTTTTTTATTTTTAATCTGAAAACACACAGTATAAAATCTAAAGTTAGGAAAATGATATATATTATTGTATAAATTATAAATTATTAAGAAGTTTCTTGGTAACTTCCTATTAAAAAAAAAAAAAGAAATTTCTTTGTAGCTAAGGTTTCCGAATTGCACTGAGCCTCCTCTTCAACCAAAGGGTTCTCTTTAAAACAAAGTTCAACCATGGTTAGGCGACTGATTGTGAAATTTTATGGTATTCCATTTTTTAAAATATATACTCATCAAATATTTTGTTAGTCATAAAATATTTTTAATAAAATTTTAAATATTTATTATAAAATTAATATTTAATAAATATTTAATATTTCACCCTAAGTATCATATCATTAATTTTTTTATTTCAATAAAATTATTTTTTTATTTTATTTTGTGACTTTTTCTTCGACTTTCATTTATACTTTTCTTTATTAAGAACTTTTGGTTATATTAACTTACACGCAATTTAAATTAATAAAATATGAAGAAGATTCTTTTAAGTGAATTTATTTTTAAAATAAATAAATAAATAAATATATTATTAAAATTTAAAGAATTAAAATTTTAATATATTTTAAATTAAATTAAGTGTTTCGTTCAAATTTTTAGGTAGAATCAATAAAAGTGGTATGATAGGTCTTTCTTGATGTCAGCCAAAAGTCCTTTTCTCTATGATTATTACATCTTTTATAGAGGCGTGGGTTGAGGAAAGTATTACCTCACCCTTTGATTATATGATTATCAGGTAATTATGGTATGCTCTACTAAGGGCATGTCCCATGGTCACATTCCCTAACTAAATAGTTCTAGAGTCCTTACTTTAAGTTGGGTGGGATTTTGGTGCCATTTCCCTTCGAGCTATGCTCTACGCTTACTAAAAAATGAGTAAAATTTAATTGATAAATATACTTTTATTTATTCATTTTAAAAATTTATTCACTTTAAAAATTTTAAAAAATTATTTTGAATTTTTCATAACATATAGTGTCACGCACCATATTAGAGCTTGATTAACAAACTCAAAGAAAAATGATAATCTTATATTACTTTTTATCTTATATTATTTTTTATTTTATTTTTTAATAATTGTGATTAAGTGAGAAAAAAATATTTAAAAAAAGTGATATAATAAATAGTATAAAGAATATTATAAAAAGTGATGTGAGAGAAAGATGTACTAGGAAAATATTTGACCATGTATTTGAATATTTTTTTATTAATAAAACAGAATTGAATAAGTAGAAATGAACAAAAAAAAAAAAAGAAATGTAACATGAAAAGTTACTATTCTCTTTGTTTGAAAGATTAATAATGGAATGAAACTTTATTATCCATGTATTTTTTTCATTCTACCTCAATTTTAAAAAGAACAAAAGTTAGACATTTGAAAAAAAAAAGATGAGAAATGGTTTCTCATGTTTCATTCAATTCCTAGGTATTTTAAATCTCACAAATAAGAGAAGTTATTTTTCTTTCCTTCATTCATTTTTTTCTTTTCCTAATTACCTATCATCTTAACATATCATGTGTTTGAATATTTTTTTTTTTATTAATAAAAACAGTATAATATTTTTTTAAACAAAAAATAAATAAAGATGATAACTAAAAAAAAGAAAAAAATGAAACATAATTACCATTTTCTTTATATAAAAGATTAATAATGAACAAAATAAAATTTCATTATTCATATATTTTTCTTATTCTACCTCAATTAAAAAAAAAACAAAAATTAAATACTTGAGATAAAAAAAAAACAAAAATAATTACTAACATGTTTCATTCTCTTTCTTTATATTTTAAAACTCTCAAATCTCAATCAATAAAAATTATTTCCTTTTCACTAATATCATTTCCCTTCTCATTTCATTCAATTCAAAATATAGTGATAGTATGAAAGTCAAATCAATCATATTTTAAACAAAGTGCCATAAAATGACATGAAAAAAAAAAACTTTGTTTCTCGTCAGTCTGCTTTGCACCCCAAATCTTGACACTGCAACCGGCAACACCTTCACTGGCATGGCTGCCGCCAGCGGCAACGCCTCCACCAGAAGAACCACCGCCGGCACAAAGCGCAAGGCCAAGAAGTCCCATCACCTAAACCATCCGAACCCCCAAAACCTGGTTGCCATAATTTCCACAGTCACTGCCACTGCACATTCCTTCCTCTCTCACAACGATCTCACTCTTCTTCCTTCCCAGTCTCTCGTTCTCGAATCCCTCATTTCATCAACCTCTCACTCTCTCACTAAAATCCTCTCTCTCCTCCCAAAACCCTTACATCCCCTTTCTCTCTCTCAGCCTCCGCCGCCGCCTCAACCGGAATGCTGGTTCCGCCGTTTCCTTTCCGCCACCTCCGTTTCCGACTCCAACTACGATTCGCAATGGCTCCACGTGTTCCGCATGTCAAAACCTTCCTTCGCTCACCTCCTCCATCTTCTCTCTCCCTCACTGAACTCTGCGTTTCCCCAAATTGCCCCCGATTGTGCCCTAGCCGCCGCAATTTTCCGATTGGCCCACGGGGCCAGCTACGGGGCCGTGGCGCGGAGGTTCAGGATCGCTCCGGCCGAGGCGTGCCGTGTGTTCTTCACGGTTTGCAAAGCGGTCACTGAAAATCTGGGGCATTTGTTCGAGCTTCGAACCGATTCGGAGAGGGTTGTTGTGGGTTTCGGTTGGAGTTCACTACCCAATTGTTTTGGGGTTCTGGGGTTGTCTAGGTTTGGGATTGATGGCCAGTTGTTGGGTAAAAATGGGTTCTTGATGGTTCAGGCATTGGTGGACTCTGAAGGGAGGTTCTTGGATGTGTCAGCTGGTTGGCCTAGTACCATGAAACCTGAAACCATTTTGCATCAGAGTAAGCTTTATCAAGGTGTTGAGGAATCGAGGGAATTGTTGCAGGGGCCATCGTATAAGCTCAGTGATGGTGGTTTGATTCCTCAGTATATTTTGGGAGATTCTTGTTTTCCCCTTTTGCCTTGGCTTTTAACACCGTATAACAGGGTGAATGAGGAAGATAGTTTTAGTTCAGCTGAAAAGGCATTCAATTGTGCCCACAGTCATGCAATGGGGTTGGTTGGTGATGCGATTGGGAGGCTTCGGGCTAGGTGGCAGCTTCTGTCAGTTTCAAGGCAATGGAAACAAGAGTGTGTTGAGTATTTGCCGTTTGTAATTGTTACTGGTTGTTTGCTGCATAATTTTCTTATTAAGTGTAACGAGCCAATGCCGGATAAAGACGTGAGTTGTGTGGAAAAGGAAGGGGATCTTCTTGCTTTTGATGGAATGGTAGATGAGAGTGCACTGAGGATAAGGGATTCGCTTGCATTGCATTTGAGTCGAGTGAACCTGAGAAGATGAATGAGTCAGGTGTGTTTCTTTTTGTATGTATACAACTGACGGATGCTCTACATGTTTTGATTAGTGAACAGATTGTTTGGGATTGACTGGCAAGTGGCAAGTCTATGTCACTTACAATTTGTAAACCATGTATGGCTATCAATTCCATTAAGTAGGCTTCAACTGAAGCCTTCAATGCCTTTTTGCGTAGCATTTTCTCATATCCTAGGTGCTACTACCTAGCACATAGAGCTTTGGTAAATGGTATCAATCATTTGGTTTTTTTTTTTTTTGAAACTGCATAATTAGCTAGTTAACAAAATAAGTAGCAAGATATCAAAATCTTCTTTTTGAATGGTGAAAGTGTTTTTATTTGTATTATTTATCAGAGTAGGGATTCACATGGTTAAAGTTCATGTGTAGCAAGGAAATCTGTAGTCGACATACAATCTCAATGATTGGTCCTGGAAATTTAGTTTTTATCATTATCTTCCTCTATTACTGATGAGTTATTAAAAAAATTGGCATGAAATATGTTCCGACAATAACAGTGAAAGTAAGTTAGAAAAGCTTAAACAGAATTCTTGGCTTGCTGGTAGGACTAAGGGTAGTACACAGCATATTATCTATTTAATGAAGCACACTTTTTATTTTAAACTTGATAAGCAAACAAACTTCCAGACATGTAGATTGATAGCTACATATTTCCAATTCTAAACAACTTATGAAAATTGTCCTCGATGAAGTAGTAGCTGTTGCCGAGGATGAATTCCATGAAGTAAAACCAAGCTTGCCGCCGATGGGGATTTATGTATAGAACTGCTGCAATTACCAACAATGTTGAGGTGTACGAGACTGCAAAGCTCACATAGAAAACATCAAAGTTCATGAAATCACCATTGCTGTCTTTCTCACTATCTGAGTCACTTGGTAAAGTAGACGGTGGGTGCCCAATAGAACCAGTGCAACTTTTCTGCAGTGGAGGTCCACAAAGAAAAGGGTTGCCCTCATAGCTGCTCTCATCAAAAGTTATAAATTGGCCTTTCCTGTCAGGTGTTGTACCTGATAAGTTGTTGTGTGCCACACTGAATACTTCCAGGGAGTTTAAGTCAGTCAGTTGGACAGGGATACTGCCCCCCAACTTGTTATTAGAAAGATCCAAACTCTCTATCTGTTTCAAATTGGACAATGTGGCTGGAATTTGTCCTGTTAGGTAGTTGTTGGATAGGTTCATTGCTCCAATCGTTGTCAAATTTCCAAGTTCAGGTGGGATACTCCCATATAAGTTATTGTGGGATAAGTCTATTCCAGTCATAAAAGCAAGGATGTTCCCCCTGTATGTGTAGGGTCTTTTCTTTGTAGTGAAGTCTGCTCTCTCTTGGAAAAAGGGTATACCTCCAATTCTAATATATAGACCGCGATATAGTAGCTGCAGGAGGTGATCAATTTCAAAAGGCATTTTACCCTGGCAATTGGGTATTGGACCAGAAAGACTATTATAAGAAAGATCTAGAATTTTCAACAGCATGAGTTGGCATAACTGTTTTGGTATCTGTCCTACAAAGTGATTACCTTTCAAAAGGAGAATGCTCAAATAACTGTTGTTGCTTATCAGACCTTGAATGCTGCCGTTTATTTCATTGTTTCTAAGATCTAGCATAACTAAGGGAGAGCCTTAGGTGATCATTATTCTCGCGAAGCCACTTAACCTATTGTTGCTAAAATGGGATAATATTTGCAGAAGAATTGACCAAAGCAGGAATAGACCCTGACAAGTTGTTTCCTGAGAGGTCTAGATAAATTAAAATATTCAAGTTCCACTAATTCTGTCGGAATAGATCCTTCAGGCTGGTTATTGGAAAGGTAAAGTGCTGCCAAATTTGATAAATTTGTGAACTCCCTAGGAAGCTTTCCCACTAAATGATTTTTACTCATGTCCAAGGCCCTCAAGGTGGTGTTGAAAAAGCTACTTGGAGTACTACCAGAAAGGTCATTTCCGTCCAAATACAAGAGTTCCAACTGATTCAGGGCTGACAAAGTAGGAACTATGGGTGATCTAGCGTATTGTTTGAGAGTATTAAGGTTTCGAGCAGACAGCCACACTGGGATATGTTTTTTGGTATTTCTCCGGACAAATGATTGTCAGACAGATCCAATTCTAACAATAACTTCATTTGAGCAAACTCGTGAGGAAGAGAACCAACTATTGCATTTGTAGACATGTTCAGGACCCGCAAGTTTGGAAGGTTTGAACTAACATTGGTGCTCCTGATTTGACCTGTTATAGCATTCAGGGATACATCTATTTCCTCAATGCTGCAAATGGGATGCGATGGCATTTGGAAATGAGCAATTTTTAAGAATAAGATGTGTCATTTTTTAATTAATAAATAATAGATTGACATTTTTTCCCCGTTTGCAACTTTTGCTTGGAAATTTTCGATTTCATCCTTTATAGAGTTCTATATTCATCTAAAAAAATTATAAAAACTGTTTTTAAAATGTACAAAAGGCTCAAAGAAATTATACATGCAAACTCTTCAAAATTAGTCAGCCCAAAAACAGCCATGTATTTTATTGATGAAAGTTAACAGAAACAAAATGCGTTTGCTTTGCATCTGAGTCTGTGTAAGCATGATAACATGAATGCCATAATTTTAGGTGCATTTCTTTTGTATTTAATTTATAGTTGCTGGAGGGTGCATATTTTGGCTAGAGATGATGTCCGATGGCTTGGAATTAGAACTGCGGCAAGTCTTTCTGTGTTAGTAAGTATCCTTATAAATTGGAAGATGGCTAGGAATTTGTTTCGTCTTTTGTGATCTTTGAAGAGAGATAATAATCACAACGATTGTGATACTATGGCTGAAAGCATGACATATATAAGTGTGGATTCTGTAATCAGAAAGAAAGAACATTACATAGAAGTTATGTATCTCGTCTCCAAAATTGATGATAGTATGATACTCGGTTCCAGCCATAATAAATAATTAGAATTTTTACTGGAAAAAAGACATGGGTGAACTTAATTATGAAAATGTACTTATTATGAAGTGGTTAACGATTGATCAGTTAAGTAGCTAGTAAATTTAGTGCGTGTTTAAGATAGTTATGAAAATTATATTATTTTAATAATTAATTATTGTATAAATTTTTTTTTGTTATAATCGATTATAAGAAAAAAAATTATGTTTAGATATGTTAGTTAAAAATTAATTTTAAGTTAATTTATTTCGTTTGAATAATATAAAAAAGAATCATTTTTATGTATTAAATTATTAAAATAAGTATAAAATAATTAAATTGATTGATTTAAAAAATTATTTAATTAAGAATAAAATAATATTACATATCACTATTGAGAATAATTCTAAAAACTTTTATACATAATGTCTAAATTTTAGCTTTTGTTTCAACAACTTAATCCAAAGCAAAAAAGTTACTTATTTTCGTCAATCTAACCCAAACATATCACCATTTGTATCCAACAACTTTTTTGCTCAAAAAAACTGTTGAAGGGTAGAAAAAATCTGAAACAAACACCCCCTTAACTATCAGGATTGGATTAGTGGTCAGAGGTTTAAGTAGTTTGTATGGAGTTATAAGTTCAAATCTTATTATAACCATTGTTCCAAAAAGCAGTAGTTAATAAATTTATCCACTGATATTGTTATTATTTCTCCTTAGATATTAATCCTACCTTTTTTTCTTTTTAGTTTCTGTCTGCAACTTTTGTTTTGAAAAGTCCAATTACATCCATTACACACTTATTCATCTGGAAAAGGAAAAAGAAAATTAGGATGTACTAACGTTACAAAGAAATAGATGTAATTAAACTTTTCATAATTAATCTAGCCACTATAGGTTAAAATTTATATACATAGCATTAACACTCTGGGTAAGATGGCCAAATAACAAAAAAAATTAACTCTGAGATTAAAAAATATTTAAGGTAGCTGGCATGTCAGTATGTACAAATATTAACACATGAATATTTAGCCCCATAATATAAAGATATTAGACAACAAATTTGAACACTATACATTTCTGAGTATACAGCAGCCATGTCATGGTGTGACAGTGTCATGGCAAATCTCCCTTGCTACAGAAATGAATCTTCAGCCCGTTTCCCTAAATGATGCTGCATATGGTTCAATTCATTAGAGTAGAAACAAGATGCACATCTCACCCTCCCTTTGGTTTCTGAGAGGTAAAGATCGATGCTTATTGACGTACTCTATCAAAATTGAAGCTTAGCTGATGAACAGTTAGTTGCACAGTTCAACCAGCAAGATATCAAACCCCCTGAGCCAACACGTGATGAATTGCTTTCTCTTCTCTGTACAACTCTCACAAACTCGCTTGCACTTAAGTTCCCATCACGGTTAGCATCAAACACATGAAAAATTATGTCAACCACTTTATGTGTAACAGAGATGCCACATACCTGCATGAATATAACATGATACCATAAGATGTTATTCATGGATTAAAAATGGTCAATAGCTTACTGCACATTTATTTTTTTGGCATAGGGAGGTATTAGTACATGAGATGCTGCTCTCTGAAAATCAGTTTTTGTCAACACCCCATTAACTTTTCCATAACTGAATATGGCCAAAGAGAAGGATTGCAACTTCTTGCGCAATTCTGCGAAAGCTTGAAATTCCTCGAATGTAATTCTCATGTCTCTTAGGTGAGGGTCACTGTTTAATTCGTCCACCCTATCCAATAGTTTGTTTATGTGATTGATGTCAGCAGAAGCAACCAAGGACAGGGCAAAATCTTTGGCTGAAATGCTTCCTTTTTTATAGTAGTCATAATGGGAAAACTCTAACCTCAAGATCTGCAAATTAAATTATTAGAGCAGAGTAATACAGTCAAGAACCGAAAATTATCTTGTAACATGCAAGTTGTTAATCATAAAAGATCTCTGCAATCTTTAAGGGTACGTAGTTACATAGATTCAAACTAAATTTCACAATGTTATCAACAGCTTTTGGTGTAAGTAAATTTTTCAGCAGAGAAAGTTCTGGTTGCTACCAAGATGGTTGTGACTTGTGAATTTTGTGACACCAATAGAACATTTCAAAGACAACATACGGTCAATTCAATAAAACCAGAATTTTGAGTTTCACACGGGATAAGGATATTATATAAAGGCAATGACAACTATACAACATGACTGCAAATTTGAATTATCAGAGATGTAAAAGAAGAATGCTATTTGAATTCTAGTGCTGTAACTTGACTATGCAAAACTTAACAAGAACTTGGGTTAACAAGATTTAAACATAGACAAGATGACAATACGCATCAATATCCGAGTGTGAAAACTGAAAAGCGTCAAAACTTATTATCATGATTCATGGCAGATCTTGCAGAATGTGCTGCAAATTCCTTAGATTGAGAGGCGAGAGGGGACGCACATACCTCATCATGTAGGTTTCTTAAGAATTGAACAAATATTTCATGTTGTAAACAACTTTTTCCATCTTTGCCAAAAAAATGCTCCAAGAGGCCCCCATTTTCTACAGAATCTTTAACGCCTAGGCGTCGTCCATCTCTGTGGTTAGCCCCTTGTCTGTTTTGAGATCGCATCAATGTCATCACTTTCTTGAATTCTTCCCTGTCTATTTCCCTGTTGACAGACTCTTTTTTAGAAAATTCAGATGGACAAAAACCTAAAACAAAAGTCCAAATTCTTATACAGACAGAACTGACTAGTAATCCTAATTCATTTGACGTTGTAACTGAGTGTTGTCTACATTTGTCGTTCTTCATGCCTATTTCAATTGATATCTCAAGTATGAATTAACACACTCAACTTGTTAAGTGCTAAGTTTTATACATAATATGTCATATTAAATTTGTTTAGATCATTACTATAAAATGATGATTGAGCTTTTAGAGTGTGAGCAATGGAAAACACATTGTAGTGATGTAGCCAAAAGATAGATGCTTACATTTAATTTCTTCATCTAAATAATAGTGGAGAAAATCAATTGTTCATTATAAAAGCATCCATAATTAAATTGTGGGCAATCTCACTAACATATATGTAAATATATTGCCAAAAGGATCAATAATGCTGCTGACAACACAATAAACTGAAGCTCATTGATATGACATTTTCTGGAAGGAAAGGAGAAGATTCTTACCCGTTGTTGTCAAGATCAAACATTTTAAAAGCCACTGCAAAGCTGGACTCTGGTACGCTGAGAAGAGTAACAAAAAAGATGTACCTGGTGTCAAGAAAGAAAAGGTTTTGTTATCCAAATTACTTAGCACTTGAACTCTGAAGTCTGAAGTCTGAACCAATATGGTTCATATAAATAAATAAACAAATAAAGATGCCATGATAGACAAGTTTCAAGCAAATAAAATTGATAACAAAAACTCACTCTGCAAAAGAAATGAGTCCGTCATTGTTAGTATCAAAGAGCATAAAAAATTCGGAAGGAGGACAGTGCAACTCGCCAGGAACCAGCTCTCCTCTCAGAAAACCCTCTCTAACACGGTTTGATTCAGAAGGAGGAAAGACAGGTACAACAGCACGCATCAAATCTGCAGGTGTCATAAAAACCTCACCGCCAGGGGTTCGAATTGATGCAAAGTACTCGAAAACCTGGAGTTAATCATGGTTCCAGATAATGAAACATTCCACGGTAACAAAATTATAAAGCAAATGCTAGTTTTTAAGTAAAAGTATAAAGAACAACATGGTTGATCATTAAACAAATACATAACAACAAGATTGATTACCTTTTCGGGGGGGCTCTGCAAGCGAATTCGTTTTTCATATTTGAAGAATACTCTTCTTCTATAGTCATCTGCAGCAAAAGAGAAACACAAGAAATCTAAGTAGTTGGCCCCAAAGCAAATAAATTAACAACTAAACTACAAGAACCTTATATCTAAATCCTTCATATTTCTGAAATGCAAAATCTTGTCCAATCCTAACAAGGTTGTAAGTCTATTCTTCCATAATAATACCTATGATTACGAAATATGAATTAAAGGCTAATCTAGAATAAAACATTTGGCATTGCAAATTGAAGTCTTTTTTTTTTCTTTTTAAAGAAAATTGTAATCACTAAAATCAATGTAACTGCATCAAATCAAGCGAATGCAATTTAGTCATAGTATAGATTCAACATACAAAATATTCAAACATGTAGTAAAATGCTTTTTGAGTTCAATCCACAGGGTCTGGCTGGCTGGGAACCTGTGATAGAAATGCAATAAAGAAGACAACATGCAAACGTAAATCATGAGTGAAAAGGAGGGTTACCGTTAAACAGGAACTTGGATTTGTTTTCATAGTCTTGTTGGAGCTGATCCTCACTTGCATAATCAGCGAATGACTGAAGAGAATTGGCACCAGGAGAAGATAAAGAAGACCAATACCAAAAGCCTAAGGTGGACCCAACAACCACAACCCCAGAAGTGATTGATCTAAGAAACAACTCCAAGTCTCTGCCCCTTTTGTCACCATATCCGGACCCACCAAAGGAGCTCAAAGAAGATGGTGATGATGACGATGAGGTGGAGCGTAGCGATTGGCGAAACAACGGTCTTGTGTTAAGCCGCAGGGACAGTTGGAATCTTCTGCTCCAAGAAAACATGCTAAGGTTGATATTCTGAAACTGGGAACAAAAAGATATGTAGACAGAGGCATTTACATTTACATATACATATACAAATACAAATACAAATACAATGTCAATTAGGTTGGAGAAGGAATTTGAGGTTGTAAGGAGAAAACGTTACAGAGGGAACACTGATTATTATCTATATCATAAGGGCATTGACCCAGATGTGGTCTGTACGGATTGAGCGCGAAATATGTGGCCTTCAATCCTTTTGACTCGGATTGTAAGTTGCTAAGTTAGTTAGTGGTTGTGATTTTTAAATGAACGTGATTTTTAAATGAAACCTTACCCCACTCTGTAGATAGACAAAGAGTCATTATGGATAAAGTTTGATGGATTGATCTAAATAATTTAATAAAATAATAGATTAAGTTAGTAAAATATTAGTTTAAAATTTATATGGTTCGAATGAATTGAGTTTGAATGGGTTAAATCTGAATGGGTCGAGTCAGTTCGTTCGCCTTTTTAACATTACATAAGGTTAAATGGATTGAACTGAACTAACAAAATACTAACTCAAAATTTATATAACCCAAATAAATTAATTCGAAAATGATCTGAAACCGAATGAGTAGGACAGCTCATTTTGACACCTCTAATAAGGGATGAAACAGCGTCGAGCTTTATCAATTATAAATATATTTTTAATATTATATAAAATTAAAATGAGTTGTTCTGGTTTATAATTGAAATAATCAAGACTTTCATATAAGCTCAAATAAAAGCCAAAAATTTTTAAATATTAAAATTTGAAAAAATATATATATAATTTTATAAATAAATAAATAGATCGACCTAAATTCATTAAAATAAAATAAATTTTAAAAAAATTTAAACTGAACTCCTAAATGAATCAAATCCAAAACAGATCAAACTACATATTTGACAAGTCAACCAACTTATTTCCACCCCAACCTCTAATAATTGAGGAGATCCTGCTATATATATATATATATATATATATATATATATATATATATATATTCAGTATAATTAATATATATGGGAACTATATCAGTGCTGCCCTTTTCCTTTTGTTTTTTTTTTTTGTTTTTTAATTTTGGCCCAATTGCCTAAACAAATCAATCACCATTAATATCTCACGTGATTTCAGTTAGATTTAGCCACGTTGATGCCTATTTGTCTATCAACTCCAGCTAAGGCCTGAAAATTACAGCAAAATTTTAGACCGACCATGTCTAGAGCTTTGAAGGGAATCAAAGTAGATGATGACGTTTAGGTGGATCAAAGGGTACTACTACCACAACTGTGGCGACTGATGAGTGAACAGCATGTAATGGCATAATTTTTTAAATCATAATTTATAAGAAAATAACAAGAATTTGTTATAATTAAATGACTATTTTGTTAAATTTTAAAGAATTACGTTAGACTCCTTTTCAACAGCAGAAGTAATTAAAAACCCTTCTCTTTCATGTTTTTCTGTAAGTTGAGGTGTTTCCAAATCAAGAAAATTACCCAATAAATTATAGTGAACAAAAATGAGCCACATGCAGGGCAACATCCGTGACTATATGTATTAACGTTCTCTTTGGCTTATGAAATGAAGTTGAAGCTGGAGTGTCCTGGCCCATTTAGTATCGGGTAATAAGTTAGGTCCATTTTTATAAAGTTTAATCGGTCTACACCTAAATTGGTAATAATTTAATAAATACGTGTTTAATACAATCTATCAAACTGACATAATGATCTCGCATCATAATGATTAGACATAACATTCAGAATCTTAAATGATATTAACGGAGAGTATCCGAGGAGTCAGTTCTCCGAATCTCTATATAAATCGGTCTGATAGTCTAAGTCAGGCATGTTCACTTTTCTCTACTTATTTTTTCATCACTGTCTTGACTCCAAGACTGATGGGTCAAAGTGTCTCTATTGACAAGAATTTCACCCCGTCTTCCTCGGATAATTGTCAGACGACCGACTTGGGTCTCTCTGACGACCAACTCCTCGGGTAGAGGACTGAACATCTGTCGCCGTCTGTAGGAAGAGGTAAAACTCTCTCATTCCACTGGAAACCACAAGAGTCACGTTCCTATCACCAATGCCTACCTATCTCTAGAGATGTCCTCCTTGGCAATACAAGGTTTCCTAACCCCTCGAAGAAAGCGTTTATGCAAGTAGTGGTAGCCTCTTCTATTCACCAAATAGAGCCCATGCACAACTTCGTAGCTGACTGCTATGGCCTCGACGCAACGCAACTCCATTACATGACAACATGTAGAGTGCCATTCCAATAATGAAGGAAAGTCTTCTTTGTCAATTATATTTACAATTTCTGCTAATGCATCATTGACTTGCTGCAAATTACTTTGCATGTTCATGATTTTTAAAATTTAGATGCTCATGTCTTTAATTGTCATTCATTCACCACATAATGTCATTTAATTTCATGTCTTGCTATCATCGGTATGCCTTTTATATATCTTAGGAAAAAGAAACCCATTAGTTTACGACATAACACTATTAGGATGGTATTGTAACAGTATCATGAAATCGTCATATTGTCATTATTAATAATTACTTTTCTTTAACTGGCATTGTTTTCTCCCTGCTATAATTTGCATGACAATGATCATTATTTAATTGACATATTTCTAGTGAAGTATATAATTCTATTTTAAATAATAGTTTTGAATGAGTAATAATTGTCATTTTATTTGCTGTTTTATTTTACACAATACAAATACTAAGGAATTGTATAGTTTTGATTTTTCAGTTATAAGTTCTTAAAAATAAATAATAATAATAATAATAATAATAATAAATTACTAGCCATAATTAAGCCATAATTACTAGTCATAAAATTTTTCATGACTAGCCATAATTTGTCGTTCTTTTCCTTTAACCAACATAAATATAATTTACTATGTAACTCACAAAAATAACCATATTTAATTTGTGATTGACATTTATAACTATATCTAATTGACATTCATTTCCTTTACTATTATTAATTAGTTTACTAGTCATTGATATCTTCCTCTTACGTTAATTTCTAATTGTTTAACCGGCTATACATCACATGGTAACTATTATCAGTTTTTAGGATAAATGCTATTATCAAATATAGCCATCAATGTCATTGTCATGCAATCATTTCCATTAACTAAAATCAGGTTTGCTATTGAATCCTATTCATTAGCTTATTATTAAATTCCATTTACTATTGATAATGCTTTATACATTTTCTTTTCTTGGAGCATGTTATGCTATTAATCTTGATTTTAGTATTTTTTTTAATTATTAATTTTACTTCATTCTTAGTTCTCTATTTAATTTTTACATGCAATCATATTATGTTGAGATGCATTAATATATTTACATCTTATTTTATATGTGATGAATTAAGCACTACACTTAAATAGTTTTATTCAAATGTGAAGAACATGGAAGCTCCTAAGTTGATACAGTAGTGCGGTTGACACTGCCACCTAAACTATGAAGTGATATTGCAAATTGATCGGTGACAATTGCTTATTGGAATTAACAAACTTTGAATCACCAGACAAAGTAAGACAACTTTGTTACTTTATTTCACTATTGTAGTTGCATAGACAAGCTAAGAAATTAGAGTGCTTTAGCTGAAATAGCCTAGTAAGATTAGGACGTTCTATTTGTTTTATTATCCCCATAAGTTTCCTTTTTTGAGCTTTTCATATAAAATAATAGCATGCAGTAACTAATCATCACCGTACATGTGAACATCATAAATTTGGCTTAAAATGCCTGGAAATTATGGAAATAATGTTTTTTATCAAAAAAAATACCTATGTATATTCATCAGAAAAATCCTATTAAAATATTTGAGAGCTGTATAGGTAAATTGTTTCATTTTTACGATCCATGTAAATGACACTAATAACATTTATACGTTAATTATTTATTATTTTCATATCACGATCTGTTTTAAAATATACTTATCAATCAGTTCTAATACTAGCCTAACTACCACTATCACGCTCATTCATTTTATGCTTTTATTTCATACATATAAATAGCATATTATAATTGCCTTGTTACTTGGCAAAACATCGTTGTTCAATTGCTTGTTCATTGACCAAATTTTGTCTTTATTGCAAAGATATGGAATTGTTTAATTAGCTTACTTTCTTCATGTGCAAATTTTGTGGTCAAATAGAATAATTATCATAATAATAAAATTTGTTAATTCTTGTAATTTATACCTATTTAATAACGCGTAATTATTTGTTGGTTACTTATTCAAATATTACTTATAAGAGCCTGTTATACGCAAGACATTTAAGACAATTTATTCTCCAATAAATTTTATGATAATGGCCATTATTTTATGTCTTTTATTACTAATTAAGAGCATATATGACGTGATAGCAAATGTCATTAATGTGCATTATTGTCATGGAATTAATTGACTATTGATTGGTCATTATTTTATATAATTATTGTCATTCATGATATTACATAATTAATTGACTATTAATTGATTGCTCGACATGTTATTTGTGAAATATTAATTTAATATTAATTAATATTTTAGATAATATTCATTGTAATTGGATTCTTTAATACTATTTATTGTTCTCAATTTATTAATTTATTAATTAATAATTATATAACATTAGACTGATTATAATATCATGTTGCTTTAATTGTTTTAATTCTATTTATTGTCATTAATTTATTAATTAATTACATAACATTAAGGATATTTTATAGCCACGAACGATATTAGCATTTACATCTTCATGTGATAATTTTTGTAATGAATAATTGTATTCATTGTAATTTATTTATGTGCATAAAATTAACCTTAATGAGGTATGAAAATTTAGTCATATTTATTTCAATTGCATATTATTACCAGGTTTACTCACATGACAGGATCAAGACAAGTTAGATTAAACTGACAGGATCAAGACAAGTTAGATTAAACTTACTCACATGATAGGATCAATACAAGTTAGATTAAATCCCTAACAAATTCGTAGAAAATTCCAAACGAAGGCCTCGAAAACTTGGGTCAAACCGGCTTAGAGCCGATGCCAACCAAAGCTGATGGAAGACATCGGCTTTTCAGCCGATGCCGGCCAAAGCCGATGCAAGTCAAAGCTAATGGAAGAGACCAAGCTAATGGAAGACACCGAATCGATCGATGCCGGCCAAAGTCGATGTCGACCAAAGCGATGGAAAAATCGGCTTTTCGGTAGGTCTTGACCGAAGCTAATGAAAGAAACAAGTTTTTGGTTCAGACTGACCAAAAGAAATCAGTTTTCAACTAATCTCGGCTTGATATCTCAGTCGTTTTTTGATTAAGAAATTATCAATTAAGGTTTTTCATTAATTCAAATTTAATGTTTTAATCGATTTCCGATTAAGTAACCAATTTTTTATCTCGATAACTTAGAAAACTGATGAAAACTTACAAAGTGCACAAGATAATTCCTACCATACTTGGATTGCATGAAAAAACAAAATAGTGACAATCGGTATATCATTGGAATAGTTCTATTCCGAACATACAAAGGTTTAAAATAAATAAGTAGTTCATATTTCTTCATCTTTATTTTCTGGTTGATCAACAATCTGATCGTCCATTACGATCTTGAATGGACCGAGCTCGCCTAACCGATCGTCCAATACTTCATCAGGGTTGAGGAGTTTTTGCCTGCTCAAGACCAGATTCAAAGCTGACGATCCTTTGCTCGGCCGTTTCCTCTTTTAAGCTTACCAGCTCGGTCTTCAAGCTGACCCTTGACTTTAATGGCTCTTTCAAAACATAGTCGACATCTTCATTTTCTTTTTTTGCTTCAAACCGAGATACTGATTGAAAAAGCCATAAAGTTAGCGAAGCTCGAAAAAAGTTCCGAGGTCAAAGTCTTCCATTAAAAAATGAAGACATGCGAAGTTATCTGAGGTCACGATCAAACCATGATGCCTTTGAAGACTGGCCAAAATCGAAGAAACTCAAGATCGGATCAAGACGAGAAAATACATGCATAAAAGAACTCACTATTCACCTTGGGAGGTTATCCAAGAACAAAGCTTAAAAAATTACGAAGAGTTCAGAAAAGTTCGGTCATTTACTTTGTGATTTGCCCAAAGCTAAGGGGGCTATGGACCATCTTGACCTAATTGACATCCGACCATAAGCTCGGCCTACCTTTACAGATGACCAAGCTGGGGGGCTATGAACTGTCATGTCCCATTTGGCATCAGGCCATAAGTTAGGCCCATTTTTGCAAAGTCCGATCGGCCTACACCCGAATAGGTAACAACTCGACAAGCACGTATTTAATACAACTTACTAAACAGACATAATGACTTTGCGCTATAATAACTAGACATAACATTCAGAATCCTAAATGATATTAATGGAGAGTATCTGAAGAGTCAATTCTCAAAATCTTTATATAAATTGGCCTGACAGCCTAAGTCAGATATGTTTATTTTTTTTTATTTATTTTTTTATCACTATCTTGACTCTAAGACTGATAAATCAAAATATCTCTGTTGATAGAAATTTCACTCTATTTTTCTTGAATAATTACCAGACAACCGAGTTAAGTCTTTCTAACAACCAACCTGTCATGTAGAGAACTGAACAGAAGCCTATGCTTTACTATTTACTAGAGAAGTTTTACTCCGATCAATGTATTGGAAGATCTCGTTTCTTGGAAAGACAATTGCCCCGACCAATTTTGACTTTATTTGATTGAACAAATTCATTCACTGCACCATAGCAAAGGCCGACATGGTATGCTTGACAGGACAGTTAGTTATTCCAAGTCATTTATATGGGTTTTCCTTCCTTCTTAATTTCTTGTATGTACAGATTACTATTATTATTATCTAATTAAAGCGGGCAGGTAAGTGCTAATTAGTAGGCCTGAACATTCAAAGTGTGGGTCATTTGGACTTTTGCTTGGATTATGAATATGCAAAACGGGTAGTAGGTTACCAAATTGATTTGCCTTAACTACTTCCATCTTCTTGGGCCCCTGTGCCTTTAACCCATTTTACTCCCTCTCTAGACGTGTCCACTCCACTGTGGTAATCGGAAACAGATCATCTCCTGTTACAGGAGAAATCTTGTTCTTCGCAATGCATAAAATATATATTTTTAATTAATAAGATCTTCTCCTATTTTATGAGAATAAGAGAGAATCCTAATCTGTCATAATCCACTGCAGTTGCTTAAACACCCTTGCAAATTTTAATCCTAATTCATGTTTAAGTACTTCTTAGTGCTAATTGGTAGTTACCTACATAATATGTCTACAACTTCTTACGTATCCTTAAATAGATAGGTTCTAACTTCAGGATCCAAACCTGTTGTAAATATTTTCATAACCTGTAGTAACTATACCCGTGAGCTATCCTTAGGATAATGCCAAAATTTTCCACATAACAAATTATTGGCTGTTGTCATTCTCAATCTCAACTACCATCCAAATTTCATTAAAAAGAATATATATATATATATATAAATCAATAAATAAATACTAAATAGGAACCCAGTGCCACTGATCTCAAAAACCAAAATAAATAGCCATATACCCACCACATTTATCATTTATGCACTGACTCAAATATTTTTAAGTCCACACCTCCTTATCTATATCTATATCTACATCTATATCTATATACCTTTTAAATCCCAATGCCCACCTCAAACCTTAGCATATCCTACCATTTTGGCACAACCCCATCATCAGCCATGGACTGGTTCTCCTGGCTATCCAGAACCAGTCTTGAGCCTTCCCTCATCTACGACTACGGCCTCACATTTGCCCGCAATGAGCTTCAATTGGAAGATGCCAGCTACTTCAACCATGAGTTTCTGCAGAGCATGGGCATCTCAATTGCCAAGCACAGGCTAGAAATTCTCAAGCTTGTCAAGAAGGAAGAAGCTGGAGCAGCACTTCCCAAGAAGCTTTCTGGGGTCATCAAGAAGTGCCTAAGGAAGTGCATGAGAAAGTTGGTTTTTCGTGAATATGATGTAAAGGACATGCCACTGCCACCACCACAATCTCCAGATCCAAATTGGTACCAAGGGAAATGGAAAGGGGCAATGGTGAGGAAGCATGGGACTGACACTGAGGAGCTGAAGGAAGAGAAGCCTCTGCCTGTGCCCAAGTACAGAAGCAGGACCATAGCATTGTCAGGACCTTTGGATGGAAGAATGGATGAGAAGATGGTAACCAATAAGGCCTTGAAGTTATCTGGGCCTATTGATGGAAAGATGCATGAGAGAATGATGTACACAAATAGGAGCCCTATAATATCTAGGCCTATGGATGGAAGGTTCACTGCCACACCAAAGAGTCCAAGATTATCAGGGCCTCTGGATGCAAGAGTGATGGTTGAGAATAGAAGTCCAAGAGTAACAAGGCCTTTCTATGTAACAAGGGCTGAGACTGAGAGCCCAATGGGTGGTTCCAGTCCCTACAACAAGCCGAAAGCTGATTTTGACTTTGATGACGATCACACACTATGGCCTACATTGTTTCAAGATCTGAAACCGACTTGATTATTTTGTGTTTGCTTTCTTGAACTGCGCTTCAATGGTGAGTGACGGTAACACTTATTTTATTATTATTATTGTTTATAATAGTAACATCTAGCATATGAAATGTCATGTTTTGCTGCAACGCTTTCTTGTATTTATTCTCCCTTCCCTGGTTCTCCAACCACTTGTCTGTACATCATTATTATGTTTCAAAAACTGTTCACTTGACGTGGTGCATTCTCTCAAGGGTTGGCAATCTAGTACAACTCCACTATGAGATCATAATATTATATTATAATATAAAACATATTTGATATTGTATTAGACTTAGTAAAATAAATTAATATAATATATTATAATTTTATTAATTATTTAATATAAATATTATATTATATAAATTTATTCATTAAATTTTTTATACATTAAAATAATAAATAACTTAATTAAGTTTGAAGAGATAAAATTAGATTGATTGAATTTTAAAATATAAGTTGTTAAAAAAAATTTATTATAATTTTAAACACTTCAATATTTCTAATTATTATATATTAAATATTATATTATCAAATTTTATATTATCAAATTTAATACTATCAAATTGTATCTTAACCTGGGTATAATTCATGCCGTGGTAAAAGTAACAGAGTCCCGCATCTCGGTGAACAACATTTAAAGTTGTTTATGTTTGATGGTGTATTTGATGAATATAAGAATACGTGAAATGAAGGGCCTTTTTTTTTGTTTGTGATAAATATAAATATAAAAATTGAGTTTACTTTTTTTCAGTACATTACTTAATTATGCTTTTCTTAAGCGCTCTCTCTCTTCCTCTCGCGCTCTCTCTCTCTTTCTCTCTCTTTTTGGTTAGGTTGTTTTCAAATAGAGTAAACTTCCATTTATTCGAAATTATATGTGGTCGTATTCATTCTTAACTTTAAAAAATTGACAATTTAATCTTTGAAACCTCAAAACGTCGGTCACATTGGTCCCTGCATCAGTTGTCGTCAGTTAAATTTGACGAAAATACACACGTGACACGTTAAGTGCCAACGTGGATCCTACATGGCAAGTCATCCCCATCAGAAAATAACATAGGTTTTAAAAGAAAAGTGAAAAAAAAATTGAAAAGGTTATACGATGACCCATCTTCCTTCAAAACAATTTCCCCCTTCTGCAAATCCAAATATTCAAAAACCCTAACCCCCATTTCCCAACTAACCCCCATTTTTTGTGCTGGCTCAAAAGGCTGATCCTGATTATTGGCTTGGGAAAATCAGGCAGGAGTTGGAGAGGATCAATGAAGAAACCATGAATGATCTTGAATCATGGGATGTTGATAGATCAAACTTGGTTCCCATTTAAATATGGTAGGCAACTGATATATGGAGAATTTCCTACGTAGTTTATTCTAAACATCTCCAGAAGTGCATTGTTCCACTTGGGCTGCAAACATTCACAACATAACCAGCAATAAGAAATTGCACAATAAATGAAAAACAAAATTAAAGACATTCCCAAGCCTAAAGCGCTTAGCAAACATATGCTTTCTAAGATTAGAGAGGGAATTTAATATCTGCATTTTCCATTGCTTTTGAGGTAATATAGGTTGATACAAGGTCCTTTCCCTAATGAGGAGCCACCAAATGATGGCAATAAGAGTCAACTTGAGATACATATTCTAGAGTAAATCCAACCCCAACCAGCAAGTGACCCTCAGCAAGACCAACATGCAATTGAACCTAGTTCAAGTTCCTCTAGTGATGATTATGAAAGTGCAGAGAACAGCCCCTACAGGCCTTTAATGACATTTTACTTTAATGGTGGCCAACTCTTGTCAGCAGTTGGATAAGATGCCAACAATGACATTTTTGTCATTGTTTATGCCATTATGGATGTGGAGAACAAAGTTAATTGGAAATGGTTCCTAACACTATTACATGACGACTTGGGGAACTTCAGAGAACATGGCTGGAACTTCATTTCAGACATGTATAAGGTAACCTCTTTCACAGGGACTAATATGAATTAGTTGTTTATATGTTAGGGACTAATATGAATTAGTTGTGTATATGTCAAGGACTAATATGAATTAGTTGTCTATGTGTTAGAAACTAATATGAAGTACTTTGTTTTCAGGACTTGATACCAGCAATCCAACTGATAATGTGACAGATTTCAGGGCTTAGCCTTCTATTTGAGAAAACACTGCTCAATTTTAATGTGACAGATTTCTGAAGATCCATTGATAATTCATAATCATATGACAATAATATGTCAATATCCCAATTTCTGTGAAAATGTAAGATTAGGCTAGTTACTGGATTTAATAAACCATCAGTGATAACAGAAAGAAATGTGGAAGAAGGAATAATAATGTTATAGCATATGTAAACCATTCACTTATGGCGTCCACTTGCAAAGTTCCTTGACATTCATACTACAGATAAACACAAGGATCATTTACTACTGCACAAGGATCATCCAGGTGCTCTTTTTTTATTCTCTGGACTTCCTGCAATTGAAATCAGACATTTTTCAATCAAGATGGAAAGATAAACACAACCCTGCTCAAAACAGTAGTCAAAGTGCGTTAAACAACTTACTTCTTCAACATTGGTATTATAATCCTTGTTAGAAACTGATGGTCCTGGTAGATTTTATTGATTTTTTTGCTCTGTTAATCTTCAGGTTTGGACTTTCACGAGTTGCTGGAAATTCCACAGAATGATAGGCATCGTTACCATGATGATGGTTCCATTATTGTTATTTCTTTGAAGGGAATGATATGGAGATGGGGGTTAGGGTTTTTGGATTTGCAGAAGAATCTGCTATTCACGTAATAGCCATGGAGATAAAAAAAAAAAGGGGAAATGGTTTTGAAGAAAGATGGGTTGTACAACGTCGTATAACCTTTTCATTTTTTTTTTTTTGCTTTTCTTTTAAAACTTACGTCATTTGCTGATGGAGGATGACATGTTTGTCATGTAGGATCCACGTTGACACTTAACATGTCACGCGTGTATTTCTATCATGTTTAACTGACGACAACTGATGCAGAGACCAACGTGACCGACGTTTTGAAATTTCAAAAATTAAGTTGTCAATTTTTTAAAGTCAGGGACTAATGTGACTGGTGCATACAATTTCAGAGACTAAAGTAAAAGTTTACTCTTTCAAATATTTATATAGATTGTGGCCGAATAATCAGGTGATAGTAGTTCGCATTTATTATGAGCCTAACTGCCTAAAAGGTGCTGAGAGCATTAAAATCCAACAAAGTGCATAAACATGCTCCCAAAATCACTTTCAGCAAATTAAGATTAAAATCTCACATTAGACTAAATAATAGCTATTACACAAATATAAAGCTCAGTACTAGTATCATTATCATCACATAATGAAGTATGTGTTCGTTCCACATATATTATAGATTAATTCCTTTTCATCCTTGTGTATACAGATGACGTATCAGATCATTTAACTTTGTCACTTCTCAGTAGTAAGTAAATTAAGTACCATCTTTCAACCTAACATGCATGCTAAAACAAGCATTTTACAGGTGAAATACCAAAATTCTAAACTTTACTGTACTAAACCAGTACGATCACACGTGTTGAAGCCAAAATTTGTTGTCTAATAGATTGATGATCAGCCATATATGCATCGAAGTAATGCCAGACCAGGAAACACCAGCTCAACAGGTCTGTTTAGAATAGGAGCCAAGTATAAGGAGTGCTTCACTACTTTTTACTTTTTAGTGACCTGACGTTTGAGGTAGCCTGAAAGAACCCCCAGAATAAAGCATTTGGTAAACGGGCTTAATTCTTATAGTCAAGATAATGCTCAAGATGGTACCCACAGCGCACACACCAGCCAGAGTCAAGAATGTGAGCTTAAAGCAATTTGGACCCATGCACGAAGCACTTGAAGCAACGAGGCCTAGACCATGCTGCTTCGCTGCCTCATTATCATATATATGCCCTGCTAGAAGAGCTGAGAAAAGGAATGCGCCAAGTGGATTTCCCAAAGACAAGAAGTTACTCAATAAGCCGAAGTCCTTCAAACCAAAAAGCTCCGAAACAGTGGGAATCACTATGGAAAATTGCACGCCATAGCAGATACCAAGAAATGCAATTGCAGGATAAAGGGTTCCATTGATAGCATGGGCAAACAAGAGGTATAAGATTATCATAATTGTCTGCGTGCATGTCATCCAAATTGTCCGTGGGATCGTTTTTGTCCTGCAAATTGTCAAAAGTAGCATCTAAACAATAATGCTTGATACAAATATGATAGGAACACATTTTCTCACATCAGATAGAGATAACAGACTCAAAGTATAGGTGTGTAAAAAATGAAGTGAAACTAGTTATAATTAAATGATAAAAAAAATATATAAATGTGAGGTGATGTGTGTAAGTAACATTATTTGCATCTAATTATCCGTAATGATTACAATGACCTCTTCAGATTTTAATTGATATGGGCGTAAGAATAAATCTTGAAGTTTTTTATTGGTACATAGAATAAATCTTGAAGTTACTAAGCATAATTAATAGATGTCAGGTCACTCACCTGACAAAATGTTCTGAAACAACTCCCCCACCAAGCCGACCCACAAAATTGAAGAAGCTGAAAAGTGACAGCAACATAGTGGTATCTTCCTCACCTTGTGCAATGCCTATTTGGGCCAGATTATTAAGAACAGTAACCCCAGTTCCAACACCGACAAAGTAAACAAAAAACAGTAGCCAAAAATCAGCCTTTACTAGAGCCTCAGTAAATTTAAAATCTTCCCCTCGTTTGGGCCTTCTCTTCTTCTTTATTGCTCCCTCACCCACAGCAAGAAGCATAGCCACCTCAGATGAACTATCCGTTTCATAAAAACTTCCAAGGGCACTAGTTGATGAAGATGATAGCAGGGGCTCTGTGTTGCCTTCTTTGCCTTCTTGAATATTCAGACAGTCTGAAGATCCAACTTGTTGCTCAGGTGTTTCTGATTTGGTGGCTTCTCTGGGATACAGTGTCATCTTTACAGGGATAGCAAGTGGAGCCATGAGAAGGAGAATCATCACAGCCACCAAAATATATGACATTGTATCACTTAAGTAGATAATGTTGCCAAATACATTTGTTGCAAGAATATATAAACCCAAGATCACACTAGAACCTTGGATAAAAAGAAAATGCCCTTTTTCTGCAGAATCTTCACCAGAAGTTGGAGTGCAAGGCCTAACAAGAAACATCACACTGAAGCATAAAGCAGGAATACCAACGGCAAGGAACAAGAGGAACTTGGAAGAAGAATTATGAAGAACTATGCTGTAAATTTGAGTAAAAACTGCACCACTGAGCCCCCCATAACCTTTCAGGATTCCTGCAACTGTGCCTCTACTGACAGGGAAGTTTCTCATGTTGGTTACAAGAATAGCAGTGGATAACCATGCACAACTGTTGGTGGCAACAGCGAGGGCAAGCCATAACTGCAATATTATATATAGAAAGAGAAGATAATTAGGCCCTTTCAATCGAGTTGTACTGGATCTGATTTGAACTCTTCACTGGTTCATATCCCAAGTGGAAAATGTTTATGAAAGAAACTCTTCCTCCCTCACCCCCCGCTTCTCATTCTGGGAGTACAGGGGCCAAGAAAGACTAATTCATGTGGGTGTGACTGTGTATGTTATGCAGGTGCGTGTACATCAATTTTATACATTTGTGTCAAGAAAATTTGATTTCCTGATAAAAGTGCTGGTCATCTCGAGTCTTGAGAGAATCGGCATGAGTTGAAGATTTAGATTTAGAGATATAGGAAGCTAAAAAGATAATAGTGGAAATTTGATTTCGTCAATCCAAGGGTTAAAAATTAGAACTGTGAAGAGGTGCACTTGTAGGAGAATCAAAAGGCTGAAGAAGAGATGAAACCTAACAAACAATTTACTATTTATGGCAATTATTGAATTAATCTAAATATTTCTATAATAATCCGATAACATGACGATAATGGTCATGGAATTAAATTAAAAAAAGAAGGGGCGGATTCTCCATTTCAGGCAAGTTTGATGTTATGATTATTGACTAATATATGTCCTGTTCCCACCAAAGTCCTTTAATTTGTCTCCTTGGACTTCCCTCTGCTTCAGATCAGGTTATAGTGTGATTTTGTTTATCAGATCAAGTTGTCTTTCAGAAGGAACAAAACATTCTCAAAACATAAAATACCCAAAAACCAATTGAACAGATTTTAAGTGGAGCATTTTATTAAAAGTAGATCACATTCACAGTGAAGAAGATGAAGGAAGAAATGCACTGACCAACCAGTAAGGAAGAGAGTCAAGTGTTTTGCTGATAGGGAGCCAGAGAACACCGTAACCAAGGAAAGAGAAGAAAGCACCGATGAAAAGGATGAGCCAAGGAGGGAATTTGTTGCAGGCAAGGCCGGGAAGAAGGCCAAGATTCTCGCCAATATCGTTGGCGACACCAAGGAGGGTAACCTGGCGCTGGTTGAAACCCAAAACGGATTTCAAAGAGTGAGAGTAGAGTGGGAAGGCATACCCATTTCCTGAAGCAATCTGAACCCACACGGCAGCTCCAAGTCCCACCCATGGTGGTCTGCTCCCTCCCTTCACGCTCAACATTTAGCTCGCTAATTGGTGAAGATGCAGAGTGAGAGAGACAGAGAGACGAGGAAGAAGTGAAGTGAGTTTGTGGTTGTGGAGTATGGGTTATTTACGCATGTCACGCTGCACTCCCCCGGCCCCTTTCCATTTGAATAAGGTTAACCATTCAAATCATCTTTCTTCTTTTTTCAGAGGTTGTTGGGTACAATGACAGGTCAGGCCACGTGAGCCATTCATTTCCAACTTCCTAAATTACATCTTTAACTAACAATGTTACTTGTCTTAAGCGTACATTCAAGCAAATGAGTGACTCAGTGAATTAGAAAGGGCTAGTCAATTGGAGGTTAGCTCATTCAATCAACTTTTTTTGTTAATGATAATTGTATGATTTGGATATAACTTATGTTTGAATTTAGGGATCTCTATTGTTTAATGGGATGAGGATATTGTTTAATGATATGTAACTTAAATTCAATTCTAATAAATATTTGCTAATTTATTTTGATGGTTTACGTGAAAAAACAGAAGAGGACAAGAAGAAAACAAAAAAATCCTGTTTAATGATATGTAATTTCAATATAAATATTTGCTAGAGTTGATGGTTTACGTTAACAAAAAAAAAATCTTTTTTTTTCAAATTACCCCAAACAAAAACAGAGAAAAAAAACCTTTTTCAATAAATATCACTTTACGGTATTAGTTATTTTATGAGCAACGAGAATTGTGAAATTTTTTACTTCTTGAAGGTTGCTGAAACATAAAAATAATTTCCTAACAAAGGTTTAAGGTGAACAATTGTGGGAGAACAAACCGCTGGCACTTTCCTATATTGTGAAATACTGACAGTTGTATATACCAGATTGGACCGGCCAAACTGGCCTATGACCTTAATTGGAAAACTGTGACCCGATTTCATGATCGGTCCAGGTGTCACAACGAATTTTTTTGATAATCAAATCAAATCCAAGGGACTCGGTAATTCATCTGGACGGGTTGGTCTGAGTTAAACTGAGTTTTTAATTTTTTTTAAATCTTTTGTTTAAGAAAAATAATTTTTAAAATTCGAATATAGTATTTGAAAGACTTTTTCATTAAGTGTATTTTGTCATTAGATCATATGTTCTTGCTTAATAATATTTTTAATTTTTTTAATTTATATTATTATTTAAAAATTGCAAGTAGACAAATAATTATCATTATTAGTTTAGTTACATTATTAATACTTTTTTCATATAATATATTTTTTCATGTAATACTTTTTTATATAAAGTATTTTTTATATAATATATTTTTTAAAATATTTATTATTTATTTAAATTTTTTAGTTCAATAACTTAATTCGTAATTGGACTATTGACTCGTTGAGCTAACTTTTTGATCAAATCAACCTCCAAACTAAGTTATATAACTATAGAAATATTTTTAATAAATTTTAATACTTCTATATTTTCTATCAATAAAATTCACATTTATTTTTGAGATTTTGTTAATGTGACACAATGTTGAATGAAATTTGTATGGTTATAATTTAAAGAAACACACACCTGTAAGTAAATAATATTCCTTTCACTAAATGCCTTTTTGCGTTCAGGAGAATATAAATTATGAAACAAACAAAGCCTAACGTTGTCAATTGATAAAGGATTTGAAATGAGTGTAAATTTTCTTTTATTTCTTTAGCTTATCATATGAGCATTATAATAGCCCGTACCATGAATTTGTATATTTAAATGGTGTTTAAATTATAAAATACGTATATTATTTTTAAAAAAAATAGATTCTTAACTTTTAATCAAACCCTAGGCACCATTATTACTTGAGCTAAATCATACGCGATAGAACATCACATGGTATAAGGAAAAACCGATTTTGACACAACATTATATCACTAGTTTAGAAAGAAAGATGTGCTTTGAGTTTTTATTTTTTTTTATTTCTTTGTGAACTAATAAATAATTAACATGATAAAGCGTTATAGTATACTTTAGTTTTTCGTGTGTCATAGATTGACATGTTTAAGAAACGAATATTATTTTTGAAGTCTGTAGGGTAGATTAAATAAATAAATTAATGGACGGCCGGTTATTTGGCATCAAATACATGAAGACGAACAAAAAAAGGGAGTTGCCACCGAGGAACAAATCTCCGTGAAGTCCATAAAAAGCACGATTCTTGCTGCAATCACACGCAAAAGAAAGGAAAACACTTCCTTTTCGGACAAAAATGCAAGAATTGAATTAACAACCGTGTCGGTTAGACAGTTAGGCCATCAATTTTGACCTTGGGTCCGGCTAAAAAACCAGTCAAATAAATAGTTATAATGAGATTACTGTATGACCCTCTTGTTTCTGACCATTTAAAATAGGGCAAACTTATAAAAATTCATTGTCTTACAAAAAATAAAATAAAATCATAAAGGAATAAATTTATGAGTCACAGAGTTTTTATTTGGATGGAGCAGGCTGACTTGACTGAATTTTGTCTAAATGATCGAATTTGATCGATTAATCTTGTGACTGAAAACAATTAAACAGTTCAATTGAACCAATCAAGTGGTTGAATCACCAATTTGATTTTTCGATGCACATAATATAATAAATGGTGCTAAAAAGTTTTACACCAACAAATGAATCTAATTAATATCCTTTTGTCCAATATTGATAGTTTAATCAATAAGAATTAATGATATGTAGAGAGAGTTGCAAATACTCTCAATTTTAATTTTTTTTTCTATTTTTTACTCTCTTTCTCAGGAAATCATCTAAGAACTTAATTAGGAGGTCACTCTACTAAACTCATAAGATGGGCCTACGCCTTAAAAAAATAATTTTGATATCCTCGATGATTTGTGCTTTTTGTGCTTTACATACACCTGCACAAGCTTTCAAGCAACTAGCAAGTCCTCATTCTACTTTCTCAAAAAGCTGCAGGCCCACACTGCTATTACACCGTTGTCTCAACTGGATTTCAAACTTATGAGTTATGATAACTACTGAAGGGCTTCGATCTGGATCATGGGTCAAGCTATAACGAGCTCACGATGTTTCACATAATTTCTTTCCCCTCTATTCTACCTGTGGGTGAGTGTGTATTGTGTTGAATTATAAACAGGGAAATAATTATCCTCCTGTTCAGACAACCGGAACTGAAATTTCGTGATAAGATACTGTTAATGACCAAGGAGGTATCATTATTATGACACACTTTATTTTCTTCAATTTTTGGGCCACGACGACGTGAGAACCCTTATTTCAATGCACTAAGCCTAAAAAATTATGAATTTTATTATATTCTCCTTAAACATCTTTTAATAATTCTTCTATTATTTAATAAAAAAATATTAAATAAAAAATTAAATATAATCAATATTTTGATAATATAAAAAATATTTAATATTTTTTTATTTAATAATTAAAAATTATTAAAATGATGGATTAAGAAATTAATCATTTTTCAAAAATATTCTTTTTTATTATATGGATGACATTGGCCTACTCACACAAAAATCCTAACAATGTACTCTAATTAGAAATGACAAAAATATTTGTATTCGTAAAGATTTATGGGAATTATTTGCGATAAAGTGAGATATAATTTATTTAATAAATGAGAATAAAAATCATAGTACTCCCCTTATGGGTATATGCAAAATACAATTTTTTATTTAATATACTACAAATATTATGTATTTTTTTTTTCTTTTATGAAAATATAATATTTTTATTATTTTATAATAAATATTTTCATAAATGAACCTATAATGATAAAAATTTTCAAAAAAATATATAATTTATGTAATAATTATTTATATAAATTGATTCTTATAGAATATAATTAAATTTAATGTTATTTGTGATATTTTTTTAATTTTATAAAAATATTATATTATTAAATAGATTTGTGATATACTATGTTAAAATTAATTTTATTTATGTTTTATTTTTGTAATTTTTAAATTTTATTTAAAATTATTAAATACTTACATATATCAATCTCTTTGTAAAAATTACAAATAGATACCTACAAGAAGACAGGTGTGAGGAGGGAAAAGTACTACCCGGTTACTTGCCCCGCCCTGTCTGTTGACATTCCTTACTCGAACTCAGCATGGTGTGAATCTCAAACTCAGCATGCCTTCTCATCCTTGTTAATTTACGATATATTTCTTCACCATTTACAAACACATTATTTATTCATCTGTCGGATGGCAAATTTTACTTTTTCTGTGCCTCTGGAGCTAACCCCACACATGTGTAACTATATAGTTTAACTTCAAATAATTTATGCAACTATTATTTTTATTTTTATTTGAAAGGTACATTTTTTTATAATTATAATTCACAGTCTCTTTCAGCAAATGGTTGTCGAAATTCATAACCTCAGTTTGGTTTAGACCTCCATTGCTACTCACTATATAATACTGTCATATGGAGTCCTATTGGTTCAAGGTTGGGATTCTTTCAAATTTGAAGCTAAACCCATAGTTCACCATCAATTGAACCAGCAATTTTCAGGTTTTATTTTATGAGTTGACTGACATTGAGCATAACCTTGGTTTTAACTATCAAATTTGAGCAGCCTCTGGTTTCAAATAGTCCTATAACCCAGTATTTTTCCTGTTTTTCACCAATTTTAATGGTGCAGCAATATAAGCAGTAAACTTTTCCTAGTTGAACCTGAAAATCTTGCGGTTTAGCGATTACCGGGTTGCCAATTCTGTAGGACCAAAAGTTGGGTTTGGGTTTTGAATAACCAAAGGTTGTGCATCACAATCAAGCTCGTTTTGGAAGGAAAAAGGGTAACCTTGGGCTTTTGCCCGGTTGGGCTTTTGTTTCAACATGTATTTTCTTAAAAGTGATTCCCTAAATACGTCCTGCATGTAGTCTGCCCAGCAGTTTTCTCCAAGTAATGATGGTGGTTGCTTATTGAATCATTCCGATATGTATAGAAAAAAAATCAACGAGACTTTATTTCAAAACTGATTTTGGCTCTAAACTGAATTTTACACTCAATTATATAGTTAATTATTATCGGTCACGGTTTCATAGTTATCAGAATATATCTTGAACGCTACGAGAAGTTTATTTGCTTTCACAAACAAATTCAATGACACATACTGTGTAATCACATGCTAATACTGGCGTTTTAAATTTGTGCAGTAAAACTAATGCCCCAAGAAAAGTTCCAATGAATTGAATATGCATATTGTGAAAACGTTAACCAATTTTATATATCCCCCAAATCAATATCATTCTAGTGTGGATACATGATAACATAGAAGTCAAAGGATGAATCTGATAAAATTCCCAACCAGAAAACTCTGGTCCCCAAAGCCAGTACCTCCGCAAATGGACAAAAGGATGGCTTCCTTTACTTACTGCCAACTCATACAATATATTTATATATGAGCATTTCCTACTTTGATGCAAAAAAAAAAAACCAATTCTCTTATCTTATCTCTTATGTTGTCCAAACACAGGCCAAATCAGACAGCAGAAACATCATCCTCATATCCAAACAGGAAGCACCCCATGGGGTTGGTACCTGCACATGGTCTTGTCACATGATGAACCCAGAACTCCCAAAGTTTACACAAGGCCCCACCTATCCACAAGCTGGAGGACCCACCCCACCTTTGTTTCGTAAACTTCTCAGATTAACCCAAAATTTATCCGTTTATGGGTTCAATTTCAAATCAAATAAACACTAAATTTGAACTTACTCCTTCAAATTTATGTGACCTAGGAGTCTCCATCAGAGGAATGGAAAAAGTAATTATAGTCACATGCACTTTCACTACATCACTTCACATATCGATCATAGTTTTTTCTAATGGAAATTAAGCCTTCCACTCAAAGCATCAGTACAAGTAGCTATAATACCATATATAGCTGATTAGTTTCGTGTCAAAGCAATTGATCAGTATAGGCATGCAGCCTATGCACGAGTATCAAACTTGACCGATGCTGTGTTTACACATTTACACGTACATTACTTTATAAATTTGTTGCCTATTCATATGTAAGAGATGTGAGAATAAAACAATATATGGGTGACATGCATTTTCCGTCAAGCCTTGAAGCAAGAACCTTACAATCATTGTACATGAACAAGAGCATCTTGCACCTGGTGAAATTATATCGGCTTGGCATTGTGTAGTGCCTTCCAGACAAAGGTTACCGCGAGAACTGCAGCACTTCCTAAATCGTAATTCTGAGCAATGAGCTGAACTTGATTATCATAATTGGTCTTTTTACTACTTTGGTAACTGGTGCTTGTTGGGTTAGAACTTAGAATCTTTGCCTGGGAAGAGAGGTGGACCTCTCTCAACTACCAAAAGTAAACAACCTGATTGCTCTGTTTGAATGACCAAATAAGAAGGCTACCTAATCTGGTTCACGGCTCAGATACAAGGGGTTTAATTTTGGGAGAAGGTACTGAAAATGAAACTGAAACTTCAATCTAATGATCAATCATGGCACCCAACTGGATATCCGCTCCTTCACCTTGGTCGCTCTATACAGTTTATGTCCAGATTTAACCGCAAACAAAGAGTTAAACAAGTCCAACGTTAATTAATAATATATCTAGATATTTTTCATCTCTGATCTCTCTTTGTTTTACGTAATTTTTAAGTCATGGTATCTTCGTTATAATTGATGTTAGTAAAGATTAAGTTGAATAAATTCAAAATGAAGCTTCAGTCCAACAAAAAAGAAAATCAAAATGAAGCTTTAGTGGAAGCAGTAAAGAATATCATGATGACATCATGACATTAATGTATGGACAGTGTCGACGTGAATACTGTACAGTAACAGGACCGATGTTCAACTGGAGTGACAAATGACAGGAAACCCACATAAGGAAAAAGCACCCTACCCACAAAGACACGTCGTATTCGAGAGCTTATCAACCTTATCTGCTTATCCTCTTCATTGTTCACAATGAGCTCCTTACAACTGCAACAAGTTTTAAAGGCTAACTTTATAGTACGCGTTAGGCACTGTGCAATGCCATCGATCATGGATGAGGGCCCTGCCCATTATTTTCTTAGTGGATATATGTCTTAATTTTGTACATGTTTGCGTAAATACTGGACTTGAGAAATCAATTTCGGAATATCTCGAATTGGCTCTTACCACCAACCTTCACGGGATTGCTTTTATCAACTTTGAAGTGTTATATATATATATATATATATACTTTGACAAGAATATCTCGATATGGATAAACTTGGGTTTTTTAACAAATTTTTATTATAGACAAAACTATTTACTAAATTACTATACTTTTAAAATTATATATTAAATTATCACATTTTTGCTAACGTGAATTATTTTAATATTTACAATTATGTCAACAATTATAACATAATTACGTAAAAAACACTAATATAGATGGTGCTTTTCACGTAATAGTGCCAGTACTGCTAACGTTTTTCATATAATTACATCATACGTAAGTGCGTTTTCTACTTAATAATGACACACGTGTTGTCATTTTCAAATAATAACGTCACACATGTTGGTGTTACCCGTAAAACTCTCATTTTCTTCTCTTTCAGATGATGATGATGATATTTACGTCAAAGAATATGCGACGAAAATATATATGAGAAATGACGCTTATCCATATAATAACGCTTAATAAGAAATGGCGTTTTCATATAATTCCGTCATACGTATTAGCGTTATCTAGACACTAACGCCTAACACATTAGTTCTATTACGTAGCCACAGCAATACTATATAGGAAACTTACTGAATTACTGTAACAAGATGCAAGTACCTCCAATCTTGTGCACATTGTAGTTTGTGGTTCTGCAAAGCTCCCTATATAAATAAGCTAAGACAATGGATCTCTAATTATATGTCTCATTAATGGTAAAGTCTTCCAACAAGGGAAGGAATATTATGTGCACATATTTACCAGAATGATCAATAAATAACAAACACTAAATCAATCTAAGTATATATGTCTGTGCACATTACTGCACATAAATATCATCATCGTCCTTTGGAAGAGAAGGAAAAAAAAACTTCACAGGTAACATGATGTTATTACGTGGAAACACTAATACGTATGACATAATTACATAGAAAAAGGTAGCAGTGTTGGTGATATTATGTGGTTAAGCACCATCTATGCTGACATTTTTCACGTAATTATGCTATATGTGTTGGTGTAATTGTAAATAATAAAATATTCTATATAGACAAAAAATGTGATAATTTAATATATAATTTCAAAAATAAGAAAATAAAATATTTTTCTTTAGTAAATAGTTTAGTCACTAATGACACTTTTGTAAAAAAGTCGATAAACTTCTCACAATGAAGAAGCCTTTTCTAATAATGATCACTTAAATGAACACAATGTTTTGCTTAAGTGAATTATTTGTGTGTGCGTTTATAAAAACAAGCAGTGCATATGTAAATTTTTGTATTTGTATTCGGTTAAAAATTTTATTGCATGATATGTTTGGATTAGTTTATGAAAATAATTTTGTTGTATTGTCCAAAAAAGTTTTTCATTTTCATTTAATGATATGTATCAGTATCACATTATTTAGTGATTAAGTTTAACATCTTATAAAATATAAAAAATAAAATTTAATATTTTATATAATTATTAATATAATCAAATTTATTAAATAATAAAATAACATATTATTAGATATAAATATATAAAAAATACACTAATAATACATCAAAATTAAACCCTTAATCTATTTTTAACTTACACATGTGCCTTGTTATTTCCATATCTGTTTTATTTGAGAGCAATTGTGAAATTTTCTTATGAGGCATTACACGTGTAGTTGTAATATAATGTTATGAACTAGGAAAGTGGTATCATTGACTCCTTTGTCAATTTATTAACTGATTGACTTATACTAAAAGACCCTTGCGTACTCCAAGGGCCATTTTTTCTCGGAAACGTTTCACGTACTGCACTTAAACAGTGGAGTACCGATACTTTAAACAAAATACTGACTATTGCAAGTTTCAATAGGTTAATTTTTTTTATTTTAATAAATTATTATTTATTATCAAAACCTTTTATTTATGTTATTTGAGTTTAATGGCTCTTGCATTGGTAGGTCTGGGTGGTGGTGGTTCGGAGGGGGTTGTTTGCGGGACGTGATCTGGACGGCGCGACACGGCGGAGCTCGCGGGTGGTGGCGATGGAGTTTCAAGGGCGATTGGGTGGTGATAGCTGCAGATCCGCCACTCTCAGCGGTAGATCCACCAGATCCGCCGCTCACCACCAGGAAGGTGAATCCAGCGTGCACCACTGCTCACCACCAGATCCGCCGCAGAGGACAATGGTCCACTCGGACAGTGGCTGAGTGCCATCAATCTTGGAAGGCGCTAGATCAGAATTTGCTTAATTGTAAGGACTCATTCACAATTAAAATAAATAACACAGTTGACCTCCTCTCCATATTATCCATACTCACTCTCAATCATGAATTATTTTTTCTCCCAAATCAACAGTTAATTTAGTGTGAAGTATGAGTACTCTACATTTTTTATGGAGTATGTGAAACGGATCCTTTTCGTCTACTCCTACATACTTCGGCTTTCAGAGTTCTTTCCACAATATTCCCAAGGCCAAGGTAGACGAAGACTGATGACTATTACTTATTTATGAATTTGATTTTGATATAATACGTCCTAACATCATACAAAATTTTTCATTATTAATAAATTTTATATAGTATCGTTTATTTTAAAATTAGTTCAATATTTTTTATTTTAATATAGAGTTTTATTATTACAATAATGTGATACTTTCCCATTTATAATTGTTAATAATAAATTAAATGTCAACTATTTATTTATTATGCATACAATCATATGAAAACTTAGATTTACTATTAAATTGAAAAATTAAATTTTAAAAAGTATCGATAAAAAAAATAGGAAGTTAAAGCATTAGCTAGTTATTTGTTTTTTGTCTTTCTAGATTTTCTTATGACTTAAGTGTAATACTGATTTTCTCATTCAGAATAATGGAGTTACTTCTCGTTGGAAATGCTTGATCACGATCTCAAACTATTAGCATTATAAAAACTCTTCAATCACTGAATTTAAACTTATTTACCACTTTAACCATTTGTTATGTGTTTCTTTGCTAGTTACCATTATCCTTTAATTATCGGTGCCTATATTAGTGGGCAAAAGGTTTTTGAATTTTTCATCTAGATTAAAGAACTTTTCACATAAACTTAATTTGCATGATTTATATACAAATGATATATATCATAAAAAAATATACAAATGACATATCTGTAAACTTAATTCAATATCAAAAACAAAAAGAAACACTAAAATTGATTTAATGATATTTTTTTTATTATGTCAAAATAATATTAAGTGAGCAAGTGCTAAATACATTCAACTTGAGGCCACTGAATGTATCCGATAGCAATTGTTTTCCTCATTTAAATAATAAAATAATAGTAATTTTATTTAGTACAATACTATTTATAAAATCAAATTCTAATAGTTTTATGCCCGTACTTTCTCTTTTCTTTTTGTGAAACTTTCTCACTTTTTATGGTGCCTTTTCTTCCTATGCCGTGCTTCGGATTTCTTTCATTAGGTTTTTCTCATGGGAGTGCTCTCTGTACCATTCGGTGGCAACCTTCTCTTTTCTCTTTTTTGTTTTTTCTTAGTTTTTTTATATAAATTTATCCAAATTTATAAATCTGAAGACTTTGGTTTTAAATTTTTTAAAGATACTTTTTGTTATATTAGATCTAAAATTTCTATCCTTAATTTATGAGATCAGTGGCATGCTTTGGTCTACTCTAATAAATAAAGCTACGAATCATGAAAGTAAAGTAAAATAAGCGAGGCTTTAGCATTAAAAACAAAAAATTAAAGTAAGATCTAGATACCCTTAATTTAATGAAAAGACAAATATAACCTTTCATTTCATTTTTTTTATTTCCCTTAGCTTATTTGTTAAAATTTTATGGGAATTATAGTGTTTACCTTTATATTATTTATTCCTTCTGGTTTTATTAGATTCCTGCTAGTTATTTTTATTATTCTTCCAGACATGTTAAAAATCATGTTGAAAAACCTCCCTTTATGTGTTCTTTATAATTGTATTTTCCTTTTCGTTTTAAGTAATAATACTTATCTTATTTATGTAAAAAAAAAATTCTAATAGTTTTGCATATAGGATAAAGATCACTTATCATTTTTTACATTCCTTTTCTTGTTTTTTACTTAAATTTTATCAAGTGTCTTAAATTTAATTATATATCTCATTTTTTATTTTAATTTATTTTTTACTTAATAAACTTCAAATGAAAAGATAAAGAAAGAGATAAAAAAAGATGACAGATGATCTTTATCATGCATATACCATGATTTCATCATTTTAAAAAATTTATACTCAATTTTTAATACGAGAAATTTTTAATTTTTAGTCATTAAAGATAATCACATCAAGTGAACAAAACTGAAGTAAATAGAAACTAATAAGAGAAACTATAAATTTCTCAGAAATTTTGTTTAGATATTCACACTGTTTTAAGTTTTGAAACATAAAACTTAAAATTTTCATATACGAGTGAATTTAATTTTTTAATAATGAACAAATATAAAATATCCGCTGTGCTGAATAATCATTTAAATAATTTTTAGCTATCTAGAAAAAGAAACTAAAGTGTGTACCTTATATTGCTAATAGCAATTCCAGTAAATTGCAAAAGTTGTTTATTTTTTTCCAATATACAACTTAAGCTTTTTCCTTTACCTTGTGAAATTAATCTTTTGCTTCTCATAATTTTCACTTTTATTCACCCCATAAATTTATATTATGTGATCTATTTATTATATTGTTCTTTCCTTGAGGTTCTTTCATTTTCTATCCCATGCCTGATGTCATATTCCACAATTCTAGTCACGCCACGGCCGTTCATCATTTCGTCCAAAAAGTCTCTGGCATATGGAATTGGAAATGGGATGCAGCTATGTATGTGTGCTATCGTGTCCTGCTTATGGTCCAACTTTATTTCATGTCCATATTAGCTCCTAAAAGATATCTCCCCACCAAAAATATATTCCCTGCAAAACAAACACAAAAAATAGTTATATAAATATAAGATAAGATAATGATAATACAAATATAAAATATGAATGATATATATATATATATATATTATATAAAATTTAAAAAGCAATACGGACAGAAAACGTATCTCACACAAATGAACAGATACAGAGATATACACACAATTACGGAAGACTGATCACGAAATACACAAGGCCGGACGACAAGGTATAACGGAACGGACACCACAGAAAAGTTTATGACAAACGTTACGTAACGACAAGGAGGAAAAAGAGTGACAAAAAGAAAAAGGAAAAAAAATAAAAGAGGGAACCTGAGCAATTGTGAACGACGAAAATTAAAACGACGAAAAGAATGATTTCACATCAATCAAATTTTGACTGAATTTAATTTAGAATTTTAAGTGAGGATTACTTATATATTTTAATCAAAATTGTTTTCATGAAATTAGGTCCAGAAGCTGCAAGAACCGCCATCAATGGCCGCCAGTGATTCATATATGTTCTATGTATATACACACACAGATGAAGCACATCATTAGTCCTCGATTAGATTTCAGATTCCCAATCGTCCAGCAGCCGTTAGATCTCAAGCCATTTTGCCGGAATCTGACGCCGCCGCCAGCGTCCACGGCGGTCGAAGGGTTAAAATTCAATGATGAACGTAGCGAAAGCGCAACTCAGGAATCCTCCTCCTCTGCTTTAGACATCACGGAGAGCCTGCTGGGTCTGGGGTGGAAGTCTGCTCTCCTCTTCTGATGATGCGAGGAAGGTCGAATCAACGCCGCAAGGGCTCTCTTCATGAGATCGCCCTCTACGCCGCGAATTCTCACGAGCGAGTTGGTCATAGCGGATCTGCGCGCGTTGAGCCGGTTAGGCGAGTACGGCGCAACCGAGTGGGAGCCAAAGCCCTTGTGGAGGCTACACCGAAAGGAGCCAGGGTGCGTGGTGGGCGAGCACATGCATGTCCTCTTCTGCTGCTGCCTCTTGGAGCCGCCGGTCCGAGGGGCCACCGAGATGGACCGGTTCGGAGAGATAGAACGGTCCAGGGAGAACCGGACAGACGAGGAGGACGAACCGCAGAGGCTGACACGTGTCGGAGAGGTAGAGCGGCGAAAGAAGGTGGTGGAACGAGAGGAGAAGCTTGAGCTCGAAGACGCGAAAGCTGAGGAAGATGATGATGGAGAGTGAGAATTGCACAATCTGGGGGAAGGCGAGAGGGATCGGAGTGCTGCTCTTGATTTTCTAGAAGGTGCCGCCATTTTTCTCTTTTGAGAGAGAGAGAGAGAGAGAGAGAGAGGAGTGTTTTTTTTCCCCTTCCCTAAAAGCCGGGTTCGGCTCTCGGGTTCGGCAAACCTAGCTTCACTCGAGCTAAGTATATATAGGAATTTGAACAACACCAGGAATGAATGAGAGTGTGCGTGTGTGGGGTAAGATTCGTGATATTTTCTGCTTGGGGCATTTACTTCGTGGTATTGCATTGACGGCCCCTACACTCTTCTTTTCTCTTTATTTGCGTGTCTCTCTTATAAAACGCGTCTTGTTGTACACGATTTTTTCTACACAAAATCGTTAGTGTCAAAGTGATAAGAGGGAGGACTACCTTTCACGTATGTTTATTTGTTTGCTGTTAAATAAGGTAACAAGTAATTAAAACAAGTAAATGTTGTTTTGAAAGGCATGTATGCATATTAATTTAAAATTCAGTATTGTTAATTTGGAATGGAAAGGTGTGAACAACTGTACATGGAGAGTAATTAGTAATTACCTTTTCTGTTCAATGTGAAAATCATATCAATCAAAACCATTAATCCATAGCAACCTAATAAGGATACATTGATTATAAATTAATAAGTTAACAAATTTATATATTTAAATAAATGGGAAAGAAAAGGAAAAAAATGCACATTGTAAATAAGGGTATGTATAAGGTAGGACTGGGAATGCACCTGAAATATAAGGGCATGGATGCAAAAGCGAAAGTGAAAATTCGAGTATAGAGGTGGGAATAGGGGCGTTTAACCAAAGGGGAAATGTGGTTGGGTTTAGTTAACCGGAATGGAGGACGTTGTGCCCTCTGAATTATGATCCCACGACTTTCAGTTTCACAAAGCTGTGGGCAGCCCTTAATAATGAAAATTGAAAAACGACAAAATAATATAGAACCGTTTTAACTTTTAAATCCACTTACACCTTTTACGGGTTCCCTTCCTCAAACCCTGTCTCTCTGCCACGTACTATCACTTATTCCAGTGCCACTTTTACGTGACCAAACTACCCTCCACACTTGCTCAAATTTTCTTTCTTTTTATAGAAAAAAACTATTAAATTATTCTTCCAAAAATAGCTTATCACCGTATTAATTTTTATTTTTTTATTAAATTAGTCTTTAAAAAAATAAAGTATCATTAAATTTGTCTTTTAAAGACTTAATTTGATGGACAATATAAAAATAAATATAATGATATTTTATATCTTTAAAAAACTAATTTGCTAAAAAAAATCATTGGAAGGTTAATATAATGACACATAAATCTATGAAAGTCATTTAATAGTTAATAGCTCACGGTTTACACAAAAAAATTAATTTCCAGATGCTCTGAATATTATATATATTAAATATATGTTTTCTTAGCTATGTAAATTACTAGGTTTTTAGTCGGGGGCTCGATGGAGGTTTATGGACACCAGGGAATTTACATAAAAAAAATTAATAGTGTTTTTGACCTGTACTTTGCACAGAATAATAACTTCTAGCAAGTTATTATTTTTATATATAATAATGTAACTTAATTTTTTATATAAATGTATTTATTTATTTTCATATACACTTATGACTTTACCTAAAATAAAAACTTTAATTAGAAATCTAATCATTATATAAAAAATAGGATGTGTTTGTTTAAATTTTTTTTATTGAAAAGCACTTTTTGATAAAAAAAAACACTTCTACAAAAATCTGAAGTGCTTTTTGGTAAGCTTTTAAAAACAATCAAAATAAAAAAAATTATATTTCTAATTATTTTGAGAAGTTACAATAAATAGTTTTGAAAAAAAATAAAGAATATGTAAAGGAGAAAGAAAACTCATTTAAGGATGTTGAGAAGTTATTTTTGATAAAAATATCTTTACATCATTTTAAAATGATAAATATTATCGTTCATATCTTGTAAAAAGTGATTTGTGTAATTGTATTCAAATGATAAAATAGGCCCTTTAATAAAAATCTACAAGAAAAATTACTTTTTAATGATATATTAAAATTACTTTTATTCAAAGATTATCTAAATAAACACCTAGTGTAATTTATCAATATCTAATAATACTAAAAATTTGAAAAGTACAACTATTAAATAAAAGCTATTTAAAATATAAAATTAATAAAATGAAATTTCAAAAGTATATTTAACGATTATAATATATATTACTCAAAATATCTTTCCTGTGTATTTTGTTGATTGCTTTAAATTTTATGACTATAAAAATTTATTTAAGATTTAAATATTTAATAAGTATCTAATTTAGTTTCATTTACTTTTGAAAAAACTGACTCCAAATAAAAAATATAAAAACATAATTTAACATTTATCGAACAATAAAAAAATAAAGGACAAAATTTACAAAGTTTTATTCAATTTCAATTTTTTAAAAATTCAACAATTATTTAATTCAGAAAATCAAAACAAAATATACACCACATCTTTCTTTAAATTAGTTATAACATTTTTTAAGAAATTAAAATAAGAAAATATTGTTAACTCTAGTATTAGTACCATTTGAGTAATAATCTTTTTTAATTAAATACAAATATTTTTTATCACTTTACAAAAAAATACAAGATAATATTTTTATCATTTTTTGATACCCACCTCATTTTATGATAAGTTGATGGATCAACTTACCTAAAATTAAAAAAATGACCACTTAGCATTTTAGATCAGTCAACCTTGTAAAAATTAAATAAATAACAAAAAATTGTGAGTTAGGCTGGTCAACACATCAAAAAGTAAACCAAAAAAATAAATTTAATGAGTGAACACATAGGTTAGCCTACCTAATTTTCCAAAAAATAGAAAATGAAAAAAAAAATGACTCGATGAGTCAACTTGCCCCGCCTGCCACCATAACTTACGAGTTATACGGATTAAGTTAAAATTATCCGCCTTAAAAAAATAATTTACAAAATGCAACCTAACCCGTAATCTTTTATGTGTCAAGTAAGTTGACCTATTAAGACTGACTTATTTTTGTATCTTTACTTTAAACAATAAAAAATGTATTTTTTGATGATATGAGAAAATAATTATTTTGTAATTAGAGTACATATATAAAAATATATATATACCTATAAATAAGAACATTTACTATCACAAAAATATATAATTATCTTTTAAAATTTCACTTTCTTTTAAAAACAATATCAAATCTATGACTAATGTAAAAAAGTTATCATTATTATAACTTTATAATCACTTTCTTTTTGGTTTTATTTAAAATGTACTACCAACAATATCAACTTGAAATATAATAATATAATTTGAGTATTAATAATTTTTCACTTAATAAAGCCTTGGAAGTATTAATAGAACTACTACTTCATTTTATAATAAAATAATTATTTAACAATAAAAATTGTTAGTTTGAAATCACCTACTCTTGTAATCACCTTTCCTTACACTTTTTTTGTATTCAAAATGTGACATGTATACGAAAGTCAAAAAATTGCTTCTGAACCTATGGAATAAATAGTGTATACTCATCATGTTTTATTTTATTAATTGATTTATCTTAGATATGCAACAATAACACTACCATTATTGTTAAGTGTATTGAAGTGCTTATAACAAGTATAAAAAAATAACAAAAATATACCTATCAAATAGAATATAAATATTAAAAATATAATATTTTAATATTACAGTATAAATGTCTTAATATTAAAAATATTATAATATTTTATATAAATACTAATGTATTTAATTATATTAAAATACTTTAATTTAATATTAAATTTAAAAATGTATTTTTTATTAAATATTTAATATCTTAATATTAAAATTTTAAAGTATTTACTGAAGATTAATATTTTTATTAGCATAATGTATTTTAATTATTAAATGTTTTATAATAAGATATTTTTTAATTATTTATTCACTCACACATGTAAAAGGGAAGACATTTAATAAGAACTTAACATGTAAAATGAATCACAAAGACTCTTTACATTAAAGGATGAGATATGATCCCTTGAATGAGAAAATAATATGTATCTCCTTTAATGAGAAGAAGATGTATGTATTTTTTAATTTTTAAATAATTTTTATTATAAAATATTTGTTGTTTATTAAGTATTAAATTTTAAAAATGCCTTTATTATTAAATATTTTTATTAATTATTCAATATTTAATATTAAATTATTTTATTTTTTTTTTGTTAAAATAACTTATTTTAATTATTATTTTTTATAAGAAAATATTTTTAAAAATTATTTCTTCACCCACACATGTGCATTAGAACTTAATATGTAAAATGACATGTCTTTGTAGAATTTTTTTTTTTCAAAAGAAGATGACACTTATCTCAAAAACTTTAAATTAAAAACAATGTAACACTTGTAGATTTTATCTTTTAGTAAAACCTTCTACATGTATTAATAGTAGAAATAGATTGTGATGATTTTTTTTTTGGTGCATTGGTCATTATTTTAGTTGTACTTTTTGTATTTTAACCTGAGTGATATCACATGAGAAATTAAGATTTATTTTGGTATTTATATTTTTTTTGGATATTATATTTAATGTGAATTATTAAATATTTATTAATTGATTAAACTAATGATTTTTTTACATCTATTATAAAATTAACTACTAAATATTTGACAATTTATTTTGAATATAGTCCTTATAAGAATAATATAACAACTTTTACTCTTAATAAAGAGAATTGACGGACGAGTTGCACAGTACACGTGCAAGGAGCCAGTTTAGTTTAGTTTAGTTTAATTTTTTTTTATATATTTACACTAGGAACCAGTTTGTTACATTTAATTCAATTAAATACTAACAGGGTAGGATATGAATTTACCGCATCTTTTTCTTTTCGTTTTTTTTTAAATTCATTTCTTGTATCCTTTAGCAAATAAACACGTAAAATTAAGATCAACAGTTTTGTTTCTGGATGTTTAATGAAGATTTTAGTCATTTATTCACCTATGTAGTCAAGATTAATTTTGCCCGAGTTGATTTATATGTTTTGCTATGCAATTTATATGTTTGATACGGTTTTAGTCATTTATATTACTCTTTTAAGCCACAAGGGAACTAAATAATTTTGAATAAAATCACACATAATAAACTCTAATTTATCCTAATATTAATTTATTCAATAATGATATTCTCACATCACTTTTTTACAGTATTTTTTGTATTATTTTTTATATCATTAATTACATCACTTTTTTTTTATTAATTTCTATCACTTAATTACAACTATTCAAGAATGATGTGAATAGTAGTGTAATGCAAAAAATGATGTGATAACATCATTTCCCTAATTTATTTGTATCTTAAAATATTTCAACATATTTCATGATAATCCTATTTTACTCAATGCTCAGTTTTGGGGCAACTTGACACCATAACCAATGAGTCAAGAACACAGATTTATGCCAACGAGCATATAGTTCAATTGGGTGTGATGTTAATGTTCGAAATTTTTTCTTCTATCCTATCACTTTTTCTCCTCTTCTAACTCAAGCGTTTACGCTTTCAGTATAGTAAAAAATAAAAACACGTAGATTGTTAACATAACTCAACTTGGGACCTTTTTTCTTCCCTTATATTACCCCAAGTACTAAGTGTTGATTAATTGTACCCGAAATAAAACAGTCAAATAATGTGAAGTCTATAGCATTACCCTTAAAGATTATTTTGGTATAAACGAAAATTCTTCAGAGTATAATAGACTCTTCCTGTTTGACAGAGATTCAATAACTGTAAGAGATTTTAATAGTAAGTAACCCAGATGTAGAAGAAGAAGAGAGTGTAGAAGCAGAGAAGAGAGAAAAAGAAAAAAGGTGTGTAAAAAACTACAGTCAAAAAATAGTATTTATAGAAAGTAAGAAAGAACTGTTTAGAAACAGAAAGTAACGTTAAGTTTGTTAAATTAACGACGTTAGAATAATAACGTTAAAAATATGACTGTTGTAAAAACGTATTTGTCTGTTGAAACTAATTAGTACATTAAAATAAATTTATCCGTTTGAGAAGACCAAGTCAAATACGATTAAGTCAATTTTAACTTCTTCAAAAACTTCATTTTCTTGATAAACTCAAAAAATTAATTAAATATTTGACAACAGATCTGGACTTCATGATATCACGCGTAGGGGGGATAGATCGATGATTTGCACTACCCATGAACTTTTCAAATCAATCTTATGCGTGCGAACCCACCACCTTATTTATTTTTTATAAAATCTAAAATACAAGTTAAAATATAAACTCTTAAAAAGACTTACTTTCAACCAATGTGGTGTTTATTCTTTTGAAAATACACATTTCACAGCACTAAGTGCTTATACCATTAATATAACAAAAATAAATAAATAAATCACCTTATGATTAACCAGGAAGCTTGGATAGCATACAGAACATGGGCACACATAAGTACAACAATCATTTTAAAGTGTCTGTAATTTTTTATTATTGTTATGCTTTAATTCAAATTCAATCTCAGGAAATAAAATAATTTTTGGAAACCCTTGATGATACTATCAGGCTATCAGCATTATAATATTTACCAAAAATTAACAAGCAAATGGATGAAATCACGACAATAAGACCCCGAAAAAAAAAATTATCATCCCAAAATGTTATCTCCATCAAACTAGACTTCTCAGCTCTGGCTGAGCAACCAAACATATGATTTATTGAGCAGCGCACAGTTATTCATATAAGCGATAGAAAGGGGAGAAAAAGAACCTGCAAACAGGTTAACAGGCCAGAGCAAAAGATCTACAAGTTCAAGTTGCACTCAGCATACTCAACACCCACAAAACTATGCAAGAATTTTAAAGCATAAGGCATCACCTTGAACTGAACCAGCAATTATCAGCAATATAAAGAGAAAACTGATGATTTTTTTTTTTTTTTGCCATAAAACTGATGATTTTAGGAAAGGATATTTGCATAAATTTCACATAACTATCTCTTGTCTTAGATCACCATGAATATTCAAGCCAAACGAGAGAAGAAACCATTACCCTTTTTTTCAGTTTATATATATATTTTTTTGGGTCTGCTATATATATTTCATACTAATTACTTTGTAACAGGGCCAATGATTTAATAAAGAGAAATGTTTTGTGTTCAACTTTTATATGTATATTATATTTATGTTATATATTAATGTGTGTGAGATGTCAAATTATTCTTTATGTGATTGTAATATTCTTGTGAGATACAGAATAATTTTATGAGTGAGTTATAAAAAGTTAAACGTATAAATGTTAGACGAAAAACAGAATTATTTATTAATTAGGTCTGAGAACTAATTATTCGTACCAAAACGTAAAGCGACAAAACTTTTTCGTTAAAGGAGGAAAATTACTGAGGAAGAGGAAAGCACTCTAACGAAGATGGTACATAAATTCCTATTTTTGATTTTTATTTAGCGAGACATTCCCTATTTTTATTAATTACTTGGCTCTCATCTTGTGGGTTTTCAATTTGGAATGAACTTCCAAAATCCTAGTCATCCGAATTGCCTGATGTTTGAACCATTCTTATAATTGATGAAATCAAGTTAGGACCCTCCTTAGGCAAAGACAAACCTCCTCCACTAGAAAATGGGTTTGATAAAGTGGACACATGGGTCATGGGTGGCTCTCATTTAATGAATCAGTTGCACACTCCGCAAATTGCTGAATTGCATGTTGGAGTCGGCCAGGGAAGAAAGGATTCACATCAAGCCTAGCCAGCTGCATGATATGACACCGAAAGTTTCCTTCCAGTCATATGTAGTGCCCTCCATTCGTTCGCTTTGGATGATTCTCAAAGAAGAAAAAAGGACTACAAAAGAACGACAGTGCCCACGGGAGTGTGACTGTGTTGCGAATGTACGTGAGGACTGTCTAGTGACTACAGAGGCCAAATATTCATTTGGGTGGCTAGGCCTTTGACAGAGTCGCATTATGCGCCAATTAAAATATAAAATTATGCAACACCAAAAAAAAAAATCTATATATAAAATTATACAGGTTTCAATTAGTTTTGTGTATGGCAGAGTCGTCGAGCAAAACCTCATAAAATTGTGGTCTCCAAACCTAAAAACGTGTTTTGCATGGATTATTTTTTGGGTAATATTAGAAATTATCTGTACATGTTCCATCATCAATTTAAAAGCATGGGTTATTGATTTTTATTAGAAACCGGCAGTATATGTTTGGAGTTGAAGTCTGCTAAGTTACATTCATGAACATTGCATAATTCCAAATCAAAGGCATCTCCAACTCACGGCATCGTGTAAATTATATATTATGCATTTTAATTATCTCATATTTTAATGTACAAATCTAATAATATCAAACCTCCATGTCATCATTATGAAAAAAAAAATAAACTAGAAAAACAAGCCATCGTGTTAAGTATATGATATATATTCAATCTTAACCAATAAAAAGAATGGAAATTTTTTTTGGTACTTATGAAGCACCACTACGCTGTAAAGTGTTTAGTTTGTAAGGTTAGCGAGTGTTTTACTTTTAGATATAAATCAAAAGCCAGAATGACTGTCAATTGGATAGGATCAGAAAGAAAACACGAATGGATGTTTATCCTAATAAACAAGCTAGCTTGCAGTAGCATAAGTCAACGGGTAAGCTGAATACGCAGTATTACTAATCTACGGCAAGTATGGGTGTGCGCCTCTGCAAATCCATGCTGTTCTCCTAATGTCTTTATCATTATTCATTAGTGGAATCCTCTTCAAATTGGTCCCTAACCCAACTTTCGCAAATCAGTGGTGGTAGTGCTCAAATCAATGTGACCTCTTTTGAGCGTTTCTTTGACTACAATGTTAAACTTCAACAAGAGGAACACGAAACATTTATTTATTTGTTTATGTTTATCATTTATATGTCGTAGACATCGTAACCTTTATTTAAATTCTATTTTTGTTTAATTCAAAAGTGTCGACTTCCTTTCTAATTGTATCGATGTATGAATCAACTTCACAGCCTGGACTATATAATTATTATTTGTTGGCGCTTTTTAATGGGTGGGATTGAAAAAGAAAAGGACAATGGAGACTTGGAAGACCAGGTAAAAAATATCCAACTGAATGTGTTTGTGTGTGTGTGTTTTTTAGGTGAATGCTTATGGGTTGCTTAATGCCGATCTGGAATCTTAATGTATACGTTTCGAATCTTATTGTATACGATTCCCTTGTGCATTGCTAATTAATATATATTATAGTTACCTAATATCACCTTAACAATAATTGAGAAGTTAACATATAGTACAAGAAAGTATAAGATATTTAAAATAAAAAAGTATAAATATGTTTTTGATCCTTCTAAATATATATATATTTTGTTTTAATTTTTTATTTTTTTGAGATTTGTGTCATATAATTTCAAAAGTAAATGAAATTAATTCATAATTTTATTTTAAAAAGTAAAATTAATTCATTTCAATTCTTTTGTATTAAATTTTTTTAATCTTTGAAGTGAAAGAAAGTTTAATATGAGAAGAATTAAATTAATTTAATTTCATTTGTTTTTAAAATAAAAATAAAGTCCAATTTTATTTATTTTTAAAATTACAAAAACACAATCCATGTGAACCATATTGCTTGCAGAATGGTATGTTTGAATGAAGAAAAAAAGTAAAATTTATTTTTTGTTATAAAATTTTATAAAAGTGAATAAAAAATTATTAAAATATTATATAATCATCTTTAATTTTATTTTTTTATTTAAAAAAATCTTAAATATAAATAATATTTACTCAAAATAGAAAATAAACTCTTTACTCTCTTCTCTGACACCTCATCCTGACATCCTCCAAACATAGCCATGGTGAATGGTCATTATTCCTAGGTTCTCTGTATCTTCTTCACACCATAAGTCGTCCACTTTCAAGACCAAATTAAATGCCCAATCATTACTGGCGCATCCGAACCAAACCAAAATCGAAATCAGAACCATACGCACATACTTGATTCCCAAAATTATATTATGATGCGTCCTTCCGTGCTCTGATCTAACACCTCGATACGTTTTGTTTTTCTGTACACAAAAGCTTGCTCCTCTTTAGTCTTGTTGCTAAAACAACAATTTAAACCGACAGACAAGACGAATATTATATAATTCCCACCACGTGTGAGCTTCCCACCACCATATCAGGGAACATCACAGACGCATTATTCATCATTTGGAATGGATTGTTTAAGGATTTAATAATTCACCCATTTTGAATATAAAACATAATATATGTTAAATTTAAACCTAATGATAGACTGCCATGCTCAGATTCATTAATTAACAAATCTAAGCAACGTGAAAGCGTTGCTGTTTGATAAAAGCAAAATTAAGTTGTGGTTCATGTACTGCATGATTGTAATGTTGTGGTTCAGGTCTGAATAGATTAATTCCTAATCACCATCGAAGCTCCGTCTAATTCTATGGTGAAAACTTAAGGAATTGGAGCTTAAATAATTTATCCCTGAACAACCTTGGAGGCTTCACTGACAATTGAAATTGTATATGGGCAACGACTGTGTGGCTCATTTGGAAATGGCGGTGCAAGGAAGTTGTTGATCCAGATTTGATTTTGTAAGACCCGCTGATCCTACGAGAGTCATTCTCCACTGGCCAAAGTGCTTTACTAGTGCCCCAGAGCCAATGAATTCTAACCACGCTACTCAGCAGGCTCCTCCCTCGATCTGATGGGATCCACCACCCTATGGCTGGGTTAAAATAAATATTGATGGAACTTGTAGACAGCATATGGGGCAAGCAGGCTGTGGTGCTCTAATTAGAGATCACTGTGATGAGTGGATTCTTGGTTTTATGGAAAGGATTTTTTTAACAAGTGCCTCCCTCCCTAATTGCCTTTTGGGCACTTGATAAGAAATCTAAAATATGATTTTTTTATAAAATGAAGATTTTTTTTTAATTTTTAATGTATTAAATACTTTAGTTTTCATTAATAATTTTTTATTTTAAATATTTAATAAGTATCTTTAAGACACTTTTTTAACAAAATCCTTATAAAAAATCTTGGAGACACTTCTACAGCTGTGACTTAGGGTGCTTAGGAGGGTCTCAATCTAGCTTGGGACAAAGGGTATAGTTAAAAATCTGTCCCAGGGACAGATCAATCTAGCAGAAACCTCATTAGAATTATTGCATTGCTAGTCTTTTGAAAAGAGACTGACTGGACTGTCCAAGTGAAGCATTCTTTCGGGCAAGGCAACTTCTGTGCTGTTTTTTTAGCCAATTACAGCCTCTCCCTTGACTATGGTTGCGTTTTGTTTTGAGGAACTCCCTGTTGATATTGGAGGGTTATTGATGCGTGATGCTATGGGGATTCTAAACCCCAGGCAAAGATCATTGAAATTCTTTTTCCTTTAGGCCCCGATATGTATTACCCAATAAAAAAAGAAACATAATTAAGTTGTTACATGCATGAAAACTTACGGCTTTATTATTTTTCTTTTAATGTGATTAATAACGAAGATCAAGTGGAAGCAATAACAATCAATGTATATGGGCAAGGAAATTGAAAGTTCAATGCAGAAATTTCAACTATATACGTTCATCACGGGTCAACACAACTTATTGAAGCTGCAGTTTGTGGCGACCAGGGCAATTGTTTGTGGGAGAAAACATTGCAGCGTGAATAATAAGCCCATGATTTAAAATTATGATTGCAATATTATATTTTTAGTGGTCTTTATAATTACATTGCCATCACAATTGCGATAAACGTACGCAACTGCAACTACAATGTTAATTTATAAAAACCATGAATGGGCCATTTCTCAGCCAATATCCACTGTTAGATTGATGAATGACAAAGACTTTGGACAATTCTGTTTTCGAATTGTCCTCCAACTGCATTTACTTTGATGTCTTGAGTTGTAGTGAGCTGGCTTCAACTCACTTTGCATACATGGCCGTTTCTAAGATACACCCACATAAGCTATTGATTTATTCACAAAATAAATCAATGAACTGACATCTCAAGCCAAGAAACCTGCTTAGCAGGCTTTTTTTTTTTTTTTTTTTAATTTTTTAGTATTATATTTTTTTATATATTATCACTATCATTGTCATCGATTACGTTACTTTTTAACTATCACTTGTCACTTATAATTTTTTTAAATTGTATAGTTGTATAAATATTATCAATTAAAATTTATAAGAATTTTCAAAAAATACAATTATAATTTTAAAAACTCGATCACTTCTAATTTTTTTAAATTATATAAGCGTATAAATATCATTAGTTAAAATTTATAAATTTTTTTAATAATAATAATTTTAGAAAAAATTTTAGTATATACAGTTATTTATAAAAAAATAAAGACTGATTGATATAATTTTAACTAGTATTATTTACAAAATTGTGTAATTTTAAAATATATAAATAGTATTCTTTTTTCAATGTGAACAATGTCTTTTTCGAAATGAACAGTAATTTTTTCAGTGTGAATAATAATTTTTAAAGTATAAATAATATTTTTGACGTGAACAGTACATTCTGCCAGCATAAACAGTGCACATGATTTTTGGAAGAAAAAAAAACTTGCTCAAAAAAAAAAGAAAACCTACTGTTACAAATTATGGTCAATGATATATCATACCTCCTAACTTAATAGGCTGTATATTAACAACGGCCATCATTCATTCAATCATTCATTCGTAAGCTTTTAGTTTTTAGAGATAAAAATAGGAGGCTATTTTATATTTATTTAAAAGGGTTTAAATAAACCCCAAAAAAGGGTTCTAAAAAAAATTTAAAAACAAAACTAATCAGAGCCACTTTCTTTTTTCCCATGACCTTCTATATTTTTCCACCATTTTGTACAACACACGTTAGAAGGGAAAAAAGAAAGAGAGATATACATTGTGGGTGTATATTAAATATAATAACGTGCAGAAATTTGTCTCAGATAAAAATCCTCTAACTTTTCGTCAAAAAAAAAATTGTTAACGAGTACTACGGGTTAAAGAATTAAAAATAAAAAATATTGAATATATTGTAAACTTAAAAGTATTTATTATTTTATATTTTAATTATTAAAAATACAATAAAAGAATTAAATGCTTCTTAATAAGTGTCTTTAAAAACACTCATTAAAAAACCCCCATAAAAATTATAAAAAAACTCCCAGCACACGTTTATTTTTATTAAATTTTTTATTACATTTAAAATTAGTCAATATAACATGAACTTACAACTTCAAATTAATTTATAAACAATGTTATATAAACAACACTTTTTGTGAATAAAAAAAAACAACAAGACTTTTTTTTTCGGTAGACTATATAAACAACACTTTTTTTTGGTACATATATAAACAACACTTTAAATTACAACATTACACTTCTTTCTGGGTGATCAGTTTTTTAAAATTTATAGTATTGCATTACATTTTTTTAACTAAATTCATGTATAATTTAATTTTATTATACATTTATTATTTATAGTATTATTCTCAATTTTTTACTCACTGGTACTACATGAGCGTGATAACTTTCATTTCACTTCTACTAAAAATACATAATAATGAGAAAAAATTATACAAACTCTACCCAACTTTCACTTATAATCTTGTTTGACTTAATAGTGAATGGCCATTACTTTGGTCATGATCTACCATCAGTAGCTGCTAATGATTTCTTCGCAATGAGTAAGTGACTCTTATCTTGATTCTATGTAGTCATAAAAGGCAATTAGGCACAATAACCTCCACTTGTGTTGTGATACTTGGTTCATATTAATAAATGATATTCATTTTGAAAATGAACCTTGAAAGGTTATGTGAGATGTGAAATGATCATAAGAGAAGTGTTAGAACACACTTATTTTTTTATTATATTTTTTATTAAATCACGTCACATATTAAAATATAAATTCAGATTTGATTACATATTAATTAAATTAATTATACATTAATTAAATTAATTATATATTAATCTAATTTAAATATATACTTAGTGTGACATTATTAAAAAAATATTTAAAAAATATAATAAAGAATACGTTCTCTTAATATATTGGTCCTCTTTTCCACAAGGGTGGCACATGCAAGAAGTTTGCAACTTTAGGGTCCCATTTTTGGGGAGTTGTCGGCTAGCGTTCTAGGGATGCATCTTTACAAGTGCAAGTGTCAACTTGTTCTGTTCATATCTCTTTGGTTACTTGAATTTAATTATTTTAATTTTCTCACTGCGAAACTTCTTCATGAAGGAGAAGCAAGCCTCTCTTTCCAGATCGAAAAGACAAGGATAGAAAAAAAAAATAGTGTTTCCAATCATATAAGGAGGACATTTTGTCGCACTCGAAAGATAAGTAGTGGCTCCGATGCCTCAACATTTCTAAACGATGGTTGTAATAAGAATTACTTGCCATTGTAGAAATGGGGGTGAATGAGTGCATTCAAAACTACAATTGTGTTAGCTTAACTGAAACTTTTTTTTTAAGTGAAAGCTTGAGTTTGTAACAAAAGAAGGAAGTTTTCCCAATACTCTAAGAGTGTTTTTGGAATATAAAAAAAATGAGAAATGATGTAATTTGTATAAATCAAATCTAATTAAATTTTGTGTTTGAAATATTAAAAAATATAAAATAATTTAATTTTTAAAATTTTATAGATTTTATTTTTTTATTTTAAAAATTTCATCAAATTTGATATGATTTGATTTAATTTAAAATAAATAAATTATTTTATCATTAATAACTATCTCTAATTGTCTCTTATAATAATTAAAATATAAAATAATAAAATCAATTCAAATAAATTCTTATTTTAATGAATTCTAAACATAAAATTTGATTTATAAATTAATTCAAATCCTATTGTTTTAAAAAAAAATTCTAAACACAAAATTTAATTTCTAAATTTAATCAAATCAAATCAAATCAAATTACTTATCATTTTTATTCATTCCAAACATAACCTAAGAATTTTTTACTCCAGGAGATCCAATGGTTGGGAGAGGTTTTCAAATTTTTGTTTTTGTTTTTGTTTTTTTTTTTGTTTTTCACTCAATCAAGGATTGAGAGGGGTTTGGAGTTCCATGCTCCACACTTTGGGAAAGGTTACCCCAAAAGAAAAGGGAAAGTTTGAATGAAAAATGAAGCAGAGGTTTTGGGTTAGAAATTTAGAACTATAGTACCTTTGATAATATACTAACAAAAGTTTCCTATTTTCTCTTAATATAAATACAAATTCCTAGTTTTTGGGCCCAGAAATTAATAACCGAAGAGCAAAATCTGTGCTAGACTCAATATAAAATACTCAGTGTGCAAGTTGGCATATATAATAACTGTAACCTTATCCCCAATCTTATCTGATTTTTGTATATAATATTGGCCTGCATCTAATTCTATTTTATGTGAATATTCCTACATTTTCAATATGTTATATGTTCATGAATAGGAATCAACGTGAAGGGGCTTCTACGTTGATAATTTGATATAGGTATATAACAGAGCTATGTCCCTGTCATTAGAAGTGACAACCACTTTGTCTTGATGAAAGTAAATTGGGTGGCTAATTTCACCAATAATGTTAGTTGATCAGTCCAATTTAATACTAACTATGATCTTATCCACCACGATAATACCTATATGAACCGATAATATATAATAATATCTGCCAACTGTAATTATTGTTCTGTTCTGCTTTGTTTTTGTTTTCTTAACTACAGTTTTTCGTTTGTTGATTCAGCAGGTATCGTGCTATAGTGTAGAATTTCTAATCTCAGTAGTAATAATTGAAACAATATGCCAATAGAAGTGGAAAGATTTTATTGAAAAGACAAAATAAAATATGCCCACTTGGCTTAATCTCAAAAGGTTGCAGAAAGTGAAAAACTAAATGAAAATTGAAGTTGCTGTAAATAATTTCTTAATGTATGAAGAAAAAGAGACAGAACGATGAATCCAGTTACTCAATAGTAGGTCACAAATAGATGAATTAATTTAATTTAAAATTGAATCATAATTGATAGATTTAAAATAATTTATTAATTTATTTAAAATTTATTATAAAATATTTAATATTATTCAATTCATTCATAATTTAATTTAATGGATAGATTATTTATTAATCTATTTTAATAGATTAAATGAATGAATATCAAATCCACTCATTAAAAAAAATTATCTCTAAAATTTTTTATTTTCTCTCTAAAAAATTTTCATTTTTTTCTAAAAAAATTCTCTCAAAATATTATTTCTCACTCAAAAGGTCTATTTCTCTTTTAAAAAATCTGATGTCTAAAAAATTTCTTTCTTTTTAAGAAATTTATTTTTTTCTAAAAAAAATGTTTGTTTTTCTAAAAATTTCTCTCAATTATTTTTTCTTTTTAAAAATTTTTCTCTTTTAAAAATTTTATTCTTTCTTTTAAAAATATTTCTTTCACGCTCTAAAATATCTCTGTAGATCTCTACAAAATTATATTAATAAAGATTTAGTGCTCATTAATTAAAGAATAAAATAATCAATGCATTAGATATCTATTAGATTAGTTTTTAATTGGATATCCAATACATGTTTTGGTTAAATTACTAACTATTTATAATTAAATTTAATCTATTAGATATAATTTAATAAAATATATTATTTTAATTAAATAAACTAGACTAATTTTAATATGAATAGATTAGATAAATTAAAAATTAATGAATCTTTTAGTCAGGCCTACTCAACAGTATTATGAGAACAGAAGTGATAAGAAAACTCACATAAACCTCAGGGAAACGGTGAACTACATGAAGAGGAGCAAAATTTTGACGGGAGAGGGTTATTTGAGTTTCTCTGCACTGTAAGTATCTTTTCTTTTATGATAAAAAATGATCCCATGTTACATTTCTTTCATATATTTTCTTATCAAATATTTTATTTTTCTTAATTGCTTAGAGGAACAATACCTTTTACAAGAGATACCTAATATATTTTGATATAAGGCAAGATTATGCGTAAAAATATGAAATTGGAAGTGGTCCACCTCATCCTATGCAAATGCTTGCAAAATGTAATCATAGCAGATATTTTCTGAGAATTAATATAGATGGTATAGGCATAATTAATGTTGTCCAACCCATCAATCTCTTTTAACATGAAATTATAATGACACTCACAATGATATTTGCAACAGAAAAATTTTTCCTTCAGAAATTACATTAAATTAAAAATATTTCAGTTAAGCATCATTTATTCTTGCACAACAAGTGACAAAGAAAATAAAAATGAGATTACAAACTTCCAATCAAAGCTGTATCTAATACAAAATCTACTTCAATGTTTCTTCCATTACAAACTTCCAATCAAAACTGCGATTTCTTGCCATTTCCACTATACCAGTATACCACACATATGCAAAACCTTATGTACAGATATCCTCAGATACACTCTTTCTTACACCAAGAGAGAGAGAGCCAAAAAAAAAAAAAAAGAATAAAGGGGAACAAGAGATTCCCTCGTTTGTATATACACATATAACAGCAAACAGAAGAGAGATCATAGAACCAATTTGTGATTGTGATCATGAGACTGCTACTGCATCTCTGTTACCGTTCATCAAACAAAACCGAGTAGGCTTTGGCTGGAAAGTCTTCCTCCTATGAAGATCATGGCAAGAGGGCTTAATAATTTGCAGGAGAATTGCCTTCAATGAATTAGCTTTGGCATGCATGGATGAGTCCCAGTGATGAGGGTTGGAAGAGGGACTCCTAGGCAAGGGTCTAGCCACCGCCACCGCCACCGCCACCGTTCGTGGTGGCTTCTTGTGCATGCTGCACCGGAAGGAGCCAGGATGTGTGGTGGGTGAGCACAAGCACGTACGTGATGGTGGTGGTGGGTTTGTATGGGAATTATGGGACTTTGTTATGGAAGGAGAATTTCTTGAGGCCATAGAATAGAATAGTTCAAAGTTTCAAACATGAAGAGAGTATGAAGCGTGTGATTCTCTTTTTGAATGTTTTTGAGGCAAAGCCAATGGGAGGTTGCAGTTGAAGCCTTGAAGGTGGCTTAATAAAATAGATACTTCTGTTATATTAGGTAAATAGCTTAATGGCCTTTTGTTTGAGTAGGAATTCTTAGTAAGTTAGCGCGGGTTGTTTGAGCAATTTTATAGGAGATTATTGGGCTTTGAGCTCATTTCGCAATTTATCTTTGGGGAGAACTCTTTCTAGAAGGGCAAATTAGTCTTTCTCTTGGACCAAGACCTTCATTTTCTTTATATATATCATCTAGACTTGCTCTATTATTTTTTTCCATCTATAAGCAAATCAATCCTCGAATTTAATTAGATCAAGACTTGTATGCGACGGTAGATGGTCGAATCATAGAAGTTTCCATGGTGAATGAAGAGGACTTTTTGGTCAAATTAAGTGGACTACTTGCCTAATTAATTTTTCTTTCTTGTGCGAGTAGAGTTGGTCCAGATGATTCACATAACGCTTTCAAAGGGACTTCTTTTTCCTGTTTAAATAATTTTTTATGCACGTTTCAGGTAATGAAACATCAAACACCATTAAGCATGAAGATAGGAATATATGAAGGGGGAAACTTGATAGGGTCAAACATGTTGCCCATTTGTTAATCGTAACTGCAAGGATCGCTCAAATAATATAGATACAGGGTAAAAGTTTGTTCTCACGAAAATAATTAGTTATAAACCTAAGTACCAACTAATAGTTTAATCAATTCTATTCAAGGACATAAAAATAAGAAAGTAATAAATTAAACTAAATCTAATCTACAAAAGTAAAAAAGATAAACAGTTAGGTTTCAAGGAATCCTTCTTCACCCCCTACATCTACCAACAACATACAATACTCCTCATAAACATGCATGCACTGATTAGGTTAATTTGAGAATCTGATTTAGTTAAAAGCCTATGTTTAGGTCAATCAATCATAGCTTCATTCACCTAACTCCTTAATTAGAATCAAAATCCACTCATGAACGATCTATTCTCAATCACACACTATACATGGCCAATAGGTATATTTATATCCCATTAACGAATCAACTCATCCAAGCCAATTGAACTCGTCGAACATGCATCAACCATACCATATTTATATTAATAAATTCCTATGTCTAGTTCATTTGCAATATCAGGATCATGCAATTGATAACCAACCAACAGCAAGCATTAAGCATAGATTATGATTGAACAATATCCAAACATCCACACAAACTCAGAGAATAACACATCATTAATATATATAGAAAAGGATCCAAAATATCTCTAAATATAGCTCAGCTATACAATGAACATGAAAACACAAGGCAAATCATATCCAAGGAAGATAAAGAAGAGAAGAGAGAAAGGGAAAAAGAGAAAGGAAGCTCATTGATTTGTCTCTGAAGCTTGAATCCTCTTTCATCCTTGTTCCTAGCCTCCAATCCACTATCAATGGGGATCTAGCCAAAGTTTTATAACCTAAAACTAACTAAAACTAAGAAAACGAAAAGTAGAAATGGCTTAAACGGCCAAAACCTAAGGAAAAACGACCTATCTTACCTAGCTTTTGAGAAAAACATAAAAAAATCCTATTTATAGGCTCAGCTTACCGCATTGCGCCGCGGCGGGCAACACCTTCCGCCGCGATGCCCATTGGGTCAGTTACATTGCGCCGCGGCGCACCCATATTCTGGGCTGCGGCGCTGAACTCTCGGGTTCAAGTATGGAATGACTGAGATGCCTCTCTGCGTCGCGGCGTCCACAACCTTACGCTGCGGCGTTGACTGCTGAAATGCAAATTTGGCTGCCTCTTGATCTTTTGGCTCACATGCTCCATATTTGACATTGTTTGAAACCCTTCCTAACATGGAGAAAATACCAAATCAGTAACAATTATAAATCTACTTAATCAATAATCATTTAAGCACAATTTGTTATAAAACATACAAGAAGGCATTAGAATCAGAATATAACAAATATAAGCATAAAATCCTCTAAATATGCATTATAAATAAGGACTAAGTATTCATTCTAGCATAGAGATAGAGTATAAATAACTACATTTTATGGAGTTATCACACCCCCAAACCTATATTTTGCTAGTCCTCGAGCAAAACAAAAAAGAACTAAGTAAATCACTTTACAATTCAAATCAACTTTCATTCAGCAAATATCATTTTTTAATTTTATTTTTCTTTCAATTAAACCAACTACTAGTGTGTAATGACTGCTTCAATCCTCAAACAATGCAAATACCCCATAAACAGTTCCACATAAATATAACCCTTAACATGCTATCAATCCAAATAACTTTTCATGCAATTCACATTTTTCACAAACATGCAAGATAAACTTTTCCTAATCAAGTCATACATATCCAGATAAGTTTATAAACATACATGCATATGATTCAAAGAATCCACAAGATTGTAAATCAATTCTCTCTCCACTAATGTAAATCACACAAGATTGAGGATCAAAAGGGACTTTATCAGCTTATAATGTTAGGCCAATAGTATGGGCGAAAGAATAAAAGAAAAAGGATACAATACAAACATTGAGACACACAACATATTACTTCAAGATATGAGCCACCAACTGATATCAGTAGGGTATCCAATAGTAAGATCATAAAACTTGCCAGAACCATTTTCGATGCTTTTCAAACTTTACTTATGCTTTGCTTTTCTTTTTCATTTTTTTTTCTTTCTTTTCTTTCTCTTTTGATTTTCTTTATTTTGCAAAGTATTACTTTTTTCTTTTCTTTTCTTTGCATCTGGTTCCTTCAGGCTCATTTTGAATTGAATATTCATTAACCCCTAATCAATAGACTCATCTCAAGAAATAGCATACCATGTACTCAACAAACAACAAGGGTAGGAAGAAAATGCAATGCTTTCACATGCATTACAATGGGTAACAGGTTAACGAAACCAATGGTAATGAAAAACAAATAAGGCCAAACAGTATAAAGTTTCAAAAAGGGACTTAGAGATATCATTATATCAGGATAAGCTTTTAAGGCTCAAACGATCAAAATAATGCCCTAATCATCTCATCAATCATGCACAATCTAGGATTTTGCCTCAAGAGAGTTCAAAAATAATTTCTAAGATAATCAAACCTCTACATGTACATCCATAAACATTCTTAAAACATGCACTCTTATTATTTTCAAAGTTACACTTACATCTAAGTGAGATGTAAATCATACATCAAAAGCAACTAAATTATTTTACATGCTTCAATATCACATAAGGTTTCATTGAAAATGGGGCAAATAGCAACCTTTCATATCATGGACAACTTTAACAACACGAGCATTCTTGCAACATGTCATGCATTCAAATAAATTCAACTTTTTCAATTCAAGCATGCATAACATCATTTGCAAACAGTGAAAATTGAAAATCTTGTCAAAAGCATATCAGTGATAGTCAATACAAGATATAATCATGAAAATATGATGACTAAGACCACTGCATACTTAAAATACCAATACATGTTAACATTATGCATAAAAGTAATAAAATATGTAAAGATACTCCCCCAAACCAAAATGAAATGTATCTATAAAGAACATGATCTATAGGGTACCTGAGACTCTCAAAATAGTAGACTGACTACTACTGAGCATTACTAAATACAGAAAAATAGAGAAAATAATAGAAAAAATAAAAACAGGGGTGTTGCGCCGCGGCGCTCCCATGCCTGGGCAGCGTCATTCACAAAAAGTTGTAAAATTCTGCAGAAAACGAGCACCTGCGCCGCGACGTGCATCACCTTGTGCCGCGGCGTGACAACCTAAACTACTAAATTTAGCAACAAACACGATTTTGCTGCTGGATTTGGCTCATATGGGTCTCTAGCTACAGCAAAACTTGTTCAAAAAGTTAAATTACAAAATGTACAATACAAACTTAACAAAACACAAAATCAACATATTAACCTATTTAAAAACTAAAACAAGCTTAAAACTTAAAAACAAACAAAAACTAACATACTAACACATATATATACTAACATATTAACAAACATACAAAACACAACATACTACCTATTTATGCACAAAGTAAAGACAATAGATAAATATAAACATGGGGTTCCCTCCCACGAAGGGCCTGAGTTATAGTCCCAGCAGGACTTTGTCACCAAAATTGAATTACTGCGGATGATTAGTCCTCAAGAACTTGATTCAAAGATTATCCTTTTCAGGAGTCGCGAATTCCCTCAAAGGTCTTGTATGAATGAAATCATCCAGCTTCTTTATTGAAACTAAAAGAAGACATAAAAGAAATATAGATTATATACAACTTGAATTAAAACTAACCAAACTCATTATCAATATTAGCAATATAGAAACTTTATCCCCGGCAACGGCGCCAACAACTTAACAGGGTCCAACATGTTGCTAATTTGCTAACCGCAAGTGCACGGATCGCTCAAGCAATACAGATACAGAGTAAAAGTTCGTTCTCATGAGGATAATTGGTTATAAAGCTAAGTACCAACCAATAGCTTAATCAATTCTATTCAAGGACATAAAAATAAGAAAGTAATAAATTAAACTAAATCTAATTTACAAAAGCAATAAAGATAAACGGTTAGGTTTCAAGGAATCCCTCTTCACCCCCTACATCTACTAACAACATGCAATCCTGCTCATAAACATACATGCACTGATTAGGTTAGCTTGAGAATCTAATTTAGTTAAAAGCCTATGTCTAGGTCAATCAACCATAGCATCATTCACCTAACTCCTTAGTTAGAACCAAAATCCACTCATGAACGATCTATTCTCAATCACACACTATACATGACCAATAGGTATATTTCTATCTCATTAACGAATCAACTCATCTAAGCTAATTGAACTCGTCGAACATGCATCAACCATACCATATCCTTATTAACAAATCCCTATGTCTAGTTCATTTACAATATTAGGATCATGCAATTGATGGCTAACTAACAGCAAGCATTAAGCATAGATTATGATTGAACAATAACCAAACATCCACACAAACTCAGAGAAGAACACATCATTAATATATATAGAAAAGGATCCAAAATATCCCTAAATACAACTCAACTATACAATGAACATGAAAACACAAGGCAAATCATATCCAAGAAAGATAAGGAAGAGAAGAGAGAAAGGAAAAAAGAGAAAGGAAACTCATTGATTTGTCTCTAAAGCTTGAATTCTCCTTCATCCTTGTTCCTAGCCTCCAATTCACCATCAATGGAGATCTAACCAAAGCTTTCTAACCTAAAACTAACTAAAACTAAGAAAACTAAAAATAGAAATAGCTCAAACGGCCAAAACCTAAGGAAAAAAGACCTATCTTACCTAGCTTTTGAGAAAAACATGAAAAATCATATTTATAGGCTCAGCTTGCCGCACTGCATCGCGGCGCGCAATACCTTCCGCCGCGGCACCCATTGGGTCTTTTACATTGCGCCGCGGCGCACTCATCTTCTAGGTCGCGGCGCTGAACTCTTGGGTTCCAGTATGGAATGGCTGAGATGCCTCTCTGCGCCGCGGCGTCCACAACCTTGTGCCGCGGCGTTGACTGCTGAAATGCATATTTGACTTCCTCTTGATCTTTTGACTCACATGCTCCATATTTGACATTGTTTGGAGTCCTTCCTAACATGGAGAAAATATCAAATCAGTAATAATTATAAATCTACTTAATCAATAATCATTTAAGCATAATTTACTATAAAACATATAAGAAGACATTAGAATCAGAATATAACAAATATAAGTACAAAATCCTCCAAATATGTATTATAAACAAGAACTAAGCATTCATTCTAGCACAGAGATAGGACACAAATAATTATATTTTATGAAGTTATCAAAACTATAGAGAGCATGTATGCATTAAACCCTCTTTATCTAAGACACACCACAATGTTAAAAGTGATATCGGACAAACACTTTACCAAAGTATAATGCACCAAAAATAGAAAGAGTTTGTCAAAAGGAAATTTTAAAGAATGAATGAATGTATATCCATATAGTCTGCTTTAATTGATGGATGGATCACTCCCATATCCCACCACACAAGGATGACAGATACGTGCCTCAGCCTGCGGTCCCGGAGTTAGCTAGCTACTAGTTGGGGTGAATTCAAATTTGGTCCAAACATCGTTCTACAGTCATTTGCTCCTTAACAAACCTGTGTCGCAATATGTTGCATTCAGAGCTTTGCTTTTAAGCTTTGTCTATGTCGTGGCTGTGGTAAATTAACAAGTAAACAACCGACCTCACCCTTCAACTCTAAACAGAATAGCAAAGGTGAGTTGTGGGGTGTATAAACTGGAATTTTCTTTTTCTTTTCTTTTTTTGGGTAGAAAGAAAGGGGAGTCTAATAATGTAAAGTTCAAGCAAACAGGACCATTTTGTTTTACGGTCCGCATCAAATCACACAAGCACGGCCCACCTAAGGATTTGTTTTTGCTTTAGGGTCAAACCTGGGTCTATGATTCATCTTCATTGGAGCCTTGGCATAGACATTACCCGAAAGGTGCGAATAAGAACATTTGGAGGGTTTTCGCAATATTTACTTTATTTTGGGATATTAATCTTTTACTAGATGAGATAATATTTTGAGAACTTAAAAATAAAATAAAATAACATATTTAAATAACTCCTTTTAGCACCTTAAAAATGCTATGTGATTTGATAGTTTCTTAGCAGCTATTGGGATAAAGAAAACATGATCTATGATGGATATATATAATAAATAAGATGTGATCACATGAATTGCATATAATTAACATTCCAAATAGGCATTCTCAGATTTACCCTAGTTCAAAAATCATGTCAACACAGGCTAGAGCTCTTTATTTATTTATTTACTTTTAATTTTAATGCCAAGTATATTGTTGCTTCCCTGAATGACTTTCCATACGTACTTCTACTCAAGAAATAGGTAACTGTAAGCGATCCAACTAACTCTACATCACATATAGTATGAGATAGAATGATGAATATAATCCAACTCAAATGTACATGAGGATCACCTTATGCCTAATGTTATTTAGGTCACAATATCTTTATATGGCCACCCTGATTAGCTAAGGTATCAGGTATACGGAGTATATATGGGGAGAGAGTGTAACCCTTTTCTTGGTGGCAGTGCTTTCCTTTTATAGTTGGCTCCTAGAATCTCTCCTTAGTCCTCATGAGTGCCCTTGATTTTGTGTTAATCTGTTATGGCCTAAACCTTACCGTCTAGTGTGACGATGGTGGCGCTGCTCTCTTTCAAAGATGACCCAAAATATCAAAGACAGCATTACAGCTACAGATACCACAACTAATCCAACAAAAATCCATTCAGTATATATCCGCAGACCAGGACAATAATTGTTGCTTATGTCTGTGAATGTTTTCCGGACAAAAGTGCAGTCTACTAAATCTTCAAAAAATGGACCATAGTGATATAAAGCATAGGTCACATTCACTGCAGCTGCCATTTGGGTGTATATGGATGGGGTCATCCGACCAGGCGTACTACAATTGCCTGATGAAGAAACCTGACAAGTATAATTCTTCCACACCTGCTTGAAACAAAATCACAATGTTACACACATTTTATGTCATCAACATGCATTATGAATGCTACACGAGTTTCTTTGGGCATTCTACTAGTCCTACATATATATATATATAGATTTATGTTTAAAAAAAAATTAAATGTTCCTTACCTCGTTAGCATTTTCCAATGCAACTTCCCCAGCCGTACACTGCTGAATTGTGAGGTCGGTTTGAAATGGATTGCAGACAACAGGCATGAGAGGACCTGATTGATTGTAATTGAAAAGTGCGGAATTTCCATTTGTGACATCGGAAATGAACAAGTCAACCAATTGAACAAGTACATGTATCACAGTCTTGCTTCCTTTCAAGGATTCCAGAGCAGTTGCATTCTCCACGCATGGAAGAATTTCATCCAAGGCTGTATGAGCAGTAGGATTCAGAACCCAGTCATCCATGGCAACACATGTATCGGCAATCGCACTAGTGCAAAAATATGCAGTAAAGTAAGTCTTCTTTTATATACATGCAACATTAGTAATGTAAGCAACCATGAACTTAATAAAATGATACAGAGACTGGCATTTACAATGGGTATCTTCCCGAGTATTTCATAAAGCATTATAATGTATCCAGTTTTTTTTTCCTTTTCTCATGTTGGAAGATTTTATTTTTTTATGTTGGAAAATAAAGCACGAATTAATAAAGACAGAATTCTTGCATCATTTAGAAAAATATGCCAATCTCATATTGTATAATATAATGGAAAACATCTAAGGTACCACAAAAAAGAATTTGCTTTGCTTTTCTTTTTTGTTCAATGTTTCTCACCACTAAATCTGTTGGGGCCAAAGTCCTATCGTAAGCCCTGATGATGTCCCATTTTTCTTCCCTCGTGTCAACTTCAGAACAAGTTTCGTTGTTGAATTATTTTTAACCAATTTATGCCAGACAGGATGTTCACATTTTCAAAGCAATTGAAGTTAAAACTCCAAACCTTTCAGTAGTCTGATCCGTAAAGACACAATTCACCAGTGAATGCTTATATTTCCACAGACTTTAATCAACTTCAACTATGAATGCCATCCAGGCATCCACACAACAGAACAATTTCACTGCCAGTGAGTATAGATAAAACTTGATTGTACTCCAATGCAAGTGCAATCAAATCATCTCATGTCATATTACAATGATTTAAATTGAATAGTTTTCTTTCAGCAATTAGGCTATTGATGAATTAATACTCAATGTTAAGGCTAAAATGGCCTATTAATATTGCAATAAAACTGGAGTTTGATCTCAGCATGCCCAGAAGCACAGGAGAAAATCCTTTATCAGCCACCTGATTTGAAACTTTCCAGATCCAATTGAAGCTAGAAAATGGTGATTTCATTAGTAACCAGAGCCTAAACCTCCATATTTCTAACTAATCTCTCCCCCAGTAGGTTAAAGGTGTTGGTTTGTAATATAATGATGATAAAGCAAAAGGTTGACAGTTCAAACATATCCAACAATATACTTCTTAGCTTCTTAATTTTGCCTTATTGACAATCTTCGATTAGATCCTTTTCACCATAATTTCAGCTATCAAAACTGAAGCATGCAGTCTTCATAATCACGTTATTAATTTCATTCTAATTATCTCTTCTATCACAAAGCCCAATATTGATTTCATAAAGATTAACAATTGACTTCAAGATCTAGAGTTTCAATTAATTATTTCGTACAGTTACAAAGTTTTTCCTTTTTCCTTCAAGACTACTAAACATTAAACCAAGAGTCCCTAGGTTTGTCCCAAGGGGAAGTACAAAGTAACTAATAATAATTCTAGACAAGGATACATCCAAAATGCCACAAAGGCGAAAATTAAAAATAAACTGGCTATAAATTCAACAAGCAAACAGGAACTTACTTATGAAGAAAAAGAAATGCACCACAAAGTATAAATGTGCCTGCAACAAGAATCCCTCCAACAACTACCAAGCTGCAGCCATGGGAAACACATCATTTACTGACAGAAACTTTAATGGGACACAAACCATCAATAATTTAAATACCCAGAAGGAAAAAAAAGAAAAAGAAAATAGCTCAATGAATTCAACTTACAAGTATACAGGACACTGCATCCCAAGTATGGAAAATACTGCAAAAAGTTTTCACAAAATTAACACAAGCAAATGAGATTATATTTTGGTAAACCTTCAGCTTAGAGCAAGAAAACCGAAAGATAAAATAGGAAACAAACGTACAGAAGCCGAGAAATGCAAGGAAGAGCATAACAGCAGCAACAATAATAAGAGCCAATCTCCTGCATGGCATAACAGATTATTGTTAGCAAAAAAATACTTCAAAAACCAAATTAAAATTTTAAACTTATACTTACACTCCATCTATGCCTTGGTGTATTTTCTTTGAATTTTCTTCAGTCTTATTGGAAAGATTAGCAGCAGCAGTTCTGGTTTTGGTTTTGACATTATCAATGACCTTTTGAATATCTGATGGCAAAATTGCTACATCAACTCCAAGTCCAATCTGCTTAGCTGTATCAAAATAATCTGACACGTTCCTGAGGTTTTCGGCAGTGAATTCAGCCTGATTCACAACGTAATCCAGTGTGTTTAAGGTGGTTCCATGAAACATCCACTGACCAGTGTACAGGATAACGCATCCAGCTCTAACATATATAATCAAACATATATGCTTAGGGAGTGTAAAAAATGGCAACTGAAACAAACACAGCATAAGAGAGAGATAGAGAGAAAAAGATACATTGCCGCAAGTGTGAAGAGGGTGAGGAAGATCAAGGACAAAACATAGGCTAATTTAGAATAGGCATAAGGCTCTCCAGGACAACAGCAGTAACAGAGACAGATGAGGTGTAAAGAAAGACCAAAAATCACGAACCAGACTAGAGCAACAGCAAAGAAGGGAACCGCAGTAGAAAGAACAGACTGCACCAACCAAGGTATAACAACAATTTCAAGTTAGTAAAATATCAATATTTCTGACAATTTAGACAAACAAGCAAGCAAACAAGGAAAAAAGATATAGCATCTAATTAAGATCAGCAACTCAAGTACAAATTAAAATTTTATAGCTTCACGTTCCATACGAGAAAGAAAAGTTAAAAAGCACATATATATTTTTGCATATAACTATTAGGAAGAAGCATTTAAGCAAAAATGGTTAACTTGAAAAGAAATCTACATATAGAATCAGTGATTATCGATCATCTATTTTACCGCCAAGACTAAAAACATGCAAGTAACTGATTGCAGAAACAGATACATGGGAGAAGTGTGTCATCCAAATATGATATCATACATGGGATAAAATTCCGTAACAAGAATGAGGTAATGGAGCTAGCTAGGAATGCAAGAATATTGATTTGAGACTAACCGTAACATAACGGTTACTGCTGATATTCCAACCACCAGTGTAACGTTCAGAATGGTGAAAAAGATCTTTGCGGCGAGTTCTTTCCTGAGCTAGCGCGAGAGTCCTATTCGCCTCAGCATCTTCCGCCACTGATCTCCTTGTCTGCTCCTCATGCTGTTTCTCACCAACCATTTCAACACCATCTAGAAAGAAACGTAAAAAAAGAAATGAATATGTTGGATAATGAGAGAATTAAGAGGGAAAGAAAAAGAAGAGATAAAAGAAATCATCACCTTGAATACGTAAGGTGGAAAAAAGAAAAAGAAAGAGAAGAATGAAAGAGGGGTTTGACATGAAGGATAGCATAAAGAGGAGAATGCTGCTTTTATTCTGAGCTCAGCTGTGCTGTGATTTTGTGCTTTTAAATATTAAACTCAACTCAACTCAAGTCAAGACTGACTAAGGAGTTCGGAAAGGGACGTGTTGACGTGTTGTAGGTCCCCCTCCTATATATCCACTCTTTTATTTTAACCGCGTCACCAAAATCAAAAATGCTAATTCACAATTCGGTACACATTATATTCCTCTCACATTTATTTATTTTATATAATTAAAATATAAGTGTATAAAAAATTAAATTAAATTAAATTAAAATTATATGTTAAAAATTGTGTATATATATATATATAGCATTGTTGCACTAAAATACACATACCTTTTTTTATGGATCAAAATACACTTACCTTTTCTTTTATTTATTTATTTATAGAATAATAGTTATAATAAAAGAGAAATATAATATTCTCTTGCTGTTAGTTTAGGCATTGCATAGGCGATATCAAAAGAAAATTTCTTTCCCAACCCAAAAAGAAAAATTCTATATCTACAAATAAATTCAAATAAATTTTTTTATTACTTATTTACTAAATAAAAAAGTATTAATATTTTTATATTATCATAATAATAGATATTTTTACTTTTTAAGTAATATACTCTTTAAAAAATCAATTATATTTTTTATAATTTTAAACATTTTTTATTTTAATTTAATTTTTTAAAAAATTCTATCTAAATTTAAAAAAAACATGTGCACTGCACGGATATACTTAGTGCTTGTTTGGGAAAAATGAATTATTTCTCATTCAGCTGTTTTTAGAGAATTAAGTTGTTTTGTGAAATAATTATTATGTTTGGGTAAAAAGATTATTTTTAAAAAAAACTTTTACACGAAATTTAATGCAAAATAAAAATTTTTTACATTGACTAATAATCATAAGCTGAAAATTGAAACTTATGATTTTAGCTTATAAATTATTTCTTACACTTTAATATGTAAATATTATTTTGTCCTCAATCAAATAATTTTTTTAATTATTTTATACCAATTTTAGTAATTTAATGCATAAAAGTAATTCTTTTTTATATCATCCAAATGAATCATATTAGCTTAAAATCGCTTTATAACTAATATTCAAACATAAAAATAAATTGATTATAATCGATTATAACAATAATTGATTATTAACATAATCTATTTTTTTAACTTTTTCAAACAAGCCCTTACTAGTATTACTGTAATTGATACTTTTAATTGTTTATGTATATTTTTTATTGGCTATTTGTAATTTTAATTTTAATTATAAGAAAATAATAAAATGAAACAATTTCCATGTAAATTTTTTTTATGAGTATTCATGTAAACTTAATTACTTTGGAGTCACAAATGTCTTGACTTATAAATAAAATTTTATTTAAAAATTTAAATAAGAATTTTTTTAATTATGAAATCAAATCATATAAAAAGTTTTAAAATGTATTGATTTAGTTACTTATCTAGTTGTGTATGCGTAAAAAATATTAAAAAATTATTTAACTTGAATTTTATATTAAATAAGTTTTTTAATAATTCTAAATGTTGTGTTACTTATTTAGATAAAACTAGCAACTTTATTATGACTCATGAATTTATTATAGTATATATAGAGGGTGAATATTAGATCGGTAATAATATTTGTACATTATTTTTATTACACTATTTTACACTATTTTTATTTAAATAAAAGAACACATATTTTAATATATTTTCTTTATCATTTTAAAAAAGTATAAAAGATAATTAAAAATACAATTTCATTATTCATTCAACCAAAATATGTTTAACTTTATTCAATTTACTCACAAAATCATTTTACATGTCGTGAGAATGTTATAATTACATACAAAATAATTTAACATTTTTCTCACATTAACATATAATATAAATATGATATATATATTCTAGTATACATAAAATATTTTCTTAAAAATATAGCATTTAAATAACATAACTCATCTTAAACTTAATTGATACTAGAAGGGCATATTCGTACATCATGAAAAATGCAGAAGGCTACGTTACATAAAAAAATGACAATAATGTTACTTATATATATTTACATATAATCATTTTATATTTATATAATTTTTATCATCTAATTATAATTAGATTTATTTTATTTTTTATATATTTATATTATGATTTTTCACATAAGCAGATGTGTTAGACGTATATATAAAAGTAATATATTATTAACATTTTTCAAACGAATAAAACCAACCAACTAGAAGTAATGCCTGAAATTCTGTGATATATTGTCCTCTGTGGTCTAATCAAATTTTTAAATCTAACATTATTTTATCTGTCAATTTTTAAGAATAATTTTAAATTATCCAAATCAATTCTTTTAATAATGTTCTTAAATATTAATTAAATAAAATATTAATTATTTTTATGCTTTTAAGATAATAAATGTATCTACTTTTTTATTTAATATTTTTTATTAAATATTAAAAAATATTTTAAAATAATATAGCAAAAAACAATTTCTAAATCTAACATTGTGTTACAATGGAAAAAGTTAGTATATAAAGCATGTAAGATATGCAAAATCTCTGAAATTATTCTTAACAAGTTAATTACATTAGTTCTCTTTATAATATTATTCACACATATTTATACATTATTATTTTATATTTATAGAAATTTTACCTGATTTTTCTATCTGAATTTCTATGTACTGACATTCTAACTATGATACTTCCTTAAATGTAAAGAAATGTGACTCATCTAAATATATTCTAATAATTTTCTTAGTGGTTTACAAAACGGGATTGTCTGTCCTACCAATAAGCCATTTTAGAGTTTAAAGTTACATTTCACATTTTTTATAAGAAACTACGTGTTTTGGGATAATTGTGAAAATTTGATTATTTTAATAATTAATTATTATATAAATTTTTTTATTATAATCGATTATAAGAAAAAGTTTTATGTTTGGATATGTTAATTGAAAAATTATTTTAAACTAATCTGTTTCGTTTAGAATATATAAAAAAATCACTTTTATGTATCAAATTAAATTATCAAAATATGTATAGAATAATTAAAAAATTATTTGATTAATTAAAAAATTTATTTAATTAAGAACAAAATAATATTTATATCTCACTGTTAAAAAATAATCTCAATAATTTTTTTAAATAATGTTCAAATTTCAACTATTTTCCAAAAGCTATTACTGTATAGATGATTTCAATCAACAACTTTCTTTGTCAATATCCAAACACGTTACTTCTCAAAAGCAACATATGTTTTGGTCATTTAACATATGTTGGGGATAAATTTAATCCGTCCCAAACATGCTCAAAGTTTAGGAAAGAAAAAACTATCCTATTTCAAAATCAAAGCATACCACAATATTCAATGAGATTTTTTATCGACATGGTTCAATTTTACTTGTTAAGCGCTGTCCATGAAAAAAAATTACATTCCACATTATTAAACTAGCCATTTGCTAGTCATTTATTTAATATAATATATTAAGTGTTCATTAACCACTATTTTTAAAATATTCTTTAACAAGATCTATTAAATCAACTTTTTTTATTAGAAGAATAAAGACCAACTCTAATTTATTTGTTCATAAAAACTCTAATACAATGTCATTTAATATTTAACACACCGGCATGTAACCATACCTTATATGAAAGGCAACTTATGTGCAAACCAACTTGCCAAGCATGGCCACTCTGAGCTTGGGACTATAGATATCATCAAGTCGTACTATTTTATTGGCCGATATGTGTGGGTGCACTTTGACAGAGCTTGTAATCGTTAGTTTGTTTTCTTTTGCTTCGGGTCTTTTACCCGGAACATAGAAACCTTGCTTAATAGTACGCATCTGTCTTAGTTTCTCAAGCAAAGCTTAAAAGATAATCATGCTTTTTTGTTGTCCTCTTAAGCACTTTTTTAAAAGCTGTAATTTGTGTGTTTTTGCCTCCATTTGATGATTTGAATAGTTACATGATGGTAGCTGTTGCCGGTTGACAATGACATACATTCTTTGCCACTTAGTATTGGCATAAAATGCCTTCATATCTAAATTTGTAAAATTTTCTTCATACCTTATTTACACATTCATATTTTTTGTGTGCATATATAATACTTTATTGTTTTTTACATGTACATTGTTTTATGTTAAATCTATTAATCTAACATTATAAATGAGAAAAAAAAAGTATGGAAAAATATGCAAGTGTCATTCTCGTTTTATACACATCTATTTTACATAAGGGCTCATAAAAAAAAATTATTTTACATAAGGAAACACACACAAAAAAATGAAAACAAATATATTGTGTCATTAATTAGTAAATTGTACCCCAAAAAAAATTGCCAAAAAGAGTTAAGAAAAAGAAGAATAAAAATATTCTTCTTATCATCTTATGTAAGGACTAATATTCACGATTGATTAATCAATTATCTTGGTGCAAATTTGACACTTGACATAAAGCCCAAAACCCCTTATTTTCAATCGCCCAAAGATTAGAGTTGAGCCCTGCCTTGCAGCGGCCTTCTCTCCTCAAGATTTTTACAACTGGAGATAATTAATATATATATATATATATTAATTGCTAAAAACAGTAGTAGTACTGTAGTTATATTAACAGCTACAGTACTACTGTTCTTGGCCATTAATGTTACTATTTATTTTACTACCAAACACCTTCGATAATAATATCCCACATTTCCACTGAGAAATATTCTATGACATATTGCTTGAAACATCGATCTATATAGCTCACAGCTGATATCAAATGCACTTCTACCTTAAATTATGAAGCTTTATCCGTTTGTATTTTATAATAATAATAGGAGGATACAATTTCCACGTATAATAATATATGAATTTTATTTTGCTGAAGTAGGGCATTAGGATGGGTGGTTTTAGCAGGGAATTCTGGGTGCTGGGCAATGGCTGAAAGCATAACTAATGAAAGCAATGCCATTAATTTGTTTCATTAATTAGCAAGTGGAACTTGCCCGTTTTATAAAAAGTTGTTCATCAGTAGGTATCCATTTAAGAACACCACATTTGAGAGAACCACAGGGAATATCTTCAATTGGGCATAAACCATTCTATATATTTATATATTAGACGTGGTTAATTGCAAACCTAGCCTCAGGAGAAAAAAGAACAAAGACGCCATGCATATGATGCCACCATTAGGTAATAAAACTAGGGAATACAGGAGTCGGGGACATCTAGGTTTTTAAACCTCCAATTCAAGGCAAGGAAAGTAGGTAAAGTGCTTTATGTGGGACTAAAGATGAAACTTCTGTCATCAAAAATTCAAAATTGTGGGTTTATGCATGACGTGACTTTATCTAGGGTCCATGATTTGGCGTTAAGTAGTTCATTAAATTGTAGAGCTTCTTGTTGAAGGTTGATGATAATGCTTTTAAGTTTTTGTTGACTGATATTTATTTATACATATTATTAATGGCTCTATCAGTGTGCAAAGGCCAGGAACACTCTTCGGTCTTCACATAAAAATGTTTAGTTATCGAAGCCAACCCTTAACACGCTCTGCCACAGCGTTTGCTAGATGGGATAAACCCAAATTTGGGCTCCTTTTGCTTTGTAGAAAAAATCAGTATCTTTGTGTTGGTGAAGTTAGACGATGTTGATAATCTAGCTTAAGAATTTTCTTTTTGGTCATGGAATCCAGCTTAAGAATGCATGCTTGTTGTGTAAGCCAAGCCCAATGACCCAGAAAACTTTGACGAGTCAGAACTCAGAACCAGACCACAAAAAAAAAAAGCCAAAAAAGAACTCAGAACTAGAAACTTGTGGTTTTATTTTTTATTTTTTGGTCAGCCTCAGAACTAGTGGTTGAGATCCAACTTGGTGAATTACCAGTTGGGCCTCATGCCAAAAGGTCCAAAACAAAGCAACTATTGTCCAAAACATCATTGTTGGATTGAGCTAGAATAAGGACGCAACTAGAGATGACGCAGACTTTACAACCAAGGTAATTATTGTATAAACATCAAATTAACTATACAAACGAAAGATAATATTTCTAGTTTTTTATCCTCTTTAATAAAAATGATATTTGATTAATTTATATCAAAAAAATTATATTTGATCATAGAATCTAACACTCGTTGCACAAAAAAAATTATCTATTAAACTTGCCATCAAATTAACATTGAATGAAGACTAAATTGCTCATATCACATGTTAATTTTACATAATTGATAATTCATTATTATTGAATTTATTTTTTTATGATATTTGTTTGATGATTTTTTTATAATTAATTAAATATAAATCAAATAAGTTTTAGTTAACAATTTTAATGCTCAGTATTAACTTATTTATTTTTTCCTTCGCAAGTTATAGGGCATAATGACATGAGAAATTAGTATTACCCCTTTTTTAAATCTGCTCTCTAGACACAAAAGCGCCGAGTCTCTCTCAAAAATTATGGTGTAGCGTGATAAATTAATGTTTGGAAGGAAGAGATTACAAAATGTTCTGACCAATTTCAGGATTGAAGAGACTGTGTTTTGAAGAAGACAACGCCAGTATTTTTACATGAATAATACATCGATTTATGAGGTATCTTGATATAATGTGGATATATTCAATTGTCTTATATTTCTTCGATTTTTTTCCCTTCTAATTGCAAATAAAAAGTGCAAATAAAATATTTTGAGAAAAATTTGACCCCATAATCACAGTCTTTAGAAATACTTGAAATCAATTGACTCGCAATTCTTGAGGAAGATATTTTGGCATTTTAACTATGTACGTATAGAATATTAAGATATCTTAATACATAAAAATGGGTATAGTAATATCACTATGCGTGACAAATTGGTATTTGCATGTTAGATATTTTTATCAATATTTTTTTTCTGGATATATATTTTTATGAATATTAAGACTTAAATGGTAAATAGTAAATACTAACTAGGCAGTGCTGCCTCTGGCAGATTCAGTGCGGCTACAGTGCAACGTGCAGCAATTCTGCAGAATTTATGTGCTTCTTTTTAGGAACCGAATTTGTTTATTCTTACTAAGAATAAAAGGAGAATCCTTAGGTTGCCTATTTCACAAACTTGAGAAAATTAAAGAATGGACATCATCATTGCTTAAACGGATGTAGATCTTTTCATATTTTTTTTCATGTGATTAATGAGAGAGATAAATATAAAAAATATTTATTAATAAAATTTAATTATAATTTATGAATTTTTTTATAATTTTTATATTTATTTTTCTCATTCACTCAACTACATTAAAAAAATTGACATAAAAGCATCTAAATCTTTACTTCTTAAGTTAATTTCAATCTCAACATTTCAATACAAATTTTTATCAATTTGTTTAGAATGGTAAAAATCTAGGTGAAAGTTGGGTTTACGTTATATTAGCAAATTTTCAATCAAAATATAAAATATAGTTAATTGGACCCAAATGATTTTTTAAAATTATAGATTCTCAATCTTTAATTATTTGTTATTTTAACTGTAAAATGACCGTTGGTTTAAAATACATATATAGTATTTACACAAATGAGCACTTTAACATTTTTGTTATGTTTAAAAATTTATTTTTTTGGGTACTTTTTTAAAATTTATTTTAGCTAGTCAAAAGCACGATTCTTGACTAGGATTTAACAACTATTATTATCACCATATCATATAATTAAATGTACACACCATAACTTGGAATTGGGAATCACGTGATGCCATTAAGACAAAATCCCCGACCAAGTGATTAATTAAACAAAAACTTCACTTTCGAGAGAGAGAGAGAGAGAGAGAACTTTGAACAATTCACTTCAGTCAAAATATCATATCATAGTAACTAAAAAAATTTTAAAATTGAAGTAGTTCCGTTTTCCCTTTGTTGGGGCTGCTCTTATTCATTCGTATAGCTAACAGAGAGGAGATCTATGAGGGATGCCTTTTCTTCTACTCATGCTGGTAGCCATGTCTTCATCCGAATCCTTATTGCTATTGGCCATTATTCTTGCACAAACATTCCATCCACTTCTTCTCTTCCTAACAATATCTGTGCAAGCCATGCTCATGTTCTCTGACCCTGATGACCCCGAAGACGAGCTCATTGGCTCATCATAGTCCACAATGGTTGAACGAGTTATCTCGTCATCCCCCATGTCTTGTGGGATCAGGAAGTCAGGACTCAGCTGTAAGGAGTTGCATGTCCTCAAGTAGGGAGAGAGGTCCTTGTAGTGTTTCAGCACAAAATCCACCTACATATATATATACACACACGAACCATACAAAATCAAACTAATTATCTGTTAATTAATAATCAGGCGGCACCCCCCATCTTATACAAAATATAATCTCTAACTGGTCTTGCATATTCTTTTTTAACTATATAATTTAAGGATCAAATATGTACGTACTTAATTTGTTGAAGATCAATTTCAATTCACTTGTAATCAATGTGCATAAATAAATATATTAAGAGTTTTGATCTATATTCCACCGAAGAACTATCAGTTTTAATCCATAATTCTTTCTATATAAACCTTCCACAAGCACATAGGAGAGTGAATTTTATTTGTTTACTATATATGTACGTACCTTGCATCCTAGAGAGCAATGGATAAAAGGTTCTTGGAGACTTCTGTCACAGGAAGTGCAGTAGTTCCCTGATCCTTTGAATTGCCGGTTTTGAGGTCTCTTCTTGATGAACACCACTTTGGCACTGTTGATAGTATAAGCCTAATAGAATTCAAACCACATCCAGTTGAATTGCATGTTTTGTTGAACAAAAATTGAATTCGAATCTGTGTTTTCTTGTAGGTAATTATTAATCAGCATATATCCCATCATCACTAGAAAAGCTTTACTTAATTAACTATATATGTGTATATATATACCTGAACGTTGGAGCAGTCTATGAGTTTCTGAAGATCTTCCAATCTGACAACATCATGATAAACGTAACGGCGAACCTGAAGAAGCCTGTGGAAGCGATGAGATGGCAAGCAGTGGGGGCAAATACTGGTACAACAATCTAAGCAGCACACGTTCTTCTCATTCTTTTTTGCGTTCTCATGGTAAGAGCACCCCACGAAGAACTTTTGTGTATAAAGAGCTTCCAACCATGCAGGTTTTTGGTATCCCTATATATATATACATTAACCATTACCAAATAAATCATTTGAACTAAAAGGGTCGTCAATAAGAATAATTTGAATTGAAAGAGAAGAACAAGAGGGGAATTCAAACCATGATCATATATGGAAACACTTGCAAGAGAGCCTCTCAATAATCTCTCCTTGAGCTGTAACCAAGGTATAGTGGCTAAGGATAGGACAAAGAGAGAAGGAGTAAAGCAGGGAGATAGGAGTATTTATGGAGGTTCACAAGAGGAGTAAGGGCATATATTTATTCCTTGATAGATAGGTAGACAACATTTTGTCCATAGGGGAAGGACTTATCATATGAGAGAGAGAGAGAGAGAGAGAGAGAAACCGAAAGCCATAAAGAAACAAGTTAAGATATGAGGGGAACGTGGGCGCTGTTTCCGTGTCTCCCATTCTCTTAGGCCCCCTCTAAACTATTCTCTGCCCATCTCCTTGGCTTATGAGCTCTATTGCTAAACAAACTAATCTCTCCTTGAACCAGCTGCAACTGCAAATTTTTTTAAATGTATAATCGTCACCTCCTTTGATTCAATATATCTTGGTAACATCCAGATGCTAATAGCAACTTGATTTTGGACTTTGAAATGGAGAGTAAATTTCATTATTTTTTTGCAACTGATGTATAGTTATAGAGTGCTTTCAATGTGAAAGCTGTCGAAACTATCAAATTAAATTAATTTATAATTCGATTCATCAAAATACTTATAATATAAGGTACAATCGAGTCGAGTTCTTGGATCACTTTAATCAAACAATCAAATTAAGAGGTTAATAGGAAGGGAAAAAATGTTGCAAAATTAGTTAATAGAAAGTAATTAAAAATTGTAAACATATATAATTAAGTAAACAATCCATCTAAGAAAATTAACTATTATTGAGTTTAATCAATCCATGATTACTAAGAATCCATTCAATTGCTAACTAAATTTTTGATTTTAGATCACATCAAGAAACCTTAAGATGATCAATGAATTATCTACCAGATAAGCATCTAGAATTTAATTAATCAAAGTTAAACGAATTAAGCACCTATTTAATTCTAAATTAACTTAAAATTCATAATTCAACCAAGCTAACACAATCTATCAAACATCTTTAATGATTTATTTAATCTTTTCCATTCAATTGCTAATCAAATTCTTAGTCTTAGATCACATCAAGAAGCCTTAAGATGATCCATAAATTCTCTATATTAGATAAGCATCTAGAATTTAATTAATTAATGTTAAATTAATTAAGCACTTATCTAATCCTAAATTAATCTAAAACCCAGAATTCAACCAAGTTTAACAAACAACATCCAAGAAGTCTTTGATACATTGTTTAGTCTCTTTAATTTTCATTAACACGTGGTAATTATACAATTATCACATTAACATTCAAATCAAATTAAACAATTCAATTCAGATTTAACAAAATCAAAAGAGGTAAAGTGAAACTTGATTAACAAGTAAAAGTAAAACTTGTTTAACAAGTAAACATAGACTTGATAAACAATTAAATGTAAAATAATCAAAATAAGATCTCAAAATTAAATATCAAGATTGTCAATCTCTATGATTGATTAAAAGGTTCTTCCCTCTCATCCATGTATGAGAGGGAAGAGAAACATAAAAGAAAAGAAACCTAGAAAGAAGGGAGAGGAAGAAAGATGAGGAGAGAAAGTGCAAATAAGAGCGGTTAGGAGAAAATTAGGATTGAGTTTCATGGTTGCAGCTACTGCTTAAATAACTATCTCTAAAATTAAAAATTCAAGTTTGCCCTTAGCTTAGTATTAATCCTCTTCCTCTTAACTTTAATCAGACACCTAATTTGCATAATTTGTGATTCAGATGAGAGAGTTATGCCCAAAACATTCTTAACAACTCTCTAAACCCTTCAGTCGACTTCAAAAGATGAAAACACCATTAAAATGTCACAGTTTTGATAAGTGATCCCATAAAAAGTGAAGATATATTTCTTACCTTTCAAATGGAATCATTTTCAGGTCCGTATCACATCTACAGCTCAAATTATAACTCAATCTTTGCACATCATCTAGATTCCAGTGACACATATCTGTTCTGAATTCGTGGCCCAATTTAAACCACTAGACATCTAATTCAGCCTTTTGGTTCTCATAAAAGTTGTAGAGCTTTCTCTCAACTTTTTTACAATATAAAGTTCATAATTTTTAAATGTTTAGAACTTAAGTTATGTCCAAAATATAGGAACAGTATAAAATTCTCAATAATGCTGAAAAATACAATTAAGCTCAATTTGAACCTAAACTTGTAAAATATGACCAAAATCAATCAATTAAGCATATAAGAAGTCTAAGAGAATAAATATGAGAATTAACTAATATATAAAAATTGTATTTATCACAATGCTAATTCAACTCCTATAATTTAATTTAATAATTTTTAGCCACTTTTGTGTAAGCATTTGTTAAAGGGACATTTTAATTTCATAATCATTCTTTGGTGCTTAATTTCTTAAGTGTTTCAAAATAAACAGAAGATGTATACGAAATTTAAGATTCTCATATTTAATTTGTGAGTGTTAAATTTTATATAAATGTTATGCTCAAAGGAATTATAAATAAGTTTTCAAATATTAAAAAATAAATGCCTATAAAATCCTTGATATTAAGATAGAGGTCATAAATTTAATTGAAATATAATACATCTTCAACAAAAAGAATAATTTTTTTTTCATCAATAATGTAAATGGAATCAATTCTGCCTTAATATTTTAAGAAGTCGGCCAGTTGCCCAACAGAAGTTTAAAACCGATTGAAAAGGGAAAGGAAAAGGTCAGACAGTTTAGTTGAGAAAGCACAACAGAACTTGGAGTCACCTTTTCTCCAAACAATAATTTTTTTTCCTTTTGTTTAATGTCCTTTGTGCTATGTTGGATTTCTGCATATCTCTGATCATCTAAGTTTGCATAATTAACTATACCGATTACTGTATGACTTCAAAGCTAAGCAATAAAAGCATAGAGCTACAGCAATTAAGTACTACTTAATTAGCAAAACATAGCATGAAACATGGCACCGGAGATTAAGAGCATACTTGTTTGAGAACTGGAAATTTAGAATAAAGATAACGGCACATTTATCTGGTGCAGAAAAACTTGTCACTCATTTATATTATACTTTATAAACTTTGGTCACATTTTTTTTAGTGTAACAAATTGCTCACGTAATTTTGAGTCACAAATAATGATCAAGTGTAGACGGTAGTCACTCCTATTTGGCATAAAAGTGAATTCAAAGTAATTTCTCAAAGTTTACTAAATAATAATATTTCTGTCTCATTCGAGTTTTGTTTTCCTCCAAATTTTTTAACTTCTGTTGTTTCGCCTCTAAACACAAGCACACCGTATCAAGTGCTTCAATTTCAAAAGGAATAGAGATACACATGCATAAACAGCCTGGCAGTTTCAAGGAGGAGACTAAAATAGAGAGCAGTGAGGATAGTGAAGTTCAATTCTAACTTTAAATTGAAGAAAAATAGTTAATTATGCAATAATGCCAAGCAAGCTCCTAGCTAGGTAACTGGCCTTGATCATGACATTTACTCAAAAAAGACATGTTTTATGAACATACTAACGCAGCTCGGATTGTTGCTGCTAGTAACAACCATTGAAAGGTTTCGTTCTTGTGACAGGGAAATCTGTGGGACCAATTTGATTGTTCCACTTTTGACAGTAAGGAATTCTATGGAATCGTGGCAAGTAGGGTAGTAGGAATTGGTATTTTGGCCCAGCTAGGCGGTTTTCCTTTGCTGCTCTCCCAAGTCCTAATTCTACTGGTGGTGACATAGAAAATGGAGCAACTAGATAAATCAGTGCTAGTTTTCTCTGTTTTAATATCACAAATCGTCAAATCCAAAACCTAAAGAATATGATTATAATAGTTGTCCAAACTTTCCCATCTTCCATTGTCTGACTAACTAAACTTAAACAAGGGCAATTGAAGATATATACTTTCCAAACCAAATTATTCAACCACTCAGAGCACAAATGTACTTAGTGCTAAATGCTGTACATATGGCTGTACAGGGATGGCAGTATCACTTAAATTGAGCCAGCTAAAATCTGAAATAAGACATGTATGAAATCCCATGTTTTTTGGCGAATCAAACATGAGCAACATTAAACCAATCAACCACTCCACTAAAACCAATCACTGTGGCACTTTAATAATTATGTGGATTTGTAACAAACATTTGACAGACAGGCACAACTCATTAAGCACTAACCAGCAAAATTAATGACGAAAATTACTTAAGGGCTTAATTTAGTGCTAATTTTGAGGACCTTGCTTATTGTGCCTTTAGCCTCTAACCAAGAGTTATTCTTGGGGTTTGAAAGAATAGGTGATTAATCTTTGTTTCTTTCCCCTTTTACCCTTTAACCTTGCTATATGGTTTTTGTAAACCCTGTTCACGTTATCCTTAACCTTGGCGTGATAGCTGACAATGCTTGGTGTCACTTTTGGCAAAACAATTTTACCAAGAAGACATATGAGTAAAAGAAGTTGATCCCTAATTTAATTTATCTTGAAAGTTCAGCTCGATATAGGTCCTAAGCTAACTTTTAACGATTATTCTAAGGCAATTTGGCACCGCACAGCAATGTGTAACATGTATCATAATGACGAGAAAAAATCTAGGATACTTTCGTAGTGTAGTACCATTTGTTGTGATTTCGTTATTTGTGAGAGGGTAATTAATCTCCACACAAAAATTTTGTTATGTGCAATTTAGCTTTTCTATATTCAATTATCACAAGTTATATTCTTAAACTGCAAAGTTTATAATTATAGTAATTTACCTTCTCAAATTACTAAACTTCACATTTTCTTTTGGCACATGGACCAAAAAGGTTTCGAAATGTTTACCGCAAAAGATAAATCGAAAGCCATCATTGGTGTTAGCTACAAAATGTCATAATTCAAAAATCAGGATTGTCAAATTTTTACAGTGAAAAATCGTTGATTCGTTGTACTATGAGGATTGATCCTCTGACAAAAAACATAATGTGTCATAATATGTTAAAAAAGATCTGCATTTACTATAATACCTTGAACCAAATTTAAATTCACATGGGCCTTGACTGTATTATATCAGTATAAGAGTGCCCCAAATGCTTTTCCATAAGAGTAGGGCTTTTTCACCCTTTTCCAACTCCGATCCCTTACAACTGGAACTGCTCCATATAGGAGTAGTTTTTTTTTTAGTTTTTTTTCCCTCATAATGGTTCCCTTAATACAACTACGATAGGATAATAACACACTTTATAAAGCGAAAAAACTTACAAAGCTTATTAAATGCATGACTGCACAAATTTTATGGTAACGAACATAAACCTCGTAACTAGAAATCCATTATGGGAGTGAACTTTTAGTCCATAACAGCTTCAATGAAATCAGCACCGACCAACGGAAGTAGGACACTGCATCTGTATATGCTTAATATCTTATCAAATTAGAAAGCAAAATATAGACAAATACGTTAACAGAACAAAAGAGAACAACTGCCAAAATAAAAATTTGATGGAAGAAAAGAATTGTCACCCCCACGTGCCACGAACATCAGAATGTGAGAATGGTATCATACTAGCAAAGGACCTCACGTGCAAGGGATCCAAGGACCTTACGAAATTTAACAGTGTATAGGACCGACCATATACTACCCTTTTCCTGATACAAGTTCTAAAGTTTGTGAATTTGGTGTGGCGGTCAAAGGTCAAAAGATCCGGAAGTGGCCAGAGATGATGAGGTTAGATTAGAATGACAAAAGTGTGGGTCAGCGGGTGAGCCGCACGAGGGGATCTATCTGCAGAGGCCAGTGCAATTCTACCTCAGCCTCACTTTGCCCTTCTAGTTTAATCCCTTAGTCACTTCGACAAGTCCTATTTTATTTGCCTACCCTTATTTTTAAAGGCTATGTCACGTGCAGAGCCTTTTCCAAAGACCAAAGGGTGGATCATAATGAGCTCTGTCTCAGATAAGCTCACCTCTTAACCATATCATATAACAGCTGTTGTGACGTGATTATTTGTGAATCAAAACATCCCCTCTCCTCTAAAGTTAAATGATAGTGACCAAAATACCTACAGGTAAAGTCAATTATACGAGGGAATAGTATCATTTCATTGCCATAAATCTCATCGTCTTCATCATTAGTACTACCACTAATCTCACATCTTTCCTCGTGCACGTGATGAAAGGAACGAGAACATTATGTCATTAATTTCATTCGAACATAGTGATCACTAAATAGTGAATTCAAAATGCAGGGCTATAGTTGTTTCCACTGAAGGACTTCGTGCCAAACACACGAATGCGATTAAAACTTAAAAAGAACTTACTTTACAATAATGCTACGTACATAAAACTCTAATAGCTATCTACACATTTTAGTTTTGGTGGACTCTACTAGCCTACACATAATTATACCCAAGACTTCTCAAGTTTAATAGAAAAATGTTTAAGTAGGACCACTTAAACTAAGAAAAAATTAGGCGTAAAATAGCGTGAATTTGTTATTGGAATAATTGTGTCAGTAGCATTACTCCTTACTTTTATAAAGGTCAATGCAATAACATGAGGTTTAGACCTAAATAGGTATGGTCACTTGATCAAAGCATACCATGTGGGACAGCACCACTATAAAGAACCTAGGTTAAAATTAGGTTGGTTGAGTTACATGATCACCTTTCCAATTTTACGAAACTACTAAAGGCTCATAAGTGATCCACATATTTGTATTGAGCTCTCAGCATATCCTTAACATGACCCACACTATCCAAATGTCTTATTTGGCATTTACACAATGTAGATGATGTTCTTTATAAGAATTGTCTGAATCCTGATATATAGTTTGACATTAATATATGATGCATTTTATACACAGTAAACCTTTACATGTGACCCAGATTTTCTTTTCACCTTTTCATTTAAGGTTTATCTACAAATTCTTTACTTGGTGAAACAAATATTGTAAATATAGAAGATATTTAATAAACTGAAGTAGAAGAATCAATGTTACAAATGGATCAAACCTAGTTTTAAGGCTTCTGAGCAGAAAACATGATAAAGGACTGCTGAATTTTGCTTGAGTAATTGGTAAGACCACACAACGTGCAAAGGTCTTCGATCTCCTCCTCTGTCAAATTGCTATATGTCTGTGCAATCCTCTGCAACCCAAAAGACCATAAAATTAACTTGGCTGGGATTCAAGAGAAACCAATAAAATTGTTGAACAGATATTTCATCCATGGACTTAAGGATATAATCAAATAGTTTTTTTTTTTGGGGGGGGTGAGGGGGGGGGGGGTGGGAGAAGAGGAGTGGGAGGGCATCAAGGTCAATGAGCATATTCCCCATGCAAAATGGGAACACTTCAGACTATTATGACAAATGCCACCCCAAAAGATCAAAGAAGACAACGATCAGAGTTACCTCTCTGAAAGGGCGTACAATCCAGGGAGTTGATGAAGTGTAACGCAGAAAAGTGGTTCCAACGAAGATTCCACCACTTCTTAGTATCCGGGTGATTTCAGCAACCTTTAAGTTTTATATTGGGAGTGTCATTATGAAAATTACATACATTTAAATGGTGTGACACAGATATGTGGAAGAACATGCAATTCAAATAGTTAAGGTGAAAGCCAACCACACTCACAATAAAAGATGTGAAATCCATAAAATAAAGAAATGTTGTCCCGTGACTAAAAGACGTCTCACAATAATTAAATTCTCAGCCAGATGATAGAGTACCAGTAACAGCAGATTTGGTGAGACTACAAGCAATCTACATAGTATATGTATCTTTGTGTATAACAGTCTATTTGTATACAGAGTAAAAGCATACACACACACACAGTTACATATATATGTCTGCATATATCATGTATGTGTGTATGCACATGTCCAAAAATTAACTGGGACAAAATAAATTCAGTTAGATCAGAACTTTATTTTAATTCTGTGCAACTGCCACAACACAAATTATTACAATCAGACACTCCTTCAGGACAATATTGCAAACACAAATTCGGCCAGTTTTGACATTAAAATCTCTTCACATATCTCTGGATGCAGAAATCTTGCTCTCCTGATGCAGTACTACAGTTAAACTGAAATCAACAATGATCATACCCAGCTTGCTTCACAATATCGAGGCCTGTTCTTTTTTTTTGCATTATTTCATGGGAGATGGGACTTTATCTTTGTTCAAGTTCCGTACAAATTTAGACTTTTTTCATAGTACTAGACTAGTAAACCAATGTTGCCTTCAGTTAGGGAGCCTTGCCACCTTCAAATGCAATATTACTTATCAAAGAAGAAAAAAAGAAGAAAACAACCGCCCAAAAAAGAAAGTGCTTTGGATATTATTACAATCTCGGGTAGAGACTATGTGAAGACAAGCTTTGGCTATCTTCACATCTCCACCAAACAACTAAGAGCATTTGAACATATCTTCAGCCTTGGTCATGCTTTAGTTATATGATGACCTTGAAACAGTAAACAATCTGTGTAGCAAACAATTATTGCTTCAGATGGTCCAATAAAAAAACTGCTTTGCTATTATGAAAATCTTAGTAAAAGATATTAGAACGATGCTCATATGGAAGATCTCCAAAATGTTTTACTCAATAAGATGCAGGAATGCAGCACTACTGAATGTGGGGAGGAATATATGTTATCAATCTCCAACATAAACTATACATTGTACTTAGGCAAACAGAGACACCGATTTTTACTGTTTAAGCATACGCATAGCTTTGTGTGCAAAGAGGGGCTCAAGTTTTTAATTGAAACAGTCTGTTTAATAAGGTTGCTCCAACCCAATATTTAGTCTGAACACACAGCCAGTAGCAAACATGCTAATGTGGATCACACAAAGACACAGCACTTACAGCATTGGAGGGAGATGGCCAACAATGCAAGGCTGCACCAGCATGAACAGCATCAACTGAACCTGATGAGAAGGGAAGCCTAGAAACATCCGCCCTTAGAAGAGCAAGACTACTGCAAACAATGAAATGAAACATGATCCAGGACATCAATGTCTCCTCATACAAACAGAAAAAAAAAAATTGAATTTCTTATTCTTTAGCTGCATTAATTTCAGAATCAAGCCGAGGAAGAGGAAAACCGTACGTCGTTAAGAGAGTGTCATCTTTCTTAATGAAATCATAACACTGGCGAAGCATATTTTCAGAAAAATCTAGTGCAATGACTGCAGAATAGGCTCCGGATTTGGCAAATTTTCGGGAAAATAAACCACTACCACAGCTAACATCGACAAGACGACCACCTTTAGCAGATTTAAAGTACTCTTGAGCCATGTTGAACTGCATTACAAAGGAAATGTAATGAGCTTAATATGCATAGCATTACAATGAAGCAAGCAAACAATACAAGACATATGGCATCACGTGACTTCCATCCTGTGAGATACAATAAGCAGCACAGGCATTGACAGCATACCTCTTCATCAGGACCAGGAAAGCCACTTCGATTAAAATTCTGACGCCAACCTCTTTCATATAAAAATGAAACAAGTGGACTCCTAACAAAGGTTTGATCAAAAGGAAAACATAAGAACTTCCCCAAATGACTGAGCTATGCAGAATTGCATTTGATTACAACTTTGTGTCACATATGTTGAAAAACTAATTCATCAAATAACCAGAAAAAAATTCCCGTCAAATAAAGAAATACATGGAAAAAGGGATCTATAAGAGGATCTTGTAAAACAAACTGGGTTGTGCCTTATGTGATAATCTATGCTGAACAAGTATATATCTGACATGAATATATTTATATAATACCATGTTGCTATAACACATGAAAATCTTGATGCTATTAAATTGGAGTTAAATAACCAATCTATTTATACCTGAAAAGCTCAGTGCGAACTGGTTGGACTTCAGTGTAATCCCTCAACCCAGCAGTAACAGTCAGATCCAGATACATGTCTTTACTAGAGTATGATTTTTTGCATCCTTTACACTTGAAACCAGACCTGTATATTGCTGATCTGAAGTTTTGGATCCATTAAGTAAATTATTATAAGAATGGGCTTTAGATACATACAGAATAAAATACAGATATGCATGCATGCATATTTACCCAACTTACAAGTTAAGGCCAGAAGGACCTTTTCTTATCAATGGTTCATAACATATTGGGCATGCAAAGAAGTCCACTTCCATTGCCTGACCCTGCTGCGTACTTAAATCCTGAAGGCAAAATTAACAGGACTTAATATTAAGTTGAAACTAGGAAAACAGATATAACTGAGATAAGTTTACTGCATTACCAAAATTTATGATTCTTAGAAATGAAATAACCATATTATTTATTTGAAAAATACAAAAAAAATGTCTCACTTCTCACACTGTTTATACATTTTCTGCATTGTCTTATGGCTGTGGAACAACCGGCTCAATACTACTGAAAAATGTCAACCAAAGACTATGGTGCACAGCGGATTAAAAAAAAATGGTGAGTTGAGTAGCAAGAAAGAATCATCTATTGCTAGATGCACTGCAATAGTTTCAGTCACTAATACATTATTCTTTGTTTTATACCAAAGCCATTGAAATCCCAAGCTCAATTCTTCTTGGTACTAAAGGTCAGATTAATTTAGTGGGTTAAACCTCAAAATTGAGAAAGCAGGATCTAGTCAATTGTGCCCATATGAATGAAAACTATCACTATAAAGACAGAAACTGCTAGGCAGCAAGTTTATGCACAAATCTCCCATACCCAAAGTATCAAAACAACATACGAGTCCATCTGTCTAGCAATAGAGTAGAATAAAAAAAATTCATCCATTTCACATATTTAGAACAAAAAGCTACCAACCTTGAAATATTTGTTCAATTTTATGAGCATCCATTATATACAAGTTGTCAAAGGAGTAATTTTCATGGGTTTCGTTTCTTTATATTTCTTTCCTTCACCATCACCATCAGTAATGAAGGCTTTGGACCAAAATAGCATCAATTCCTAAGAAGAAATCAACTCTAATCATAAGGTTGATGGCATGAAAAGAGCATGACAGACAGTGATTATCATGGTTTGTAATAAGCATGAAATTTAAATAGGCAAACGGTTGAGTTGACAAGTCTCATCTCAGCATGGGTACATCATAATTCCGGTTCCAACATCCTTGAATTAATTTTTGCAAGAAAGGTGCTGAAATCAGAAATAGGCGTAAAGCAGATGATTTCAAAAATCAATACAATTAGTTGGGCAAAGTTTATTTGTTGGCTGAAAAAGCAGGAAGCCTTGTGAATGAAATTAAAAAAACAACTGAATTCAATTAGCTTCCAAAGTGAAGTGTCACAGTTACATTATAAAGGATTCAAGTGCTCAAATTTAAATAAAAAAAGAAGAGGTCGAGAGAGGGTATACCGACTCCATGACAAGAGCGGAACTTGCACGAATGGTTGTTCTTGTTGAAGAGGAGAAGCGTAGGGGAGGACGAGGACGAAGAAATTGTGATTTAAAATTAAAAGAGGAAGAAAGGTATGGGCATGTGGGGAATTGCATTTGCAGCTGATGATGCACAGGAGAAGCAGCTGTAGCCATGCCCATCCAACTCACTGCAACTTCAATTATGCAATTGCAAAACACACCACCCAATTATGCTCAATTCAACACACCTGCCCTGCGTCAAAAACTCAATCAGGCAATGATATAATAATAAAATAAAATAAAATGATTTTGTTTTTGTTTTTTTAACATAGTATGGTAAGCAATGCAGACTATACAAAGTTAAAGCGTCATGTACTATCTAACACAAATCACAAATGTTAGTACGCACCACGCTCTTAGCGTGCCTGCCATATAAAATGCTTTAACGATAAACTAGGTAAAAAAAAAAGTATATGAAAAACTCTATATAATTATAAATAGATGTGCAAATAGTATACTCATAAAATAAAGATTTAAATATCAAAAAAGCAAAATAAATACTTTAACGAAATTTTATTTATATAATTTATTTATTTTTTTTGGGTCCAAGTTTCAGCTTTAAATTGAAAAAAAAAAAAAGGAAAGTCATGTCATGATCCTTATGTGGGCTAGTTGAGAATTCAAAGCACATTGGGTTTTACCTTTCGAGTTTGATAATGTAACACGCTCAAAGGCCCAAAAAGTTACAAAAATGATTTCAAGAAGAGAAACCGGATAGAATTGTTGGGAAAACATAAGGCCTGAGGAATTTGTAGATAAACAAAGAAACTGTATTAACCGCTTCTGCCTGCAACTGCAACTGCAACTGCAAACTAATGGCTTCCACCATCAAATTCAAACCATTGCTTCCCCTTTGTCCTTTGCCAAAACTAACCACTTCCCCTCCAACTTCATGCCTTTCCTACAAACCCATCTCTGATCCCTTGCCTTCCCTTCCAATTTCTGGTGCTACTGCTGGGTATCAGCGAGGACATGTTGCTGTCTCAGTTGCCTTCAACCCCCAAGGCAACTTCGACGTCTCTTTATTTGACGATGATGGTAACACCTTAATTTTGTACACATATATACTATCACTCATTCATTTTCTTTTCCATTTTATTATTCATTTGAACAAAATAGCAATAGGTCGATAATATATATAGGAGATGGGCATGGCACACATTATTCTAATGCTAGAGCTAGTCCAATTATATAATAATATAATTGGTGGTGTAAGGAGATTCATGAAATTGTCAGTTAAGGACCATTAGGATTGAGGATAGTGTTAAAATGTGCTGCTCTTGATGTGTTTTGAATCTTCCTCCTTAGTCCTTTGTGACTAGCAGAATTTGTGCTACTGCTATATATCTCTTGTAGTGCTCTATGCATTTAATGGGATCTGTTAAACTATACTTGAACAGACTTTGGTTGACAGATGCCCCTAAAGCTGCACCTCCTATGCCCCCAACTGAAGGCCGATTTGATGTTGTTATTGACAACGATGTTATTACTCGTCTTAACTTGTCCCCTTTCCAAGCTGCAACAGGCATGAAGTCCCCTTTATCTGGTAGGCAAGCTATTTAACTCGAAAATTGTTTAACTGCTTTTGGAATATTAACTTGAATTATAGTTAACATGGAAGCTGCCTGGTGGTATTAATGTTACAGTAAAACCAAAAGAATTTCTTGAGCGCACAATTGGCTTTACCATCAACTATACCAAAGAGGATCCTAGTGATCCTCGAGAATTATCAGAGTTTCCTGATATTAGGCTATGGTTTGTGAGACTTGATGCTACTTATCCATGGTTGCCAGTCTTGTTGGACTGGAGAGCTGGAGAGCTGGCTCGGTATGCTGCAATGTTGGTTCCACATCAGGTGATATAATAAATAAGTGCATGCTTGTGATGTGTGATGGAAAAAGAGAGAGCATGTTTTGATGCTATCTTAGTATTTTATCATATCTTATGTTGCAGATGAATATGAGAATGGGAGTTGTTTTCAATCCGGAGGCATTGGAACTGTTTGTCATGAAGAAAGTTTTTATTGTGTATTCCTGGTTGAAGCATCACAACATTCCCAAGCCGAAATTAAAGACAAATGATATGGCCAGAATGCTTGGATTTGGAATTGGAGATGAACTACATGACTTAATTGAGAACCATCCGCTTGATATATCATAAGAATGTTTTTCTTGTTTCTGTTGATCCAATATATGATGAAGTGTATCAACATTTTAAGAGTAACTAAACTTGCAAAGGAACAATAAGAATAGCAGAGCATAAGGGAGTCATTAAGATTAAAAACCAAAAATTAATTAAGCTAATATTCGAGTTTTTGGAACCAAAAAAGTAACGTCAGGCTATCTGTAAGGGTCTGTTTATTGCCAATGCTTGCCAAGAGTTTCATATTCAGTATTCACAATTACCTTTTAGTGCAAATTTAGAGTACTCTATGCAATGTACTTTTATTGTATTCCTGTTTCTACAGTTCTTTTTACTCAATTCACACACGAATATAAATTTGGGAGTGAATACAAAGAGAGGGAAGTGTTTAAATTCTCATCAATATGGATATTTACATATTTCCATTGCGTATGCAATGAATTGAAATCATGCTAATATTATGAAGCCTTTGTTGCAGAGACCTACGAAATTTCCTACTTGAATTTTCTCAACAAAGCCCTGATCAATAAGCTTCTTTTTGAAGTGAAGTTAGATTTTAATTTTCCTAGAGGACCTAGACATGACAGTGCAAAGCTTCTGCACTGGAGATCAACAATGAAAAGGGTTATTAACGCTTATAACTTATTTATTACCAAAGGTCATCAATTGGAGGTCATCAAATATGATATCTTGAAAAAAATCGGAGTATTGAAACTTCATACATGGGAAGGTTAACTCTGTTAATTGAGTAAAAAGGTATCCAAATCATCAGGTATGTGTCAAGTTTCCAGGGATATATTGGGGGATAAGTCCATTCCATGCACATAAATGCATAATGAATTGAGATTGCTGCCCTTGGACCTGTAGGATCTCCAATTTGTAGTGGAGACTTGTTGCTCCTCATAACATTGATCAGCCAAAAAGTTCATTTGACCAAAATAATGAAAAAGTGAACCATGGATTGCATTTGTAGACATATTGAGGAACTTCAGAAGTTAGGAAAAATCGAAATGAGAAACACAATTTATCTGCAGGCTGCTGCAGGAAGGTGTCAATGATCCCACAGCCAAATGCAAACAAGGACAAGTCTTGTGGAAAATGCTCGATAGAAAGACGTTTAAGATATTAAAAAAAAAAAAAAACACACACACACACACACACCCAGCGTGAATTATCATTAGATTGTGTATCATTTTAATAGAAAAATATTAATGTCATCAATCATGCATGCGTACAGATAAATGTGACAAATGGGTGGGTTAAAATGAATTTGGGCCGTCATAATTGAATAATGGGTCAATGTTAATCTATTTTAGTATTGTTGACCCAATTACTGGTTAATATAGGTCATAATAGTGACGCATGACTGGGATAAGCCCAACCCACCTATATACATATTTACATATACTGAAATATCCAATTAATCTTTACCCATAGAAGCATAAATAACTTGAACTAAGTTGAGTACTTGAAACTCAAGTTTGACTTATAAAAAGAAAAAAAATTATTCAAGTTTTATTCATTTATTTAAATTTCTACATAATTATTAATCTTTACCTTGCAGTAGTTTCTTGTTTTTATAAATCACAAAATCAGATTGTATGAAGAAAAAAAATGAGATTCAAAATTTATTCAGGTCAAGTATTTTGATTTATACAAGTGTGCAAATGTATAGAAGACCACATGTATCTTAATGTAGACAATCTAACCTCATGTAACAAGTCTAACTAACTATATCTTCCTATTTTTAATTGTAGATTAAAATTAACTTATCACAGTAATTAACCCCCCCGATAAGCTAGAGGATGGTACATGTCGACCATCCTTAGCTTGGGAAGAAACGAAGCAAAAGAATGGAATGACAAAGCCTTGGTGAAAATATTAGCAAGCTGATTATGAGAATCAATCGGTAGCAATTGCATAAGACTAGCTTGAGCCTTTTCACAGACAAATGTGACAGTCAATGTCTAGGTGTTTCGTACGTTCATGAAACACGGGATTGGCTACAATGTGGAGAGCACTTTGGTTGTCACAGTATAAAGTTGTTGGTCGAGTACAAGGCACTCGTAGGTCCTGAAGTAAGTATGTGATCCACTATAACTCATAAGTCGCAGAGGTGAGAGCACGATACTCTGCTTTAGAGGAGGAACGAGAAATTGAACTATGCTTCTGGGACTTCCATGAAATTAGAAAAGTCCCCCAAGAAGAAATAATAGCCCATGATTAACCTTCTGAAATCAAGACACCCACCCCAATTGGCATCGCAAAAAGCAAACAGTTGAAGAATGGATGAAAGCAGAAAGAACATACCACGACCATGAAAACCTTTCAAATAAAGAAGGACTCTCATAGCGGCGTGATAGTGGGCCATAGTTGGTCGAGAAAGAAATTAATTCAACTACTGTGTGGCAAATGTGATGTTCGACCTAGTGGTAGTTAGATAAAGTAGTCTTCCGATCAGCCGCCTATAAGAAGAAATATCATAACACAGTGCCCAAGCATCTTGATGTAGATGAAGAGCATAATCTAAAGGGGTGATGGCTGGTTTAGAGCCTAGGAGGCCAGAATCATATAAGAGGTCCAAACAATATGTTCTTTGACAAAGAGAGATCCCTTTAGTGGAATGGGCCACCTCTAAGCCTAAGAAATATTTTAAGATCCCTAGATCCTTGATTCGGAATGCAGAATCCAACTTCTATTTGATAAGGGAGATTTCATCAAGGCAATTCCCAACTAACAAAATGTCATCCACATATATTAGTAAGGCAGTAAAAGACTAGGTGACAAACAAAGTATGATTTAATTGAGCCTGCATGTACCCACAGTCTAAAAGCAAAGAGGATAATTTTTCAAACCATTTCCTGCTAGCTTGTTTAAGCCTATAAAAGGATTTAAGTAACTTGCAAACCTTATTACTCCCACCAGGGCAAGAAACACTAGATGGTATTGTCATATAGACATCCTCTTGTAAATCACCATGTAAAAATGCATTATTAACATCCAATCGATGAATATACTAGTTGTGGATGGAAACATTGGCAAATAGTAAGCAGACTGTGGTCATCTTTGCAAGCAGAGAGAAAGTATCGAAATAGCCTATCTCTTCGGTTTAATTATACCCCTTGGCAACTAAGCGTGACTTAAATCTCTCAATGGTTCCATCAGCATGGCATTTAATCTTATAAACCCATTTATTGCCAATAGGAGTAACACCTTAAGGAAGGTCAACAATAGCCAAAGTTTTATTTAATTCTAGAGCTTCAATCTCAGCTTTCATGGTATTTCACTAATATACAAACTTGCTAGCTTCCAAATACGTAGTTGGTTCAGTCATGGAAAAAAGGGGCATAGAAAATGATGTTGGGCAAGAGATAAATATGTATAACTGACATAAGAGGATAAAGGATAAGAACTACCTAAAGATGAGTGATTGGATTGGCCCATTGATGAAATGCAATAATAATCATCCAAATAGGCAGGCCGCTGTTTGGGCCTAGTGGAGGTTCTGATTCCACGGACAACAGGAGAAAAAATAGGAGATAAGGAATTTGGCCTGGAAGAAGATGAATCAAAATAAAAGCTAGAAGAGGATTGAGAAATGAAATTGGGCTGACATGAAGATGGAGTTGGGCTAGACTCCGTAATAGAGGGCTGACGAGAAGGCAAAGTAGGCTAGACTCAGTGATAGGTGGCTAAGAAGAAGGAATGGAATGAGGTAAGGAAAAATGTTGCTTAGAGTTATATAGAAAATGCATTTCATGGAACATAACATGACACGAAATAAGAATTTCACAAGTAGTTAAATAAAAAACTACATAACCTTTGACTCCTAGTTTGAAGCCAAGAAAAACACTTCGAAGTGCACGTAGGTCAAATTTTAAGCAATGAGCAATAGTAGTTTATGTATAGCATAGACAACCAAACACACGAAGCATAGTTAAATCTGGTACAGCATCATGAAGTAACTCAAGTGGATGTATAAGTTAGCACGATGAAATTTGAAGTACCGCTTTTTGACGAGAAGAACAATTTCACTGTGTGGAAGTGCACAACATAAGATCTTTTAGTACAACAAGGTCTTGATGTAGCTTTGGATGATAAAATACCTGAAGAGATGAAAGATGGTGAATAGAAGTCTATACAGGGAAAAATTGTAAGTACAATCAGATTAAAACTTGTTCCTGCAATCAAGTACATGATAATAAATGAGACTTCGCCTAAGGAGATCTATAGAAAGTTGGAGGGAATTTATAAGTCAAAGTCGCTAACCAATCGTCTGTGCTTGAAGATGAACTTATACACACTAAGAATAGAAGAAGGAGGTAATCTACATTATCACATTAATCTGTTTAACCAGCTAGTATGTCAGTTATTGAACATTGGAGAGAAGCTAAGTGATGAGGAGCAAACAATTGTTTTATTAGTTTCATTGTCGCAGTCTTATAGATCATTGGTGAGATCGCTGTTGGTGGAAAAAAATACTCTCAAGCTAGATTATGTGACTGTTGTTCTATAGGAGGATCAAAGGATGCATAGAGATTATCATGCCAATGAGAATGGAAGTGTACTAGCTGTAGAAAGTACTCAAAGAGGTAAGAACAATTCTCGTTGGAGAGGCGGACAACAAGAAAAGTCTAGAGAAAGAGAACTTCAATGATGTAAATTGTCATTATTGTGAAAAGGAATGGCATATTCAGTCTCAATGTCCAAAGATGAAAGAAGTCTTGAAGAGTCTAAACAGCTCAAAGAGAATGTTAACGTAGTTGAATCCTAGGATGATAGAGATTTATACCATGTAGAAAAAGGTGATATTGATTATGCTGAGAATCATTCTAGATGGGTATTAGATTCTACCACCGATGTATACGTATGTAAGGATCAAGTTATGTTTAATACTTTGCAAAAGATGGGAGATTTCAGCTGCATCAATGTGGGGGAAAAAACAAAAGTTAAAAGTTGAAGACATTGGAAGAGTTCGCTTGAAGCTCCGCAATGGTGAAGTCAAATATGTTCCTAATGTGAGGTATGTGTGCCTAGTGTTATACTACAAGAAAATTATGAATTAGCGACGGAAATTTGTGAGGGAATTTTTCCCTCGCAATTCCCTCTCTAATTAGCTAGAAAATTGCGAGGGATTAGCTAGGCAAACACTTTCCCTCGCTAAAATTCAAAACAAAATCCACAACTGGTAAATAACGAAGCAATAGCGAGTAAATTAATTCTCTCTCTAAAATTAGCGAGGGAAGTGAGAGGGATTATCTCCCTCGCTAAATTTTGCGAGGGAACTGCGAGGGAATATGTTACCCTCGCTAAAATCAGCGAGGGATTTGCGGGTAATATTTGCCTCTCTAAAATCAGCGAGGGATTTGCGAGGTATAAAATTCCCTCTCTAAATTCAGAGAGCTAATTGCGAGGGAATTACGAGGGATTAATTTCCCTCGCTAAATTAGAAATCTCGCGGATTTACAAAACGTCTCCTTTAGGTTTAGTGTTCTGCTCTCCTTCCCCAAATCAAATATCCTTCCCACCCACAGCCGTACGAACTTCCCCTCCACCACCCAAGCCCTTCCCAGGAGCTGAGCACGGCAGCCACGCGACGCGAGTGAGTTCTCCTCCTTCTGCAGGTATGCCTTCTTCCATTTTTTCTTTCTTCCATTCAAGTTTTCTTCTTTCTTCCATCATTCTGCCTCCTTCTTCATTCCCTTCTATTTTTGGTATGATTCTCCCTCCTTCTCCGTCCCTTCTTCTTTGTATGGGTGGTTTACGGTTACAGTGGTGATGGGTTCGAAAGGGTGTGAGTTGGCTGGACCTGTGAGGGGTTGCTGGTTCGAATGGGGTCATTGGTGATAATTGTTGGTGATGGTGAAACGGTGGTGGCAGCCTCTGTGGTGACTTGAGCCCGAGCTCGGATCTGCAAGTGCTGGATTCAGAGTAGGTAATGGTGGTCATGGGTTTCGTTGGGTAGAGAGTATGGACCTGTGGTGACATTTTTTTTAGTGGTTTGGTTGAGGGTGGTTGTTTGTGGGCGAACACAGTGTGGAAATGGTGATTGAGGGTGCTTCTGATATTAGCAGTGGTTGCTACTCTACTAAAATTCTAAACCACTTCCAATCTGAAGCTATTGCATCAGAATGGTTCTTCAACATATGCTATTCCTTGTTTGCAGAAAAAAAAATTAAATTGAAGGAAATGAAATAGCAACATCTGCTATTTACGTTTTGATAGAGTATGTATGTAATTTTATTTTGATGTATAAGGTCTTGAACCATAATTTCCTGCTTGTTGGTGTATGAAGTTTACATAGTAAATCTATTTGGCTGTAGAGATATATACACTCTCCTCTATAGCATATGTTGTTATTATTACTCTTTACATAAGAGGCCATTTAAAAATGCATCAATGAACACTGCCTGCTATTTCAGATAAATTGACAACTTACATAATCTTTTAAGGTAATGTACTTGCTTCAAATGAATCAAAACGATTCACTCTGGACTGGAGGGGGTGAGAAATGTGTGCGGGTTTAAGGGTGGGTTGAGGAGATACTATGAGGGGTGACAATGTAATAAGCGGGTGGATGTGAATTGGTGATTATAGAAAAACGCTTCTTTCACATCACTCGCATTTGGGGAAATGTAGCGAGAATTAAAGTGTTAATGAAGTAGAACTAGTTAGTATATAAAAAACGAAGTCAAACTAATTTTCACAGGATCAAGGTGTTTACTTTGACATTAGACTAGAAAAAATAGATTAAAATAGGGATTTATGTGGCTCATATTGATAGGAATTTTCACAGGATCAAGTTTTTGGGTCCTACTTTGTGCATTAGAAAATTATTACTTATTTTTCAGAAAAGAAAGAGTAATTAGTGCATCCACATATAAGAGTACTTAGGTGTATTAAGAGTAATTATACTTTTAGCAGTTGATATTTAATTTAAGATGACATAAACAACATCCCATTTTTTTGTTTCATTTCATTGTTTGAAATACATGGAGAAATATGAGACTTCTCTAAAATCTATACAATGATATTGGATGTGCTTTAATCTCTCTGCACAAGAAGAACAGATCTTGTTCATCATTGTATCATAATCCTTATAACAAGGTTGTGAAGAGAGGTGTGAGATGTTGGGTACATGGTCGTTTAGTTATTGTCTTTGTTCTAATGATGAAAATGTCTGCTTGTGATCGTGACTGAAATATGTGCCTTTTCATTATATGTACAGGGATACTTACTTAAACTCAAGTCTTCATAACATTCTTGTGTTGGATGTTCTATTGAGCTCCTACATTTCTTCTTCTCTGGAGCCCACTTATAAAGGCCACTTCAGTTGTACTACTATTAGCGGTAGTTACTTAAACTCAATTCGCTATTTTGAGTAATTAACTGATTTTGTTATTAATGACAAATTATCTCTTTTATCAAATTTAAGTTTTTTAAAGTTAAATAACATTCACTCTTGTTGATGAGTTATGCATATATGGAGTATAGACCTTGAATTGATTATGTTTTCTATGAACACTTTTTACTTTATTTTACACTTTTTACTCTTTCTGTACATTGGCCTTAAAAAAATTCAATTCTTTGATGAAACTTTTCTACTTAATCAGATTCAGAAGACAATATTAGTAGCTAGTACATTCTAACTCATAAAATTCTATAATTTTATGGGAAGATAGCTTTCTCTAGGAACAAAATACGCACAGGAAAATTAAGAAATTTTCCTGGCAACTAGCCTTACATGTTAGCTTTTAAATACCAATGGTTTCATGTGAAACGGACACCGGAGTAGGAAGTTATGTAACCTGGTTTACTGGCTTGCAGAATGCATTTTCTACAGAATCTAACTCTGATTCAAACAGAAACTGGTGCAAATTGGCCACGTGAAAAATTCTGAAATTTTTACCACACGTAGCCCTATGTCTTAGCTTCAAAATGACACAAAAATCATGTCATTCCGATGTCTGTAACTCAAATTATGCGACAAATATCACCAGCTGTCAAGATAACTCGTTTTCCTAGTTTAAAGGAGTCTTTGCTGATTTTCTGCATAATGTTGCAGAAAACAACTAAAAATCACATTCCCAAACCTCCCCAAAGGTCTCTAACCGATTAGAGGTCTTCAATAATCAGTCAAAGTCCGTAATAATATGTTTTCTAAAGATGCCAAACTATAGGTTCGACCCATAGGGAACCAACTCTAGGTTCGACCTCACTTGCTTAAGGGAACCAACTCAATAGGTTCGACCTTACTTGCTTGAGGGAACCAATTCAATAGCTTCGACCTCACTTGCTTAAGGGAACCAACTAACAAGGCTCAACCTCACTTGCTTGAGGGAACCAATTCACTCTTGTTACTACCCCATTTCAACTCAACTTATTGAGAGAGTAAAGTATTTACCACAAAACTTGCCTATCTAACTCAACTTTAACTATCAAAGGAGTTACTAGTATTTCTACGATTCAAACCATCCCAAAATACCTCCAAAATTTGCCTAAAAAGACTGGTTTTCAGGATTACACCAAATGTACATTCTAACTCATAAAATTCTAAAATTTTATGGGAAGATAGCTGTCTCTCATATCTTTCCAATGCCATAAACCTCACCTCATTTGGCTAAGCGTATCTAAACTTATGCGACATTTTGTAGAAGCAAAAATAGGAAATTCACCGATTCACCCGTTTCTGCCTTGACTTAAAACTGCAACTGGGAACAAAATACATACAGTAAAATTATGAAATTTTACAGGCAAGAAGCCTTACATGTTAGCTTTAAAATGCCACTGGTTTCATGTGAAACGGACACCGGAGCAAGGAGTTATGCAATCTGGTTTAGTGGCTGCCAGAATGCATTTTCTGCAGAATCCAACTCTGATTCAAACAGAAACTGGTGCAAATTGGCCACGTGAAAAAGTCTGAAATTTTTACCACACGTAGCCCTATGTCTTAGCTTCAAAATGACACAAAAATCATGTCATTCCGATGTCTGTAACTCAAATTATGCGACAAATATCACCAGCTGTCAAGATAACTCGTTTTCCTAGTTTAAAGGAGTCTTTGCTGATTTTCTGCATAATGTTGCAGAAAACAACTAAAAATCACATTCCCAAACCTCCCCAAAGGTCTCTAACCGATTAGAGGTCTTCAATAATCAGTCCAAGTCCGTAATAATATGTTTTCTAAAGATGCCAAACTATAGGTTCGACCCGTAGGGAACCAACTCTAGGTTCGACCTCACTTGCTTAAGGGAACCAACTCAATAGGTTCGACCTCACTTGCTTGAGGGAACCAATTCAATAGCTTCGACCTCACTTGCTTAAGGGAACCAACTGACAAGGCTCAACCTCACTTGCTTGAGGGAACCAATTCACTCTTGTTACTACCCCATTTCAACTCAACTTATTGAGAGAGTAAAGTATTTACCACAAAACTTGCCTATCTAACTCAACTTTAACTATCAAAGGAGTTACTAGTATTTCTACGATTCAAACCATCCCAAAATACCTCCAAAATTTGCCTAAAAAGTGGTTTTCGGGATTACACCAAATGTACATTCTAACTCATAAAATTCTAAAATTTTATGGGAAGATACTGTCTCTCATATCTTTCCAATGCCATAAACCTCACCTCATTTGGCTAAGCGTATCTAAACTTATGCGACATTTTGTAGAAGCAAAAATAGGAAATTCACCGATTCACCCGTTTCTGCCTTGACTTAAAACTGCAACTGGGAACAAAATACATACAGTAAAATTATGAAATTTTACAGGCAAGAAGCCTTACATGTTAGCTTTAAAATGCCACTGGTTTCATGTGAAACGGACACCGGAGCAAGGAGTTATGCAATCTGGTTTAGTGGCTGCCAGAATGCATTTTCTGCAGAATCCAACTCTGATTCAAACAGAAATTGATGCAAATTGGCCACGTGAAAAATTCTGAAATTTTTACCACACGTAGCCCTATGTCTTAGCTTCAAAATGACACAAAAATCATGTCATTCCGATGTCTGTAACTCAAATTATGCGACAAATATCACCAGCTGTCAAGATAACTCGTTTTCCTAGTTTAAAGGAGTCTTTGCTGATTTTCTGCATAATGTTGCAGAAAACAACTAAAAATCACATTCTCAAACCTCCCCAAAGGTCTCTAACCGATTAGAGGTCTTCAATAATCAGTCCAAGTCCGTAATAATATGTTTTCTAAAGATGCCAAACTATAGGTTCGACCCGTAGGGAACCAACTCTAGGTTCGACCTCACTTGCTTAAGGGAACCAACTCAATAGGTTCGACCTCACTTGCTTGAGGGAACCAATTCAATAGCTTCGACCTCACTTGCTTGAGGGAACCAACTAACAAGGCTCAACCTCACTTGCTTGAGGGAACCAATTCACTCTTGTTACTACCCCATTTCAACTCAACTTATTGAGAGAGTAAAGTATTTACCACAAAACTTGCCTATCTAACTCAACTTTAACTATCAAAGGAGTTACTAGTATTTCTACGATTCAAACCATCCCAAAATACCTCCAAAATTTGCCTAAAAAGACTGGTTTTCAGGATTACACCAAATGTACATTCTAACTCATAAAATTCTAAAATTTTATGGGAAGATAGCTGTCTCTCATATCTTTCCAATGCCATAAACCTCACCTCATTTGGCTAAGCGTATCTAAACTTATGCGACATTTTGTAGAAGCAAAAATAGGAAATTCACCGATTCACCCGTTTCTGCCTTGACTTAAAACTGCAACTGGGAACAAAATACATACAGTAAAATTATGAAATTTTACAGGCAAGAAGCCTTACATGTTAGCTTTAAAATGCCACTGGTTTCATGTGAAACGGACACCGGAGCAAGGAGTTATGCAATCTGGTTTAGTGGCTGCCAGAATGCATTTTCTGCAGAATCCAACTCTGATTCAAACAGAAACTGGTGCAAATTGGCCACGTGAAAAATTCTGAAATTTTTACCACACGTAGCCCTGTGTCTTAGCTTTAAAATGACATAAAAATCATGTCAATCCGATGTCTGTAACTCCAATTATGCGACAAGCACCACAGGCTGTTAGGGTGCTGTCCTGATTCTGTAAATTCGGGTATTGCATAATCTTAGTTTTTAACCAAGTTCTAATCCTCAAATCATGGTCTCTAATCACTTTAGGATCATTAAACACTAATTCAACTCATCAATGATATATTTAAACTCAAACTTCCAACTAAAACCCTACATTTTTCTAACTAACCAATAAAAATGAAACTATAGATTCTAAGGGCTCCAATCCATCAATTAACTAGTATCTAACTCATTAAACTTAGATTATGATCAAAGTCAATCAATCACAACCTAATTCTCATTTTTCTCCAATCCATTTCTAAGATTCTCTATCATGAACCAAAATGGTTGGTTTGAGCCATAAATGACTATCTAATACTTATTACACTTAAATTATACTAACTTAATTCTTGGAAGCAATAATCAAGCTAAGAGCTAGGATTTTGCTCTCCAAATCCAGTTTTTCATTCCAAATCTCTAACCCCCATTCAAAAGAACAAAGAGGGAAAAAGAATAGAAATCTCCTACCTTTATGTGATGACCAACCTTGGAGCCTTGTTCTTCTTCATTTCCTCTTCCCTTCCTTTCTTCTCCTTTCTCTCTTTCTCCCCTTCGTTTCTCTGATTCTGTTAAATTCTATTCTTTTCTTTTGTTTTCTGCTGGGGGTCGTGGGTTAAGGGGAAAATCGGAACTTAAGTTCCAGTGTTAGAACTTTTATATGCTAAGAACACTTGAATTATACTAATTCAAGTTTTTCAACTTCCCAACAACTTTAAAATAAATACTAGGATTCATTTAAATTCCTGGTTCACGTTTATTCTCATTTTCCATAATTGCTTGGTTCACGAATCGAATGATCATGACTTCCTTAGTATAGCAATCCGGCGTATAGGACTTCCAATTCCTTACACACTGCTTCACCTTCTCAATCTGTTGCACAATCTTAATCCCAGTGTACCGAGCTTGCCATGATTTCTTACTCTTATAAACAACCTTCAAGAAGGGTAAGAGTGCAAGTATATCAAGAGCAGAGGTAACAACACTGAAAAGTAGCAGTGTTCCTAACATATTCATCAATATTGTCTATGTCAGGCCGCATAGCAGCAATTATTGTGGCCAGTGAAAACTTAGATTTTATTTATGCTTTTCTCTCCTATGAGGTACATTTTGGATTATCTAAATATGATATTAAATCTTGGATGTTGAAAATAAAAGTTATGAATTTCTAACGAATTTTGTGTTAAGAATATTGGTTTGATTTAACTTTTGATTATGCTTTAACATATGCTTAAAGTTTTATTTTCTTATTCGAGTGAAGATTTGAGGAAAACCTTAGTTTCCCGTTTGAGATTCAATATGAATGAGCACACATACTTATTGTTAAATCACGCTCATTGTATTGAATCTTGAATTGTCCAAGTGGGACAATTTGGTAAGAAATTTTTCCTTCCCTTGGTTAATAGTTATTATTTAAATCTCATATCTTATACTTTTTGAAATTTTGGTCTGTTACATTTCCTTTTGTTCTCTGGGTGTATACTTAAACGTGGTAGATCTCACTGCGTTATAGTCATGCATTTGGAGACCAATGGAAAATACTGCTGAAATTTCGTCAAGTATAAAATATGAGATTTAAGGAATAACTATTAACCAAGTGTTGAAAAAGTTTCTTATCAAATGGGATAGGGTCATACCATGTTAAGAAGGATAAGTTGATATAAGGATTTGTATTAATGTGCTAAACTAATTTCAGCAATCATGATACTCGATCGAAGTTGGATGTTACGAAGAAATGATCCTACCGGCTATGTAAGTGAAGAATTCAAGGATGGAGTTGATGATTTCATTAGGGTTGCTCAAGGAGACCCGACAGTTAGTGATGCATTAAATCGCATCCTTTGTCCATGTGCTAGATGTAAGAATCGTGCTTGGAGGGAGGTATTTGGGGTAGAACAACATCTATATAAGTATGGATTTGTTTATGGTTATGTAAATTGGACCATTCATGGTGAGGACATATGGGGAGATAGCGGCTCAACATCCATTGTCCATGATGATGACGTGGAGCCTAGGAATCCATACGTGGATATGGTTATGGATGCCGCAGGTGATAGATTAAATCCAGAGGCTCAAGATTTAGAAGAGGATCCAAATGCGTCAGCTGCGAAGTTTTATGAGTTGTTAAGAGATGCTGACGAACCTTTATGGGATGGTTGCCATAAGCACACGAAATTGTCAGCTGTAACTCAACTTTTGAACTTGAAGTCGGAGTTTAACATGAGTGAGAGTTGTTATGATAGAATGATTGTCATAATTAAGAGCATGCTTCCAGAGCCTGAAAGGTTACCCGAAAACTTCTACAAATCGAAGAGAATGGTTCGTGAGCTGGGATTAGGATATGAGAAGATAGATGCGTGTCTTAATCAGTGTATGTTGTATTACAAAGAATACAGTGACAAGAGACTCTACTCAGTTTGCTTAGTATGTGGACACCCACGATTCAAACCGAAGGCGGGACGTTCATCGAATGAGAAGGATGTGCCGCACTCAGTGTTGCGATATTTTCCCATTATGCCAAGACTCCAATGTCTGTTTATGTCCAAAAACACTGCACAGTATATGACGTGGCATGTGGATGGAGTGCGTCAAGATGAATCAGTGATCAGGCATCCAGCTGATGCTGAGGCTTGGAAACGATTTGATGCTACCCATCCTACATTTGCCCTAGACGCTCGAAATGTTAGGCTTGGCCTGTGTACAGATGGTTTTAATCCATTCAGCGGTTCAGCCACACCATATTCATATTGGCCTGTTTTTGTCACATCGCACAATCTACCTCCAAGTATGTGTATGAGAAGGGAATACATATTCCTCACTCTTGTGATTCCTGGACCAAAGTCACCTGGTAAAAGTTTGGATGTCTATCTTAGACCCCTAATTGACGATCTGAAGATATTGTGGGATGATGGGGTGCAAACTTATGATGCTTGGAAGAAACAAAATTTCGATATGAAAGCGGCTTTGTTGTGGACAATAAGTGACTTTCCAGTCTATAGAATGCTGTCTGGGTGGAGCACTCATGGAAAACTTTCTTGTCCACTTTATATGAATCACAGTAAGTCATTTGTGTTGAAGCACGGTAGGAAATGTTGTTGGTTTGATTGTCATCACCAATTTTTGCCCTTTGATCATCCATTTCGCCGTGATCGAAACTCTTTTAAGAGATCAACAGTGAAAAAATCGAATCCACCGCAACGGCTGAGTGGGACAGATGTCTTGAATAGAGTGACTCAACTTAAGGAAATTATTTTCGGTTTGAATTCAGGTAAACAAAAACAAGATGGCTTTGGTATACACCACAATTGGGTGAAGAAGAGCATATTCTGGGAATTGGCTTATTGGTCGACTAATCTAATACGACATAATTTAGATGTTATGCATGTTGAGAAAAACGTGTTTGATAATATCTTCAACACCGTCATGGACATAAAGGGCAAGACAAAAGACAATGCAAATGCAAGAGAAGATTTGAAGATAATATGCAAACGTCCTACCTTGGAGTTAATAGTTGACAATGGCAAGTGTAAAAAACCAAAGGCGACGTATGTCTTGGATGCCAATAAAAGAAGGATGGTGTGTGAGTGGATAAAACAGTTAAAATTTTCCGATGGGTATACGTCGAATATCGCATGTTGCATCAATGTAGACGGCGGGAAGATATATGGAATGAAAAGTCACGATTGTCATGTTTTTATGCAAAGGTTAATTCCTCTGGCATTTCGTGATATCTTGCCAAAGCCTATATGGGGACCGTTAACAGAACTAAGCTTGTTCTTTAAAGAAGTTTGCGCAACTGAAATTCATGCTTCCACCATGGAGAATGCAGAGCTTTCTATCATTGAAATAATTTGCAAGTTAGAGAAGATTTTCCTTCCAGCATTCTTTGACGTGATGGAACATCTAGTCGTGCATCTCCCTTATGAAGCTAAGGTTGAAGGACCAGTGCATTACAAGTGGATGTACCCCTTTGAGAGGTGTATGTTGTACTTGAAAAGAAAGGTCCGAAATAAGGCAAAAGTTGAAGGATCTATTTGTGAAGCGTATATTTTAGAAGAAATTTCTAATTTTGCTTCCATGTATTTCGATCCCCACCTACAGACCAGACGCACTCAAGTTCCTCGGAATGACGACGGTGGGGAAGAAACAATTAATGAACGATTGTCTGTTTTTAAGCATCCATGTCGTCCTATCGGGAGAGGTCGAAATAGATTCTTGACGGATATGGAACTTCAGATTGCTGAGACATATGTTCTTGTAAATTGTGGAGAAGTAGAACCTTATCTCCAGTAAGTTTACTCTCTATCTAATGAATTTGCTATTAATGTGCTAAATTTATGCTAAATATTAATTATTGTATTCATTAGACAATTCGAGGATTCATTAAGGGATACAGATCCCAATATAACTGATGATCAAATATTGGAAGCTCGGGATAAGGACTTTAGTAGGTGGCTAAAACATATAGTGAGTTCTTTTTATCCATAATAGTGATCAATCATATTAAACTCAATATGCATTATGCTAGATGTTACAATTATCTACCGTCTATGTAATGATACAGGTTAATATAGGCCAAGTCGAGGATCAAATGATACGAGGGATAAGTTATGGTCCATCCAAGTCTGTGACTTCTTACTGTGGCTTAATAGTTAATGGGTACAGATTTCATACCAAGGTGTACGAACAAAATAAAGCTACCATGAATAGTGGCGTATGTGTTAGAGGTAGTATATATGGTGAGAATGACTTCGACTATTATGGCATCATTGAAGATATATTGGAACTGTCATATGTAGGAAATCAGAACAAAGTATTTCTTTTACAATGTCATTGGTTTGACCCGATAAATAGAGTCAATGTTGATGAGAGATATGGTTTGGTTGAAATCAAGCATAAATCAAGACTTCACTCAAATGAGCCATTCGTCTTAGCCGAACAAGCACAACAAGTGTACTATACAAGATATCCACAAAGCGGGAATAGAGCTAGTGGTGAATGGTGGGCAGCATGCAAGGTCAGAGCAAAACTCTTTGTGGCTGAGACATTGAATGAGGAAGGTGATGAATTGAATAACTTAAGCACTTGCGATTATTACCAAGATGATGGATCCATTGGAACACACAATCCTGTGATAGATGATGAAACAGTCTCCTTGTTTGATGCACATGCCCAAATAGAAGAAGTTAACATACGTGATATACATTATCCAATGGACGATCTGGTTGATGATGAGTTCATTGATGACAACGAAAATAATGAAATTAATGAATTCTCAGATGAAGATGAGGAATCTGTTGCTTCAGACTCAAGTGGTTAAAATTGAAGCTTGTTCAATAATTTTCGTTAATGGTATTTACACTGAAATATCATTATTATATTTTGAGGTTTTTATTGACATATAGTTTCTCAACTCGTCATGTTTCATTATGTTTCTTTATGCAGATATCCATCATGACCATTCGAGGTAGAGGTGCTGGACGCAGTCGTGGGAGAGGCCGTAATGGTGCATCTACCTATGATTCTCCACCAGTACAGCATTCTCAGCCCTCTCCAGGTATACCTGTAGGATAATCTTTTTAATTATTATTAACTCGTGGTTTATATAAATGTAATATATATGTGTTTTTTTATATATAATTATATTAGGTGCAACTTCAGCTACTGGCCCATCGACTAGTGCAGGCCTACCAGCATCTAGTCCATTGACCATTGGAGGCGCATCAGCTTCTGTCCCACCCCTTACTGACCCAGCGATTTCTATGCCACCCCCTGCTGACCCACCCACTAGCGGCCCGAATGTGGTGCCTTCATGTGGAGAATCCAATGCAGAAACAGATAGCAGGGAACTTATATATGTGGCGCCTGTCCCTGAACCGTAAGTACTAGTGACATATTATATTTTATTACATGTATTTACTTTTAGATAACTAACATTATCTTATTGTACTTACAGGAGGAGGTTTCTACCGTCGAGGGTGACACGTGACATTATGTACAATGTCATGACACGGATGCCATTCGGCTAGTACGTGGCGAGGTTATCCAGCTGAGATGAAGGAAATACTATTTACCGACTTCATAGTAAGTAATTGTGTTTCTATAGAATTATATATTATATGTTTGTTGAAAAATAAATGTACATACTTATCCTTTGTGTAGGCTAAGCATCGGTTCACATCTGATGCTGATCGCGGCATGGCGAGAACTGTATGGGAACGGACTATCTTGGACCGTTATCCAGACCATTTGAACAAAGCACGAGATAAGGCCTTTGAGCGGGCAAATTCAAACAACTTAGTCGATATTAAGGGCCATGGGCCCAGAGGAATGAGGACGGAAGTGTGGGATGGCACAGTCGACATTTGACCGACGAGATAAATGGATGACGAAATCCGCACTGCGTGAAGGAACAGGAGAGCCATGCTCGATGCCTTGAAGCATACTGGCGGGTCGATAAGCTTTGGTCAACACAAGAGAGCCAAGATGGTAATATAACTTCCTCATTTAAAGTTTTAATGATAAACATTTGTGTATGAACATGTTGTAATTACTTGAGTTATTTGCCTATCTTGAGTATGACATAGTATTTTAGAGGGATTACCTTACTTTTGATATATTTTTATTATATAATATTCTTCCATATGCGATTACAGGAGGCAGAGTTAAAGCATCCGATTTCTTACAGAGATCTGTATGCAAAAGTTCATAAGAAGAAAGACGGAAGCTATGTTTCTGAGCGCTCGAGGAATTTTATTGTAAGTGTCTTGTTCCTATTCAACAGTCATATATATTTTAGATTGTTCATTTTTTTGTTAATATTTTTCTTGTTTTGTTATTTTTAGGAGTCATATGACACCGCAATGACAGAAAAATATGGAGAAAACTCTTCCTCTCACCCTATGGTTGACCCAGAGGTCTGGTTGGATGCGACGGGTCCCAACAAGAAGGGACGTGTGCATGGCATAGGTAACAGCTTGCACATTGGTAATAACACCAGGCCAGTTTCATCCTCCTCGGTTGCGGGTCCTTCCCACTCTACACCGTTGACACAAGACATATCTAAAGTGTAAACACAAGAAGGTGGCCGCAGTGATGACTTCGTTTGTCCAGAGTCAACTTGTCCCTATGTTGGCGCCCTTCCAATCGTTTCTATCTACGATCGGATCAACAAATGTTGCTCCACAACCACCATCGCAAGATTTAGGCAGGGAGGGTCGAGAGGAAGACGAAGACGAAGACGAAGATAATTTAGACTGATTGCTATTTTTTATTCTTATTGTTACATTTGTATAACTTTCAACTACATTGATTGATTATTTGTATAATAACTTTTAACTATATTATTCGATTATTTTGTATAAGTTTTTTGTTGTAGCATTTTATAATTATTGGATTGTTGTTTGCTAGATTTCTGTTTGCTGGATTGTGGTTTGATATGCAGGTTTTAGGGAAAGTTATATAAATATAAACAGTTTATTAAAAAAAATTAACTCATTAGCGAGGGATTAGCGACAGAAAACTCACATTGTAAATAGCAAGGGATTAGCGACGAAATGGCGAGGGATTAGAGAGGACATAGCGAGGGAAATTTTAGCGAGGCATTAACGAGGAAATAGCGATTGAATACTACAAACCATTAGCGACTGATTAGCGAGGGAATTTAAAGAGGGATTAGCGAGGGAATAGAGAGGGAATTAATAGAGAGGGAATAGCGAGGGAATAGCGAGGGAAATTGATAAAATTACTAAATAATTTAGCGAGGAAAATTCCATCGCCATTTTGCGAGGGAATATTAGCGAGGGATTAGAGACGGATTAGCGAGGGAAATAAATTTTCTAGAGACGGATTAGAGAGGGAATACTTTCCCTCGCTAATTAGCGATGAAAAAAAAGCGAGGAAACTTTCCCTCGCTAATCCCTCTCTAATCCCTCGCTGATTTTATCAGCGAGGGATTAGAGAGGGATTAGCGAGGGAAATTTCCCTCGCTGTTTTCCTAATTTCTTGTAGTTAATGTTAACATTATTTCATTGAGAGAGATGATATCACATGGATGCAAATATGTGAGAATTAGAAAGATGTGCAAAGTGTATAAGGGAAACCACTTGATTCTACAAGGTAGAAAATGTGAGAAGAACATTTGCTATTTGAAAGGCTATTATGTGAAGGGAACGCTTCAAGATAGAAAAGTAAAGAAGACTGCTAAGAAGAGAATTTAATTGAAATATGTGGGGACTTGGCTTAAGGGAGGATTTGTTGTGTAATTGCTCCAAGTCCCATATTGTTCAAGTCGGATCGAGAAGTCTAAGGAGGGTTTTCTTATATAAATAGGCCTTTAATTAGTTATTGAAATAGCACATCACCTAAGAGAGAGAGAGAGAGAGAGAGAGAGAGAGAGAGAGAGAGAGAGAGAGAGAGAGAGAGAGAGAGAGAGAGAGAGAGAGAGAGAGAGAGAGAGAGAGAGAGAGAGAGAGAGAGAGAGAGAGAGAGAGAGAGAGAGAGAGAGAGAGAGAGAGAGAGAAAGAGAGAGAGAGAGAGAGAGTCTAGACACTTAGTAGAGGTTGTAATTGGGCTATTAGGGGGTGAGTTTCAAGAGGAAGATTTGTAACTTTAATTGTGTTGTAATTTAATATTTTTATTAGTAGGGCATTTTTATCATTTATAAAAGTTGTGAACATAAGTTAGAGAAGCTGAACCACCTTAAGTATTATATTCTTTATTATGATTTGATTTTTTTTTCTTGTACTCTTGTTGTGAGTCCATGTGTCTTCCCAACACAATTGTCACACACACACATATATATATATATATATTGTGCTATATATCGAAAGCGAAGACTTGGGCGGAAAGAACTAAACCTAAAGCAAAGTCTAGTCATTCACATGAGCAATAAGCTTTTTGAAGTGCTAGCAATTAGGACTAATCACGTAAATCGCATTCATATTGGTTGGTGATCCTACGCCAACTTCTTGGCTGGACACATTACACATAGACTAAACCCAACAATATATATCTATGAATTGTGGGAGGGGGTCTTGTGCCATATGGGGGGTCGGAACAATGTTCACGCCCATGTGCTAATGCGATGTGGACAACTACATGTGACTTTATGTGAGGAGTCGCAACACATAGGTATGGGAGAGGCTGGGAAATGTAACAATAGATCGAGAAGGATGTGGAGGCCAACATATAGTGTACATATCTCTATACTATGACGCGTGCAAGAGAAACATAACACTTTTTGGACTTGAGCTGGAACTGAAACAACCAAGGAGGGACAAGCTCACAAAAAGTTCAAAGACCTCCCCCTCTGCATGACTTTGCATGAAGTTGCCTTATTTGTTTTTTTCCAATGTACAAGATCAATGATCCTAATGTTGGTTGACTAGCATTTCAACTTTATAAGTGTAGGACTGTATGGTCTTTAGGCTCCAGCTGCCTCCTCTCTTTTGTTTTTCCCCATCTAGCAGCCTCTCGTTGATCCCCCTTTTTATTACCCTATTCATATTGAATATATATATATTAGCCTTAATGAGTTTCCATGTTTGTAGAAATTTGAAACAATATATGGGACTCTACCCCACCATATATCTTGTAATTGTGAATACATGATGAAATGGGAACGTGGACCATTTCTGTGTCTCTCTCTCTTGAAGTAATGGCAACTTGATTACTGATCTCCTCAAATTATTCCCACGTAGCTGTAAAAGATTTCAATATATATATGTGTGTGTGTTTGTATATAAAAGTAGGTTTAATTAGCTAAATTATAAGCAGAGTTAATTAAATTTAAATACTATATATCATGCAAGTAGATGTAAAATATATATACTTATAGGTGTGAAAATAATATATCTCTTGCATTCAATTGCCATCTATATCTCAACTAAATTATTACCAACCAACCTCCTAGCATATTCTAGTGATTGAATATATCTCGTACTTCACAGAAATTTTTAAATAGGCATTGTTTACCACATTATTTTTTAGTCACTTTATTTAATAACTAACATATATAAATATACTCTTAAGATATAGGTGTATTTTTAACATGACTACATATATTTAATATTAAATGGAGTGCTTATAATAGACATTGTTTAACCAAGAATTATTTCGCATTTCATGGAGTAGCAATCAGTACAATTAATTCTTGTGTTGGAGTCTAAACTGCCTATTAGAAATTTTTCATTTTTTGTATATATATATATAAAGAAACCTTTCATTTCTTTTCTAGTCTTACTAATACCCTTGTTCAACATGAAATTGAATTAAATTTATTGAAACGAAAAAACAGAGTGGAACTTTTGATTGAAATAATTCAAATAAATAGTACCTAGCTAATGTGTTTCATTTTGGTGTTTTGAATTTAAATTGATAAAATTTCATTTACTAACAGCCAATAGGTAAGTGTCAATTCATATTTCCAAGAAAAAAGAAACATAATTCAAAGCCAAAGTCTTCTAGTTTATCCAAGGGACGTAAAAGGAATAATCAACATCCAGGATATCTGGAAAATTATAATATTTCGATCTATAAATACTCTTTCGCACTCCTATCGCAAATTGAACTAGTATTTACCCCTTTACATAACATAAACACCAAATGTATAACTAAATATATAATATATAAAGTGGAACTCCTATACTAAATTAATAAAGAAACATGATAGGATAGTAGGATCTTGTTAGGTTTTGTCGTTGGAAATCCGAGTTTAAACAAAGGAAATAACATCACCAAAGCTGGATTGTTTGGTTATAAGCAGGCACATAATCAGAAATCAAGTATCAAGATTTCGTCCTTTATAAAACAGAAAGTAAAAGAGAGACAAAGAAAGGTGCATACACTTATCAATTGTTAGGCAGTCCAAATTCTTAGTCTCAAAAGTGACGTCCCAATGTCGGACTTATGTTTTCTAAAAGCAATTCTAACTTGCTAAAAGAAAGAATATCTTTTGAATCCCTTGATTTTGAAGCTATATAGCTCGTTCCCTTATGTGAAATTCAACTTACTCGTGCATTACACGAAAAGTTACAAAAAAAAAAAGATTAAAGGGTTTGAGTTGTCCCTGCCATGCATAAAAATAATAGGGTGAATAACTAATCGTAATCTGCGGTATTAAGTCGTCGCTTTCCGTTCCATAAGAGCCGTAACCAATAGTTCCTTCTCATCTCAATAGTCAATATTAAGGGAGGGGCGGATAGAGAGAGAACGAAATGTTACTCAATCATGATTTGATGAAGTGTGTGCTCACTGTTCACTTTTACCAAAACAACAGTGTCCCGGGATGAGTATCCCCAAAGTGACGTCCGTTTTGGTGCGGTACAGAGGCAAAACGCACGTACCCGCATGATCATGGCGACATATATTTTGGAATTCCACAAAAACTAAAGCATTAACCTACTGTTTCTCAAGAATCTATTATTCTAAACTAAAATCCACGAAGTGGTCATCTTAAATATGCTTGATTTTTTTAATCCATATTTAAATCTCTGCTTTATTCTTTTACTCCATTTTCATTGTTATGTTTCAGTCAATGGTGTCAAATGGCCATATGAGTTTATATCTGCACAGTTGTTAAGACTTACTTTTTTATAGGTGATATCACACCGTTACAAATTGATCGTGTTGTTATGTGTAAACAATATTAATCATATCAAAATCACACCTGTTAATGTTCTCGTCCATTTCTTGGTGGGTTGGGTGAGAGGTGGCTGGCCGCACTGGAGAATCTCCAAGTGGGTTAAATCTCTCGAGGGTAATAGATATTTACAAACACTCTAACATTCAAGTTACTAAGTATATAAAGAAAAATAAGATAAATAGAGAGAGTTTAGAAAGATAAAAGTTAGAGAAAGAAAAAAAAATTATTAATAGTGTCAGCACAACATCTATTTATAGAAATACGATGGGAAGCATATTATACCTCTTTATTATTACTCTTCCTAAGATTCATAGTTTATGATTTGAGAAAAACTTTTCATAAAGGCGTCGCCATATATGTCATGATCATTAATTGATATTTTAAGAGATGATGTTAACAACTAAAGGTGGGTTAGATGTGGATCATGTGGACTATTGAAAAGCGGGCCAAGGTGATCCATTTGGCTACATGTGAAAATATAGTTTTGGTTCTAGATTTGAGCCCAACTATTCTAATATGGTTATTGTACATGTGGCAAATCAATATATATATATATATATATATACACGATGTGTATTAGATGATAGGAGTATTTATTGTGAGAGGTGAGATAAGTGAATCTTGACTATTGGATCTTATATGAATGATCAATATTAAAACATAAATGCATGTGACTTTTTTAAATGGTCATATGACATTTAAGTAACTTTTAATTTTAATCATCCATTTATAGATTATATGGTCAAGATTTACTCATCTCATCTTTTCACAATAAAAACTTATCTCACTAAATATATCATATATATATATATATATATATATATATATATATATATATATCATATCTAATAAGATGAGTTTTTATTGTCAGATGGTGAAAGGAGTAAATATTAACTGTACAATCATACATGAATGGTCAAGATTAAAAGTTAATTAAAGGTCATATGATCACTTAAAAATGTCTCATACATTTATATTCTAATTAATCTTAATCATTCATGTAAGATCAAATAATCAAAATTCACTTCACATACCTCTTACAATAAATATTATTCTCAATGTAAGCTAACAATCCATATATTTATAATAAAAATATGTAAATTAGCAGAAGAAAATGTTAACATACTGCTAACCTACACACCATGATGTGTAGGTTAATAATCTATATATTTACACACCATTATGTGTAGCTTAGCATCACCCTAAAAATGTGTTAATACTTATAGTACAGATATATGAACTTACATATCAACGATATACAAGTAAGAATACTCTTTCCATATAGAAAATGCTATGGGATCGAATAGAAATTATAAAGAGGCAAATTGTCATTAAAGTGTGAACATATACATGTAAAAAAATTTGAAATAATTATATGCAAGTCTAAAGAAAAATTGAATAATAAAAAACGGAATATATAAGATTTCTCTTGGATATTTCAATAAGGAAAAAGAGTAAAGAGAGTGAATTTGATCAAATGAAGATGACTCTACAATCCCCCATGACAGTTTCTGACAAGGTCGCCACCGATGTGTTTCCCTGCAGCCTAGAGGTGCAACACTAGGCGTGAAGTGGCGGTGCCCACGTGGTGATTGGCGGGCCACTTCACACCGTGATGTCGACGTCCACGTGGATTGGTCCATTCCTTCCCTTCACAAGGCAACTAAGCGACAAAGTCCCATGTAGGCACTACCATGATGTGTCAGTGTTCTCACCCACCAATGGCGACTTTCAAATGTTATCTTTCACCTTCACTCATTATAATTCCAGTTTCTAGTTGTGTGATTGATGCTCATGCATGGCCTAGTGGGTTTCAATCATGGAAGCAAATTATTAGTAGTTATGTCAATGGAAACTAACCAATCACTCTCTGTCAGTGTGAAATATACACTATATAAGAGAACTCTTCCTATCCTATTTAAGTTTGCAATTTGGACATTTCTGAAGATGGTAGGATCAAACTCCACATCATCGCTAATTTTATTCAGCTAATTAAATTTGAAGCACGTTTTGATTTTGATTGATAAAAATTGTTGGTTGTGAAGTAAGCTCGAAGTTAAATCAAACCTTATTATTTGTTCAAAATTTTAAGTAAATTAAGTTGTGCGAGATTAAATTGTGTCCTCACTAATAATTATAGTAACTGTTCTATCGGTAAAAATGCTCTATATCCCACAAAAATAAAGAATTATCAAGTTGCCCCACTAATTTCTTCTTCCAGCAGTGAATGAATATTGAAACCCAACAAAATGCTCTTATTCACAGAAGACTGATCTGATTAATCACGAAAATAGGATTATTTCACTTATTTATGGTGATAGAAGAAGAAGTGTTGATAGCTAGGATAAGCTGGCTTAACGTAAAATTGGACTCCCTCCACCTAGCTAGCTAAAGCAAGTAAAAAACTTTTGGTGATGAGAGACAAGCTATGCCATCAAGAAGCTTGGAAATGAGCAAATTGATGGTGTTGTCTTTTAGAAGAGACGTTATCTAAAAGGCGACGAAATAAACATAGGGAAAACACTTGGTCTTGTACTGTTGTTGCCCAAAAGTGAACAAGACAGAACAAAAGGCTGACATCATAGAGATTTGCAAACATAGGGTTCAAAAAAATTTATGCAGAACAAAGTGAAAGAATAGTACAATCAGACAAACTTATATGAGTAATTTTTTATATATATAAGTATATTATATACATTCATATGAAATAAGTTTTATTATAAAATAGGTTTTATTTTATGTGAACGTGTATATGATACTTATGTGTATACAATAATTTTCTAACTTATATACAGTATACATAGGGTTGGTAAAATTCTTACTGTGTTATTCCCCAAAGTAAATGTACTTTTTTAGGTTTCACACTCAATCTTTCCATGTCTTCTTTGGAGTTCCCATTTTTCCACTTAGGTCTGTACTTTTCATTGTTTATTTAATGCAGTGAATATTCTAGTGCCTCAAAATATCTCTTTCGCTGCTTAATATTATTTAAGATAATTTAACTTCAAAACCTTTTTAACACCTAAACCTGCGCTGAAATGATTGGGATCGTTCAAATGATTAGTAATTTCCTTTGACATAGGATGGCACTTTAAGGAGCAACAAGATATAACTAATCTCATATTTATACAATTTTTATTTCATATTTATACAATTTTTACACATTAATTTATATCTATCTTTATATATATATATATATATATATATATATATAATCTAATTCTATGATATAAATAAATAAGGAAGAGATGTGTATAATTATGTGTTACTAACATTTTTTTTAAAGCAGAACCAGAAGACAACAATTAAAGAAAGGAATAGAAAACCCACTCCCAGTTTAAATTGAACTTCAATGTGGACCCCTACGCCTCTCTCTCTCTCTCTATATATATATATCATAAGCGGCCATCGGTCTATCCTCCATACCATCAACCACTCACAATATTTCCAATTTTATGCTCAATTAAGCTCTTCCTCCCAGGAAGAAATACCTGAAGAAAATTTCTTCCACTTTGTTTGAGGATTCAAACTTCTCACTTCTTCCCAAGATTTTTCTTCAAATGAGGCCTTCGTTTGTAGTCTCTCTTCTGCTTTTGTCACTCCTCCTTACAAAGGCTCAAGGTAAGTGATATTTTCAACAGCACTTTAGTCAATCAGACCTTCGTTTTGGATTTCTCATCTTCCTTGTTTTTGTGCAGGGATCCGCTTGGGGAAAGGGTCTTTAGCAGTTCAGGAACAGAAACAACATGTAGGTGATCATTACTTAGAAGTTTTATTTATGTATTCATTTCTTTATAAAATTTCAACCTCCATTTATGCTTTCATATTTCTCTGGATGTTAATATAGAAGTTCACTTCTGACTGCAGAATGAGGAAAGTTCTTTGTTGAAAAGAAGTAATAGTGATGATGCTGAGGAAGCTATTCTCTGCAAAGACGAACAATGCACAGGTACCCAGAAGAAAAGAGTTTCTAGAGTATCCAGAAAATCAAACAACCGGTTACCACGCATTCATGAAGATTACTATGGACCTAGACAACATAGACCTAGACACCATTAGTTTTTAAGCCCAGCAGTTCATTTTTCCTTGTTTCTACTTTCTCCTTATAATACAAGCATTCTTCAGAACCTTGCAAACGAACCATGTATTCCTTACTGCAAAGTTTTTTCCCAAAAACTTCTGATGACTTCAAATTTTGTGGTTATACAGAAAAATGCAAGGCTTTATTCTCGTTCTCTTTGTTTCTGGTTTAAAACATAGTAAAATATATTTACTAAGCATCATGTAAGAAATTTAATTAGTTCTACTACTAATCTCTGCTATATAAATCATAGTATTAAGCATCTGCATCTTGAATATGTTGTTATGTTGCTGCAGGAAAGATAAAGAATAGGAAACTTGTTACCACTTCCGTTTCTACTACCCACACCGTTCCAAAGGTTGGTTGAGAGATAATACACATTATATTCTGTTGTAGGTCTCAACTCAAATGCAAACCTTGGAATTTCTTCTTTTCCCTTATTATATATGTGCTCCATGGACAGAATGTGAAGAACGGAGGGAATGAAGCTCATCCCCCGGTAAATGGCAATACTAGGAATGTGGAAGTCAATGGAGAAGCAGATGAAATAAAAGTAAATACGTTGGCTACTTCCAAACACCAAGATCTGCCCCAGGAGCAATATCCGGACCTTGTAGACATAGCTGATCAGATGGACTATTCTCCAGCAAGGAGAAAGCCCCCCATACACAACTGAGTCTGGGGACGATCAATTAAAAAAAGAGACAAAGTTCCATATCTTAGGATAAATAAAATATAGACAGAGAAGTTGGACAGCATTACAGAAATGCTGCAATTTTTTAGGCTCAGGAATGATTTGTACATTATATATTCTATCACCTTTATTGATTATAATATATTTTTAAGAACATATCTTTTTGATGATTAAGTCATGAGTACATATCAGGTTTGCTTCTTAAATCTTAATCTAGGCTCTTAAGTTTTATATACTATACTTGATAAAAGGAACAAGAAAGTGACATCAGTTTAATTTGTTTATGTACCATATATGGTGTGCCTTTTCGTAACTCGAAAGAAAAAACAAACCGGGGACCAATGATTCCAAACGTACCATTTTCTAGTTTTGTTATTTTGTAGCTGAGAAGGCATATATAACCATCTGTTGCTGACTTAAAAATCTTCCCATAACACAGTTCAAACTACCAATGGAATATGGAATGGATAATCGAACGCATTCGGTCAGTCATTTCGTCAACCGGTGGAAGCAAATTTGATTTGCAAGGTTGTGCACAAGTGCTTTCTTAATGCAACATACCCTTTACCCTTCCCTAGAGGTAAGTTGCTCCTCCACATTAATCGTACAAACATGTGGGAAGAAGATAAATCCTATAGCAAGAGAAATATTTCACTTGGTCTATATAATTAAACGAGTGTCACGTAAGATTTGTAAATTATTATTATTTTTCATTTAAATTATATTTTTAATGTTATTATTAAAATATCATTAAATTAAAGTATATTTAAAATGAGATTTAAATGAGAGATAAGAATGATCAATAAAATTAATGTAGAACCAATTAAATAATAAATAGCAAGAAAAATGACTTATTCCATACTCATCTAAAATTATTTGGAGAGAAGAATTGGTGGGAAATTACCAAATCTTTTCTACACTCCTCTCCGAGTGGGGACCAAGGCTTTCTAGTAATTGAAATTGAAAGATAGAGAAGGAAGGTGGTGTATTGTAGGAGCCACGGGTACCTAGTGGGTCAGGTCAACTTACGAATTTATAAATTTTGATCTAATTTAACTCATAAAATAATAAAAATACGAGTTAGATTGAATTCATGAGTTATATTAAGTTAAAAAATGCTTCAACTTATAGTGTGTGGGTCAGATAGCGGGTTAGAACTCGTCTAACCCTCACAAACCCGATTCACCTACATTTTTTTTTAAATAAAAAGTCGTTTAGATGATAAAGAATATATAGAAAAAATAGAAAGTGAAGTCAATGATTATGTCAATACATATGACATGCATGATGACACTAACTTCAATTTGTTAGACTAATTTGTTATTTGAGTTATGATTAATTCTATTTAATTTATTCTAAACTTAGTAAGACTTGTTAGTTGTTAATTTGTTATGCACTTATTGACTTATGATATTTAGTTTATTTGAGATTGAGACCTATTATATTTGAGTAAAGTCAGCTGAGACTTTTGGTGATAATTTGTTAGATTGAGGCATATTATGTTTGATATTGAGACTTATGGTGTTAATTTGTTAAATTAAAAATTATTATATTTAATATTGAGACTTATGATATTAATTTATTAGATTGAGACCTCTTATATTCGATATTAAAACTTATAGTGTTAATTTGTTAGATCTTATATTTTAACTTTTTTTTAAATTTTTTTTTAAATGTCAAACTTATAGGTTTGACTTAACCCAACTCACTCTTAAGCAAATCAAATTGAACAAAAAACTTTTTTTATCTAATTTAACCTAACTTAACTCACTACTCTAATAAATAAATCTAATCTCGAAACGGTATTGAATCCACCAATCTCACCTACTCGACACCCGTAGTAGGGGCTGCCTTGCTTTTTGGTCCATTTCCATTGTAGGGGCCGGCTAGTAGAGGCTGCCTCGGTTTTAGATAGGGAAATGAGTTTTTATCAACAAAATTAAATAAATAAATAGTGAAATGAGCAGGTGTGCGGTATTAATTGACTAAGGTCCTATTGTCTCGTTGCACGCAACATTTGGGCCCAGCATGTATCACATATTGATTGCAATAGTATGAAGGGTCATTCATTCATGTGGGCTCACATGATGAATTATCTATGTACACTATTGTGGCCCATTTTGGTGCACAGATTGCGCTGGACCACGAAAAAACAGAAGAAGCATTTAGGTTAAGGGTGTCCGTGGGTTCAGCATCATTTTTAGACCCAATTTACATAAGAGATTTTTTTCTATCGACCCAACTTAATTAATAGATTTTTTCACTCGACTTGACCTAATCCAACCTATTTAAGAGTGGGTTGAGTTGGGTCTAATCCATAAGTCGACATTTAAAAAAAATATTCTTAAAAAAAATTAAAATATAAAATCTAATAAATTAACATCATAAGTCTCAATATCAAATAAATTAAATAACATAAATCAATAAATATATAACAAATTAATAACTAACAAGTCTTATTAAATCTTGAATAAATTAAATAAAACTAGTTATCACTTAAATAACAAATTAGTCTAACCAATCAAAGTCAGTGTCATCACGCATGTCATATGAATTATGGACAACATAATCATTGACTTCATTCTCTATTTTATCAATATACTCATTATCATCTAAACGATCCATTGATTTTTCAACACAATGGTCACTTAGATGCATCGAGAGTCTTATGAACTTATTTTCTTTGTTCACTTTGAGAGTAACATCACAATGCCTACACTTAAACTTGATTGAAACAACACAAAAATGAGGAGAAAGTATCCTAAAATGCCACCATGGGTATTTAGGATCCATGAACATCTCATAGAACTCTGCACGATGGCATGCCCTCCTTTCCTCCTTGGTCTGCACAATCAACAAGACAATTGTCAAATTACATACAAATTTAAACTCAACAATGAAATAATAAATTCATAAGAATTAGAAAGCCAACAATTAAACCGCAAACAGCTAAAAGAATTAATGTTTAAGATTCACAATTTTTTTTCTAACAGCTGACATATCTAACATACCAAAAAAGTATTAACAATTAGTAATTGACAATTAATAATTCATTAAACAAATTGAATGAGTTCTATATAACACACTATCAGCTTTAAACTTCTCAATATCATCCATCTAAACTCGTAAATCTATGGGTTTGTTAGGAGTTCTCAACCAATTTTGAGCACAAATTAATGCCTCAATAATGGTAGGTTGCAAAGAACTACGAAAAAAGGTCAAGAACTCGTCTTCCCGTACTAAATGCTGACTCATATGAAACTATAAAAATAGTAATTGCTAAGATATCCTTAACAATGAAAGAATGAACATGATACTTCTTGGTCTTTTCTCTCCACCATGTAAGAATATCAAAGCCATCAACATCATCCTCCTTGTACCTCTCAAGCTCATTCTTTTTTACCGCATGTTATTTTTTTTTTCACTTTCAATCTAAACTCGAATTTATAACTATCATTATCATATTCAATATCATCATCGTGTGCAGAGGAAGGAACATCAGTTGACATACAACTATAATCACTAGCATCAAGAGGAACATGATGTATTTGTTGATAATGTTTAGACAATGTCCTCATAACATCGTCCAACCTCTTCATAATTTTCACACTCAATTCTAAGTCATACATCTTTTCCAAACAAAACTCAACATAATCTATTTTATATCTTAGATCAAGGACAATAGCCACAAGTAATAAGTAATTTAGAGGACTATCAATGTCATCCAAATATTTATCTAACTTCATTTTATGGAAATGACCATCTCTTTCAAATTGGATCATTCCATCCAATTCACTTCTTTATAAACTTATTGATGTCACACAATTTATGGAAGAAAGTATTTGAAGTAACATGTAATGATCCAGAAAAAGTAAGAGTACCATTGTAAAAAACTTTCAAAAATTTAATAATGGGAGTGAGTGTTATAGATTAGAGGTGAGTGGAAACTGATTTTACAAAAAAAAAAATGGGCCGTGGGTGGGTTGAGTTATGCGAGTTGAAAGTGTTCCAACCCGTTACCTTACCCACACACTGTGGATTGAACATTTTTTAACCCGGCCTAACCCGCGAACCCAATCCAACCCACATTTTATGGGTTTGATTGGATCAAAACCCACGAGTTCATGGGTTAACTTGACCCGCTAAACACCCCTAATTTAGGTTGCTGGCAAGTGGCAAGTGTTGCCTAATGAGAGCGGGAAAATCTAACATGGACCACAAAAAAATGTGGTTTATGGATGGATTATAGTTTTTTATTATTAATTTATTATTAAAATATTTTAATAACTAAAATTAAATTTTTTCATATTTTAATTGATAATATTTAGATTTATATATAAATTTAGTTAGATTATTCTCATTTTTTATGAATAATTGTATATACAATAAATTTATAAATTTTAATTAATAATTTTTTTATATACCTAAATTTGCATATAAATACTATCAGATTAAAAAAACATGTGGTTCATCCATAGACTCAAACGTTTTGGGTCTATGATAGAAGACTCCAATAAGAAAATAACCCCTCCAAGAAATTGAGAGAATTTTTATGCTAATTATTTAAAATAAGTTATTAAGTATTTATTGAATGTTAATTTTAAGTATTTGATTGAAAATAACTTATAACTAATTAAATTTTTAATAACTTATCTTGAATGTCATACCACAAAAAAAGAAGATAGATATAGTAGAATTCCTAAAAAATGGATTATACCAAAATTTCAGGACCATTTATAATGTAATGTCGTCATTCGGGAGCATCAATTGGGTAGTGTACAAAGTATAAATCCCCCTGCACATTTGTGGTGCTGAGGCACGGCTAGTCCTTTGGGCAATAGTTTTAGCTGAAATTAAATATTCCATAATGAGAGAGAACCTTTATGATAACTTCCTAGAAGAAGTATACGTATATATTAGCACAGACATGTGATAGCTGAATTTTCAATTGGGAAATGGGGAAGATCTTTTACCAAGTTGGGAGACTCATGGGCTATTTGTGTTGTGTGTGCAAGTGTAAAGTTGAAGTATATAAAAGAATGAAAATGAGTGTAAACTCAAATCCAATTCTTCCTAGTAAGTGTAAACTTATAAGGTTTCGTTTCGTATAAATAGTAAGATAAGACTTAATAATATTAGATATAATAGTATAAAATTTGATAATTAAAGTTTAATATGTAAAGGTATGTTTAGATTGATGGGATTGAGTGGAATAGAATGGAATAGGATGGGATAGAGATAGATTTCATTGTTTGGTTATGTTAAAAAATAATAGAATTGGATGGAAGTGGGTGGGATGGATCCTATCCCATCCCACAAAAAATCTCCAATTTTCTTTTCCTCCAATTTGGGGGGTATGGGATGGAATCAGTTTTTCTATTATAATTATAATTAGTATTTTACTATATTAACCCCATATCCTAAAATTGGTGTGTTTACAATAAGGGTAATTTAGGAAAAATAAAATTATAACTCATACCATTCCATCCATTTCCCAAACAATAGAATGGTAACTTTACTCCATTCCATCTTAAAATATCCAAATAATAGAACGGTATTTTTATCTCATTCCATCTCATCCCACCCCATTCCATCTCATCTCATTTCATTCCATTCCATCAATTACTAAATATCTAAACATAGCTTAAGGGTTTGAGATATCAAAGTATTTAGAGTTGTAATAAAAAAAAATTTATAAGAGGTTATACATCAAAACTCAATTAGATCTAATCCTACTCCTAATACTTGATTAAGTTATTCATCATTTTTAATGCATAAGAGAGTTTTGATAGATAAACTCATACAATACATATTTACATTAAATAACTGATAAAATCATAATATATTGTATTAATTTATCCTGTCAGGTTTAATACGACATGTCAAATAGACTCTAATTGAATGTGAGAATATATAAGAGTGTTAACCAATCAATATCAATCTATCAATCAATATATCAATATGTATTAATATATAAAAAGAGAGTATTGATCTATAAAATTCTGCTAAGTGGCATCTCTTGGTTGTGCCAGTAATGTAATTTAAATTTAAATTTTATTATTATCCTATTGAAACAAAATTAAAAATAAATTATGAGTTAGTGAAATTCTAACATTGTAATCTCTAGATTTGAATTGAATTTTATTATCATTTATAGGTTATATCATTAATTGTTTATTATAAATTTAAATTAGAATTTTATTATGATTATTTATTAATATACTAATAATACGTGTGTATATAGATATTATAATTACAAAAATAAAGTTAAAGAAATTGGTAGCGACTGCAACATTTTAAACTTAAAATACTCTTTCAATAATTTTTAAATTTTTTAAAATATTCTCAAAACTTTATATATTATAAACTTGATATTTGATACCCTAAAAAAATAAAATAAAAAATTGAATCTTAATATAAAATTTTTGTATCACCAATGATCATTTATGAAAATTATAATATTTTTTTTTTATAATCCTATCTATCGTGTGGATACTATTCTAATATTATTTAATAGTTGATGTGGGTGGAAAATAATTCGAGGCTTAGACCATATACGCGGGTCATGAAAATGTCTAATGGTTCACCTGCATGGGCCTTGGACAAGTTAAGCTCATTGCTATCAGTAAGTGGGCTGCGCGTGACATAGCGCACTAACCATAGGGTACAACGACATCATGGGAATGTGATTGGGCACCAGAATTTATCATCTCATTCATTCTCACACGACTCTGAACTTGAGCCGAAAAAGAATCAACCACGTAAAAACATAAACAATAATAATAATGAATGAAAGAAAGCTACTACTCGCAGCTGAGCAATGCTGAGTAAGCAACATATATACTATCATTCTAATATATAAAAGTAAAACATTGAAAAGATTAAATGGTTATATTGGAATTTGATTTTCCCGTAGAATGATTGGGGAAGAAATAATACATTTCAATCATAACTCATTTTCAAGAAAGCAATAAATTAAGATTCAAACTCTAGCTTAAGCAAATGATCAAACGGATAAAACGGAAAATAAGAAGGTTTTCAAATCTCAATCAAGTGTAGCCAAACTAGAGTAGTAGAGTCACCAGAGTGCTGGTACCTAGGAGCAAATTCCTATTGAGAGGTTACGTAAATAATTTGATTGATAAACAGATCAGTTTTCCATAAAACAATTAAAAATACTTGGATTTTAAAATATAATTTTAAATAAAATAATAAATTTTTTTAAATTTTTAATATATTAAATAATTTTTATTTAAATTTTTTTATTTTAACTTCTTAGCAAAACCCTCAAAAATATGTCCGCAATTCAACTTCAATTATTATTATGATAGAGATAGAGAGAGAACTTACTGGTTAAACCCGTTAGCCTATTTCATGATTATGTCAAAGTTATTATAATGCTAATGTCTGTTATTTTTCTCGGGGTAACAAGGTCAATGTCTGTACTAATATAGACCCACGTCTAATGATTTTTTATTTTTTATTTTTTGTCTTTGATCACTATCACTATAAAATATTATTATGAGATAACAATTATTTTATCCAAAATTTGAACTTATAATTTTTTTCTTAGGAATACAGCTTGTTTACCCGAAACCCTTATTGGTACATCCAGTGATAACCGAACATAAATTAACATTGCGTCCACAATCTTTGTGGTTATTATTTGTATTAATTGGGATTTGGAACTAAGATAATGTTTGAATTATCTTAATTTGGGATTAAAACAATTTATAATCCAAAGTTTTTTGATAGAGTTTTTAAAAAATAAATAAATTTTTAAAAAATAAATAATTTTTAAAAAATAAATAATTATTTTTCATAATTTAAATTGTACTAAACATGCACTAGCCTTTTTTTTAGCAATTTCAAATGTAATATTTCTCACAATGACATTATCTATTTAAAAAAATTAATTAATTATCATGATATAATATTTAAACTTGATGATCCTAACCGATTCTTATATAAACAATAATGAATATAATCAGAAGACGATTATTTTTATTTACATGTTTATTATAGACATTTACTATAGATATAATTGAAATGAATGTTTATTGGTATATTTTCATATATTGCAATGCACTTTACCCGAAAAAAAAAGTTCACCTTTGTTTTCGTTGCTAAAAAGAGAATGAAATTTCTTTCTTTCTTTTCATAAAAGAAAAAAACAGAATGAATTTTTATTCTATTTGTATAAACTAATGAAAAGTCCTTGAAAAAAATAGAAAGAAATCCATTATCTACTATCTATTATTTATACATTATCTTTATTGTAAGACAAAATGACACGTATTTTCTTTTTATTAAATAGGACACATGTCATTTTTTTATGCAAAATGTCATATATTATTTTATGTAAAAAGTCATTTCAATTCATTCCACATGTAAGTTTTTATGAAATGTTTTCCTTTCCAAAGTGATTGAAAAAATAATTTAAAAAATAGTTTATAACAAAAACATTTAATAATTGAAATACATTCTCATTTACATAAAAATTTTAATAGTTAAATATTAAGATATTTAATAATTAATATATAATAAAAAATCTAATAATTAAATATATTATTATTTACACAAAATAATATATTTTAATATTACAATATTATAGATTTTAATATTTATATTCTCTTTAGTAAACATATTTTTGTTATTTTTTTATAATACTATAAGTACTTCAATACATTATTATTATTACATATCCAAGATAAATCTATTTTATTTTCATTTATAAAACAAAAATGGCAAATATAATGGATCAACCCGTTTAACCTAAAAAAAAAGTAAGTTGGGTTGCAAAATCCTTTTATTAAGTAAGTAAATTTTACCTAACTTGTATAATCCAAGGGTTATGACGGACAAGATATTGACCCTGGACCACTTTTAATATTTTTTTTTTTTTTAGGTAGCAAACTAAGTGGATTAACTTATGATTCATTTAACCTATCATTTTTATTCAATTTTAAGTGAAATGACTTACTTAACCTACATTTTTTTAAATAAATTTTTACCAAATTAACCTGTCTATGCTAACTTATCATTAATTTTTTATATATTTTAGTCTAGTTGACCTGTTACTCACCATAAAATAAAGTGAGTTAACCTTTTTTACATATATTTTAAAATCAACCAACCTACTCCCGCCCTGTTTGTTTGTCAACCTGTTTGACATCCTAAGAAGTAGTAATCATATAAATATTTACATCATTATCGCAACTGTGATCAAGATGAAAGTGACAAAAAATAAATAATTTATTAAAAATATCAATTTTATTTAAATCAAGAAAATTAACAAATTTAAAAAAGATGATTAAGAAAAGATAAAGATTTATCTCCGCAACATTTCTAATACATTCGTTTTGACACAATTATCTTAATTTAATTGTATAATTTTTAATAATTCTTAAAAATATTTATTTTATTTTTTTTAAAATAAAAAAATTAATTAAAAAATTATAAAAAATTTAATTTTAATTTAACAAAATAAAAATTCTATTTTACATATGCTCAAATATAGTAAGAAATTTAAAATTACGTAATTTTTTAAAAAATAATTATGTTTATTTTTTTTATTTCAAAACATTTTTTATAAAAAATTCATTTAATTTTTATTTTTTATTTTTTTATTAAAAAAATCAAATTATTATAACTTAAATGATAAAAAAATACAAGATTAACAAACTCTTACAACTCAATTAATTTTAAATTTTTTTTTCAATAAGACTTAATTATTTTTATATTTTATTTTAAAAAATCAACTCTTAGGAAAGATAATATTAGTAACATGATTAAAAACCTACTAACAAAAAAAAGAAAGAAGGTCACGTGAAAGATGAAAACAAACAAATTAGAAAAGGGAAAACAGAGAGGCCTCTAGCCTCTGAAACAGGAAAACAAAAGAGAGGGAGACAGGTAGTGTGGGGGGTTTGGCCGGCGGTGAAGATGAAGATGAGTTGGTGAAGGGAGGTTGATGGTGGTGATGGGTGCTTGAAGGTTGAGGTGGTGGTTCCTTGGGTGGTTATGGGGGTAAGGGGTGGCTGTTTCGGAAGATCACAGTGGTGATTAGAGTTGTGTTTGGTGGGGTTTAGGCGTGGCAGAGGAAAGGTGGAGGTTTAGCTTGTGAGGTAGATGGTGATTTGATAATGGTATATTGGTTGAGGGGATAAATTTTCTGATTTTTGTTTACTGACAGTGGTGAGTTTGGGTGAACAAAAGAATTGATTTTCTTGCTTGAAGAGAGATTTTGATTGCTAGGTTGTATTTTTTAGTTCTTTTTTTGTATGTTCTATATTTCTCCCTTTTTGAAACCCCATTTCACTTCTCTATTATATGATATTTTCAAAAAGGAAAAAATGTGCAGTTGAACAAAGTGCAAATTAGCCAAAATCAAAAGAGAGAAGACTCCATTTCATGTTAAACACAAAGAGATAAAGAGATTTTTTTTTTTTTACCTTTGAATCTTCAAGAAAATAAGAAAGAGTCAGTTGTACGCCCACTGTGTTTAATTTCTCTAATCTCTCACCGTCTCACTTTTTTTTTTTTACACTAAAAAATTCTTCCCAGAAAAAATCTCACAAAATCCTTCCCAGAAATCTCACCAAAACTTTCTCTTTTACTTTTCTCTCCTCCTTCAATTAAAAAAAAAAGTCCTCCTTCCCAGAAACTTCACCAAAGCTTTCTCTTTCTCTTTTCTCTGCTTCAATTCAAAATAAATGTCCTCCTTCCCAGAAACCTCACCAAAATTTTCTCTCTCTCTTTTCTCTCCTACTTCTACTCAAAAAAAATGTCCTCCTTAAATTTAGAACCTCCAATCCTTTCTTGTAGGCAGAGAAAATTTTTGTCACTTTCAACTCTGCAAATTTCTTCCTCGAGCCATGAGTTTTACAGGCTTTTGACAAAATTTCTAACAGCAGCTTTTCTGAAAAATTTTGTAACGGCGACTTTTCTGACAATTTCTAACAAATCACATGTATATTGCAAAGACTTATCTTTCGAAAATTTTTTTTATTATCAGAATTCTCTTCAATTTTACAGTTTGCTAACTACGAGATCATGTGAATCAAGCAAAGTAAAAAAATGGGAAACAGCATTGATTTTTTTTAAGGAGAATGATTTTTTTTTTAAAGCAACAGCATTGATGCATTAATGAAGTAGCTACACGCCTGTGCTTATAAAAATCCAAAGGTGGTGGGATATGTTTTTTTAATATTTTTTATTTTTTATTTAAAAAACAAAATGAGAAAATAAATAAAATAATGCATGACTAAAAGATTTAAATAACATTATTCGTATAATTAAAATATTTTAATTTTTATTTAATTCATTCATAAATTTATTTTATATTTTATAAAAAAATTATAATAATATATAGTTTAATTTGATATTTTTTAATATAAATCTATGATATAAATATAGTGTATATATTTTAGTTATACCAAAAATATTATTTAAAAAATTTAATTAAAAATATGAATAATTATTAATTAATTTTTTATTATTTTTATTTTTTAAAGTTGAACAAAATTAAATATTCACAATTATTTATATAATATTTGTTAAATAATAAATTATTGACTAAAATTATATTATTATATCTTATTTTGATATTAGTAGTTGTATCTCTTAAATATAAAAAAGTTTCAATCACAATTTTAATTTATTGATACTTTTTTTCTTTTATTTCTTCCATGTATTGTATTAAAAATTTTTTGATTATCCCGTGCATTTGACAAATACAAAAATCTATATTGGATAAAAAAAACTAATATGTTATGAATGAGAATAATTTTTTTATTTTATTTTTCCTTACAAAATTAAATAATAAAACAACATTGCATTCACAAATTTTTTATTAAATATCCTATTATAAATATATCATTTTTTATTGAGAGTATGTTTCATATGTTTTAAATATATTTTCACATATAAATATATTTTTTATGATCTTTTAAGGGTATACAATAGTGATTATAAAAGAAAATAGAATTTTAACTTTAGGAGTCAGTTTATTATACTCCTTACAATAGGGTTGAAAATTAAGAGATAAAATCTCAATATAATGGTATGTTAAGAAATTTTCTAGGAATGTTATTAGTGAAATTTTCATTCAAGTGTACATTAAAGTAATTATAAATAATGATATAATTTTTACGTTAGTAATAAGTTTCATATTACTTAAAATATACGATGAAGATGTAAGAAATGAATATTTATTTTTATGATAATATGGATCGCTTATTTATGGGTATATATTATATATACTTTTAAAGACACAGTTTCTATTGTTAATTACATCATGGAAAAAGTATTCTTATTAAAGCTTGCATAATTTTTATATGATTTATTAATGATAAATTGTTAAACATCACATAACATTGTTATATCTGAAGTTGGTATTATTGGCAATATCTTTTAAAAAAGAAAAATGGTAATATGGAGATAATTTTTCCAAATAAAAAAAAACAAATGTAATAAGAAGATAAGAATTGCTATCATTTACTTACGAAGATAGTGAAAAGACAAAGAACTCTCTTTCTGACAAATGCATAGAATATATAGATGGTGCTAATGAAGTTGAAGAGAAGGGAATGCTGAGTATTGGACAGGATAGGAGTCGGGTTGTTTTTTATTTTTTTGTTTCTGATTTTTTTATATTTTTATATTTAAAATGACATTTTGACTTTGAAATAGAAGTATCCAAAATAAACGATGAGTTTATGATAATTATAATTATAATAAATAATAAATAATGAATCATTAAGTTTTTAACGTAATTTATAATAATTTACTATTAGGTATTTGTAAAATTGTAAAAGATATTTAGATTTAATTAAAAAATAATGTTATTACTTAAATGATACTAATACTAGAGTTGATAATATTTTCTTATTTTATTTTTCAAAAAAAATTGTTATAACTGATTTAAAGGGATATATATGATGTATGATTTTATAAATTAAATAATTAACCGAATTAAAAAGAATATTGAAACTAAATAAATCTTTGTTATTAGTTTTGTTGTATATTTTTTATTGTTGGACATAAGTGTAAAATTATTTTTTATATTTTTTATCTATAGTCAAATTTCTTTAAAAATAAGTAAAGCTAAATTAGACACTTATTAAAATATTAAATAAATAGTTTATAGTTATAGTTATAAAATTTAAAACAACCATTGCAACGTATGAGAGAAAGAATTTGAGTACTATGGGCTTGTTTGAAAAAGTTAAAAATTATAGATTATATTGATAATTGATTATTGTTATAATCGATTATAATTAATTATTATTATAATTTATTATAATCGATTATTTTTATGTTTAGATGCATTAGTTATAAAGTAATTTTAAGTTAATATGATTCGTTTAGAATAATATAAAAAATCATTTTTATGCATTAAATTACTAAAATAGGTATAGAATGATTAAAAAATTATTTGATTGAGGAATGGTAAAATAGTATTTACATATCAAAATATAAAAAATAATTTATAAGCCTAAAATCATAAACTCCAATTTTAACTTATCATTATTAGCTGAAAAAAGTTTTTATTTTGTATTAAATTTTTTGTAAAAGTTTTTTTAAAAAATAATCTTTTTACTCAAACATAATAATTATTTACAAAACAGTTTAATATTTCAAAAATAGCTGTTTGGGAAAGAATTAATCTTTCCCAAACCTGCTCTATATATTATAATTGTTAATACATCTTTGAAATTTGTTTCATTACTTTTTATACTTTATTGGTTCTTATTTTGTAATTATACTCTTTGAATTTTAAATACTATTTAGACTAAGGTTTTGTTTGAATAATTTTTTAATAAGTCATCTGTTTGATTTCTTAATTAAACATGAAATTAGAATTTAAAATTAAAATTAGATTTTTTAATTTTAATTTTTATATTTGGAATGTCATTTAATTAATTGTAATCCCATAAACCAGTTTTATAGAATTGAAAAATAAATTAAGTTAACTATTTCTCAATTCTTAACTTATACATTAAGAATTATTAATTTTATAACTTAAAAATTAAACTTTTTCTCTCTCTTACATTTATTTATGAATAATCATATTTATTGAAATTCTATATCTATATAAAAATTATTTTTATATTTATAAAAATTATTATAGTAGCTATTTATTTAAAAAAAATTATGAAATTTTGTTTATGAAAAAATGACTATTATATTATAAAAATATCATTGTATGAATTTTTTCAAATTTTAATTTTTGTAAATAATTTTTTAATATTTTAAATCATATTTTAAACAATAAAATTATAATTAAATTTAGAATTATAATTTCTTATATTAATTCTTTGACAATTTTAAATTTAAAATTTAAAATTTTAAACTAATTCTAATTTTAAAAGAATTAAAATTAAAATTAAAATTTTATATTTTAATTTCAATTATGCTATCCAAAATAATTTTAAGATATCATAGAAAAGTAATTTTTTTTAAGATTTTTATGAAAATGTCCTATTTTATTATTTAGAAACAGTCACAAAATTTATTTTTTGAAAGATATAAATGATAATATTTGTCATTTTAAAATGATGTCAGCATATTTTTGTGCACTAAAAATTTCTATATCTTTCGTAATAAGTTCTCTCTTTTACATATTTTCTATTTTTAAGAAGCTACTTATTATAGCTTTTCAAATAATTAGAAATTTATATTTTTATTCTGATTATTTTTAAAAAAATTAGTCAAAAACACTCTAAAATTTGTTATAAGTGATTTTTTTAATAAAAAGTACTTTTTAGTGAAAAAAATTAAACAAACACACCTTAACTGTTTGTATAATAATTTAGGCTCTAATTGAAGTTTTTATTTTTAGTTAAGTAATAAGTGTATATGAAAATAAATAAATTTATATAATAACATTAAGTTAAATTATTGTATATAAAAATAATAATTTGGTAGGAATATTTCTGTGTAATATTTTGTCCATTTGTGTTTTTTTTTCATCTTATTTGTTTTTATTGAAGAAACAAATATAAATGTGTAATCTAAAACTATTTTTTTATTTTTTAATGCTTCTATTCTTCCAATATATTTATTATATATTTTTTATTTCCTAAATCCGGAGAACAAAGAGAGTATATAGGGGGAAATCATAACTATAAGATTTCAAATTAAAATATTTTTATATGAGATTCTAAATTAAATTATTCTTTGATAACAATATTCTATATTAAGTAATTGAAGATTAACAATGAACGTATATCTATATCTATATCTATCTATATAATATATAATCGAAGTCTGCTTTTATTTGGGAAACCTGTATTAAGTGTCACCTTATTAGGCATTCAAATTCCCTACATTTTTCAAAGCTTTCTATTAATAGCAAGGCTTTGAAAGTTTAAATTTGAAAAACATAAATATTTGAAAACAAAATAATTAAAATAAAAATTAATCAAATCAATAAATTGATGAGTTATTATAAATTGATCAATTATTACTAATTACAACATAAATAATTATAATTTATCCAATCAAAACTACTTAATTAAGAATTATAATTGACACTAATCAATTAAATTTAATTACAATCATAACTTTGAACACATCGCTTTTACAAACACTCTCATTTCCTTCCATATAACTCGAAAAATACAAATATTTAGAAATAAAATAATTAAAATAAAACTAGTTAAAACAATAGATTGAGCAGTTATTATTAATTCCAATATTAATAATTATAATTGACTCATTCAAAATTGTCTAATTAAGAATTATAATTGATGCAATTAATTAATTTAATGTTATATTTGGTGCATATAATAGTATAGTATAAAATAAGATGATAAGATAATATAAAATATGATAATATAATTAATAAGATAAGATATAATCTTATCTTTTATTTGATAATAAAAAGATATATTAACTGATTGTATAATATTTTTTAAAACTAAAATATCATTTAGCATAAAAATTAAAATAATTAGAAAACAATAATAAAAATGTCTAATCGTAGTAGTAGTGACGGTGGTGGTAATGGTGGTGGTGGTGGTGGCGGTGGTGGTGACGATAAGGTGATGGTGATGGTGGTGGTGAATGGGAATGGTGGTGGTGATGATGGTGGTGGTGGCGATGGTGGTGGGGTGGTGGTGACGACGACGGTGGTGGTGGGGTGGTGATAGCGGCGCAATGGAAAGGAGTAATAAAAATGAAATTGAGGTTAAGATTGAAATAAATATTCTATCATGTCTTATCATGTATTAGGAAAGGAGATAGAGTTATCAGCTTAAAATAGAATAAAATGACTTGACCTGATTTCATTATATTATCAGTTGAATCCACCAAATATTAAATAAGATCTGATAGTATTAATTTATACTATCATATATTTTTTATACAATACACCAAACATAACCTCAATTGCAATCATAATCTTGAGCACATTTCTCCTTGAAAGACACTATCATTTCCCTTAATAATATGTTTGCCAAAACTTCAATTTGAAAAGCACAAATTATTAAGGAAACTAAGTAAAATAAATTTTATTCACTGATTTATATTACAAACCAAAACTCATGGGGATCAAAATTCACTAATTGTGATTTAAAATATAAAAGGAATAAATTGAACATTTTCAAACGTAGTAATTTGTTCATCCACTAACCATAATGCATTGATTTAAAATATTTAGTGCATTGATTTAATAATACAGATTTGAAAAGGTGCTATTGAATATAAAATGAATGAATGAGTATTTAATAGGATAATTGATTCTGTAAAATTCTTATTTTTAACAAAATATTTAGATAATAAATCTATAGACATATACTAAGTAAAGACATCAAAAAATGATTTTAAAAATTATTTACATTAAAGGTTCTAATATTAGGTGATAAGGTATTTTGTGAGCCATTAATACTAATATTACGAAATTTAAATTTGAAAGAAACATACTCAATAATTCATCAAGTTTATTCAACAAAAAACAATCCTTAAAAATTTTATGCTTCAATCATGTAAATGAATGTATAAAATAATCACATACAATATTATTATGACTGTCATATTTTTGTTAACAAAGAGAATAAAATTTTCCTTAAAATATTGATTAATGGAAACATGTGCGATCCTTTACGCACATAAGCAGTCCATTTGTTTTTATCTATAGAAAAGTATTTTTTTCTAATTTTTTTGCTCGATTGTATCTATTAATTTCAAGATGATTACACATCTCCAATAAGGAAAAGCACATAATTGATGCAATAAAATAATGCCTACAAAGACAAGTAAGGAAGAATAAGGTCTTTACTCATTTTCAACATTTTTTTAATCTTTCTTCCTGTGTCTCATTAAGGTTAGAGTCATCTATGAACTGCTATACTCATATTTGATTCCATATTTTGATTTCTCTTTACACTTGTTTATTTTGTTTCTGATATTTTCCTTTTGATTCTTGATATTTGTTTACTACTAAATGGTTAATTGTTTCTTTCTTCTGTTGATTTCATCTCTAATTAGCTTATTTTTTCGTAAAATGTTTTTGTGTTGGCTCAAACTGTTAAAATTTTCTCCTCAACTTCTAGATTCAAACTATTGTTACTTATTATATTTTGTGGGTATTTCTTGTGCATATGCCAGATATCTCTTCTAGAATTCCTTTTCTCATACTCAAATTTCTCATAATATTCCGACAAATATTATGAATGAATTGATATGAGATCAACCATTATAGGTATTTTTTATTTTAATAATAGTTTTCTTTACTTCTTTGTTTCCTTTTACTTCATTGTGCGATTGATTTTGTGTTTTAAATGTGTGAGGGCTTCACTATTTTTTGCAGTTATGAAAGTTATTTTATTTTCCTTTATTGTTATGATATTTGAATATTTACATTTACAAAAGTGAAAATAGATAATATTTTTTTACAACATCATTGAAGGGAAGTATATATTCAATCCAAAGTATATATTCAATCCAAAGTTTATTGTTTGCTTTTTTTAAATAAATCTTTATTCAGATAAATATTTTTTATACTATTTAAAATTTTCAAAATTAACACTGGAGTGGGAATTCAACTTGAAAGTATAATAAATTAAGATATACTATATATTTATTTATTAAAATAAAATTATTTATTATACACTTTTATTACATAATTATTAGGGAAAAGTTCCATTTATGATTTATTCTCTCTCTATCTATACATTTATATAATATTTTAAAATGTTTAATTCTATGAGACTTAATAAATTACAAAAAAATTAATAAATTTAATTGATTTTATATCAGAATAATTTATTAATTAATCATATATTTAAAATATGTATTTTTTTATATATATTTCTATATAATATTTAAATATTTTTATATTTATGTTTATGTTACACGGGGATAAGAATTTTACAGAAAAATATATTAATATGTACATCTATATACATATTTTTTAATGAATAATTTTCTTAAAGTATAGGTTTTTTTAATTATGAGATATATGCATATTTTTATTATTAAATAATTATTATCTCAATTATTGAGAACTTTTGTTATATTTTTACAGGTTAACAGAGTTGGACTTAAGAATTCTTATTAGGAGACTTGAGGAGAGAGGAAGAGAAAGTGAAGAAATTGTTCTTTTTTAGAGGGAGGGGAGTTGAATTCTCATAAAAAATGTGTAAACATATGTCCCATTCTGATCAAGCTTATGAGATCCTTACTAGGAGGTCCAAGGAGGAAAACAAAGAAATGAATTGTTTTATTAGAATTTTTCAATTCCTACAATCAATTTGCAAGCATATATCCTAAGAACTACATTTATATAATCATACAATTTCTTCACTTTGAATTTTTGTATGAAAACAATTTTAGATCTACTTTGAGATTTTGTATTTTGTTCAATAAAAAATTATTATTTGCATATTATGTTTTAAGTTTGTATAATATTTTATTTTATAATAATAATGATTGATGTTTCTAATTAATTATTGATGAATTGATGTATCGTATTAATGATTGTGTCAATGTAATTTTTAATTTGATTTAATTTTTACTATTTATTTATTTATTATTATTTGATTTCTTTATCTTTTAATGTATTTTTAATTATTTTATAAAACTAAGTTAATTTTTTTTTAAATTAAACTCTTGCATTGCAGGGATATAAAGACTAGTATTTTACATTTTCTATTAAGAAGCTATATTAAGACATATCTTATTTAATATTTTATAAGGACGTTACAAAAAAGAAAGCAGTTAAGCATTATATAAATTTGAAAATTAAAATATTGACAGACAAACAAAACATTTAAACCGTGTAAGCAACAACTTTCAAATTTATTAAAATTAAAATAAGGGTTGGAACTTGGAAGACACATGTTACAAATAAAAATATTATTTATTATTTATCTTAATTGTTTAAAGAAAAAATATTAAATATATATATTTTTTATAAATATATTAAATTAAATACATTTTAAATTTTTAAGATATTATATAATTATATTTTTAGTTTTTTAATTTAGACACAGTTAAGTCGTTACGAAAACGATTAAAATAAAAAAAATAAAAAAGGGGGCGATTCGCTCACCTGAGACCAGATTAGCGTTTAATACATTTACATATAAAAAATATAAATATAGACCGAAGTGGAGGGAGGATGATTATCCAGTGCTCCAAGTTGCAAGATAGAATTGCATGCGCTCTATGGTGGTTCAGGTGAAAGAAAATTTGTGTGTGCGAGAGACTCAGTGGTGAAAGCGCCAACGCAATAACACCCACACCCCATTCCCATTTCAATCCCTAATTTCACCACTCCACTCACTTCAAGAACCGCTTCTTTCTGCTCTCACTCTCAGTCAGTTAGATTCCTTCCTCCTATTCAATTATCGTGATGCTTCTTCTCTTTGATGTTTTGATTTCTGTTCCGATTTCGCCTTTACATATAATCATCATAATAGTAATTGATTTTGGTTTTTCGTTTCTGATTCGCTGAATAACTGACCTAGGATTGGATTGCTGCTGTTTATTAAGCATCGCTGTTCTTCACAACTAGGTTTTTAACTACACACCATTGTGTCCTGAAAGAATGTTTATACAATGGTATATCTGTCTACGAGAGTCAAATGAGGTTCAAGAATTAGTTTCATTCTTGATTCTTGATTAGCTTGTATTACTTCTTAATCATACAAGTTTGGGTAATTTGCACGTGTTGGTCGCAGTGTGTCTGTTCTAGAATTAAAGTGATTTTGATCTCCTTTGTACAAAGTTCACAGAAACAATGTTGCTGCCAACAATTTCTGGATATTCAAGAACTATAACTATAAAGTAGTTTTTTTCCCCTTAAGAAAAGGGAAGCTGCAAACTGATATTGGGCCGGTGCTTTCTTCCTTCTTTGTTGTTTTGGCACATTCGGTGATCTATAGAGATACAAATGCTATTCACTGTCTTTGAATATAGGTTTTTTTTTTTTTGTTGGGGTGGTGGGGATCGGAATGTGCTTAATGCCTTTCATTTGGGACATGAGAAAGTATAGCTGATAGGTTTACTTATATTTGCTGATAAGAAACAGGCTGAGACTGTCTGATCTAGGAAGCATCCTAAACATGTCATCCTTGCCAGAAAATTTAAGGGATGGTTTTTTTTATTATAAATTTTTAATATACCTCAGACTTGGAAATGAGTACAATGGACAATATGAAAGTTTCATAACTATTTGTGTGATTTTGTCGGATTGTGGTCTCTCTTTGTGGCTGGTTTCAGTGCTAAGATTATACTTCTTGTTTTGTCAGTTATCATTAATTACATTACAACATCTACGCTGAGATACACGACATGCTTTTCTTAATGCTATTAATACTGGCAATGTTAAAGGTCTAAATGAGCAAAAATTGTACATAGCTGGTTGAACTTGCCTAATCATATATGGTACTCTGATTTGAGCTTGAGTTCTATCCAACTATTAATGATGTCTTGAACTTGCTGACGTTGGTCGTTGACATGTTTATTTTCTGATATGAGAAGGTCAAGGTGTAAATCTAAAATGCAATCTGTGTATTATGCCTGAATTTTAAGTCATCATGAGAATAAGGTATTGGGATTTGCATCATCAGTTTGTGTGACATTTTGCCAAAGTTTAAAAATACAATGTTTTCGTCTAGTTTTTTATTCTAGACTAGATTTACACTTTGTTTTGTTCCTAAACTGTTTAAGTTTCAATCTTGTGCCTGCATTTTCAATTGAGGCAATTAAGTCCCTTGTGATTTCATTTCTTCACTGTATCTGTCTGATTCATCGATTGCATGCTGTTGCTAGCTGCTACCATGTGATGAAAAACTTCTAACAGGGATTTCATTTCTCAATGTCATCTATTTTTTTATGAGATCGACATCTTCTGAATATGAAATATGCATTCTTTTGGGTCAGGAACTATACAGTTGTTGCGACATAATCAATCTACATCACGAATGGGCTGCTTGCTCAGTTGCTCTGCTGTTTGAGCAGTCACTGCTTTCCATTTTTCATGCCAGCTAACATATTTGGAGTTGGCTGTTTGAACATATTTACCGTCTTAATACAAACCATAAATACTTAAGATGACCTTCAGCACATACTGCTAATGATATTGATACAAGAGAAACAGTGAATCTTTTTTTTTTTTTTTGGGGTGGGGTTTGTAAAAACAGGAGCTTCAAATTAATGGTACTGGATACGAAGAGATAGGTAGGCCAAATTTTGTGGGGATACATATAGTTTTAACTTTTAACCTTCCCTCAATTATAAAAATGCAGTTGTATATCTTCTTAAAACTTGATTTTGTTTGAGCAATTCAGATTTCTTTGTTGTAACTTACCATATACTTTCCTTCGTTGATGTATGTGCATTGGCAAAGTTAATGATGCTCATCTCAAAATGAGGTGGAGTTAATTTTGTATTTGGGTTACACTGCTCATGAGCTAGAGTGAAGGTAATCCAATTTAACTCTTGTTTAGCTTGAGTTTTGAGGTGTGCTTTTAAGCTTATTCAAATTTGTTGGGGATTTCAAACTATCATCTATTATGCTGATAAGTTGATGCAGGAGCTGGACTGTGAATCCTATGTGGGCTGGGCATGAGACACAGAATAGTAGAGGCTCTCCCCTCTTATCAGCATGGCTTTTAGGAGTGGGTTCTCCTCTAACATCAAATGGTATCAGAGCCTGGTTTGTCTAACCCCTGGTGTGGATGGGCTGCTCTTTCCAACCTGACAGGGTTGATGCTGGAGTATGTGTCCCATATTGGCTGGGTGTGGGTCACACTCCCATTTATAGTTGAGGCTCTCCCATCTTATCAGGTTGCTTTTAGGAGTGGGTTCTCTATATCATAAGTTCTTGGGTGGGAGTTCCACCCAGGCAGTATGCACTTTAACAGGCACATGTTGGATAGTTGGAGTTGTCTTCTATTTCTATCTACTTTATGCTTGGGGTTGATGATCCTGGAATCATGTCTACTTTTAAAATTTCATATGTTAGTGTGTTTGGATTAGCTGTGAAAACCTTGATTATTTCAATAATCGATTATTGTATAATCGATTATAATAGAATCAGTTTATGTTTGAATATATTAGCTGAAAAACAATTTTAAAAATATCTTTTTTGTTTGGAAGATATAAAAAGAATCGTTTTTATGTATTAAATTATCAAAAGAGGTGTAGAATGATTAAAAAAGTTATTTGATTGAGGACAAAATAGTATTTATATATCAAAGCTTTTGGAATAATCTATAATCTAGAATCATCAGTTTCAAGCTTCAAGCTTATGAAAAAAAGTTATTATAATGCATTGAATTTCGTACAAAAACTGAAACAGGATTACCCAAACATACCATAAACAGTGAAAAAAGCTTTTTAGCAAGAAAAAAAGTTGTTGGTTTGGGAATATAATCCAAACCAAACATGCTCTTAAATTCACAGAATCCATTTTGTATTAGCTGACCTTCTCACGTGAGGAGGCTTTTATACTTCTATTTAGATTATTATTTAGCAATCAAGCTGTAGTATTAATGTTGTGTTTGTGTGTATGCATACTTTTCCAAATATGGCAGTGTATACTTCTTTCTTTTGTATTGTTTAATTGGTTTCACATAATTTGTTCAATAATCTCCTTTTGTCACGGAAGAAAAAGAAATACCAACAGACCACTAATAATTTCTGATATATATATATATATAAAATATTTTATAGGTATTGCATAGTCCGTGGAGAATGGGAAGTAATGGTACTGAAAAGATCCCTAGCAATAACAGCACTGAAAGTTCAGAAACCACTATTGAGATAAAGATTAAAACATTGGATTCACAAACTTACACCCTCAGAGTGGATAAACAGGTAATTCCTTGACTACTTATAATCCTTCTTCACTTGTTTTTTGAATTTCTAAAGTACACATTTTATTTCTGTATATATAATCTTGCTTTTTTGCTCCCTTCAAGTAGAAACATGTTAACTGGTTAAAAAGATTTATTTGTTTCATGTTTATAACTGCCAAACCGTTTAAAGTATCTTGATCATTAGACTGGCATCTTTTAATTACTTAGCAACATGGTTAAAATCTAACCAATTGCCCCTCCCTCCAACAATTTTCCATGTTCGGCAGATGCCAGTCCCTGCTTTGAAAGAGCAGATTGCTTCTGTAACTGGAGTATTATCAGAGCGGCAGCGCTTAATTTGCCAAGGAAAAGTTCTAAAGGATGATCAACTCCTGTCTGCCTACCGTATCCTTTCTCTTTATCTTTCTAATTCGTGTTAAAGGACTTTATAGTGTGGCATTTTCTTGGCAATAGATTAACAAAGGTGCCAAGTTTCCCATGAAATAGTTATGAAGAAAAGATTTGGAATAGTTACCATAGTACAATACAATCTGAAATAGTTTGGTGTCTCCTGTCTACTTTGTTCATTCTTTGTGTTCCTTTTACGTGTCTAGCAGGATGCTTCACCTTTAGCCTTGTAGTCATTTCTTCGTCCACTTTGATAAAATTTCTTCTTATATGTGTATGTAAAATTATATATAATCCTTACTGTAGTCTTCTGGTATATTTTATTTTGTCGTCAAACATCTCATTGAGAGTTTGAGATTTGGGGCAAAAGGGCTCAGCAAAGAAAAAACAGTTTGCTAGAAGGGACATAGTAGCCATAACAGTAAAATTTCTACAGAGAAATGACTTTTGGGTTGTGTGCCCCATTGCTTGCACCTTTACAAAGAAATATTTGGAAGTCGAAAGATTTGTCCATGTTCGGCTGCCAGTTTTTCATGGCACTCCTTATTCGGCATTTTTGGTGAATGTTGGGTGTGTCCTAGGCCCCTAGAGTCCTAGACCAATTTTTGATGGTTAACTTTGATGGTTTTGGTAGAAGTAAAAAGGCTAAATTTTTGTTGCAATGTGCAATCTATGCTATAGGTTGGTGTATTTGGTTAGAGCGGAACTCTTGTATTTTTAAGGAGGTTTCTTCGGCTCATCACTCGATTTGGGATAAAATTAGGTGGTTGGCGTCTATTTGGTTTTTTATGGGGTTTCTCTAACAGATTTTTGACGGATTGGGAAACTTTGTTACACTGATTTTCTCTTTTTCCTTGTTTGTTTTATGTTTTGTTCTTTTGTTTAGGAGGATTCCTTATCCTCCTCACTCTTTGTAATTCTTTCTGTTCATCTTAATAAATCTATTCTTTTATAATAAAAAAAAAGTTTTGTCCATGTTATTGTTTGCTTCTGGTTCTGGTTTACCAAGCATATTAAAATTGAATCTCATTAGTTAATATTAGTTTGATGAACAAAACAATGAAACATGCTTGTTTATGACTTAAGTTTGCAAATGATGGGCCTTCAATAAATGATTAAACTTAAAAGTTGATTAAATTCAAAAGTCATGATTTGTTATGGCAAACAAGTTTTGTTGCTGCCATTCTCCTGGTAATTGTAGTTAATTGTTATAAGTATATCCCTATCCTTTCTTCAACATGGGTTTCTTCCCTAACACAAGTAGATGTTGAAGATGGTCATACCTTGCATCTGGTTGTCAGGCAACCTGATCTACCACCACCAGGAAGTTTACTCAATCATTCAGGTTTGATGTGATTATGTACATTATCATTTGCTTTTGTAATTAATGTGAGTTATGTGTTCTTGTTTAGTAGGATTTATAATGTGGCTTTCTAATTTCTTTTGTAGCTTTTATAAAAAAAAAAATCTTTTGTAGCAATTATTTTGATGTTTTCTGGTTATGTAGAAAATTGGTAAAATAAGAAAAATGTGCATGTCATTGTGGTTGAGGCTAACTGGTAGCCTCATCTTGCCTCTCGTCTAATGAGGATATTCTTAGTTTGAATCTCTTTTTGTGTTTCCATCTTATACTTATAAAAGCATGGCCGGGGGCAAGAAACATGAATTGCTTTACAACTTGCTTACATTGTATATTTTCACATTTAAATGTAGTGCTTGGAGAATTAAGTAATATAATCAAAGCACACATTTCCAGTGTCACTGTATCAGGTGCACCTACAAGAATTAGATTATTTAATTAGTTTAATTCGGCAACATTTGTGCCAGATTTTGTGCACAATATTCCTTATGATTAGACCTAATTTGTAAAAGAAGAAAATCAAGAAAGTTGTCTTAACATTTGATAATTTTCCGCCTTGGTACTTGTAAAATTGTTACCCTTTTTTTTTAATAAAATTTTTTTTCGGGTTGGGGGGAAGGGGGATTCTCTAGTTGATTGTTGTCTTGTTCTGTGGCGTACACTCACCCCCACTATAATGAAAATTTTCCTCAAAGAGATATTTTATTTACTGTTAAACATCTATTTTGCAGTGACTGACCCAAATTCAAGCACAAGCCATGGTCACAGTAATCAAGTAGCTCCTGGTGTATTTATTGAAACTTTCAACGTGCCTGTTCAGGGAGATGGAGTTTCTCCGGAATTCAGTAGGGTATGTTTAAAATTAGAAGAGAAAGGAGGCAGGGGTTGTTTTGCATACTGTTGGTTTATCTTTTATCTTATACCTGTGCAGATTGTTTCTGCTGTTTTAGGATCTATTGGAATTCCAGTAAGTGGCGGTGAAGGGATTGATGTCAGGGTAAATTCAGCCTTTATATGTATATGTTAGTTCATTTTTTTCTTGTATTGTGACACTGGCAAATTTATGATGCGTGATAAATAGTAAAACCCTCCCCCCCTTCCCAAACAAAGCAGATACTACAAAATGTGTTATGAAGTTTACTTGATACCCAAGCATACTGTACATACTGAAGAAGTGAAACTAGTAGAGATAAAGCATATGTTCAATCTGTATGGTCCTTGACCAAAAAAGAAGAGGAAAAGAAGAAAAATGAGAGGGGAGGGGAGATGGGGAGAGAGATGAAGAAAAACAGAAAGAAAGAAAATAAGATTTCAGTTTCAAACAATCATTTGACTTCAGGAGAAGCAATAACTTTAAAATTGTCAAAAAGTATTCTCAGTACTTACAGATACAGGACTTACAGATTGCTTCAGTTTCAAGCAATCATTTTTTTGCTGCTTTCTTTTGTTGTCTTTATTTAGGAGGATAAGGATATCTTATCCTCCTTTTCCGTACCTTAGCTTTCCTCTTTTAGTTAAATAAATTCTCTTTTATATAAAAATAAGTATTCTAGTTAGTGTTTTCAGATTATAAGGATATACATGTCTCTTGATGTGTCTATTCATCTGAAAATCTTTAACATGACATTTTGGGCGTGCTGGATTGGATGTAGGAGCATGATTCCCAAGGCTTTGGAAGAACATCAGGTTCTAGTGGCATATCAGATTCATCTCATCCTCAATCTGAACAAGCTGGTTTGCGGATTTCATCTGATAGATTGCGTAATAGTAATACCTTTGGACTTCCAACAGCAATTTCTCTGGGGTCTTTGCAGCCTCCTGTATGTGCTAAGTTCCTTATTTACTTCATTCAGATGTACATATTTTTCTAGATTTGATATTCTCTCTCTCCCTCTCCCCCCCCCTCTTGCTGAGTGGAAATTAAACTATTTATTTATTTATGTATGCTTTTGTAGGTCATTCCTGATTCTTTGACAACTTTGTCCCAATACCTGAGTCATACGAGCCATGAATTTGATGTAATTGGTAAGCATGCCATGTTGAATTTTATAGTTATCCTTGTTTGGCTCCTGTCGTGTGCTAGTTCTTTGACAATGATGGAACACATTTTACTAGCAGTCAGAGAAGGGGAGAATAATGTCCAAGCAGCTGAGGCTCATAGGAATGAAGAAATGGGATCTGTTTCTTCACGTTTGGGTTCAACACCAGAAGGGCTTTCATCACCCGCTTCCTTGGCAGAAGTCTTGCGTTCCACTAGACAAATGATCGTCGAACAAGCTGGGGAGTGCCTACTTGTGCGTTCTAAATCATCTCCTTGGATTTTTCTTCTGTATTTGAACTGATCACCTAAGAATTCAATAATAGAAAGAAGTGTTTACTCTTTCTATTTTCTGCTTTTTTTCCGACAAGTATGTGTTTGTGAAATATAGTTATCACTTTATTACGCTAAACATAGTAATTTGCTGTGAGTTCATTACATACTTTCACAGCAACTCGCAAGACAGCTGGAGAATCAAGCAGATGTAACTGATCCCTTGTTGCGGTCAAGCACTCAGTCTAGGGCTTTGAGGACTGGAGTTCTATTTTATAACCTTGGTGCATTTTTACTTGAGCTTGGTCGCACAACCATGACATTACGTTTGGGTCAAACACCGGTAGGCTTGGTTTCCCATTGTTGGTATCTTGTTTGTTAATTGTTCTGTTTAAGCTACTAACTAACTTCCTGTGCAGTCTGAAGCCGTAGTTAATGGTGGGCCTGCAGTTTTTATATCCCCATCTGGTCCTAACCATATCATGGTTCAGGTAGTACATGTCCTGTTGTCTTGCTTGTCGTGAAAACTATCCTGCTGTTGCTTATTGAAGTGTATGCTTCCAGCCTCTTCCTTTTCAACCCGGAGCAAGCTTTGGTGCTGTCCCTGTGGGAGCTGCACAGTCTAACTCAAGTTTAGGTAGTGGACTTGGCTCTAGTTTTTTCCCAAGGCGTATCGATATACAGATACGACGAGGTACACTTTATTTATTTATTTATTTTTGTGTGTTTTTGGTCCTGTTGTTTCTAGCTAACTTTATTTCTAATATTAGGTACATCAACAACCATTCCCAATGCCAATCAAGAAGAGCACAGTGATACACAGCCTGCTTCAGTTCAAAGAAATCCAGGTGAAAGTACTGTTAATCAGGCAACCTCAAGGCGTCCAAATGCATCTATTGCTGGGGAGCCAGGAGTAAGGATAGTGCCAATTAGAACCATGGTTGCAGCAGTACCAGGTCCCATAGGTCGCCCGCCTTCAGAACCTTCTGGTAATTCTATGGGGCTTTACTATCCAGTTCTTGGGAGATTGCAACCTGTATCTTCTGGGCATGCAAATAGTGAACAGGGATCTCAATCACCAAGTCAGCATCATGCTGTGCAACAGTCAACTCCTGAATCCACATTGCAAAGGCAAAGCATGGAAGATTCTGCAAGGAATGGTAATTTAACAAATGAGCATTTTAACATTTCATACTGATGATTGCTTCCTTGTACTGGAAGTTTGCAGTTTGATATTGCATTATTATTATTTTTTTAATCTCACTGATATGCTTAGTATGTGACCCAAAAGTATCTTTTTTATAATTTGCTTTGATAGTGGGTGCTTATTGATTACTAATTGAAGGCATGATTCTACTCAATTTGGTACTGAATTCTTCCTATTTTTGGCTCCTGTTTGACTTATTGCAAATTTGAGAGTAGTCTACACGAATTGTTTCAGTGCAATGGTATGAATCATTATATAGGAGGCAGAAGTGGAGACTTGATTTAGATGAAATTTTGCTTAAGGAAGAAATGAGTAGAAGACAGAACATGAAAGTCCTTTGGGTTAAGGATGGGGATGCTAACTCAAAGTTTTTTCATAGGGTGGCTTCTGGGAGGCGTAGGAAAAGCCTTATTAAAGAATTGGAATTGGAGGACAGTACTGTTGTTAGGGACATGGGGGTCATTGCCTCTGAAATTTCTAAGTTCTACTCGGATTTATTTGCTGAGGATATGCCTGTTAGACCCTTTATTGAAGACTTAGATTGGTGTCCCATCAATCCAGATAAGGCTTGTTGGTTGGAAAGGCCTTTTGAAGAGGATGAAATTCATAGGGTTGTCTTTAGTTTGGGGAAAGACAAAGCTCCTTGTCCAGATGGCTTTTCTTTGGGTTTTTTTCAAAAGTGTTGGGATATTGTTAAACCTGACCTCCTTAGGGTGTTTGCTGAATTCTAAAATAATGGTAAAATCAGAGTTTGTATGAATTCCACTTTCATCTCTCTCGTTCCTAAAAAGGACAGGTCGGTGAAGGTAAAGGACTTTTGCCCTATTAGCCTGGTTTCTAGTGTTTATAAAATCATTACGAAAGTTCTTGCTTCTAGGTTGAGTGAGGTCCTTTCTGATACCATCTCGGAAAATCAAAGTGCCTTTATTCTAGGAAGACAGATTCTTATGTTGCTTTAATTGCTAATGAGGTGGTGGATGATGTTAGAACCCGGAGGAAGCAAGGTATGGTGTTTAAGTTAGATTTTGAGAAAGCTTATGATCGTGTGAGTTGGGGATTTTTGGATAAAGTTATGGACAGGAAAGGTTTTGGGGTCAGATGGAGAAATTGGATTTCGGGTTGTTTATCTTCTTCTACTTTTACTGTCATTACTAATGGAGAACCAAAGTCTTGGTTTAAGGGCCAGAGGGGTGTGAGGCAAGGGGATCTTTTATCTCCTTTTCTCTTTACTATTGTGGTTGATGTACGTAGTCGTTTAGTTTCTAGAGCTGTTAATAATGGGTTGGTTAAAGGTTTGTCAGTTGTTTTGGAGGGAGTGCTTGTTTCCCATCTTCAATTTGATGATGATACTGTTTTTTTCTTAGAGCCACATGCTGAGACTTTTTTTAACATTTTGTCTATTTTAAGTTTCTTTGAGGTCATCTCTGGTCTTAAGATTGATTGGGCCAAGAGTGGTTTAGTGGGTGTCAATGTGGATAGTCAATTTGTGATTGCTTTTGCTACTCTGGCAGGATGCCAATATCTTCAATGGCCTCTCACTTATCTCGGCGTTCCTCTAGGAGGTAATCCCCTTGTCCTATCCTTTTGGGATCCCGTGGTTTGTAAGATTTCCAAGCAGTTAGATAGTTGGAAAGGAGCCTTTTTTTCTCTAAGGGGTAGAATCACTCTTATTCAGTCGTGTTTGTCTAGCACCCCTTTATATTTTCTTTTCCTTTTTCGAATTCCCGTGGTTATGGCACAAAAAATAGAGAGAATTATGTGGGATTTCCTCTGGTCGGGGGCAGGGGAAAATAGTAAGGATCACCTCGTTAGTTGGGAGGTTTGTTGTAGACCAAAGAAGGAGGGGGGTTGGGTCTTGGTAACTTGGTGTCTAAGAATATTGCTTTGGCAGCTAAGTGGCTTTGGCGTTTTCCTCTTCAATCATTTTCTTTATGGCATCAGGTGATTCGAAGTAAATATGGTTTGCATTCGAATGGGTGGGACACCAACTCTGTAGGTAGAGCGACTCATGTTAGTCCTTGGAAATTTATTTCTTAGGGATTGCCTTCTTTTTCTTCTCTTTTATCCTTGCATCTAGGTGATGGTTCTCGTACAAAGTTTTGGGAAGATGTTTGGGTTGGTAGTGTCCCTCTCTCTGAGGCTTTTTCGAGGCTTTGTCGCCTTTCTTCTTTACACAATGCCCCTGTTTGTCAATTTTATTATTAGATTAATCTCTTGAAATTTTCATTTTTTCAGAAACTTGCTTGATAAAGAGGTTATTGAGCTTCAGACTCTCTTGTCTTTGATTGAACTTGTCCATTTTTCTTCTCTTCCTAAAACTAGAACTTGGACTCTTGAGTCTTCTAGATCTTTCTCTTGTAAATCTTATTTTCAGTTCTTGACTCATTCTCCTAATAGAGAAAGATTCCTTTTGGAAAAGCCTATTTCGAAGTCCAAAGCTCCCTTAAAGGTTAAAGATTTTGTCTGAACTGCTCTTCTTAATAGAATTAACACTAATGACATGCTTCAAAAGCGCAGACCTCTCGCTGCTTTGTCTCCTGATATGTGCTTAATGTGCTGCTCTGCTTCGGAATCAGTGGATCATCTCTTTTTGCATTGTTTTGCAGCAAATTATTTCTGGAACAAGTTTGGTTTTTTTGGAGAGGCTTGGTCTGCATCATTTTATTCTAACTAAGTTTAGAGGTTTTGGCTTCTGTAAAGAAGCAAAGATCCTTTGAAAGTGCTCTATCTTTGCTATTTTGTGGTGTTTATGGTTGGAAACGAATGCTAGAATTTTTAGGGGCCTTTCCTCAAGTTTAGAATTTATTTGGGATAGGGTTCTCCTTTTGGCTTCCTTTTGGTGTTCAGCTCATGGTTTCTTTGATGGTGTTTCTTTGTTAGACATGTAGAGAGATTGGCTTTCTTTGTTGAATGATACAATCTCATAGGTTTTAGCTGTGTTTTTTTTGAGAGGATTACTTATCCTCCTTCTTTGTACTTTTCTTCTCTCTTCTAATAATATTTCTTTTTCTATAAAAAAAAAAGTCATCCAGCAATAATAGTTTCTCAAAGAATTCTACCTTATTATTGCCAATGGAGTAAACTGAAAAGAAATAATATAGGCAAAATAGGAATTGAAAAAGCTGGACTTCTTTTCTTTAATTTTCTATTAAGTTTAAAGACCTTAATACACTCATTAGCATTATGATATCAAGGATCACATAAGATAGAAGACCTTTCAAAGGTAACAACTTAAATCTCAACTGCAAGTGCTATATTATTCTTTCCCAAAACTCTTGATAGCAATGTTCCACTTAGTTCCCTAAGATAAATGACCCTTGGTGGTGTTTTTTGCTGGATCCATTGCATGTGTGTGGATTTAGTTTATTTTGTGTTCAAAACAACTTATAATAAAAATCTTACTGAGAGTTTTTGAAGATAAAGCGATTATTTCCCCAAAAAAAATCAAATCCAAACATGCTATAACTGTCTGAATTTACTTTATCCTGGATGTGATGTCCTTCCTAATGGTTTTGAGTTGTCTGATAAAGATAGCTTCCAGATAATTGTTAAGAGTCCCACATCGTCTGCTTCAATCTTTCGGGTGCGGTTTAAATATCTGTTGGGTCACTCCACTTAATGCCAATTAGTTTTAGGTTGGAATCTAGCATGATATCAGAATCAAAATCTCATTTTCGTCGCCTACTTTGCTAGGCTTATCCCGCCTACTTTGCTAGGCTTATCCCGCCTACTTCGCTAGGCTTGTTCCCGCCTATTTTGATAGGCTCGCCTGTTCTGTCCAGGCATCTGTGGAGGGGAGTGTTAAGAGTCCCACATCGCCTGCCTCAATCTTTCGAGTGCAATTTATATATCTGTTGGGTCACTCCACTTAATGCCAATTGGTTTTAGGTTGGAATCTAACAATAATAAATGTGATCATGCTTCTGAAGTATATATTGAAGTCAATATGTGTTTACTTTTACAAATGCACAGCTTTGTATTCTTCAGTCCAGCTTCCTGTTTCTTTCTTTGTGGCTCCTTCAATTTGTGAGCACTCAATCAGGGACAGATCCAGTAAACAAGTATTGTGGGTGCCAAAATAAATATCAAATAAATAATAATTGAAGATAATTTTATTTTACATAATGGAATGCATAAATTTATATAAGTCACATTAAGATTTATATATTTGTTGGATCACTCCACTTAATAGAATGCATAAATTTATATAAAGATCACATTGAAGCTAAATTATATAGGATCACATTATTACTTTTCTATATAAATTTACATGTAATCCAATGACTTTAGGCACCTTTATTTTTGTATACCAAAAAGTTGTTTCCATAGTTTTTCATTTATATAAGAAATGTAGGGGCTAAAATAAAAATTTAAAGAAATGAAATATAAGTTAAACAAATTTTTTCATATATTACTAATTAAATCTTGGATCATTGGGGGGACCTAGGCTCTCACTTGCCCCCCACTGGATCCGTCCCTGCACTCAATAGGTTGCTCATATAGTCCATCACTTTGTGATCACTCAATAGGTTGCTCATATAGTCCATCGCTTTGTGAGCCCTCAATAGGTTGCTCGTATAGCTTATGGTTACTTATTTTAACGACTTCTATGAAATTCTGTGATATATAGAGTAAGGATATCTTCAGGACTTAATTTGATTTTATGTAGTTTGTCATTGGACTTCGCTGTAGGATCCTTATCAACTCCTAGTACAAGACAAGAACCATCAAATTCTCGTGTTGTGAATATCAATATTCTGGCAGCTGGTGGGGCCCAAAACAGCCAAGAATCTGAGAGACAGATACCAAGCAGTGTACTTCAGTTTTTAAGGGCACTCTTTCCTGGTGGAGAAATTCATGTTGAAGATTCAAGTTTACAGGGAACAACTGCGGGTTCTACCTCAGAGCATGCTGCAACATCAGGTGCTGCTGCCCATGTCCCTGAAGCAGAACCTAGAGTTAGTGATGAAGGAATATATTTGTCTAATATACTCCGTGAGATCATGCCCCTCATATCTCAACAAGCAGGGTCTGAGGGAAATCCTTCAGAGGATCAAATGGCTCAAGATTCTTCAACCCAGGTCAGCATGCCTCATTTTCTTTCCCACGATTAAATTTGCTCTTATGTTAACTTCAACTGCTGAAAGGCCTTCACCTCAACCACCATGAGAACTTCTGGACTTTGATGCACACTTGGAATATCCCAATAGTTGAAAGTGGGAATTCCAATTTTTGTATCCTCAGTTCAATCTCATTGGGTCTCCGTTTCCCCAGGTTGTTGAACAGGTATAGTGTACCAAAACAATCAGGCTAGATTATGCAGGAGGATATTCTTTTTCTTTTTTTGCCATGATCAACCAGAGAATATCTAGTTGTGAAAATTTACTATTGTAATTACCCCCTACTAAAAAAAGCAGCTGAAAAGTGGGATGTGTGTGCAGGTTGAAACTGATGCTGGGACATCACGCAGACAGAGTGGTTCTGAACCAAGCCCCCCAAATCCAAAACGTCAAAAGGTTTTCCTTCTACTTCTGACTCCCAGTTTGTAAACTGATGTTGAACAAGATTTATTTTAAAACCCCAGCCTAGGGAGGGGAGAAGGGAACATGCGTCTAGGTTGGATTACATTTGCATGGCATTATAATTGTTAATATATTATTACACTTCAAAAAAAATTTATCAAATTATTTTAACATTTAATATATCTATATTGCATGTATGGGATAAATATATTTAAACCTATTAAAGTTGCTTAAAAGAGTACACGTAAATCTTCTATCTGAATGGTAAAACACACTGTAATTACCTTCATAGAAAGATGTACTAGTAAATCTTAAAGTTGTGCTAGTGAATCTCCATAAACAAGTTTTGAAGTGTGAAAAGTATAAATTAGGGTGAATCTTATCTACCAACAAATCTAGAATGTGAAATTTTAGGATAACATCTCAGACAAAGATAATTTGTCAACAGCCTTTATCTCGTTGATACAGATTAAATTATCGACTAAGGCTGATATTTTTGTTTGCCTATAATTGTAAATAGCATGTACCCTAAATATAATATCAAATTGGTTTCTCTTGCATGTGTCTGTAATGAGCATTGGAGAACTTGTGTAGAAGTATGGTGGGTTGGATAGATATTCCATGATGGAGCTTTTTACCCCCTTCCTCCCCCCCCCCTCCTCTTTTTAAATACTGTTAACATTTGTCCAGAACTTTTCTTTTTATTTTTTGGATATCCCCAGAACTGTCTTGCTGCATGTTTTGAATTGTTTTTCATTTCAATTTTCAATGATGACATGGTTTCTTGGTGCAGATGGAGTGATATCGAGGATAATGTACAATATGCGGTCGTGGAAGATTGTGATCATAATCGAAATTCAGGGCGGATTTGTTGATATCAGTTTGGTATTATGTGTTCATTTAGTTATTTATCTCGAGCATGATTTGACTTTCTCCAGCTGTAGACAATCTTTACGAAGACTGTTCTTTGAATATGACATCATGCTGTACAATATTGGGCATTAAAATTGAGCTTCTCTTAATTAACTTCGGTATATGCTTCATCGCAAAAATAAATAAATAAATAACTAAATAAATAAAATCGGTATACACTTGAAATGGGAAATAGAATTCAACATTAGAATTGAGACTTGCCATCATATAAACTTCATTTGGTATGTCTTTTAACTCTAATTTTATATTACATTTCCATGAAACTGAAACAGAACCAAATGAAACTTTTCTCAATTCTTATTCCAGACTCTCAGAATTTTAATTCCAAGAAAGCAATACTTGAGATGTATGTTGTTAGGGATGTAAATTAGGTAAATTATTTGTGAATTATTCAAATTTGATTTGTTAAATATTTAATCAAGTGTGTTTGTTTAATTAAACAAACAAGTTCACGGTTTAACTTATGTTTGATTATATAAATGAGTCAAGTTTATTGATTATATATATATAATGTAGGTAAAAGTTATTATAACTAATAAGAAAATAAAAATTGTAAGATTGTTAAAAGTTTTTTTATTTTAATAAGTATTTATAAAAAGTTAATAAATATATATAATCGTCATCGAGTTCTATCTCTATGCATAAAGGAATAATATCATTTTATTATGGAATTATGTTGAATATTTTTAAGTATTAAAGTTTATTTTGATTTTTTTTGTAATAGTAGAAGGTTATGAATTTTTTATTATCATTTTATATAATAAATTATGAAAAAATGTCTTTATTTTTATTTTTAATTCATCTTTTACTATTAAGTTTTTTACTAATTATTAACATAATAAATTTAAAAAATAAAAAAATATTTTAAGGAAAAATTTTATAAAAAGAAAAAAAATATAAACAAATGAAAAGAATCAAGTCAAAATTTTCATATTTTTAAACAAATCAATGTTAAGTTTTAAAATTAATTTATTTAAATAAATGAATCAAATTTAAACAGCCAATGAGCCAAATTTGAGCAGCATACTTTTTTCACAAATTAAATTCGAGTTTCAAGTACTTGGTTTTACTTGATTCATTTACATCCTTACATGTTGCAACCTAAAATTCATAAATTATCACCTATATTTGACGTAATAATGCTAACTGTCCAACCCACATGAGCAAAATCCCGTTTGAGCACCACAACCCCTATTTGGGTGGGCAAACATGCACTACTACAAGTTCAGAAGTTCTACAATCGCTACCTGTATAACAACAATTATAAATAAAATAAAATAATTTGTTTATATACAATTTATGTAAACAAAATTTACACAAATATTTTTCCTGATGCCTTAAACCGATTCGGACCAAACATTTTGAAGTCAAATCTATGAAAATAGAGCACAATTAATCATTAAAAAAAAACAAATAAGCTATCCTGCAAGTCGAGCTTCTTTTGAAACCTCTAATTAAAGTTGTGTTAATTTAAACTCAATTTCATGATCAACTATATATAGTAATATGTTTATCATTTAAAAGATAATTTAAAATTATAAATATATACATATTAAAAAATTTAGTAATAAATATGCCTCCATATATTAAAATGTATTGATTCAAGTGAAGGATATTTAAGTCCTTTAAATATATAATTTTAGGTTCAATTTTAAAAATTTTGTATATAAAAGTAATACTATTGAGAGAAATTTTTATTTTTACATCTGACAATACATTGAGAGAATTAATCTCCCACTAATGGATGGAAATACTTTGAGAAAAAAATACAATTTCGATAATCTCACCTATTTTCAACAATACTTTTCACGAAACATAAAATTAGTTAATGAAGTATAAATTCGTGAAATAACGTATAGAAGTTGGTTAATGAGTTATAAAAAATTAGTTAATGAAAAATAAAAAAGTGGTTAATGACGTATATAAGTTAGTTAACGGAGTCAGACTGGAAGGATTATATATTCGTGTATACTCATTAATCAATAATTTATACTTCATTAACTAACTTTCATGTGATATTAAAATAAGTGTGACTACTGTTTGACGTAAGATGATCATTATTAAAAAATATATATATTTCTTCCCATAGATGCATAATGAGTGAAGAGAAAGCCAGACACAGAATAATTATGGGCTCCAGAAATGAAGCATCCTAATGGCTCTTTTCAAGTTTTGGGTTAAGCTAAGTAGCCCACTTATTAAAGCCCAGTAGTTGAAAACAGGCCCAAAAAAAAAGAAGCAAACAAAATCAGTATAAGATCTTTGAACAATTGTGAGTGTGAGAAGTGGTTAGGGTTTCTGAGTGCGGCTGGCTAGCAAAACATCCTCCTCTCTCTGCAACATTGGCCGTTGACTCGCTTTCAGGATGGCTGAACAAGTAACCTTCAGATCCATTATTCTTTTCTCCTATTCGTTTTATGAATAGTTCATAGGTCTGGTTTGGATCTTCCATTGATGTTTTTGAAATTATGAATTGCAGACTGAGAAGGCTTTTCTGAAGCAACCAAAAGTGTTTCTAAGGTATACTAATGCTTCATGTCATTTTTCTCTTTTAATTCTGATGTTGACGCATAATGGTTTGTTCTTTTGCTCATTTTTACAGCTCAAATAAATCTGGCAAGGGAAAGAGGCCTGGAAAAGGTGGCAATCGCTTTTGGAAATCCATTGGGCTTGGATTTAAGACCCCCAGGGAAGCCATTGATGGTATTCTATTCACTTTGGTTTCTTTCTCTCTCTCTCACTCGCCTCATCAACCTCTGTCTCTCTCATAAAATGTTTATTCTGGTTATTGTTGTGGATATGGGTTTTGTCAAATTATGATAATTGTTAAATTTTGCGGATGTGGGGTGCTGGTAAATTTAGTTCTAGAGTCATCTTCCTATATGGGGTCTTTTCTCTTAGTTGTTGCTACACATCCATTGTTTTTAATTTGGCAACGCTATTATCAAGCTTTGTTTTTTCATGTTGATCTAATGGTGTTCCGTGCGGGGAAGTGTGTTAATGTCAATAGTACATTGTTACAATTTAGGCTCCAGCAGGCTGAGCATGCTATGAATGATATGCATGCATTCCTTAAATTATGATGTAGTTGAAAATATTGGCTAATATTAGTTAGTGGCTGTTATCTGACAAATTGGAGTAGTACATTCGTATTGTTGTATTGCAATGGTTCTTAAACAAGCATTTCATTTTCAAGTTTGAGTTGTGAGACATATGTGTATAATGACCAAGAAGCTGATGGTTCTTAATATCTCTATTTAAAACTCTTCTTGGCATTGCTCATGTCATGTCATAATCTTCTTTATGTACTTGTATCATTCCATATGAAATGACTTGGTTATTTCTCCCTGAATTTGTATATGGCAACTTCTGCATCTAATCCAGGGCCTTTACAGGAACCTATATTGACAAGAAGTGCCCCTTCACTGGCAATGTTTCCATCCGGGGCCGAATCTTAGCAGGAACTTGTCACAGTGCTAAGATGACTAGGACTATTGTTGTTAGGAGGAATTATCTTCATTTTATTAAGAAGTATCAGAGGTATTTCCTGTCATACATTTGCTGCCCAGTTCTTACGAGTATTTGTACACTTGGAGAAACCTAAGTTATAATTTTAATCTGTTTCTGCTTTTCTTATTCTATTTAGATATGAGAAGAGGCATTCAAATATTCCCGCTCATATATCACCTTGCTTCCGTGTGAAGGAAGGAGATCATGTTATTATTGGCCAATGCAGGTGAGATTTTATTAGAGAAACTTTTTATTGTGTACCTGAAGATCTTATTGTTGTATATTATATTGATATAGACATCTGTCTTATTGCCTTTGTTTGTACCATTTCTGTAGGCCAATCTCAAAGACAGTGAGGTTCAATGTGTTGAAAGTGATCCCAGCTGGATCTTCTAGTGGTGCAAAGAAGGCATTTACTGGAATGTGAGATTTGATTTTCAGTTTTTGTTGGAGGACAGTGGTACCTTATTTAGTTAGTAGATCTGATTTCTGGAAGGTGACAAATATAAAGATCATATCAATTTTGGATTTCTTTTGTGGTTTTGTTCTATGAGTGGCTAAAAATTAAGGATTTTGATATACATTATTATGGTTCTTGAATACTAGTAGCATTTATTTTGGCACTATGCTAACTCTTCATCTCTGCTTTTAAACTTTATCTATTTTATATTTTTGTTCCTTGTACATCCACAGGATTGGATCACATATCTGACGTGTTAGATATGTGAATTAAAAAATGATATATGCTCAAAAAAAGAGTAACTCACATGACCCTTACAATCTATAAAGCACAGACACGTCGTTGTTGAGGCGTGTGTGCGTGTTGGACATGTGTCTGTGTTAGACATATGTTGACACTCGTACGATACACGGGTCTTGTGTGTCAGAATGTGTCAGATTAAAAAAATTATTTTTTTTTAATTTGGACATGTCTCAGACACGTTTGGATATATCTCGAACATGTTTGAGCAGGTCTAGGACACGACTTGGACACGATCCATTAATATTTTTTTTAAATAGTTTTTATGATTAACATTCAATTAGTAAGCATGGAATTCACACAAGCTCAATCACATAACTAATGTCTCAAGTTACTATTTTCGCAGATCAGTATTTTAAGTTTTATCTTTTCATACATCATTATTAAATTTTTAAATTTTATTTTTTCTATCTTTTTATCTATTTCTTCTATCTTTGTTCATATCAAATCGTCACTTCGTTCGTTGTCACTAAAGTTTGTTTTATATTAATATTCTCTTTAATTAATTTTTTTTATGTACGTGTACTTTCATTTATGATTAGTTTTATTAAGAGAAGTTGATTTAAGAGATTTTTAAGAGATTTTTTAAAATATATAATAGAAATTATATTTTTTTTTTAGGAAGGTTTTATTAGAATAAATATTAGTATATATAACATATATTAAGTTATTATAAATCTTTAGGTTTATAAAAATGATATTAATGATTTATAAATTTTTTTATTTAAATTTTGTAATTATATATATATATATATATACATATTGTGTTTGTATTTTATAATTTTTAAATTTAGTATATCTCGTGTTCGTGTCGTGTCTTACGTCTGTGCTTTATATAACTCAATCATTAAATGAGTGGTTGATATTTTTTCATCCATTGCTTTAAACCCAGTCCAAAAATTCTCAACTGCTCGTTTAATGATTGTGATGGTTATGTGAGTTATTTTTTTCTGTGCATATATCTTTTCTGATGTGAACTAGGTTATGAAAGCTGCTCCCCGTGGATTGTTTATCCCTTTGATTGGTCTCTTGTGCTAACTCTAATTGTCTGGGAAGATATGATTCATTTCTAGTAATCATACTAAATGGGTTTGCTTCCAGTTTATAGGGTGCTAGTGTTGCACCGTTCACTCCTTTTAATGCGTATGGAGTATGATTTTTGCAAATAAGGTACTCTATAATGAGTTTATGGTTGGATGGAGGAGTTTGGAGAGGGAGGGGAGGAGTAGTATTTCATTTTAAGCAAGCATGCTCCTTGAGAATTTTTATAAAATGATGAGTAAAATGATAGATTATCATGTAACTTTCGAATCACCTCTTATTCATTTTTTTTTATAAACATTTTGTAATTTTTTCAATTTAGAAATGAAAAATTATTCCTCCTCTCATTTTCTTTTCCAAACTCTTCAATCAAATCACCGTTAGATAAATGCATTTAATTGGAATAAATAAAAGGAAAATGTGCGCTTAATATTATGATGAAATCTACATAGGGTTTTGTTGTTGCTGGACCTGTACCTTTTCTGAGGAATATTGACGGGGGCCTTAATCGTAGGAGAGAAGTTTGGTTAATTTGTGAATCTTATGTGGTGAACTAGTTATCAACATGTTTTTGGCGAAAGGAGCCGTAGCCCAAACACAAGAAAAAAATGGTGTGCAAAAATCTGTTATTGGTTTTACGTCAGAGGGAAAGTTTGACTTGTCAGCCAGTGGTTGCACGCGTCTGGAGCCCTGGCAAAATTGGCATTGTTGATCTAGCTGGGCCTCACTTGTGCAGTTATGCTAGTTGACATGTCCCACTGTTATGACATGAAACCACAATGTCGGCTATGGTGGGTGATTACAGCTAGGGTATGGACTGGAACTGGATCAATAATGAACTGTCAGCGTTGTCTAGCCTAGCTTGCGAAAATTGTCTCCACGTCATTGTCATAACAGTTGCTCTAATTTATAGTTTGATACCCCAAATATGGTTGGGAAGTTTACTTTTGGTCTTGAGCAAATTACCTCGCATTGGTGTTGCTATTGAAAATCGATCACCATGTTCCACAAGTGCCTATTGTCCCAAACCTGGAACAACTCATCTCCTGTTCAGTTTAAAATAATGTAATCCCTTTATTACGTTAATGTGATTGACTATGATTGTCGCTATTTTTTCTTAAAGTCTTCATTGTAGCCATTCCTCTGGGGAAAAAAGAGTTATATTCGGTCTCTAGTTTTCCCTTCCTCTCGTGTGGTTGAACATAAAAGCGGACAATACTCATTGCACTAGAAAAAGGTTAGTTTAGAAAGTTCTACAATTTCTCGAGTACTCCTATATATATTTTCCGTTGTTTGGTGCTGAGTTGACTTTTTCTTTTTCTTTTGCTTTTGCCCTTTTGGTGTTGGCCATTACCAATGAAAATATCTCATATCAAATGAACCAAAAGAGGACACAAACTTTTACAAGCCCCCCCACTGATGCCAAAATGCGATGGGAACAAATCTTCAGTGAACACCATTGTCCCACGTTTGAGTCCAACACCTATTATTGTTCAACCATCAAGGCATGAGAAAGATTCTTATGCGTTGCCAGTGTCTTGACAACTTTATAGTGCAAAAGAGCTCCTTCCTTTGGGTGGCTTGACTTGACAATAAAGACTACTGATAAATGAACATTATGGTCCTTGTTGGAATCCTGGTAGGGATAGCCACTAAATTTATAAAATTCATTCTCGGAAAAAAACAAAAAAAAAATCAATTTACTTCGATTACTATCTCGGAAATTATTATATGATTAACTCAACTATGACACTTAATGAGTGGTGGGTCATACAAAATCATAGAGCTATATATCATTACCCTATTATATTTTCATTGAACAAATCCTCTATTAGCTAGCACTAACCAATCAACTTTGTAAAACTTTGCTTCCAAATCATTTTGCATTATTATTGTTAATTAATAAAATAAAACAAACTCCGTTGTCAACTTGTCTTTTAACTTATTATTATCACACCAGCTTCCATTAAAAAAAAGAAGAAAAGAAATCCTCTTTTTGTAATTCTTTCACCTTCTTCATTCTTTCACCGCGGACTGGGAAGGGAAGGGGAGAGTTACAAGTAAAACGGCATCAATTTGCATAGTCATACAGAAGTCATAGCCTAATATAGTAGTCATATTATGCTCTAATTGATAGGCAAACCTCTTCTCCAAAAAGGTGAATGAATGCATCTCAACTATTCAAAGACTTTATCTGCTTTTATCTTTCTTTTGTTTTTGTTTTTTTCTTTGTTAAGAAAAGATCAAATTATAGAAGGCATCTCTATGATGCCATCTCCATAGTACTACGATGAGAAAAGATCAAGGATCATTATATCCTTATTTTCAGAATATAGTTAGATAATATAATACTTTTGCTTCTTTATCAAATTATCATTGTAAATTACCAGTTGCCCGTTAGGAGGAGGATCATGCCAACAAGAAGTCAACAATAGCTCCCACGCGTTGTGGATAATGATGATCATAAGTTTGAATTTTTTTTTTATTTTTATAAAAGAATAAATTAGGTTTCTTGGTCCTCGCCTAAAAGCATTTAGTTTGGCAAAATATAGAAGATGTTGTTGAATAGTAAATATCAAAACCAGGTCTGAAAGTTAGAAATGACTAACTGAAGGAAAAATGATATTAATAATTTAGTTAAATGCTTGCTTGCAACCTTGGAGTTGGACCTCTAGAACCCGTATACCTAATTCTCAAGGAAATTATTTATTATGGATGCTGTCCTCAATGGAATAATAATCTTAAAGGAATTTTCTATAAAAAAAAAATCTTAATATTTTAGACACCACAATAATTGATGATTGCCATTTGCTTCCACAATTAATTTAAAAAAAAATTCAACATTTATCAAGTAATGACCGCATTATTGTTTTTCATATTAAACACAAGATGGATTTCCTTAACACCTATGTATTTGAGATTTTTCTAACATTATACCTTTCTAATAAAAAGAAACAAAAATGAAAATTGGAAGAACCCTTTCCTATAAAGTGTCGGTGTTGTTGTTTTTTTTAATATATTTAATTTTTACAGAACATAGATTACTTGAATTATTTCCAATTGAACTTGTCGGCGGAGGCTGTAATATGTATCCCTACGTAATAAGTAGAATTTTATATATATATATATAACTTGAACACAGGCACAGGATATATGCAAGAAAAATTCACTATGCATTTCTCTTTATTGATCTCTAGCTAGCATAAAAGCGCTAGTGATTCAAGTGAAGATAATTAATAATGGTGAAAAGTTGAAACAATAAAGCACAACCAAAGTTTATAAAGTTTAATTTTGATTGATGTGTAAAATTATTTACACTATTATTCGATCCTAGTTTCTAAATACATTAACTTGACATTCAAATAATTGTCGTCAACTTATCATAGTCATACTTTTTTTATGATGTATTCCAACTTCCCACCCTAGTTGCCTTACTTTCAGGGAAGTCATCCCTAGCAAGTTGAGCTTTGAACACGCCATTAATTCTTATAATTAAAAAACAACAAAAAACAATGAAAGCAAGTAAAGAGAAAAGAAAAGGCATAGAATTTTGGTATAAATATCAGAGAAGATTTTTCACATGGGATTTTATATGAGAGTACAATAAAGGTAGAAAAAGAGTAGGAAAATAATATCTCAAAAGGAAAGGTGGGATGGCAATGTGATAAGGTAAGGTAAGCAAAGAAAACGACATTATCAAAGCTTATTTCTGACCAACATTTTAATATCAAGAATCACCTAAGAAACCAAACCAACCAATCTTGGACCACGCTTGCCTAGAAAAATCTAGAACTTAACGGCTCTCGTTCTCTGCACACTCCTTCTAACTGACACCAATATTACTATAAACAGAGAACCCCGTCATTTTCCCAACATATTTTCATAATCTTCTCTTTTTCTATCTCTATCTCTGTCTTTAGTATAAGACTATAAGCCACAAAATTCCATTAAGTCTCTTACATGTGAAGTTGTTTGTGACTATAACTTTCCAATTTCAATGCCTGCAAGTGCAAGTTGCTGAGCTGAACATACCACTCCTACTAGCCCACTACTGTTGTGAGTTGTGACCATGTGTGTGCAGGACGGTGAGCAAGTTGCCCAAGATATGGAGAACCTTGATAACAGAAGGATGTCATGGCCTTTGCATTGTGATCTCTTGCATGCCCAGATGGACAACTGGGAAAAAGACTCTTCTTTTATAACTACCTCTGCAAATTCATTGCCTGTAAGTATTCAGTTCCCTGATCTGATATCCTCAAATGGTTTTTCTCAATTTTTCTCGTCTTTAAGTTTTTTTATTCCTTCATGGGATGGCATTTTTTTATTTTGGTTCTTCTATTTTTTCCAATACTATAAGCTAGCTTTTGTAGATACTCTTTCAATCAGACTTGGTAGAGTTCAATAGGACTTAAATTGCTAATTCGTTTTAGATGCATGAAAAGTGTTTTTTCCCCTCTTTCATCAATCTCATTCACTTTTTATTTTTTTAAGTCATAGCTCTATTTTTTTTTTTTAATTTAACATTGGTTTGTATCCGCCCATAGGACTCCTTATCCTTTTCATTGATGCTTCTTGTGTGTCTTTGGTAGAAGAAAACCTGCAAATGAAATATGACTTCTAAGGGTTATGTGATCTTGAAATTTTCTCAGATGTGATTGTCAAAGTTTAATGGTTACAAGCTGAAGAAACAAACAATAAATACAATTTCAAAATTATATTGTGTTTGTGTACTTTTGTATTTCTTACTTTTCATGGCTTTCTTGAGGTTGCTTTAGCATCTCCAATTTCCTAACTTTTCCGCTGCATAATCATCTTAACTCATTTTCTCTTTTCACATTTTAGCTGGAAAGCATATGTGAGGATACAGAAATTGCAGACAAAACACAGAATCTGATGAACTTTGTCCCTGCTCTTCGGTCTGGAGAGTGGTCTGATATTGGAGGTCGCCCTTACATGGAGGATACCCACATTTGCATTGTAGACTTGGCAAAGAAATTTGGTTATGACGTACTCTGTGAGGAAGCTGTATCCTTTTATGGTGTAAGCCATCTAACCCATTATGCTCATTGCCTGTTGTCATAAATTTCAATTTAATTCTTCCACAGTTATCTTATTTTTGTGATAATGCATGGAAAAAAATTCAAATATTCTTGATCCCCCACTAAATAGGGATGAGCAAGAAAGTAATCAAGGGTTTCTTGCATCAATCGATGAAAAGGTACCTTCTATAGGAAAGAGAGGTCAAGCAAGCTATCTTGTCTTATTCACTTTTATTCCTCTCGGATAAATCACTTCATTTTCTCTCTTCTCTGAAAGTTTGGTCCAAAAAATTTCTCTAGGATTAGGATTTTCATAGTTAGATGTGCTTTTGCTTCCGTAGAAATGATCTCATTGTACAATGAGAAATCATGCCTCAAAAGTTTCCTCTCCCAGAAATTTAGCAAGCAAATGAACATATAATTAGATCTGTATAGAACTAGACAATGACCAGACAACATTATGTGATGTTATGAATCAAAGTTAGGAGATGTTAGGTTACATCTTCCATTAACCTATGCTGCTAATGTTCACTTACTAAATACTTTAAACTAGTTCACAAGATTCAGTATTGAAAACGTCTCCCTTGTTTGAATTTTTTTAAAAGGTGAATTTGTCAGCCATGCTAAAGTCTGACTTGTTAAAATGTGGATAAAACAAATTATATAACCTAGGAAAAACTCAGAATAAAGTACAATAAATTACCTTTAGTCATTTTGCATAGGAGGATATGCACCCTTTAAATCCAGATTTGACAAGAATGGTTTGCTGAGCAGGTATTTGATGGGCATGGAGGGAAGAGTGCTGCCCAATTTGTCCGTGATCATCTGCCAAGGGTGATAGTTGAGGATGCTGACTTTCCTTTGGAACTTGAGAAGGTGGTCACAAGGTCATTTTTGGATACTGATGCAGAGTTTGCAAAAACATGCTCTGTTGAGTCTTCCCTTTCTTCTGGTACAACTGCACTGACTGCAATTATATTTGGAAGGTGAGCACTCATCTCGCTGTTCTTTGGCCTTCGTAACCAAAGGATAAATTTTCCAGCTCATATTTGTGGAGCAGCACACTGATTTTGAAGTCAAATGCAATGCCTAATATCACATTGTGGCTTTCCTTTCAGGATTTATTCTTGTATCTGTGCTAACTCTATTCCTCCTCTCCACTAATGTTCAGAGTTGCAGAAATCTTGATTCATAACACCTTGTTTAATTGTTTTAAATAGATTTTTGAAGCAACTACTTTAGTAGGGAATGTGTTTTAAATCAATGTCATTGTCTTGTGCAGGTCTTTACTTGTAGCCAATGCTGGAGACTGCCGAGCTGTCTTGTCCCGTCATGGAGGGGCTATAGAAATGTCCAAAGATCATAGGCCCTTGTGCATTAAGGAAAGGATGAGAATTGAGTCTTTGGGTGGATTCATTGATGATGGTTACCTGAATGGCCTGTTAGGTGTCACTCGTGCTTTAGGTGACTGGCATCTTGAAGGAATGAAGGAAATGAGTGGAAGAGGTGGACCATTGAGTGCTGAGCCTGAACTTAAATTGGTGACATTGACCAAAGAAGATGAATTCTTGATAATTGGTAGTGATGGAATCTGGGATGTTTTTCGTAGCCAAAATGCTGTAGATTTTGCTCGAAGGAGGCTTCAAGAGCATAATGATGTGAAACAATGTTGCAAGGAAATAATAGAGGAAGCAATAAAGAGAGGAGCAACAGACAACTTGACAGTTGTGATGGTATGCTTTCACTCAGATCCACCACCAACTGTGGTTGTAGAAAGGGCAAGAGTCAGGAGAAGCATATCTGCTGAGGGACTTCAGAATCTTAAATGCCTGCTACAAGGATAGAACATTGTTATCTGCAAGACAAACGGTGTTGCTGATTATTTTTTCGAGCTGTGATTATTAATGTACATATATTCATCTGTCACGCAGAAAATGCCTTTCTGCTTCCTCTCATCGTTGATGCTCGACATAGTCTCTCAGAGGTGCCAAATTCTAATAAAAATTGTACCATCATATAGTTGTTTTTCCCATTGTTACTGGGAAAGTGAGAGTGCAATTGATTAGAGGAAAAGAATAATGTATATGTCGGACAATGTGATTTGTGCACACATCATTGAAGCATTGTACTCTTATTTTTCATTGATTTAAAGTTAAATCAATGTAAATAATCGATTAATGGTCAAGCTCCTCATTATAGAGGGACTTCACACAGCCATTTCTCTTGTAAGCGACAGAAGCACCAAGATGCCTCTAATCTTTTGCTATACACCTTTGCCCTTGGCCTTAATGATTTTATTTGATGAAACATTAAACAAGAATCATGGTTGTTCTTGGGACAACTTCATGGTGGTGGTACTAGTAGTTTGGGTTAAAGAGAAGCCATCATCAATGATGGTGAGGACTGAGGAGCAGAAAGTTTCTGGACCCCACTGCAGCTTACTTCCCTTCAAATTCTGAGGATTGAGGTAAAAGCATTAAAAAAAAACCAATATGCCAATGACACGTATGCTAAACTTCCAAGATTCTCTTACGTATTGACAATGGCAACCGATTATCATGTGACTTCATTGTGATAAAAAGCTCGATGAACAAGCGGGGTTGAGAAACCACTTTTCATCACACCACTCAGTTCCTAACACCACATGAAGAGAATGTAGAAAGTGAGAGAGTACCGACACAAATGACGCCAACACATGGTCCATCACGTGAGAAAACCATGGTTACGTTACGTGGGTGAGTTATTTACCATTAATAAAGGCTGCATGAGTAGACTACATGAACAGAAAAGATGTTGCATTAGCTCACTGGAAACGAATCATTCTTATAAAGTTGTTTTCCACGTCAGCGAATAAAAGACGAGAACACGATTATAAACATGAATGAGAAGAGCCTTTCAGCAATTCCTGTATACCATCTACAAAACCAAGGGCCCAGTTCAAATTATCAAATAGTTATGATTTTCTTACTATATTTTGCTCTCACATCTTCTTTTACACTACTTCTTATGCCATTAATCATATCATTTTTTTCTTATAATTTTTCTCACTTAATCATAACTATCCAAAAAGGATGTGAAAAGTGGTGTTAGAACAAAAATGATATAAGAACATCCTTTTTTATTATCAAATGTGTTCTTAGTTCTGCCCTATCTAAAATCACTTTCCTGAAAGCTTCTCTATAATTTCAATTACTGAAAGCTTCTCTATAATTGCAGTCACAGTACAGTAGCCAGCGTCAGAAAAATCTGTAAACTTAAAATAAGCACTGTAGTGAGCCCTATCTTTCCCAAGAGGTTGGCTAATGGCAATGCTATGCTACTCTTGATTTCCCATTTTTTTTTTTTTTGACTTTTTACAGAATAAGAGACAAGCATTAGCCCTGGACGGTGATCTTAAAAGACAATTATTGTCCATTCAGATAACACGAAAATAGTAACAGAACCTGGGTATCTCTATTGCTTCCCAGATAGGTCAAGGAATTGTTTTTGGGTAAAGATTTATTCTGACAGGTAAAGTCAAGCGCTTGTGATCAAATGGTGATGCAGATCATAAACAAACTCTTTTAACATTCCCTTTTATAGGACTACCCAAGTAACAATACGTGATCAATATCTTAGTGTTAACCTTTGGTTAAATTCAACTTTATCTTTAGTTCTTCGTGCGAGCAAGAACATGTCACACTCTTAATCAAACTGAAACTTTATCTGGTTTTATGTGGCTTGACTCACGCCAATAACTGTAGCAGTAACTTCATTGAAAAATGAATTTTCTTGAACCTATGTAGGCATTGAAAATACAATGATTCGTACAATTGTCAGGGTTTAGAGGGTAAAAAAATGTTAGTACTACTACAAGATCAATAATACCCATCAATGTAGAGAATTACAGATACAAAAGATGATAAAAACTTTTTCACATGGGGGAGAGAAGATGTAGACTATTTCAATGGCATAAGAGCTTGCACCAGTATGTGATATAGCTGTGCCAGATCCCTGCCACGCAAAGCAAAGCACTTCCAATTTTGCTTGCATCACATCATTTGTTTCCAGTTTCATAATGGAACAGCCTAAAGGCCCAAACTTCTTAAGAAAAACACAAAATCATGATCTAATCGGATAGAAGCTTTTTATAAAGAATCACATCATTTGTTGATGAAAATCTGCCGCCTGCTGTGCCAGTTCCACCATCATAGCCTCATCAAAGAACTTGCTAATGCTTACATCCTCACTCATTCCCTGCAAGATTGAATGCAAGAGCAACATGTATTAAATTAAATGCTTAGCAGTTAGCATAGATGCTCTTTTCCCCAGATATTTCACAAATATTCTCAGTAACATTCCTCTAACTTCCCTACTCTGTCTTCTACTTAAAATATGTTTTCTTTTTATTTTCCCTTTCTCACAAAAGGATAAAGCAAATCATCAGCTACAAAGGATTCAACATAAATGTGGAATATGATTATCATATGACATCTAAGACAACAATTTAAATAAAAATAAAAAATTTATAATAGTTAGTGACTGCTAAAAAGGCTTTGGTTGTTATTGATGTTGTAGTGACTGCTGAAAACAAAGAGGAAAAAGGCAAAAAGCTATACCTTTCTACGCCTTGTTTTTACCATAAACTCACGGGCAAGATGCTGGATTGGTGCTGGTTCAAGTGGGCGCAAAACAATGCTTTTGTCCAGAGGATCTCCAGGAACAATAGCCCAATGATCAAAAACTGAGAGGCAAAATGCTTGACCTTGAGTATGGTATCTCAAGTCTGTCTCAAAACCAAAAGATTCTATCACAGGCAAAAATGCCTGAGATAAGTGGGGAATAAAGTCAGTAAAACAAGTTCTGATACAGGCATAAAGAAACTCAAGCTTATACTCAAAATATCCTCAAAACCATACTTGTCTAAAGAAGCAACATCCATTAAAACAGTTTATAGGCAAAAATCAGCCACCAACCTTAACAATATAAGCTGGGGTGCCTGGTTGAGGAACATCAGCAGTAACATGTCCACGCCTACGAGATAACACAGTGTAGATTGCAGATACACAATCTATAGGTGTTTGAATCTGATGCCAAAGCCAAAAGAATAACATTACCATCAAAGCAAGTATCAGTGAAATAGTAACATTATTGTTCTCAGGACTCTATTTAAAATTAGTGCAAATACAAGATTTGATATATTAGCTTCCATAAAAATTCTATTATTCCAGCTATATTTGATTAGGCCAGTATGATTAGGTTATCATTTAAAAAGAGATGAACACCTTCTGCTTATTAGCTTGTATGCAGAGCCTTCTCACATAATATAATCATCAATTAGTCAAAATGTAAGAAAGCACAGAATGATTACTCTTGAATTGGAGGGTTTTAGGTAGGGAAGGAAGAAAAGAGAGGCTATAGACTGATATTAATATTGACTCGATGTGTTGATAGTGTGATACAAAAGACAAACTCAATGGTTCTATTTATACTAATTCTAGACTCCTAATCCTAATTAAATAAGGAAACAAATCAGGAAATATAATAAATAAGAAATAAATCTCAATAGATCATCTATGATACTCTAAAATATTTCAAGATACAATAAATGTATTTTGAGATATTTTTCAGATATTCTAACAATTACAATCACATTTCATATGCAGCCATCATTGAAGTTTAATATAGCAAGTATATACCTCTACATAATACACTGGTTCCATAAGCCGAGGGGTAGCCATAAGGAAGGCAGAATAGGCCACTCGTCGTGCTGTTGGAATGATCTGGCCAGAACCCCGATGAAGTGGTTCAGGGGCAATCCTTGCATCAACAATCTTGAACTTAACGTTTCTGATGGGCTCATCACACAGAGGTCCCTCTCGTGCACCCCACTGAAATCTGTCAAATGACATAAAAATTCATAATCAATGTGCAATCAATTAACCAATGAATAGCTAAATAGTTCAATCAATATATTGTATGTTTACCCTTGAACAATGGAATCCTTCACAGCATTCAGCAGGTTCTTGTCAACTTCAGTCGGAAGGGTGTCATCTAACAGAATATTGGGGCCCTGCATTATACTTGCATATGTTATACAGAAGTTCAGGGAGGCAGACAGACAAATAGACAGATAGAGAGAATTTACCTGCTTATCTGGGCCAAATGCCCAGATTGACCGTGCAGCAAGGAGATCCCAGTCATACTTGGTCTGGAAAAATTCACCTAGTTTCTTTCGATTCCAGTCAGTGCTAACAACACCATTCTCAATGTCCTCCGCAAGACCTCTTTCTAGTGGCTCGGCAATCTAAAGAATGATCAAGGTTACTTTGAGTGAACTGAACAATAAAGCAGCCACACAACAACCAAAAAAAAGAAATTCATGAACTAAGAGGTATAGTATTCTTGATCAAGCCTACACAACGAGATAAGGAGGTAAATACCTACCATAGTTATTTTATTCTTCTTGTTTGGTGTTTCAGCAAAACATTTCATTGATGAAGATTCAACAACAGTTTCACAAAATGAGACAACAGGATCTGCCACCTACAAAAGCAAAGGAAAGGACAATATTCAACAAAAGGGACAGCTTTAAGTCAATGTCTAAGCCAAAAGAGAATGCAAATTAATGACAGAAGAATTGAGTAGGGGAAACAATAGAAGACCTTGACTTCAACTTCAGAATAGAGCTCTCTCAGGTCCTTCATAATTGAATCCAAGTACAGCTCACCAGTCCCTAATATAGTGTGTTCCCCAGACTCCTCAACTTTAGTAACTGCTAGAGGATAACTCTTGCTTATCTTCCTCAGGCCCTCAACCATTTTTGGCAACTCACTTGGATTTAATGGCTCAGTAGCTGTTTTTACCACTGACAGAGTATTGAACTGAAGAGGCCGGAATATATATACATCCTCATCATAATCCACATTACAAATAGTGGCGGTTTTCATGATTGAAGCATCCACACCTTCAATTAGAACCCAAGAACCAGGAGGAGCCTCAGCTATTGGCATCCTATCTCGAGCTTGATACACCCACAACTTTGTTACTTCTTTTACAGTCATGTCCTCCTCATCATCCGGTGAGTATCCTTCTCCTAGAACACGTACGGTCTGTCCTGTCTGTATCTTGCCGCTATAAACTCTACCGAAAGCATCAAACACACTGCAATCAGATTTCGGATACAATTTGGTCACATTAACCATTAAGGGGCCAGAAGAATCACACTGTGCCATGGCTTTGTAAATGGTTGAGTCTTTAGGCCCGGTATATATATGATCAACTTTCTTAATTGCAGCATCTTTTGGTGAAGGTATATGCTGAACAAGCATATCAGTGAAACCCGAAGCTGGACCAAAAACTGAGCTACAAGCGAGCCTTAGCAAAGGTCTAACATTTAATCTATAGGCTGCATTACTTAGAGTGACTCCCAGTTCCACAAGCGTTGTCTCTACACTCTTTTTATGTTCCCCAATCACTTGGCTATATATCTTGTAAAGTGGTTCCAGCACAAACTCAACAAATGATCGTTCCCCTCCACTGGCAGGGGGTTTCTTTTTGAAGGTTCTGGTATCTGGATGAAAATAGAAGTCTCCCCAAAGACGAGAAGCAAATTTATTAGCTTCCAAAGGAATTCCATGTAGCTTCCCATATAGCTTAGCAAATGATTGCAACGTAAAGGACCATCCTGCAGTAGCACTCGCAAAACAAACATTTCCAGCAACTGGGTCTATAACTTGGACATCGCCAGCAATTGAAGAGGCAGCAGATATGTGGTTATTGATCACTTCCAAAGTATGCCTTAGTTTATGATAAGCATCTTTTGGAGGTAATTTAAGTTCAGTTATGAGTCTGTCAACCTAAAAACAAAACATTTAACAATTAAGATTAAAATAGGGGAGACATAACACTAAGACTTAAAAGTTGGCACTTGGCATTAACATTAAAGAAGAATCATTTACCTTATTGATTACAACAACAATCGGCAGTCGCTCCTGAATTGCATGGCGTATCGCCCTCTCAGTGTTTACCTACAAATCACCAGAAACTAAAAACTCAACGTTTTGCAGTTATATCATGGTAACTAGCTAGCATTATACCACGGAGGAGATAGCAATAATCTAACAGACAGTTGACAGTTTTATTTTTGAAACACGAAACACTAAATAGGATATTTAGTTTCACAAGGATATCAACTGAAAAAGCAATTAATTATGGAAAGTTTAAACCCAAATAAGAATTCTGTCTTCAACTGGAATTGATCAATGCCCAAATATTATTAACCTTATTATATCTAAATATCAAATTCACTTTATAATTAACAATGATCAGTAAGAGCTAGGTAGTATAACATAAGCAACTCCACAAAATGATAAGAATAAAGCAGTTACCATGACTCCTTCAGCAGCATCGACAATCAAGACGGCACCATCAGCAAGCCTTAACGCGGCAGTCATTTCATCAGAGAAATTGACATGACCAGGGGTATCCATAATGTTACACAAATACGACTTAGAATTACTATCCTCAAGCACAAGCGACATAGGAACCGCCTTAATGGATATCCTTCTTTCTTGCTCATCAATCCTAGTATCCGTATACCTCGTGTGTTTCTCGCTCTGGGGATCAAAGGTAGACATGTGGTGTGTCTGCTCCACCAGCATATCCATGAACACAGTCTTCCCGTGCTGCAGGTGCCCAACAAGGGCAACGTTCCTGACGAGTGTAGGGTTGGACATTAGGCCAAGTAGAAAGTGGGAGGAGACATAGGTGGAAGAATCCTTAACCCCAACCTCGAACTTGATGTTGCGAACGGGCTTGACGATGGGTTGCTCCAGGGATTGTTCATCTTCGTCCATCACTAGGGTTTCCACGTCTTCGCCGTACACCTCTTCGGCGGTGGGGTAGTACTTCTTGTCCTCCGCCAGCACCACTTGGTTGTCCACCATGTCCACGTCGTTGGAGGTTGTGATCCACCCATTAGTGGGGCCCTCCCCATCGGATGCGGCACCGTCGTGGTCGGTGAGCCTGTCTCTGTCGGGGTCGACTTCTTCTTCTTCGTCGTCGTCGTCTCGGTCAGTGTCTTGGTCGGACTCGATTTCGGGTCCAATGTAGTTGCCGAACTCGTCGTACAAGCTGTCGTCCATCTTCTGTTACGAGAATGGATAGAGAGAGAGAGAGTGTGTGTTTGTGTGTGAAAAGCAGAGCAGAAGAGAAGTACCCAGTATTCCACCGTCGTTTGAAGCAGTGGGGGGTTTTTCGGGTTTTAGGGTAATGAACGAAATGGCTAGAGGGGAGATGAGACTTGGCCCAATTCCCAGCCCACTAATAACAGGCTACAGCCCATGATAGGCAATATTTGCGTTGGTCGGGTATGTTGATCCGTGAATTGCAACCACTATTCATGAATGATGAATGATGATATAGAATGAACTCTCATTTTATTTTATCTTTTTCTAATTGTTAGTACGGTTATATTAATTTTAAATTTTTAAAATTAATATATTAGCCCTTCCGTTAATTAAATTGATTTTTATGTAAAAATTAATAAGGATTAATTTGATTAAAAAACAGTTAACATATATCTTATAATATGACTAATTTTTATATGTTCAAAGATTAATATGTTTATTTTTTAAAATCAAAAAATAATATAATCAATGTTTATAATTTTAGGGAATAAAATAACGGTTGACTCGATGATTTATTAACAGCTACGAATGAATAGATTCATTAACCCAAAAAGAAACTGATATGATTCGAAATTTTTTTTTCTTTGGAAATTCTAAAAATAAATCAGCTTAATAATTTTATAAGTTATCTAAGAAACAAAGTAATTAGGAAAATGTTATGATTATAACATTAATTTATTGTTATTGAGCGAAAGTTAATTATTATGATTTGTGAGAGTAGTAGAGAACTAGAGGCAACCAATTACATAATAGAGTATTGAGAAAATAAACAGTCCTTTTTTTTTTAAGTAAACAGAGTTCATTTTTACAAATTTAATAATGATTATCAGGCTCATTTGCCGTTTCCAATTACACTTGAAATAATAATCGTAATCTTTAATTGTACATTTCACGTTTAGTATATTTTCTAAAATTATAATTGTTTATGACAATTCTAATAAAGTAAAATGAATTCATGCTCAATTCTTATAAACTAATAATTTAATGTTAATAATCAATAATTAATAAGGTAACTTTTTTTATTAATGACTTAAGTTTGAGCCACCTCATGACAATTATCTAAATCTCTACTCAATAAATTGTTCTTATTCACTTAATTAATAAGGTGATTTGATGCTTTGATACATTAACAATTGTTATAATATTTCTTTTGAAAAATAGCACAAAAAGTTATTCTAAACTTTAACTCAGTTGCAAGCAGTTATCCTTAATTTTAAATTTGTCACAATTTATCTTTAAACTTTCATTAATGTTTCAATAGATTTTTCTAGTAAAGGAATGTTATTTCTTTAACGATAAACTAATCCTAATCATTCATTTTCGATGAATCTCATTCATTCATTAATTTATTTTATAAAAATTCATTTTATGATATTGGAGTTTGAGTTATTATCGTTGTTAAAAGATTATATGGTGCCTTTCATAAATTTTTTTCACTCTACTGAAATGTACTAATAGTTCACTTAAAAATTTATATAATTAGATAAAATGAATTTTTATAAAATAAATTAATAAAAGAATGAGATTTTAAAGAATATAAGTGGCTAAAACTATTTGTTATTGGAGAGTTAATACTCCGAATGACCTATTGAAATATTAGTATAAATTTAGAAATTAATTAGAATAAATTTAAAATTAAATGTCACTATTTGTTACTGACGCAACATTTAGAGTGTATTTATGCAATTTTTCCTATTTCTTGTTATCATCAATTCATCGTCATATTTACATGGTTCTTATCACTCTTCAAGTCTACATCATCACGATTGCTATCTCTCTTACTATTACTGCTACATACGTCATTCTCGGCTACCACTATCATCGCCATTTTCACCAATGCTACCAACATCCACTACAACGATCGCAATTTATGCAATATCTACCGTTGGTATGGTTATCGCCGCTGCTATATATCATTACAATGTCTTTAATGCCACTCTTCCCCTACCACATATATGATGCAAACCACCATAATTTGAATATATATATATATATATATATATAGAGAGAGAGAGAGAGAGAGAGAGAGAGAGAGAGAGAGAGAGAGAGAATCTAGTTTTAGAATTATCTGACATAATTTTTTTATAAAAGCTTATTTCATAATATTCTATATGCAATTTGAACATGAATTTTCCGACATCAAAGCCACAGAAGCGCATGTATTTAATGTAACCATACATAAGAAAACATCTCCTTTTATTTATTACTCTAATAATATACACACCAGACAAGTAATGCATAAGGGCCACACCACAGGGTGATACATGGTATAACTAGGTAGTGGGGAACTATGATAAGCTTTCACTGGTACAAAACCTAACTATGGTTTTGCCCTTGTGCTAGATAAAGGGTTGAAAACCACCAAAAGAAACTAAAGGATTCAACACTGCATAATTATTCACGAACTCCAAGCTCCATATGGATAACATCAATGGTGACCATGGTGGTGGTGTGGAGGGTGCCCGTGTGGCCCCGGAGGACCAGGAGGACCAGGAGGGGGTGCTTGGGGACCAGGAGGGGGTGCTTGGGGACCAGGTGGAGGTGCTGGCGGACCAGGAGGAGGAGGAGATGGATGTGCATGCGGCGGATGAGGTCCCGGATGTGGAGGTCCCGGTGGCCCAGGGTGGTGCTCTGGGCCGCCTGGGGGTGGAGGATTGGGCATGTTGCTTGCTGCTTTCCTTTCCTTTCCTTTGTTCTTGAACTGAAGCGCGCTGGCCTCACTTTATGGATACATACGTGTTATATATAAGTCGTGAAGAATGAACTTAAACCACAGCTTTCTGTTGAGAAAAAAACTTGGTTCTAATATTTTGCTTCAACCCTTTTCTTCAATCTTATTTAATTTTTTTATGTATTTATTAATTCAATCAAATAAAATTAAAAATAATAAATAAATAAAAATTAAATAAAATTAGATACAAGAGTTAGAGTCAAAAGTTAGAACAAATTTTTGTTCTTCTATAAACGACAAAAAAAGTAAAGAAACATTATCTTCAATCATCCATCTATCAGTCAATGCCTAAGTTTTCATTTTGGTAGTTGGATAACTAGCATTCCTGAACGCCTGTAGAATTCATGGTAGATGGGAGGAAAAATCTAGAGTACTATCTAATCTGGTATAAATGTATAATTGTATGGAATGCAAATATGAAGCCATTTTAAAGTCAGTGATTTAAATTTCAAGTTGGGTATTGGATGTTATGTTGAATTTTAATTCAAATATATATATATATATGTTACGTGGATTAGCATTATTAAATAATTAAAATATTATTTAAATTATTAATATATATTAATTATAAAATTATGTTTTATAATATAATATTTGATTAATTTATGAATATTGTAATTAGACTTTTGTTGTGAGTAGTCTGTGATGAGTTTGGGTTGTTTATTTAGTAGCTTGTTGAGAATTTTCTACTCTCATCTGGTAAGTTATAAACTACTTCCTTATTAGGCAGTTTTGATACGCACAGAAAACCTACCAGAATTGAGGGTAGTTTTTCTCACACACACAAATTCTCTTGATTCCTTTACTGAACAATAATGAATTATAAAATCATGTCAGGTACATATTCTTAATCTATTTCTTAAATACAATTCATTTGATATGTTATAATTTTGTATTTATAATTGATCTAGATTTATAAGATTTATGAAATAAATCTTTCAATTAATATCAGAGAATGTTAGATACAGATTACGGCTATTATTTTTTATTTTTCTATAATTAAAATAGAAATTTTGTATACCCAAATTTATGAACTTTAATTTTGATTGGATCTTTTTTTTTTACCGAATTGATCAAATTAGCTTAGGAATTTTTTTCTTATCAGTGAATGTTGATTTATATACTCAAATATTATGTCATTCAAATTTCAAATAGAAAAGTAATATTTCTTCTGAAACGATAAATAAAAAAAAATGCACCGATCAGTGAAATTTTTTTTTCTCGCACCGATCATGCAAAACCCAGATGAATTGTTGAATTTTCGAATTCAGTTTAATTGCAAATGCATGTGGTGCCAAAACGATGCATTTTAAGGAGTTAACTTCCTCTCGGTGAAGTACTGTGTCTTATATGTTAAAGAACGTGGCTTTATTGTTTTTGAAGCTAAAGAACATACTGTGCTTTATTGACTTATTGCTAGCTGTTTGTTTTTTTTTTTTTTGTCTTATATGTTAAGATTGTGACTCTCATTTCTTTTGCCAAAATTGCTTGAACGCTAATATATACGAATGTAATACTGTATTTATTAAAAATAATGTGAAATTTTATTTTTACTAATATTATGAAGTATCTATATCTTAGAATTAAATGTATAATATATTAGTTAATCATCAAAGTGATCAAATATTTAAGTTAATTTAATTTTAAATTATTAATAATTTGTATAATTGTGAAATTTCACTTATCGTGAGTATAATTGTACAAATTTTATGAGTTGAATGATTAAATTTTTTTTAATCATAATTTTTATTACATTAATAGTAATTACACCTTATCGTGTATTATTATTAATGTAATTTGTTATTGTATAATATCTTTGTTAGATTTACGCTTATGTCAATTATCTTTCGAAAGACTATCGGTATTATAAATTTTGGTGATATAAGATTTGTGCGTTGTATTATTATATTTCTTATTTATTATAGTTCGGGACCCAGCGGAATACATGATAAGTTAGAAACTTTCTAAAGGCTTGTTTGGTGAAGCATACTGAATGGATTTAATTCTCTTGTTGCATGATAACATTGTGCATATTAAATGTTTCCTTTTATTGTTTTCATGCCAGCCTCTTTGCCTATGCAATTAACTGCTGTCAAAACTTTGAATGAGACTAATTTTGATGATTGGAAAGAATCTCTAGATCTTTATTTGATTATCACTAATATAGACTTGGTTTTGAGAGAATAAGAACCTGTTGCTCTTACTACTGAGTTCACTACTGCTGAAAAGGCTTCTCGTGAAAAATGGGAGCACTCAAACAGGGTGTGCCTTAAGGTGGTGAAATATACTATGGAGAAGTCAATTAGATAGAGCATTCCAGATAGCGAGAATGCTAAGGAATTTCTGAAATCTGTTGGTGAGAAATTCACGACTTTTGATAAAGCTCAAAAGGGTCAATATCTTTTTTTGATTGAGAAGACTAAATATGATGGTATTAGTGGAGTTCGTGAGCACATCACGAAGTTAGTGCACTATTTTAATAAACTAAAGTCTCTCAAGGTTGATCTCGGTGAGAGTTATCTGATTTGGCAGGTTCTGGAGTCACTCCCTTCTCAATTTGATGTTCTGAAGACCTCTTATAACACTCAGAAAAATGAGTGGACTGTTGATGAAATGATTACTATTGTCTCTCAAGAAGAGGATTCTATAAGGAAAGGGAAATCACACAGCTTTCAGTTTGTTGCTTCTACTTCTGGTACTAAGAATGAGATAAAGAAATATTACAAAGGCAAATTTCAACATGTTAAGAAGAAAAGAGAGAAAATATCTCAACACCTAGAGCCTAAGAAGAATTTCTTTAAGGGAAACTGCAAGTATTGCAAGATGTATGGCCATAAAGTGGATGATTGTTACATTCTCAAGAAGAAACTTGAGAAGCAAGGTACACTCCTAGCTTTAGCTTGTTTTGAATCAAATGTGATTGATGTTGCTCCCAATACTTGGTGGTTTGACTCAGGTACAACTATTCATGTTGTGAATTCTTTACAGGAGTTCACAAGTCTGAGGAAGCCAAGTAATGCTGAATCCAAGATCATTGTGGGAGATGGAGCTAGAGTATCAATGGAAGAAATAAGAGTAGTTACCTTGTATTTACCTTCTGGACATACTTTATTGTTGAAAGATATTGTTTATGTACCTTCCATGAGAAGGAATTTAATTTCAATTTCAACTTTGAATAGATATGGCTACTCTTTTGAATTTGGTAATGGAAAAGTTGTTGTTTGTTTTAATTCTGTTGCCATTGGTTCTGGAGTTTTGTGTGATGGGCTATATATGCTGAATTTGAATGATATGTCTGTTAACTCTGTTGTTGGAAGTAAGCGTAGCAGGACTGATGAGAGTTCTTCTATGTTATAGCATAGACGCTTGGGGCATATCTCTAGGCCCCAAATTGAAAACTGATTAAGGAAGGTGTTCTTCATAACCTTGACTTCTTTGATTTCGACACTTGCGTTGATTGTGTTAAAGGCAAATTCACTGCCAAAACTAGGAATAAATGAGCAAACAGGAGTGATGATGTGCTACAGTTGTTTCACACAGATATGTGTGGACCCATTACACCCACTGCTATGGGTGGATATAGGTATTTTATTACCTTCATAGATGATTTCTCCATATTCAGTTGGATTGATCTTCTCCAGGAAAAATCTAGTTCTTTGGATGCTTTCAGATCCTTCAAGGTTGTCATTGAATTGAAGATAGGAAATAAGATTAAATGTGTGAGGTCTGACAGAGGAGGTGAGTATTACGGCAGATATGATGAAACTGGAAGAAATCCAAAACCGTTTGCCAGATTTCTTGATGAATGTGGAATTGAAGCTCAATATACTATGTCTGGTACTCCTAAGCAGAATGGAGTTGCTGAGAGATATAATCGCACGCTTATGGATATGGTGAGATGCATGTTGAGTCATTCGTCATTGTCAGAATTTCTTTGGGGAGATGCTTTGAAGACTGCTATGTACATTCTTAATCAAGTGCCCAGCAAGTTTGTACCGAAAACTCCCTATGAGCTAATGACTGGAAGGAAGCCGAGTTTGAAACATTTTTATGTGTGGGGTTGTAAGGCAGAAGTTAGACCTTATAATCCTTAGCAGAAGAAGCTTGATTTTAAGACTCTTAGCGGTTTCTTCATTGGCTACTGCGTGGGCTCTAGAGGTTGTAGATTCTATTGTCATTCTCACTCCATGCGAGTCATCGAGTCTGACCAAGCGATATTCTTTGAGGATGATTTGGATAGTGGGAGCCATACACCACAATCAGTCACTCTTAAAGAGGATCGGACCATAGTTCCAATACCGGTTGTTTCACTTCCTGCAGATATCATGGTTCCAGTAAATCATAATGATGATCAAGCTCTTCGAAGAGAATACGATGTAGTGACACCATCAGCTAATGAACAGGAACCAGATGATATTGCTAAAGTAGTCTTATTAAGACGATCTCAGAGAGTACGCAGGCCTTCTATACCAGATGACTATGTAGTGTATCTTCAGGAGCACGAATTTGATCTCCATGATGACGACGATCATATAACTTTTAAGGAGGCAATCTCTAGCTCTCATGCTTCTGATTGGCTAAATGCTATGTGTAACACCCCAACTTTTGGGTTAATTACAATATAGTCCTGAAATGCACTGTTTTGTAATTTTTGTGAGTAGTAAAATGAATTTGACTATTTCGTGAGTGTATTTGATTGTTTTGTGTGATTTGCTCCTAGTCAAGAAAATAATAATTTTCTGACTGAAAAAATCTTATTTTAATTAATTAAAGTTGAGGGATCTTACTAAACCCAATTCTAATTGATATATATATTAATCTTTTAATTATTAGGATTTAACTGTGTAATAAAATAATTTTATATTATTATAATATTATTTTATATTACGAAGATCTCTCTTGTCTCAAAAACAGTAGAAATCTGCTTCAAAATGACCACGGATCCTTAAAAGTCTGTGGGACCCGCGTTTAGGAAAAGCAGTCAACGATTCTGACTAGACAAATTCTAAACCAATGGGAGCGAGTCAATGAAAGTGGCTTGACTATTTTGAACCAATAGGAATAGGTCAACGAAAGGAGCATGGACTTTAATATGGACCGTTGGATGAAAACTTAGTTAGGAAGCCTTTAACCTTAACCATTGATCAAACCAAGGGTGAGGTTAGAATTCAAGCTTTATAACAAATCAATATCCACCTTAGATTACATCTAGGGCTAGGAATTAAAGTTGAAATCAATGGTTAAGATTAAGTCAAACATAGTGGCTTGAATTTGATTAGTAACTAATTAAACCTAATTTGGTTAATCTAATGGCCTAATTAACAAGCTAAGTAAACTAATTAATTAATCTTTGTGAACAATTGTAATAATTTGAACTTCTGCCCATACCCGTCGAATTTGAACTTCTGCCCATATCCATCGAATTCGAACTTCTGCCCATATCCGTCGAATTTGATCTTCTGACCATTTAGTACAATGTCAATATCCGTCGAGTTAGGATGTCAATATCCGTCAAGTTAGAATGTCGATGTCCATCCAGTTAGAATTTCTGACCATTCAGTAGAGAAACTTCTCTAATGTCAGTATCCGTCGAATTAGAATTTTCGACCATATAGTACTTTCGTCGGTTCAACACTTGGAAGATTTCTCCAACGTCAACACCCGTCCGTCGAATTAGGATTTCTGCTGACCTTCTAGTATATTCGATAGTTTTTTATCTTCATTCGACAGAATCTTCATTCGATAAAACTTGACTTTTAGTCATTCTTGTGAAATAATGTTCTCCCATCTTACATCATTCTGTCATGTTTTTTTTTTCGTCGAAAGGTAGCCTCACAATTGTACACTAGAGGCATATATAGTTGGATAATTAATTAAGATTGGTTAGGAAACTAAACCTAATTAATTAGCTATTTAAGTAGTAAGTAATTAGACTTGAATTAAAAGCAAATTAAATTCCTAAATGCCCTTGAGTCCCACGGTTTTGCAGCAGCTTGGGGAGGCTTCTACATGATTCTTGAACAATCCAAATAGCCATGCAAAGTCAAGTTGATGACATATGCCATGTGCTAGTCCATGTGCACCATAATGTGAACACAAATGGATATTTACTATCCAAGTGAAACACTCAACCTCACTCACCACACCCACACGGCAGCACCCTCACCTTTTTCACCCTCAATATTCATTTTACACTTATCCTAATAAAAGCTATCTATTCTCTCCAAAGATACCAAGAACACCAAGTAACTTTCTCTTCCACTTTCTCTCTCAATTTCAGCCAACACCCAAACCCACACCATCCAACTTCTATAATTTTACCTCTTCATATTTCCTAAACCAAAATCATATTCTAAAAATTTTTCCTTCACAAGGTTTTGCCAAAAACCTACTCTATCTAGTTCAAAATCAAACCTTTTGTTCACTTTCCTAAGGGTAAGTTTTGATTCTTTGGTTTAAAGTTTGGTTTTTGATTTTCTAAACCATGATTGTTCCATGGTTTTTCAATCTTGATCATTGTATGTGTTTTTACTAATTGTTTAAGAATTTTAGGGATTTGTTTTGGAGGTTACACGAAATTTCAAGGAGAGGAGGAGACTAATCGATTATTGTCTTTAAGAGGTAAGAGGGAGATTTAATCTCATCAACCTTGTATGGTGATGAGAAAATGGATTTGTATGTGTGTGAAGAATCCATAAGGATTCATTTGTGTGGTTGTTTATTGTTTTTTATTATTTATGTTATTATTTTAAATGCTTTCCTAATTGTGATTGATTTAATTGCTATGCATATTTATAGTTTTTATTATTGATTTTGATTTCTATGTATGTTTATAGTTTTAAAAATATATGTATGTATATTGTATGTGTTTATAGTTGTATGTGTTTATAATTGTATAATTATTAAAGTAAGATGTGAATAACATATAACGATTTGCGTAGTGTTTCAAATAACACATTGAGGCTCACGGCCTTATCATGAAACAGAGAACCAAAATGTTCTCAACAATTTTCTAAATCAATGATTTAAAGAATCTAGGTAAAATAATAAATTTAAGAATGATTTTGATTTAATTATGGCCAACGTGCCATTTAATATATAATTGAATGCCATTTTATTTTCTAAGATAGGTTAGGTAATGGATTTACAAAATAAACTAATTCCAATGAATCTTTGAGAAAATAAAAGGAATGAATTTGGTTCTAGAATTCTAAATTAGCAAAATTTATTCTAAGTAAGAAATAAATTAAACACTTGAAAAATACTAACGTAGAGCTCACTCTATAAGTTTTGAAGCGCGTTAGCAAGTTTCAATGTGTAACTAATGGGTAAGATTAAAATAAATAGAATTTAGAGGAAAACGTTACAAATACCTTATACTGATTTTATAGGTAAAATGCTGCCAAAATTTACTAAAATCAGGCGAATAAAATAAATTGATTCCATACTATATTTATAACACAAGGAAAATACTCTACGTATTTTAAAAGTATTAGATATAGTCTACACATATTTAAAATGATGATTTTAAGTTATATGGTTAAGAAAATAATTTAAAAATCTTACGCGATTGAGAAAATAATTTAAAAACATTATGCGATGTTCAAAAATGTTAAAATATATTTATGCGATTTTAAAACGTTTGTGAAAGCGACGCGATTGTGAAAATGTGATAAAATTTTTACGCGATTAAATGATACAGTAAATTTTACTGTCAGGCCAAAGTGGTGGACCCGGACATGTTGTGAAATAGTACTATCAGGTAGGACATGCTATATTTTGGTATATTGAGATTGAGAGTATTTTCGTAATTATGATAAAATATGGATATTAAAGGTATTTCTGTAATTTTAGATTATGCTTAGAGTATTGTGCCAATTTGGTTGATAATTAGTGATTGATTGACGAGATGAATTACACTGGGTTGTGGTGTGATAGGCGTAGTGTGGTTCATTATATGAACTTGAAGGCGTTAATGTGCGAAGAATCCCATATGTGGACAGTGGTAGCACCTCTAGGCCATGGTAACGGGTAACACACTAATAATCTTGACAAGCGCTATTCTTAATCGAGATCTTGAGGAGACTACTAAGTACTATGTCAGTAGTGCACGATGTTGGACTGTGTACTACTACACGATGTTTGGACTGTGGGCTATTAATTATGTGATTGTTTTAAATGTTTTCCTAATTGTGATTGATTTAATTGCTATGCATGTTTATAGTTTTTATTATTGATTTTGATTTCTATGTATGTTTATAGTTTTAAAATATATTGTATGTATATTGTATATGTTTATAATTGTATAATTATTAAAGTAGGATGTGAATAACATATAACGATTTGCATGAGTGTTCCAAAGAACACATTGAGGCTCACGGCCTTATCATGAAATAGAGAACCAAAATGTTCTCAACAATTTTCTAAATCAATGATTTAAAGAATCTAGATAAAATAATAAATTTAAGAATGATTTTGATTTAATTATGGTCAACATGCCATTTAATATATAATTGAATGCCATTTTATTTTCTAAGATAGGTTAGGTAATGGATTTATAAAATAAACTAATTCTAATGAATCTTTGAGAAAATAAAAGGAATGAATTTGGTTCTAGAATTCTAAATTAGCAGAATTTATTCTAAGTAAGAAATAAATCAAACACTTGAAAAATATTAACGTGGAGCTCACTCTATAAGTTTTGAAGCGCGTTAGCAAGTTTCAATGTGTAACTAATGGGTAAGATTAAAATAAATAGAATTTAGAGGAAAACGTTACGAATACCTTATACTGATTTTATAGGTAAAATGCTGCCAAAATTTACTAAAATCAGGCGAATAAAATAAATCGATTCTATACTATATTTATAACACAAGAAAAATATTCTACGTATTTTAAAAGTATTAGATATAGTCTACACATATTTAAAATGATGATTTTAAGTTATATGGTTAAGAAAATAATTTAAAAATCTTACGCGATTGAGAAAATAATTTAAAAACATTATGCGATGTTCAAAAATGTTAAAATATATTTATGCGATTTTAAAACGTTTGTGAAAGCAATGCGATTGTGAAAATGCGATAAAATTTCTATGCGATTAAACAATACAGTGAGTTTTACTGTCGGGCCAAAGTGGTGGACTCGGACATGTTGTGAAATAGTACTATCAGGTCGGACATGCTATATTTTGGTATATTGAGATTGAGAGTATTTCGTAATTATGGTAAAATATGTATATTAAGGGTATTTCTGTAATTTTAGATCATGCTTAGAGTGTTGTGCCAATTTGGTTGATAATTGGTGATTGATTGACGAGACGAATTACACTGGGTTGTGGTGTGATAGGCGTAGTGTGGTTCATTATATGAACTTAGAGGCGTTAGTGTGCGGAGAATCCCATATGTGGACAATGGTAGCACCTCTAGGCTGTGGTAACGGGTAACACACTAATGATCTTGACAAGCGCTATTCTTAATCGATATCTTGAGGAGACTACTAAGTACTATGCCTGTAGTGCATGATGTTGGACTGTGTACTATTACACGATGTTTGGACTGTGGGCTATAGACACGACGTTAGACAGTGCAATAGTTTGGTTGGGCAGCCATAAATTAATATTAGTTTCTATTCGGATCATTCTCTCAGATATCCGTGTTTAGCTCCATGGAGTAGGAACGAGTCAGTGTGTGTATCATTCATCATCTGCATTTTAATGTTTATTATAATCTGTGATAAAATGCATGATATATTAATTTGCTATACTACATGTGATATAATGATATGTATTATTTTGCTGTATTATGCATGATATGCTGGTATGTACTATTGTGATAATTGTTTTGTATTGTCGTTTTCTTAATTGTCATGCGGGTAATGATGTAGATTGTCTTACCTCTTTATTGTATTGTTCTATCTATTTCTATTTTATGTTTATATCATCGAAGACTACAATGGTGGCAAGAGGAGGTCAATTAGGTTTCTTTAGACTTCAGTTTCTCGAAGGCACAGAGGCTTGGTATGTCCACTGGGACATAGGACACATAGAGTACAGTGGTAGCGTGACTTTATCAGTAAGTAGGACTCGACATGGGTTCATTACTACACGTTATACGGTTACTTTCGTACATGTTATTTTACCTATTACGGAGTTGTGGGATGAGTTTCACTATACTCCTAGAGAGAACTTCGACATACTTTTAGGTCGAATTTCTATCGGTCAAGACATTTCCAACTAGGGAATTTGTCTTATGACAAGGGCTCATGTCCTAGGTGTTATGTCTTAGTATCATACTGACTTTTTACAGCTTTATTAAATATTTGTAGTTGTAAATTAATTGTATACTTTAGACAAAATCATATGTATATTAAGGTGTGATTATGTTTTATCTCATTTTGTATTCCGTGTTATTTTAATTAACGTTAATAAATATAAAAAGGAAAAATTTTACCACTAATATTATTTATGTACCAAATGTTTTATAACTTGGGTAAGAATTTTATTTTATTTTATTTTATTACATCATAAATGTGACATCCCCACAAGGGTGTTTGTGTCCCGGGGCCGACGAGGGCGGGGAGTGATCACTGGTGCAATGAAGCACGGACAAGGAGCGGCTTCTGGTAGGCTTCTAGGCGAAGGGTCGCATGAATGAATTGAATACGCACCGGAATGAGAGGGATTCAGAGATTGTGCAGGTATGAGACTGCATAGTTGAAGATGGCTTAAAGGAATTGATTTGGCGTAGCTATATCAACAAGTTGCAACTTCTTTTCGGGAGCCTAAAACATAAGAATTCCATGGTTAAGCGTGCTTAACTTGGAGCAATTGTTGGATGGGTGACCTCCTGGGAAGTTTCCTAGGATGCGTGTGAGTGAGGATAAAGCACGCTGAAAAGACCCGTGTTGGTTTGTGGAGACACTCGTCAATCCTGCAGGTAGTCCTGAGACGTTACACTATGCATGATGAATTATTTTCTATATCTCATAATACTATTTGGGATCTCGTGGAGTTACCAGTTAGTTGCAAACTCATTGGGTGCAAATGGGTTTTCAAAACCAAGCGTAGTCCATATGATAGAGTTGAGAGGTACAAAGGTAGACTAGTAGCAAAAGGCTATAGTCAAAGAGAAGACATTGATTATAATGAGACTTTCTCACCGGTCTCTACAAAAGATGCATTTCGAGTTGTTATGGCTTTGGTAGCTCACTTTGATTTAGAACTTCACCAGATGGATGTGAAGACGACTTTTCTGAATGGAGATCTAGCCGAGGATGTTTATATGGTTCAGCCTGATAGTTTTGTTGAAACCGGTAAAGAGCATTTGGTTTGCAGACTTAAAAAGTCCATTTATGGACTGAAACAAGCATCCAGACAATGGTATTTGAAATTTGATCAGGTTGTCACTTCTTTTGGCTTCAAAGAAAATGCTTCAGATCAGTGCATTTATTTGAAGATTATTGGGAACAATTTTATAATTCTTGTTCTATATGTCTACGATATTCTTCTTGCTAGCAACTGCGTTAAACTTTTGACTGAAACAAAACTGATGTTGAGTAGCCACTTTGATATGAAGGACCTTGGTGATGCTTCAGTTGTTTTAGGCATCCAGATTTACCATGATAGGTCACGTGGCATTCCTGGATTGTCTTAGAGAGGATATATTGAAAAGATCCTCAAGCAGTTTAACATGCATTCTTGCTCCCCATGTGCTGCACCTGTTCAAAAAGGTGATAAACTCTGTAAATCCTAATATCCTCAAAATGATATAGAGAAAGTTGAAATGGAAAAGGTCTCATATACTTCCATTGTTGACAGTTTAATGTATGCTCAAGTTTGTACTCGTCCCGATATTGCTTTTGCTGTTAATGCTTTAGGGAGATACTTGAGCAACCTAGGTTTAGGTCATTGGAAAGCCGAGAAAAAGGTTATAAGATATTTGCAGGGAACCAGAGATTATTTATTGACTTATAAGAAGTCTGATCAACTTCAAGTCATTGGTTATTCTGATTCTGATTTCACAGGTTGCCCTGACAACGAAAGTCTACTTCCGGCTCTATTTTTATGATGGCAGGAGGAGCAATCTCTTGGAAGAGTGTCAAACAAACTTTTACAGCTACTTCTATTATGGAGGCAGAGTATGTCGCTTGTTATGAGGCTACTTGTCAAGCCATGTGGTTAAAAAACTTAATCTCTAGCTTTCATATTGTTGAAAGCATATCTAGGCCACTTGTGATATATTGCGACTGTAACACCCTCCTTAAGGCATCACATTTCTGACTTCCGACTCATAATCTGAAAAGAAGTTCGCACAAAGTTTGAGTTATAAAAGATGGGTTTCAAATTTTCTTCTTTACTGAAACATAAATTTACTGAAAATATTAAGTAATATTGAAAATCATATTTCAACTATTCAAGAGAAAAATAAAATTAACAGACTTATTTTTTTTTAACAGTAGCAAACCCCATGACGGATTTTACTTAATAGCACGGTACAACACTAACATTAAATCTTAACATACTCGTTCCTTCTGTTGTATCAACGTGATGCATCAGAACTTTACTCCTTGTCTACCCGGCATATCTTTGAACTTGAGACAACCACTTTTCAATGTTTTCATCAATCTCTGAGTATCTACCACTCGTTATGTCTAAGACAACTCATTCTTTCTACTGTATAATTTTAACAATACAAACAAAGCAAAATAATATAACAAAGAGGTGAGATCACCTACATCAATACCAACATGGCAGCACAGAGATAACACAAACAGCAATATCAAACAGATAGATCATACAACAATTATGATTATGTCATCAACATTAATCAACTATCATCATCCAATTATTTATCAATTCAATTATCATAAATAATAATTATGATAATGCCCTCAGCATTATCATCATCATCATCCAAGTATTCAAAACAATTGTCAAAACCAATATTCCTCAATTAATATATCATACAGATATAAATGCTCATATTTATGCATATGCACAAAGACTCAGTTTATCAAAAACAATTCCATGGAGGTTTTCACAATTTCGAGAAGAATGCTCTGGTTAATTGTCAGCCTTAGCCCAAAGACAATCTCCCAGTCGTTAAAAAGAATTGTGTTCTTGTCAGGTCTCGTCAATGCGTTGTAACGGATCAGACGCTAAGTGGCAACACGGTACTCGCTTAACCGCCCATCGGTCGACTGCCGCACCTTGACGCCCCCAAGATCCATCATAGACCTCACTATCAATTCTCATTCCCTCTTCAATCACAAGGGCCATAATAGCTATTAGTTATATTTTATACAATGCACGAAAATATATCAGTACAAGTCCAACCCCAAAGGGCCAAATCTTTTCAATTTCATTTGTTCAATGTAATCATATGCTTCAATGCATATTTTTCTAATGCACGTATAATGCACCAAATCCAATCACAGACATATCTTTTCAATGCATGTATAATGCACCAAATGCCAATCATAGGCAAAACATGTCATTTTCTTACATAACATCCATATACTGGTTTTACAGTATTTATACTGTATTTTCAATAGGAAAATCATATTATCACTATATTCTTCATTTTTCCCAAATCATTTCCAAACACAACCTTCTTTAAAATAAATTGAAGTTCAAAAATATTTTCGTTTACAAAAACTTAATTTCTCAAGTGATTAAAATGCTCTGATTCCCTTTTCAAATTCCTTATGTTAAATCAATTATATTTCCACTTGGAAAAATTACTTTGTTTCATCAAAATCTAGGCATTACAAGCCTTCAAAAACGTGGACATGACTATTGAAAATTATCAAAACATTTTTCTTTCTAAATTAAGATGATTTTACACAAACAAAACCATTAAAATTTTGTTTTCAAAACCAAAGTACCGATGGTTATAAAAACCAAACTCATTTATTCAAATTCATTTTTACTTTCCTTTCAAATTCATTTTTACTTTTTTTGTAAATCCTTTTTCACTTTCTTTGCAAATTCTTAAAATCAACGTTTGCCCGTTTCATTCAAAACTCATATTTAGAAAAATACTTTAATTCCCTTTTCAAAATCCTTAATTGAAAATTCTTGTGAGACTGTCTTTCGACGAAAAATAACATGGCAGAATGATGAAAAAAAAAGTCAGCCATAAAGGGATTTGGTGAGAATGACCGAGTTACTATTTTGACAAGAATGGTCAAGAATCAATTTCTGTCGAATGAAGGTTCTGTCGAATGAAGATCAAAAACTGTCGAATATGCTAGAAGATTAGCAGAAATCCTAATTCGACGGATGGGTGTTGACGTTGGAGAAATCTTCCAGTGTTGAACCGATGAAAACTCAAAATGGTCAGAAATTCTGATTCGACGGATATGTCATTACGGATATTGACATTCAAACTCGACGAATGTTGACATTGGGAAAGTGTTTCTACTAAATGGTCAGAATTCTTACTCGACGGATATTGACATCCTACTCGACGAATATTGACATTGGAGAAGTATCTCCACTGATGGTCAGAATTCTTACTCGACGAATATTTACATCCTACTCGACGGATATTGACATTGTAGAAGTATAATTCTTACTCGATGTATTTGGCATTCTAACTCGACGGATTTGACATTGGAGAAGTTTCTCTCCCAAGTGGTCAGAAACTCTACTCGACGGATTTGGCATTCTAACTCGACGGATTTGGCATTCTAACTCGACAGATTTGGCATTGGAGAAGTTTCTCTCCCAAGTAGTCAGAAACTCTACTCGACGGATTTGGCATTCTAACTCGACGGATTTGGCATTGGAGAAGTTTCTCTCCTAAGTGATCAGAAACTCTACTCGAAGGATTTGGCATTCTAATTCGACGGATTTTGACATTGGAGAAGTTTCTCTCCTAAGTGATCAGAAACTCTACTCGACGGATTTGGCATTCTAACTCGACGGATTTTGAGAAATTTCTCTACTAAATGGTTATTAAAAACCGTGTTCTTGTTCTCTTGAAAAAAAAAAACAAACCATAGTTTTGGAAGCTCAAAACCGTGACCTTCTCTTTGGTCTTTGGAGCCAAAATTTCTTATTTTATCGTACTTTCATCATAATATATTCAATATATCCCCAACATTCATATCATAAGCATACCATATAAGCAAATAGAAATCATACTAAGCATGCATACACAAGTAAATCATGCAAAACATATCAAGCATAAGCAAATAAATCAAAGCTCATAAACACACATAAATTATTACATGACCATGGATTGAAATCTTCATATGGATTCACCATCCATCAAATATAAGACCATCTCTTACCACCATACTTGGTTGGTGAGATGGATCTCCCTCTTACCTCTTGAAGATCCTCAAAACCTCTTGATTTACTTCTTTTTCCAAGTCCTTCACCATCAAAGACTTCTCAAATACAAAACAAAATACATAGAAATTAGTATACTAAGCTTGATTAAGAGGAACCATGGATCAAACATGGTTTAGAACATGAAAAAGAGAAAAGAAATGAAGTTTCCTTACACTTCACCTCAAAAATCCAATAACTTTGATCTTGAAAAAAGTCCATGAAGATGAATGATTTACAGAAAATCTTCAACATGAAAGTTGCTTAGAATATCATGTAAATTCAAGATCTATGGTTAGATGAAATTAAAAGAGATTGGATGGTGGTTTTGAGTGCCTTGACCGAATGGTTTCTCTTGAAGCACAAAGATGGAATTTTTGATTTTTGATAGAAACTTGAAGTTTGGATTTGAAGCCCAAGATGAATGATTTTGGAAAAACTCATAACTAGAGATGTTCTTAGAATGGTGTTTAGGTTTAGGAAATGTGTTTAGATGAAATTTTAGAAGCTTGGAGACATGGTTTCTAGGTGTTGACCGAATGGTATTTCTTGGAGAAGAAAATAGAGTTTTTTTTTTTTTTTGTATTTTGCTTTGGAGAAGATGATGAATAGAAAACAATTATGATACAAATGATAGAAACCAAAAAATTTGGTCTTCTTTGGAGTGCATGGCCGTAGCTCATATGGAGAGAATGAAGAAAATATATTTTGCTAAGTCTTGCTTTTGGAAAATCAATGAATGATGAAGATTGATCAATATAGGAAATTAATGGTCTTCAAACTTTTTCTTTGGCCTAAAAAGGCTACTCAAAATTGTCTCCTCCTTCCTATGCATTCTCCAAAACTGTCCCCCTTCTTCCTAATGCATTCATGAAGCTGTCATCATTATTAGTCACCATCTAGAGCATTTTTAGCCATTGATTAATTCAATGGTTAGGATTTAGGTAGACTTTTGATTTAGAAGACTTAATCTAGGCCATTAGATCTTTTTCCTTTAAATTCTAACCATTAGATGTGTCTCCAAAATGAGTCAAGATTGTTCAAACTTTAAATCCAAGGGTCATAATTAGTCTTTGTCACTTTTTAAGACTAAATCTTCACCATTGATTAAATCTTCATCCAATGGTCATAAATGGTCCTTACATTCTTTACAAGACCAAATCTCCACCCTTGATCACTTCTAAATCCAATGGTAAATGGTCATAGCCATTATATAAAACTAAATCTCTACCCTTAATTTAATCTCCATCTAATGGTTATAAATAATCTTATTCACTTTTAAGATCAAATCTCCACCGTTGATTAAATCAAGATCAAGTCTCCATCGTTAATTAAATCAATGGTGGATATCCAAACCACCAATGTTGACTTAAGCAATTTAATTTCTATTTTTATCTGCTAAAATCTCACGAAAGAATATATTTACTGTATTTTTATCATCCGATAAATTAAATACAGTACAAAACATAGTACAAGAAATTTTCTAAAACTGTTTCCGGATTCAAGTTTAGTAAGATCCCCTGTCTCCGTCTAAACAGTACAAATTTTTCTATCCGTAAAAAAAATTTTACTTTGCGGGACCCACTTGGGCCCACGTATGACCACTTGGGCCCACAAACAGTAGAAAAATTCATAATCATCCACAAAATCACAAATATTAGAAAACACATAAATATCAAATCAGATCACGTAAAATAATTAAAACCTAATGGTAAAAATTAAATTACGTAAAGTTTTCTCCGGCCCAAAAATTTTTATTTTCCTGACACGGAGTAAATCACTCAAAACGATCAAATACGTTGACGGAATAATCAAAATAATTTTACAGTATCCAGAAATTACTAAACAGTAAAATTCTGTTAACTGTCAAAATTAAAGTTTAAGAGATAGAAAATTTTGGGGTGTTACAGCGACAATACTGCTGCTGTGCATTTTTCTCAAAACAACAGAAGTTCTTTTCGCTCAAAGCATTTTGATATTAAATATCTGTTTGTTAGAGAGAAAATTCTAGAGTTTCAGACTTGAATTGAGCATCTTGCTGCAGAGAACATGTTAGCAGATCCACTAACTAAAGGCTTAACTGTTGGAATATTTCTGAATCATGTAGCTCATATGAGTTTAGTTAAGTCTTTTGATGTTTTGGGTTAGTGAGAGTCTGAAATTTTATATTTACTTATTATCATTCTTATGAGATATGTATGAGATGACGTCACTTTTATTATCATATCTCTTATAGCATTTTCAGATGGTTGGACTATTCTTGAATTGCATATTTTTCTTAATTAATTATGTTTTTTCATATTCATTATTCTTTATGTGAAATATGAGCATTTAACGTGTATAATCTACTTCCCTATCAGATACTATTTCTGCAGAGTTAAAGCTTATATTTCTTAGACTGTTGGTTGACATGTGCTTTGACCATAGTTGGTATTCTAATTTTAATAATTCTTATATTTTAATGATTGATTAATGCTATCCAAGTGGGAGAATTGTTGAATTTTAATTCAAATATATATATGTTACGTGGATTAGCATTATTCAATAATTAAAATATTGTTTAAATCATTAATATATATTAATTATGGAATTGTGTTTTATAATATAACACTTGGTCAATTTATAAATATTGTAATTGGACTTTTGTTATGAGTAGCTCGTGATGAGTTTGGGCTGTTCATTTAGTAGCTCGTTGAGAAGTCCCTAATCTCATCTGGTAAGTTATAAACTGCTTCCTCATTAGGCAGTTTTGGTACGCACAGAAAATTTACTAGGATTGAGGGCAATTTCTCTCACACACGCGAATTCTCTTTATCCTTTTACTGAACAACAATGAATTATGGAATCATGTCAGGTATAGATTCTTAATCTATTTCTTAAATATAATTCATTTAATATGCTATAATTTTGTATTTATAATTGATTTAGATTTATAGGATTTATGAAATAAATCCTTCAAGTTTTATTTTAAAGATTTAATATTTAAGTTTCTTAGCTTACCAAAAAATAAAAATTCGTTAAAATCAAGTATATTGAGACATATGACAAAATGGTACATAAACTTTTATTTTTATTATATAGCACTGGCAAAAATATAAAAAATGCAAGGTAAGCTTCAAACTAGGACCATGTCACACAAACTTTACTAAGCATGTCAAATTTTTTTTTTAACAAGGGTTTTGGGTAATTAAGTAACAATAAGTTTATTATTTGATAAAAATGATTATGCAAAACAATATGTCAAATACATATTAGTATCAACCTATGAAGTACAAATACGTTGTTTTTAAGACATGTCAGCGTATTGGACACGTATTTGTGTTGGATACATGGGGACACTCATATGATACACGCGTCTTACATATCTGAATGTGTCTAATTAAAAATATTATTATTTTTAATTGAGACACATATCGGATACACTTGGACACGCTTTAATACGTCTTGGACACATTTTAATACTTCTAAGACACGATTTGGATACGACCTATTAATATTTTAAAAGAATTAGTTTCATTGACTAATATTCAATTAGTAAGCTTGTAACTCACCCAAGCCTAATAACATTACTGACGTCCTAAATCACTATTTTCACATACTAATATTTTAAATTTTATATTTTCACATGCTACTATTAGACTTTTAAGTTTTATTGTTTCACACACTACTATTTTCATATGCTCCTTCTACCTTTGCTCGTACTAAGCCATCTACTTCGTCGTCACTGAAACTTGCCTCACATTAATATTTCCTGTAGTTAATTATTTTTTAGATGCACATATACTTGTACCTCATTAGTTCTATTAGGATAAATTAATTTATGATATTTTTTAAAAAATATTAATAGAAATTATATTCCATATTTTTTAGAAGTGATTTCTTAGGTAATAAATATTGACACGTATGACATATATTAAAATATTATAAATATTTAAACTTATAGAAATGATATTAATAAATTATAATTTTTTTAATTTTACAATTATATATATATATATCATATTTATGTCTTATATTTTTTAAATTTAATATATCTTTATATTAATATTTTATATCATGTCTCATATTTATATCTATGTTTATGCTTTCATAGCTACCAACAAAAAAAAAAAGTCAATATGCGTAGACTGTTCCTCATACTTTTTAGGTGTACATGAGAGTAATTTTCATTAGAAGTATAAAAGGTTGTATTTCTTACAAGTGTTTTTCTGTGAATTCAATCTCTGACATTGTAACGACTTTTCAATCACTGAACTTAAGTTTACTTATTATTGAGAATGATAGAAGTATAAATATGGGATAAAATTTAGACAAAATTTATTGAGTGTTTGTAGAGTTATTATCTAATAAAAAAATAATATATGTATTATTTTTTATACTTAAACTATAAAAACTTTAAAAATATATATATAATGATTAAAAAATAATACATATGTTATATTTTTATTAAGAAACAATATTTTTGTCCAATTTATACTTCTATAACTTTCAGTGATAACCTTGGCAATAAGAAATGTATGAGTCATAACTACTGGGTTATTCGCGTTATTTTCTTTATATTTTGCATATGTGAGCAATTTAGCTTCTATTAGTTTCAATTAAAATAATTAATTTCTCCTAAATATCTTAATAATTTTCTAACTTATTTTTCATTACAAACTAATAAAGCCAAGGCCATGAGCTACTCACGTGGCATTCGGAGAAAGTCCCACAATTGTACTGGCAACGGTTTAACCCCAAGTCCCCTATATCTCTTCCCTCAAAATACCTATACTAAATATGTCTAAAATAAACAACAACAACAACAATATCAACATCAACAACAACAACAACAACAATAATAATAATAATAATAATAATAAGCCTAGAAAGCATAACCACAAGACAATCACAATTTATATTTTCTCGCTATATAGAAATCAGAGATTAAGCATTGTTACTTACTTGCTTTGCTCAATAAAATAAAACAAAATTAAAATAATAAGAGTATAGTGGGATTAGGATGTAGGTGTTAAATTCTAAAAAGACAAATGGAAGAAAAATTACAATTCCTTGTTTTTGGGTAAAGCCATCAAAATGGACCAAGTCAGATGAGTTGGCCCGAATAACATGATAAAATGGATGAACTGAGTTAAGAAAATTGGACACAAAATTAAAAATAGTCTGAATTAGTCAAACTCGAATAAACTAAATTGACCTGATTTGATAACATTATATAAAATTGAGTTAAATTAATAAAATATTAATCTAAAATTCATATAACCTGATCTAAACTGACTCAAAAATAACTCGACTCGAATTTGTTTGATCCGGATGGGATGTGCTGCCCGTTTTGACAAATATATTTCTGAGTTGCTTTGCTTAAAAATAATGATGTCAAGAAAGTGGGTTATACAAATTGAATTACACTGTAAATGCTAAAAGCTTTAACAAGGCCTATGAAAGACCCAATTAGCTATAAGTCTATATAATGTAGGCACCTTAAACGGGCTAGCCGAGTTGAGGGTTTCCTTGGGGCTTTAAGCCCATAATGCATTTTGGATATATATATTTTTCTTACTTTTGCCTCTTCCTTTTAAAAAAAAAAAAAACTTAGTTTGCTTCTTGTAATACATTTTAGTAAAATTAATTAAATTGAGTTTCTATTTAAATATTCAGAATACGATACTTTATTTATATATGCATATGATATATTTATTATAACTTAACATATGATATATAAGAATAGTGGATCACATTTATATATGACATAATATTTTTAGTTATTGTCATATTTTGAGTATTCAAAAAATATTTTTAAATTAAATTTTAAGTTTGTTATCAAACCAAAATCAATTATGTTTGTTTGAATAATTGGTATATAATATTTTCATAAATGCTAAATTCTACAAAGACTATTTCGACTCACAAATACTAAAATCGAGGTAACTGTTTTTGCGTTTTGTTAAATAGTTCTTTATAGGTCACATAGTTTTTTATGCTTTATAGTTTTTTTATGCTTTCTTCTCTCTCCATTTGTGATTGATCACTTTATTTCGTATGTGATTTCATGAGAAATCTTTGGGGTTAAATAACAATTCTCCAATACTTTTAAGCATGGCTAGTTTTATTTTATTTAAAAAAAAGAATGGGTCTTATATTTGGACTGTTCGCATAAAAGTGATCATGTAAGGATCAATTATATTTTAATAATGTTAGATTAATGGATTTTATATGTGAAATTGCTGCATTAGGGTTTTTTTGTAATTTGATTTTTGAAAAATTCAAATATAGACTTCTTAAAAAGAGGTTCATGGGTGCACCATTAAATTTGGATCATTGATTTATTATTAAAATAAATTAATAGTTCAAATTAAAAATTAATTTTTATAAATTTTAATTAGTAATACTTAGATTTATATAAAAAATTAATCAAATTATTATTATTTTATAAATAACTGTAAATATAAAATTTATAAATTTTAATTAATAATTTTAATATACACTTAAACTTATATATAAATATTATTAAATAAAATATATTAATGTACCCAAACTTAACGGATCGATATTAGGATCACTTTGGTTGGGTCTATATTAGGATCCTCCTTGGTTTTTATATACATTTACGTAACTTGATGGAGGCACAATTTTTATACTAAAAATGCATTCTACCCCGTAAATGCACTTCTGCTTTGCCAACCGTACACCATTCTCTTCATCCTCCACGGCGAATTTGAGCCATGAAACATTTCATGTCAAGAAAGAACTTTGAAAAAATAAAAAGATAAAAAAAATTCAGAGATGATTTAGGTTACGTTTCTGGAATATAAAAGAAAATGTGACGTTGTACCCAAAAAATTAAAGTGACAAAAATGCATTGCCTATGGTAAAAAGAAGGAGAGTTTAATTGACAAAGTCAATGGTGTATCGGATACAATAATGTCTTTTTCCACGCAAAGTACTGTGTTGTTTTTCTTTAAATAATTTAAATTTTCATTGACGCTAACATTTTGTGTCTTGGCCACTTTGGCAATTATCATGCTTTATTATCGTCATCTCAATGTTACCCACCACACCTAAAACCTTATAAAAAAGAAACCAAAAAACAGAGGGGAATTTTAATTGGTATGAGCTGTTATGGATTTGGTTTTGTGATTCTCCAAACTGTTCTGTTAATATCATTTGGCTCTTTCTCTTTACTATTTTCCCTTTTCGTTTTAAGCAAAAATATAGTCAAACTTATTAACTTAAAACACCTCATTCATTACTTAATTATTATAACTCATTAGGTTGGTTTCCATTTTAGTCCGGACAAAAATGTTCCTAATTCCTTTTCTTTTTTCCTCTTTATTATTATTATTTTTTCTTTTTTACCCAATGAGTTTTGCATTTTTTATTCGTTTCTATGTGAATATTAAAAATGTCAATAAGCAAAGAAAAACATCTATTTATATAAAGAAGAGAAAACGATATCATTTAAAAAAAAGGAAAAAAAACTCAAAATAATTTTGAAAAGACAAAGAAAACAGAAAGAAAACACTGCATGCACTATGTTTGAGTCTGTTGCCACAAATGTAAGGAAGTTGGGAAATAATTGAAATTGAAGAAAAACTCAAAGTTGGTCAGCTTTCCATTGTCATCAACATAACATAAGCAAGCATCCACATCTTACATCTAGCTTAGTGTCTCTCCTTCCTCTTCGCCATGGGTTCGGCCAATAGTAGACTGGGGTGTCGCCCTTCTACTCCCAGGGTCAACCGCACCACCCGCTTCAGACTATCCTCTCTTCTCTGCGGTGCCTTCACCTCCCGCTCTACCTATCAGGTACCCTTCTTCTCCCTCTCCCCCCACAATCCCTTAGTACACCCCATTTCCCTTAATACCCATTTCGTTTTTTCCATTCACTGACAGTTTTTCAATTCAAAATTCCGATTTTTCACATATGGGATTGATCAATCCGATCCCCCTTTTAATCATATGGACCTGTACCTTTTAAATCTGTTTTTTTATTTTTTTTGGAGTATGTATAAAATTGATATAAAAGTTTAGTTATCTAAAAGCCAATCGATTGAGCTTGACTTCTTGAGTACACAATTTTGTGAAAGTCTGGGCTTTCTGATAAGCTGATTGATTTCTTTTTTTCTTTTTTTTAATTGATTGTGTGAGATCATCTTCCATACATGAACTTGTTCATAGTTGTTGGAGTATGTAGAATATGATAGTTTGCCAATTGATCAATATGGCTTTACGCATATGAGCTTTATCCATGAAATTATCTGCTGATGCCTATGGTATCATTCTTTATCAGGAATTTGGGATTTAGCATATTGTAGTCCCAAGGTGATTGATTCAGTGGACGGTGCAAATGTGTAAAATCTTGAAAATTAAAATTTCACATGTTACAAGTTTTTTAATTCAACTCTTGCTCCATTCATTGACAAGTAGTGGCACTCCTTTACTTTCCATTGATTTGATGAAATGTGTTAGTCTGAGAGGCATGTTGGTCGCTATTAAATTATGCATCTATATAGGGATGCATTTCTAAAATCATATTTGTGCTTAACTTGTTGACCATTCTCATTAGGAAAACATAAGTTAGAGTATGACTTGAAATTTTATGCACAAGCCATGTTAACTGAATAACTGGTCTCACACATTTAACAATTTGGGGATATTTACGTAGACACTCAGAGAGTGACTGATACAGGAAGTAACATTATTATATTGTGATTTTAGATGGAAGAACATCCATCTGAACTTCAGGTAGATTCGGCAACCAAATTTGATGATGAAACTCAGAAAGTCGCTGAGGAATCATCTTTATCATGTACAGAAGCTAGAATTAGCTGCAGTACCCATGCTGAAACTACGACCTCATCTGATTCTAGAACTCAGTTCAACAGGAATACTACTATTGAAGGTTCTTCCAGAAATGTTGCAACAAGTAGTCAGAGGAAGTGCTTGTCTGAATGTAAGGAGCTAGTCCCTCCTTATCAGGTAAGTCCTGGTCATAGTCGTCATGAATCATATAGGGATAGTAGCAACACAGCTAGTACTTCATTTGTAGAACAGCAGTCTTCAGATCCAGTCTCTGTAAATGTTTTTGCTAACAAGGATGCAGTCAACAATGTTGATGATCCAGTGGTTAGTGGTGCCTCTCAAATCTCCCGTGAGACAATGCATCCAAGGAGTTCAACCCCTCAAGAGCATGGAAATTCAAGTTCTGGTGAAATTTCTGTTGAGAATCACACTGGTGCATTCATAGCTATCCATAGTTCTTCTTCCAATCCTGTTACTCAAGTTTCCAATTTACCAGCAACTTCTCAATTGCCAGAAGACGAACCTCGTCGAGAGACAGTACCTTCAGGTTTAGGTATTCTTGTGTCCAATCGGGAAAGAGGGCAGGGAAGTGATAGTGTGCTTCAAGTTGATGTGGTCACAATATCTTCCAACATTTTGTCTGGCAGCAATGCTGATGCCAATGATCATGATGCCAGAAGGAATGGTAGAAGATTATTTTGGGATGCTTTTTCACGACGTAGTTCTAGAAGGCTTGGTGATTCTCCAACCATTGTCCTCTCTGCTGGTGGTGCTGATGATCCAGGATCTCAAGATCGATGGCTTGTTGATTTTGGTGGTGATTTCTCAAATGATAGGGTTGGAAGTGCTTCTGGATATATGGGCAGTAGAATTCACAGATTGAATGAACGAATGCAGCACTCAAGATCTGAGGTGATTCTGAATATTTGGAGTACAGAATGCCTTGAATTGCTTATGTCACCTACTTGCATTTCATAACTGGGTTTGTGATCCCTTTCTTGTAACTTAAGCTGTCTTCATTACCTTTTTATAGATCTGGGAAAGGCTTCGTGGTGGCCTTGATGAGATTGGTCGGTGGAATTCTTCATGTCCACTAGGACTCCATGCAGATGGTATGTGCTCATGCGAATCTTCCCCAATGGCTGAGGAATCTAACACTCGAGCAAGCATTTCAAGAATAGTCATGCTGGCTGAGGCTCTGTTTGAGGTTTTAACCTTCTCTCGAATGTCATACTTTTTGTTTGCTCCTAGATTTAATTCATTTTAGCTTTCCACCCTTGTCCCATGTTTTTCTTGCATAATTTAAGCTCAATGCATCTTATCTAACTATGATACAATTGACAGGGTAGTGTGCATACTGGATAAGTGTATTTTGAGTGCAGATGCTCTGATGCTTTTGTTTGTCTTCTTGTAGGCCTCTTTTCTACAGAGTCATGTTTCTTGATAATTGAGATTATCTGATTTTGGATTTCATAATTAAGTTAGGCCTTTTCCAATACCATCTTGAACTGCTTTTATCATGCAATTTCTTTATTGGGGAAAAAACAATTCTTTTTCCTTATGTAGGTCTGCAAATGTTTTGTAGTGCTAGGATTTCATCTAGTGTTTGCTTATTAAATGTGCATCCTTTCAATCTAGCTTTGCGTTGGAGACTTTTCAGGATGGGGTATGGGGCATGCACTTCTCCCAATCCTGTAAATTAAGAATGGATTCAATGAAATCTCCAATAGAATAAATGCTCAAATTATTCAGAATGTTATTCTGTTCTATATTTTAAAATATGCTTGAGTTCAAGACATCATGAGCACCCAGGCTTGATTGGGTATATCAAAATACTCACCCCTGCAAGGTGTTCTTCATATTCTGAACCTTATCACTCCTTTTTGTTTGTCTACAGTATTTATTGTGTAATCATTTCTTTACATTTAGTTAGATGTAAAATCTAGCTGTGATTCTTTGATATTTTTAAGCGTCTTAAAAAAAATAGTACCTTAAATGGAAGTCTCCGATATCCTGTAATTAAAGGCTGCTCAGATCATAAAATAGTGGTAAGCATGTATTATTATGTTGGGTACAGCTGTTTTGTGCATAAAGAACTTATTTGAATGTATTCTTTTTTGGTTACCTGAAATTTGCCTCTTTAGGTATAATTGTTTGACCCAAAATGGTTCTATACTTTGCTATTGGACTATGAAAGTCTGATATGTGGACCGAAACCAATTTACCTGGCACCATATTTTACCTCTGCAGGTTTTAGATGAAATCCATCGGCAACCTGTATCACTTTCCCTATCCATGGTCTCACTCCCTGCGCCTGAATCAATTGTTGACTCTTTCCCTCTGAAGTCTCACAAAAAGGTTGATGCAGCTGATGGTAGCAATGATGCTGAACAGTAAGCCTCTTAGCCAATTATCTTAAGCAAATATGTGAGCATAAATGAGGTTAAGCAGAACCACAAGGGAGGTGTTCATGTGTCATGTCAGTGTGGTTATGCTTAAATAGTTTTTGCCTTTATGGCTTTTTATGCTTGAAGTCCGTGTCACTGTGTCAGTGTGGCTATGATAGTTCTTTTGGTACACTGTGTGGCTATGATAGTTTGTTTATGGCCTTGAATGCGTATATGAAAGTTTTTATTTTTCATTTTGTTTATTTATCAGTTGAAAGTTTTTGTTTATCTCAAGATTATAAATAATTTAATAATCAATTTGGTAGATGTTACATATGCCTGGCGGAGTATGAAGAAGGGGACCAAATACGAGTTCTTCCTTGCAACCATGAGTATCACATGTCATGTGTTGATAAGTGGCTTAAAGAAATACATGGGTATTGTCACTGCAACCAAAACTCGTCATTCTTTCTCATTCTTTTGTCTTTACAAATTCCCATTATATAAATAACCATAACCGTTGTTTCTGCTTCCCTCTTTTACAGTGTATGTCCTCTTTGTCGTGGCAATGTTTGTGGAGGGTTCACTGAATCTACTGCCTACTCAGAAGTGCCGTCTTATTGATATTGTACATATGAATGTAAATATTCAAATCTATTTGACCCTTGCAATGATATGTATAAAACAGCTATTTAGAGTCCGATATACAAAGCAAGATTTTGTATCCAAATTTTGTGTTGCTTCCCGTATTCCTTTTTCCATCTACATATCCATGTCAAGCTAATTAAGTATACATGGAGGTCTATCCTGGTTTTGTTTTATCGATTGGAACATCATTATCTTCCAATCAGTTGACAGTATTTTGTCCATGCTAGATTATACATATCATGACCATCTTGTAGCATTGCCCTGGCATTATCTGGGCAATTAGGTAGTTGAAATTTGTTTATTTCTTTATTTAGTTCCAAGATGGTTAAGTAACTTGTTTTTCCAATTATTTATTTATTTATTCATTTATTTTTGCAGTTTGTGTTCTCAAACCTTTCATGTAGGAAACATCAAATTATAATTATTTGTTTTTTAATTGTCTACAATTGAAAGAAAATGAAATTTTAACCAAGGAAGTAAAGAGGTGATACAAATTATGCCACTAGAAATGGGCAATTGGGTAGTTGAAATTTATTTATTTATTTATTTAGCTCCAAGATGGTTAAGTAACTTGTTTTTCCAATCAGTTTTTATTTATTTATTTATTTTTGCAGTTTGTGTTCTCAAACCTTTCATGTAGGAAACATCAAATTATAATTATTTGTTTTTTAATTGTCTACAATTGAAAGAAAATGAAATTTTAACCAAGGAAATAAACATATGATACAAATTATGCCAGGTCGTAAGTTTAGTAGGGTTTAATTTAGTTTGTATCATTTAACATTGGTTCATGTGTGGACTGAAACTTAATCTTTGAAAATGTACAAATGACACTCTCTTAAACAGAAAGTTAAATATATGATGGAACTGTTGCCGTGACTTGCACTAGAAATGGTTGTTAAAACTCATGGAAAAAATGATGACTTGCGCTAGAAATGCTTGATAAAACTTACGGAAAGATTGATATCATGAAAATAAGATTATTGATAATTCAAACAGTAATTACAAGTCTTTTTGCTGGTCTTAACAATATAACATTTCCTAGAGGAAGCTGATCCAGACCTCAGCTTAGTTCCACTTACTGTCAGCGTAACCATGAGAAAATGGATTGATATTACTACTGCGAATTGAATTATCATGATGAACAAAAAAATTTGGATGAATGTTTTCGTCATCGTCAGATGTTGTCCACCGCCTTGAGTTACCATGTTTTTCTTTAGCAATGTTGCGCATGTTTTCCATTTCTCCAACATGGTCTTTGAATTCTTTCTTCACCACATCCAGCACAACATCACCGTATCGGTCACACCATGATCTTCAACACAATAGACACATAAGAAAGGACACCGTAAGTAGCACACACTGATTTGGAATAGATAACTCTAGTGTTAAGTGATTCTAAGTTGAAACTACATGTATGAAATGAAAGAGCAGTTATGTTGACTCACTTGGGAAAGTAATTTTTCAACTCGGCCTTGTCCACTGGAATTTTTGTAGAAATTGCTTCAATCTGATCATTCCTGTTTTGACACAACAAAAGTCAGCAAGAGTTACATTTCTAAGCAAGCAACTAGCAATATGATATAACAAAATAACTAATAAAAATGATATAATTGAGAAAATACTTACGAAAATTTAAGATTTGGGTTTGTGCTGCTCAGTTCTGTCTGGATTTTAGACAGCTCCTTCTTTATCTTGTCTCCCAAAACCTGCACAGAAAATTTGTTTACTATGACCAAAACTAGCTAAACCTTTTTTTAAAAGGAAATGAGATTCACAAATTGAAAACCTTATCTATGAAGAAATCAGATGGGGAACCATCAGAATGCAACTTCTTCTTTATCAACTTGGTGTCCGGTCCTTCCCCAAGTGCCCTTGCAAAAGGCTGAGAGGAAGCCGAGTAGGCCTCACTATCAGACCTCTCATTGAGAGGCAAAGGAGCTGTTTCATCATCTGGCTCATTTCTCTTCCATTTCTTGAACCCATCAAACCCCCATTGCTTTTTCACTGATTTCCGCGCTCTTTGATCTGGTTCAGGACCACCATCTCCCCCACCACCATGCCCCTCTCTCTGCTCCCTATGAAACAAACTCCTAAATGGTTTCCTCTTCAACTTGTCTGAACCATTGCTTTCCTTCAATGGTTCTGGAGGCCCACTTTCCTCCATAAGAATTGAACGACCTTCACTTTGTTTTCCCTTTGACTGAGCATCCCAGAAGGGGTTTTCCTCGGAATGCCCCATTTCATTTTTAGTAGAGAAAGAAGGTGAATCAAATATGCTCTTTTCCATCCCATTTTTCCCATGTTTGTGAGAAGAGACAAAGCCAAAAACTGAGGCTGCTTCTTTAATCTGCTTCATAGCTGATCCTTGATTTGATTTGTTCTTAGAATTTGAGTTCTCTTTGTTCATGAAGCATTTGTCATCCTTCAAGTCAATCACAGACCACTCTTCTTCTGAATTCTCTTTTGTGTCTTTAGGCCTTGCCACGATCACATCTCTAGCTTCAATCTGAGCTCCTTGAACTGCCAGTCTCTGAAGCAATGGCCTTTTAGAAGAATGGTAGTCTTCTTCTGAAATGCACTTGGCATAAAGGAGTTCCTGGAAACAACCAACAACCAAAAAATGAATAATTTTCAAACATTCTCTTCTCTCAGCATGAAAGAAGGCAATCAAAAAATTGAGCTCATTTACACTGACCTGTAGAAACAGCAGCTTATCTCTCAATATAACGGGGTGTTCTTGTTCAGGAGGAGAAGCAATAAGGGTCTCAAGCAAGTGAGTTCTGAAAGCTGATACCTCAGTTTCAGCCACAATGCCTTCTTTGTGGAGACCCATCAAGTTCAACACTTGGTGGAAAGAGTCCTGCTGCCATTTAAGGTTATCCGATTGCAGCTTCGACAACCTGTGCTCTGCCGCTGGTAAAGACCGTTTCTTGAAGCTGAAAGGAAGAATGGTCTTGCACAATGAAGTGATTGAGTCGTGGAGAGTTGAGTAGTATGTGGGTGTGTAGTAAGAGTACACCATTTTCGAATCTTTGGATTGTTGAAGATGTTTCTCGACAAAGAACGCAACTTTTTGGCAAAAAGAAATAAATAATAATGTTTGTGAATTTTGAATATGAAAAATGGTGTCAAGAACTATGGGTGTCTTGTCTGTGTTGTTTTCAGATTTTGAAATTGGGACAGTGCTCAAAACGGTCACTTGATGCTGGAACTAGCCGTTGTGGCTTGGCTTGTGGGTTGTTTTGGGAGGGTTTGAAGAAAGGCCCATCCACATGGCCAACCCAAACGCCGTCGTTTTTCTCTGATTTCCCTAGTCTCCAACGGCATCGTTTCAATCTCGTTGTACAAAATCAAAGATTGAATTTGTAGCTCAAAATAAAAAAGCATTGAGGTTTCCTTGGTTTGATAATTAAAATTGTTTTCATGAAGTAGTGATCCGTACCAGTGCATTTGCTTCACCAAATTAACTGGACTAAACTATAAGAAAATATACTAATACAAAATTCTCCACGCATAGAATAATAGTATGGTTAAGGGTAGAATGACTAAGAATCCTTAAGAATATAAACGTATGATGAGAATGTGTCTTTTATTTGCATTAACGGACGACAAATCCTTTAAAAAAAATTAAAGATGCAGATAACTATGTTTCAGGAAGATTCAGAATAGCTTAGTATTATTCCATAGTATAACGTCTCTCTACAGCAGGTAAAAAGTTTGGTGATTAGCAGTAGCTACCCTTCTGAAAATATAGTTTTTTTTTTAAAATAAAAGTGAGGAAAATGTACGAAAAAAAAAAAAAGAAAAGAGTAGCAAACTTGTCCTTGTTCAGATGTTTTCTACTGCACTCACAAGTGTAGTTGTCAGTAATGCACTCCAAAAATATGTAATTGAGATTTGAGAGTGTTGGTTGTAGGACACTATTATTTCTTGGCAAGGTCAGGTGAGGTATAGTCAAATCAAACTGGAGGTGCAATTTCCACAAAAAGCACGCACAGCTGGAGCTAAAGTGCTTGGATGAGAATTGTTGGTTCTGCACTAACATCCATCTTAGCGAGGGTCATGTGAGTTAGTAAACTTGAGCCTTGCTGTAATCATGGAGGAATAAAATTTAGTTTTAATTTTTGACTCTAATCTTTATCTCTAATTCATTGAATCTTTTTTTATTTATTATTTTTAATTTTATTTAATTAAATTAATAGACATAGAGAAATTAAATGAGATTAAAAACAAAAGTTAAAATCAAAAGTTAGAATCAAATTTTATTCATTTTAGAAAGACGAGATGCAATTTCTCTATTAAATTTGTCTCCCATGCGCCCCCTTTCTCTTTCTCCATACCAGCATTCCCTTTCTCTCCGGGTAAACTAATGTTAACTATTGAAATACGCGTTGCCGGAAGGGATGAAGATAATGATGCAGATAGTTGGAGTGATTCTTGAATTTACATAGAACGGAAATTCTATTGTCTCTTGGTGGATGTTTTGCTATTTTATTGAACATCATGTGAGGAGAGAAAGAACGTGAATTTTCTTGGGGTAACGATAGAGAATTGAAGGAAATTTTTTTTTTTATTAAAGATATTATTGTCCATTTAATAGGATGAAAAGATCATTTTTCTTAATTAAAATTAAAATAATATTTTTTAATAATTTTAATTTTTTGTTCCTTTACTTAAATATGATTTCTAAGTGATTTTTAACATTAACTTTCTCAGTAATTAATTTGCTGATGACATCTCAAAAAAACGTAAGCTAATATTATGCTGGTATTACCAAATACTAATTGCCTCATGTCATAGCTCAAGAAACAAAACCAAGTAGTCCATCATTACAATCATTCATTTCCTACGATCCAAGACTACATGTAATCTACAATTTCAAGAAGGTTAATGGCTCCGAGCATCTTGAGTGAAGAAACCTGTGGACACAATTAGGGAGATGGATCAGTGTCTCTCTCCAAGCACACGATGCAATCCTCTTGTTCTGAGGAGTTGGTCCAACTGAACTGAACCTCCTTGATCCACTTTTCTTTGACTCATATAATATACCTGATCATACCTCTATTATGTACAGTACAACTGTGCTAAGGCCTCTGCAGCACTACTGCCTTCCACTCATTTTATTATTCAAAAAATAAAAAATAATAAAGGGGATAAAATAAAATAAAATAAAAGACTAGTGGCCGATGTGGGATTCTTCTCCTAGCCTAGGTTCACTAAGATTTAAGTTGCAGGCATAAACCATGAAAAAGGCTTTTTCTTTTCTGGTTATGGTTATGCCTTTGGTTGTTGTCTGATTTCTGGTGTGCTCTGAACTTGTCATCCAATCTCTGTTTGGCTTCTCTGGCTGCTCCTCCCAGTTTGTCATCTGGGTATGCCTGGTTTAATATGCTTCTTGGCTGTTGTACATTCAAATCCAAAAACAAAACAAAAATTAATGCCATCCCCATTAACAGTGGCAATAACATGTACAAGCAGAGTGAGAGAGAGAGAGAGAGAGAGAGAGAGAGTTAGGGACCTGTAAAGAGGATGAGAAAAGAAGGGATTCCATGTTGCTTGGTGAATATAAAGAGAAAGAGCGCCTTGTGGAATTATGGGTGGCCATGCATCCTCCACTCTGATGCAACCGTCTCCTTCGAGCACATTCTACTCCTGGAAGCATTCCAACCATTGTGTATTGTTGAGTTGTGGAAGATACAATTCTGGGAATATCTATCAACTTGTCTCTGCTCTCTGTCGTGAAGAATATGGAACTGTCAGAATCAATGAAATAGAGAGGGCAGTTTCTCTCTCCAAAAAGAAGAAAAGGACACGCGTTAAGGTCCGTTCGAGGAAGGTAGCTAGCACCAGCCTCGAACTTTCCCATTCATTTCCACCTTCCACGCACGTTACTTAATCTGCATCTCCCAGTCAAAATATAGGAAGTTAGGAACGAAACAAATGGAGTGAACCACCAAATACAAACTATCTACCCCTTTTGCCCTGCAACTCGCAAATTTGTTAGGTTATGAATAAGTCAATCAAATATTCATAAATTACTTTTTCTCCAACATAAAATTATTATTATTATTATTATTATTAGTGACGTTAGACAGAGGAAGTTGCAGTTTTTTTTGGATAAACTAAATATGTCTTAGAAATTATTGGTTGTACACATATTACATTACACATATTTATAAACAATTAAAAAAATAATTTTTTGTAATAAGTGAATTTAATAGAACTTCATTTTTTTAAAATTTTTTGTTTTTTTGTGTGTAATTATAAGGTATTATATGCAACAAAGAATATCTCAACAGTTTTGGACGTGGTGACGGTGTGAGAAATAACAGTTTTTTGGGATAAACTGACCATTAGTTTACAGTTTTATCTTTTTATTTCTTTGTTTTTAATTATGTGATAATGGTTTTTTTATAAGATTAAAGTTTGAGACTAAAAAGGGGCAATCTCGTTTATTAAGTAGTATAGATATAATAGATTATTTAATCATGTTCCTTCCCAGTGCCTGCGTATATCCGCTTGCGGCGTCTCTCCATCGGAGGGCGGTATTTTGGTATACTCGGCTGTAGACAGTGGAAGTGATATTTGCAAACTCACTCTCATATTCAAGTCAGTTTCATGAAACAGATGTATAAGAGAGGCCAATTAGCCCAATCTTTTATTTTCTCTTAAAAAAAGCCCAATCGTAAATTTCCTAAAAGAGGAATGTTCATGACTCAAGTTTTGTTTTTTGGTTACAAAAAAAAAATGTTCATGACTCAAGTTTTATATGGTCTAATTTTAAATTAAAGTTCTGATGAGGCTAATTCGTAATTTAGTTTAGGCCATTACCGACCCGAGATAGACTACAGATCAAGGTGGAATTGAGTTGGGTCAACCTAACGTTGATTTGAACACATTTCTTAAATAGTTAAATTAGTTACTTTAAAAAAAAAAGTTGTAGTTTACTTTCTTAAAATGGTCTACGGTAGACCAGAAGAAACTGATCGACTATCCGATTGCGCAATGGGTCTACTGTTTATGATAACTAGTTTTTGTCATCTATGTATAGTACGGATAGAATTTTAAAAAAATAATTTAAAAAGAATTTGAAACAAATTTATTTTGAAAGAAATATTTGTGGATAAAGAAATTAACAAAAATTTTATATTATATCAACATTTAAAAACATAAGGACATAAATTATGAATTAGGAATGAAGATGTGTAATAACAGAAATAACATCTCATCTCAATTATAATTAGACTAATATATTTAATTATGACTAATGTATGACCAATGAAACGAATTATTAGAGTAAGGCATGCAAATAAATACAATCTAAATATGTTACACAATATAATTAACAATAGTAACAACAAATGTTAAAGTATATGATAGCAATCTTAGTTTAATATCTGAAATAAGAATTTGGTATACAAATAAGTTTATTAAATTCAACAATCTATAATGTGAAACCAATTCATCAAAACATATATTGTCTTTCGGTACATGAAGCCACCATGTTAATTTTGAAGCAGAGGTCCAAATAGAAGAAAATGATAATGTCTCAAATAGATAATAATAGTATGTGACTTATACGAGGAGATATTATAATTTAACAAATTCATAAATAAATATATTTTTGTTTCTTATCAATCATATTTGTTGACAAACTTCTTTGTAGACAATATTGTTAGTCATCTTTGATGACTCATTGTCGTCTGATTTGATGAATATCTTGATACCACTCTTGCTTTTAATGTAACGTCCTACTCTAAATCTTTATCTTATGTATTTAAATTTCAAGTTATAATAAAATGCTATATAACAAACTACTACATTTTTTTTATTAGTTTATATGATATTTTACATAAGGAATTATATCCCTTCAAACGTTAAATTATACAAACATATCACTCTTTAAGTTAAGTATCGTTTTAACAAAAACTGGGTTTTACCAAAGTCTTTAAGGTACTACTACAACTTTTCACATTTTTTTTTACATATTTACAAAATATTTTCTTTTTCTAACTACTCATCAAAGAGTAGTATGATAAGGAAGAGGTCTCCCAAGGTCACTATGAACACGTAATCCCCTAAATTTGGCATATAAGTTTGCTCAACTCGAAAGTCAATAAGGACTCTTACGATCGGCATTCTCTGAAATATTACACCAAAAAGAGTGAGATAAAAATCTCAGTAGAAAAATGTAAAAACATGTAATATAAATTTACTATCCATTCTTTATCAATCTTTATTTCTAAAATCATAACTATAGATCCAAAAATTAACTTAGTAAAATAAGTTAAAAATAAATAATAAAATTAAAATAAATAACTGAATAAAAACTTAAAATCTTCTTTTTATCTTTTCTTTGTTATCCCATGTCAATACTTTTTATCAAATGTGCCTCTTTCTCTTTATTAGAGCGTCCCCCAATATCTTCATCATGACCACAATAATATCTTTAATTGATTAAGGTGTCCCTTAATTTTCTCATCACGGTCACAATAATATCTTTAATTGATTAAGGCGTCCCTTAATCCTCTCATCACAGCCGCAATAATAATTTCTTTGCACATTGATTCTTTTATTCGTGGGATAATATGTTTCTTAAAACTTTTCCATAAATTTTTTTTTCCTTTGATATTTATAATAATCCAATATCTTGATGAATAATATAAATATAGTAACAATCATTAAGTTAGTATAATAGAAATAAAATAATAGAAAGTATAATAGAAATATAATATAGATAAATATCGATAATTAATATAATATAACTTTTATAGTATAATAACGAAACTGACATATATGGCATAATCTCGAGTTACGTAAAAATAAGTTACGTCAAAAGAAACTTTTGAAATAGCATGATATATAACAAAGCTTTCATTATTTTAACTAGATGGTGAATATGAAATAAATGACCTAGTAATAGGTTAAGTCTTATAAAATTAGTTTGTGATATGAAAGTTGAATTTGCACGTAGTGAGTAAAAAAGAAAGCATGTTGTTCTTGTACATACACCACTCGAATATTTGGGTTATAAAGAATATCAGATATAACATTGTTACAGTAATATGTAAATAAAGTATTTGCATCAGTGAGACAAACAGAGTATAATGGGTTAGTCAACTGGATATAAAATTAGATATATTAAAATAGAGCATTTACATTAGTAAGAAGATAGAACACCATGGGTTGGACAGCAGAATATAAGAATATAATACTGTTGTTTCAGTAAAAAGTAGAGTATACGGTTATGGATTTATGGACTAGAAGATATGAAAGTAGAGATAAAGGATAAAGAATGGAGTTTTTGTCATTCCCTACCTCTGCTGTGGGTTTAGTAAATAGAAAGGGAGAGTTGATTTGTGGTTGAAGGTGGAGAATGCGAGAAACAGGTTGTTCTTGTGACTTGGTTGGGTGTTTTTAGCTTAGCTTGGTTGTGTTGTAATGGAATGGAGAGACTGCAGAGGTATTTATAGATGCAAAGGGGTGATTGAAGGTGCCAATGTAAAGTAGTTTTCCAAAAAAATCTCCTCCTCTGTCATTATGTTCTTTATCAAATTTTTCTAAGAACGTTACACGTTTCCTGCTACTTCTCTTGTAATTAATATTTTGGCTTTGATTTCGTACTCTTACCTCAGATTTTTTGTTAGTTTTTATCACACATAAGACACATGTTTCTGCTGTAATCTTTGCTTAATGATTTTTAAAGCTTCCCATAATGACACTTGGTGCTGCTGATTTCATTAGTTTATGTCATCTATCAACCTGTCTAACTTATTTTCCTGACACTTGTCACCGTTAATCATTGTTTTAGAATTTCAAATGCCTTCTTCAACTAAGTACAATTCTGGTTTAGTTCTATTGAGATAAAAGAGTAGCAAGATTTTCCTTACTGTTACTAGGCAACGTGATTTCTTGGTCCTGGTACTTTGCAGTCAATATCACATGATTTCAAAATTGATGGCTTTGTATATTTTTATATAATATGAGTTATCTGAATAATATATAAAACGTGAACTCACTTGTTAAAAACTATACAAAAGTTATTCTATTATACGGATTATCAAAGAGAAAATATATACATTATTAGATGCAACTTACTTTTATGTTACAAAATTAGTTTGTTAGCTTTATTATTTAATATTTTTAGAGATGCTACATTCTTTCCCTCTTATAAAAATTTTGTTCTCAAAATTTCGATTACCTGCTAAAAAGTTCTGGATATTTTTTGCTTAAAGTCTTCCTCCGCTTCCCATGTTGCTTCTTCCACCTTCTGTCCTTGCCACAACACTTTAACCATAGGAATGGTTTTATTCCTTAATTGTTTGTAAATTCTATCTATTATTTGCACAGGTTGTACCTCATATGTCAAATTATCTTTTAACTGTATTGATTCTGTTTCAATGATGTGTGAAAAATCTGGACAATATTTTCGAAGTTGTGACACATGAAACACAGCATGTAAATTTGACAAATTAGGTGGTAAGGCAATTTGGTAAGCTACGGTACTGACTCTTTTAAGAATTTGGAAAGGTCCGATGTATCTAGGACTTAGTTTCTTTGTTTTTAAGGACCTGTCGATACCAGTTGTTGGGGTGACTCGAAGGAATACATGTTCTCCTTCTTGGAATTCTAATGGTTTCCTTCTTTGATCTGCATAGCTTTTCTGTCGACTTTGAGCTGCAAGCATTCTTCTTTTGATTAATTTTATTTGGTCTGATGTTTGTTGTACCAAATCAGGTCCTATTAAATTTCTTTCTCCAGTTTCAAACCAGCATAAAGGGGATCTACATTTCCTTCCATATAATGCTTCGTATGGGGCCATACCGATACTTGATTGATAACTATTATTGTAAGCAAATTCTATTAATGGTAAATAAGCATCCCAACTTCCCTTAAAATCCAATACACAAGCCCTCAACATGTCTTCTAAGGTTTGGATTGTTCTTTCAGTCTGTCCATCAGTTTGGGGATGGTAGGTTGTACTAAAGCATAATTTTGTTCCAAATGCTGCCTGTAATGATTCCCAAAACTTAGAGGTAAATCTAGGATCTCTATCTGATATTATGGTAGTTGGAATATCATGAAGTCTCACCATTTCTATGATATATAGTTGAGCTAACTTATTTAGGGAGTAATTTATCTTAATAGGCAGAAAATGTGTTGACTTAGTTAATCTATCTACAATTACCCATATAGCATCATATCCTAAGTTAGTTCTTGGTAAACTTACAACAAAATCCATAGAAATACTATCCCATTTCCATTATGGAATTTCTAAAGGTTGTAATAGTCCTGAAGGCCTTTGATGTTCTATTTTAATTTTTTGACATATTAAGCATTGAGATACATACTTAGCTATATCGGTTTTCATCCCAGGCCACCAAAATTGATTTTTAAGGCCATGATACATTTTATTAATTCCTGGGTGAATAGTATATTTACTCTTATGGGCTTTTTTTAGAACTATTTTTCTAAGGTTATTAGGTACGCATAATCTATTTTTGTGCATAACTATTTCATCTACTAAGTTAAAATCTGGATGCTTTCCTGCTAGTATTTCTTCTTTAAGAGTTCGTAAAAATTGGTCTTCTTTTTGTGTTTCCTTGATTTTTGTCCTTAAATCACAAATAACCCGTAAAGTACTAAAATAAATCTTATTTGGTTCTAAGGTTTCTAAAAGATTTAAATCTCTAAATTCTTCTATCAATTTCATTTCTTCAATCATCATATAAGACAGATGGAGAGATGTCCTACTTAATGCATCAACTACAATATTTGCTTTGCCTGGATGGTATTTAATTTCCATATCATAATCCTTAAGAAATTCTATCCATCTTCTCTGCCTCATATTTAATTCCTTTTGATCAAATAAATATTTTAGACTCTTATGATCAGTATACACCTCAAATTTCATTCCATATAAATAATGTCTCCAAATTTTTAGAGCAAAAACTACTGCCGCTAATTCTAAATCCTGTGTTGGATAATTTTCCTCATGTGGCCTTAGTTGTCTAGAAGCATAAGCTATTACCTTCCCCTCTTGCATTAACACACATCCTAATCCATTTTTAGAGGCATCACTATAAACTACAAAATATCCTAAAGGATCAGGAATTACTAGTATAGGAGCAGCAGTAAGTTTCTTTTTCAATTCCTAAAAACTTTTCTCACAATCCTTGGTCCATACGAAAGGAGTTCCTTTTCTAGTCAATCCTGTTAATGGCAATGCTATTTGTGAAAATCCTTTTATGAACCTACGATAATATCCAGCTAAACCTAAGAAACTTTTTATCTCAGTTATTGTCTTTGGCTGCTCCCAACGCATTACTGCTTCGACTTTACTAGGGTCAACAGTAACTCCGTCTTGATTTACCACATGTCCTAAAAATTTAATTTCTCTTATCCAAAATTCACATTTTTCTAACTTTGCATACACTTGTTTTTCTTTCAAAATTTTCAACACTATTCTTAAATGGGTTTCATGTTCCTCTTCTGTCTTTGAATAGATCAAAATATCATCAATGAAAACTACTGTAAATTTATCCAAATAGGGCCTAAATATTCTATTCATATAATCCATAAATACGGCAGGAGCATTAGTTAATCCGAATGGCATCACCAGATACTCGTAATGACCATATCTAGTCCTAAAGGCTGTTTTAGGAATGTCTTCTAGTTTGATTCTAATCTGATGGTATCTTGATTTTAAATCTATTTTTGAAAATACTGAAGCTCCCCTTACTTGATCTAGCAAATCATCTATTCTAGGGAGTGGGTATTTATTCTTAATAGTAACTTTATTTAATTATCTATAGTCTACACATAATCTGAGAGTACCATCTTTCTTTTTTACAAAAAGAACGGGAGCTCCCCAAGGAGATACACTGGGTCTTATGAATTGTTTTTCTAATAATTCCTCAATTTGCTTCTTATGTTCGCTTAGTTCTACAGAAGACATCCTATAGGGTGCAATTGATATAGGACCTATTCCTGGCATTAAGTCAATAGAAAATTTTGTTTCTCTTTCTGAAGGTAGGTTAGAAATATTTAAGGGGAAAACTTCTGGGTAATCTTTAACTACTGGGATATTATGTAAATTTAGTTCATCCTTCATCTCAGAAGAGAGAAAGTGAATGTATCCTTGAGTTCTTTTTATTATACCCCTACTAACTTGATTGGCAGATAAAAGAGTACTCTGGGATTTTTCTTGGTCTGGGATTGAAGGAAAAGAAATAGATTTATCAAGACAGTTTAGTATCACATGATTAGAGGATAGCCAGTCTATTCCTAAAATAATATCAAGGTTTTGCAATAATAAACAAATTAGGTTTGTAACAAAAGGTTTCTTTTCAACAAAGATAGGACAATTTAAATATGCATAAGAAGTTTGGACTCTACTTTTAGTAGGTGTAGTTACCAATAAATTATAGGGTAATTTGGTCATAGGCAATTTTAGTTTTTTCACACAATCATTGGATATAAAAGAATGTGTTGCTCCAGAATCATTCAATACAGTTAAAATAGTATTGTTTACGAGGCACTGACCTGTTATTAGCTCTGGGGATTGCTCAATTTCTTGACTAGTAAAAGCAAAGACCCTTCCTAGAACTTGGGGTTTTGTCTGAGAATCCTTAACTTGTGGTGTCATCGGAGAATTTCCTTTGTTGAATCTGCAATCTCTTGACATATGTCCTGGTTTACCACAAGTATAACATACCGGCTGTCCATACAAGCATGGTCTATCTCCATGTGCCTTCCCACACTTTGAGCACTTTACTTCCAGTTGGACTTGTTTTTCTTTATTCATATTTTGTCTAAATTTATTATTTCCAGTTCTTCTCCCAATATCTTCCCTCTTTCGCTTGAATTGAAATTGTCTTTCCTGCTCCATCTTATATTCTTGGAGATCTCTTTCTACAATTCTGCATTTATTAACCAATATGGAATATTGCTTAATTTCTAATTTACTCACCTCCTTCTTTATTTCTGGTCTTAATCCAAATTCGAATTTCACTGTCTTCCATTCTTCATTATTATTAAACTGAAGATGAGAAGAAAATTTTGCCAGCTCCTCAAATTTTGCCACGTACTGACTAATCGTCATGTTCCCTTGTTTTAATTATAAAAATTCCAATTCCTTCTCATTACGAACATTAGCCAAAAAATATTTTTCTAGAAAAGCATTCTGAAATTCCTCCCAGGTGATGGCTGCATTTGGAGTTTCCAAAAGTAGCCTAGCTCCACGCCACCAGTGCTCAGCTTCTCCAGTCAACATATAGGTGGCAAAATTTACTTTTTGGGCGTTGGTGCATCCCAGGACAGTGAAAATTTTCTCTAATTCCATAAGCCAATTTTCTGCAGCAGTCGGGTCGTACTCTCCTTTAAAAGTTGGAGGATTGGCTTTTCGAAATTCAGACAGTCCTTGAAAATTTGGGTTTGTCACATGAGCACCTTGTTCCTGACCTCCATTTACTCGTACATGTTGGAAGAATTGGTTCGTCACGTTTGTCTGTTCTCGCATTGTTGCAGCGATTTCTGCCAGTGTATCCATCATCCTTTCTACCCTATCCTCAGGGTTAGGGTGAGGATTTGCGTTACTTCGTGTGCGAGACATCCTTTTCCTGCAGCAGCTTTCTTATTAGTCAGAAAGCAATAATGGTTCCCAAACCACTTTTGCCTAGAACCCTGCTCTGATACCATAATGTAACGTCCTACTCTAAATCTTTATCTTATGTATTTAAATTTCAAGTTATAATAAAATGCTATATAACAAACTACTACATTTTTTTATTAGTTTATATGATATTTTACATAAGGGATTATATCCCTTCAAACGTTAAATTATACAAACATATCACTCTTTAAGTTAAGTATCGTTTTAACAAAAACTGGACTTTACCAAAGTCTTTAAGGTACTACTACAACTTTTCACATTTTTTTTTACATATTTACAAAATATTTTATTTGTCTAACTACTCATCAAAGAGTAGTATGATAAGGAAGAGGTCTCCCAAGGTCACTGTGAACACGTAATCCCCTAAATTTGGCATATAAGTTTGCTCAACTCGAAAGTCAATAAGGACTCTTACGATCGGCATTCTCTGAAATATTGCACCAAAAAGAGTGAGATAAAAATCTCAGTAGGAAAATGTAAAAACATGTAATATAAATTTACTATCCATTCTTTATCAATCTTTATTTCTAAAATCATAACTATAGATCCAAAAATTAACTTAGTAAAATAAGTTAAAAATAAATAATAAAATTAAAATAAATAACTGAATAAAAACTTAAAATCTTCTTTTTATCTTTTCTTTGTTATCCCATGTCAATACTTTTTATCAAATGTGCCTCTTTCTCTTTATTAGGGCGTCCCCCAATATCTTCATCATGACCATAATAATATCTTTAATTGATTAAGGCATCCCTTAATTTTCTCATCACGGTCACAATAATATCTTCAATTGATTAAGGCGTCCCTTAATCCTCTCATCACGGCCGCAATAATAATTTCTTTGCACATTGATTCTTTTATTCATGGGATAATACGTTTCTTAAAACTTTTCCATAAATTTTTTTTTCCTTTGATATTTATAATAATCCAATATCTTGATGAATAATATAAATATAGTAACAATCATTAAGTTAGTATAATAGAAATAAAATAATAGAAAGTATAATAGAAATATAATATAGATAAATATCGATAATTAATATAATATAACTTTTATAGTATAATAACAAAACTGACATATATGGCATAATCTCGAGTTACGTAAAAATGAGTTACATCAAAAGAAACTTTTGAAATAGCATGATATATAACAAAGCTTTCATTATTTTAACTAGATGGTGAATATGAAATAAATGACCTAGTAATAGGTTAAGTCTTATAAAATTAGTTTGTGATATGAAAGTTGAATTTGCACCTAGCAGAAAAAGAGAAGCTGTTGTTCTTGTACATACACCACTTGAATATTTGGGTTATAAAGAATATCAAATATAACATTGTTACAGTAATATGTAAATAAAGTATTTGCATCAGTGAGACAAACAGAGTATAATGGGTTAGTCAACTGGATATAAAATTAGATATATTAAAATAGAGCATTTGCATTAGTAAGAAGATAGAACACCATGGGTTGGACAGCAGAATATAAGAATATAATACTGTTGTTTCAGTAAAAAGTAGAGTATACGGTTATGGATTTATGGACTAGAAGATATGAAAGTAGAGATAAAGGATAAAGAATGGAGTTTTTGTCATTCCTTACCTCTGCTGTGGGTTTAGTAAATAGAAAGGGAGAGTTGATTTGTGGTTGAAGGTGGAGAATGCAGAAAAGCAGGTTGTTCTCGTGACTTGGTTGGGTGTTTTTTAGCTTGGCTTGGTTGTGTTGTAATGGAATGGAGAGACTGCAGAGGTATTTATAGATGCAAAGGGTGATTGAGGGTGCCAATGTAAAGGAGTTTTCCAAAAAAATCTCCTCATCTGTTATTATGTTCTTTATCAAATTTTTTTAAGAACGTTACACGTTTCCTGCTATTTCTCTTGTAATTAATGTTTTGGCTTTGATTTCGTACTCTTACCTCAGATTTTTTGTTAGTTTTTATCACACATAAGACACCTGTTTCTGCTGTAATCTTTGCTTAATGATTTTTAAAGCTTCCCGTAATGACACTTGGTGCTGCTGATTTCATTAGTTTATGTCATCTATCAACCTGTCTAACTTATTTTCCTGACACTTGTCACCGTTAATCATTGTTTTAGAATTTCAAATGCCTTCTTCAACTAAGTCCAATTCTGGTTTGGTTCTATTGAGATAAAAGAGTAGCAAGATTTTCCTTACTGTTACTAGGCAACGTGATTTCTTGGTCCTGGTACTTTGCAGTCAATATCACATGATTTCAAAATTGATGGCTTTGTATATTTTTATATAATATGAGTTATCTGAATAATATATAAAACATGAACTCACTTGTTAAAAACTATACAAAAGTTATTCTATTATACGGATTATCAAAGAGAAAATATATACATTATTAGATACAACTTACTTTTATGTTATAAAATTAGTTTGTTAGCTTTATTATTTAATATTTTTAGAGATGTTACATTTAACCCTAAACAATGTCACATACATTTGGTCATGATTGAAAACAAGCTTCAGAAGGTATAGTTCCACATGTGAAAGGGTTTGACATTGACTTTTGTTAATAATCACTGCAAATGAAGTTATCAATGGAAATTGTATTCTTTGTATGGGTATGCTAGCACTAGAGGAACTAACATCATTTGAGGTATAAAAACCATGTCTCTAACATATTTATTGAAAAAAATCTTGTAGTTAAGTACATGGTTGCTAAATATTGCAATTTGAAGTTGTATATTATTGCAAAGTCTCGTTGATTGGTCAACATTCCTAATTAGCATTACTAGAGCTCCAATCTTCAATTTCAACATATGATTTGGAAAGTCAGAGGATAATATGTTATTTAAGAATTCAGTTGTGTAGATTTATACATTCACTTCAGAATTCACATTTTCTTTGTACATGTTGTCTGAGCTCAAGTTTATTTTTTCTTCTCCAGAGATGAATGCCATCAAATAATCATTTTTACATTCAACACTCTCATTAATTAAGGCAAGAATTGCCCTCTCTTAAAAGTAATCTGAAATTGAAATGTTATCGATCACATTGGGATATACAAATTATATCAGTGTTGATAATAAATCTTCTACATCTTGAATTAGCATATTATCCAAAATCTGAATCTTCACTTCACCATCATTAGGTTATCCAGCATTGTCATTACTAACATTCAAAATTCACTTTGAGAATTCCTTGATTTCTTCTGGATTGGAAGGAGAAACACATGATTGGAGTCACATGTTTTTTGTCAAAAACAAAACTTGACAATACTTTCACAACATAGAAGAGTTAATGATTGCATGTACAATATATTGTCTATATGCCTTTTGAATAACAGGCTATATTTGCCTGAAATCCCAGATTGGAGACAATTATTTTTTTAATATTTATGTACTTGGATTTGTTATCTTCATTTTATACTTTACGCACCAATTTATTTATGATGAATTTAACTAAATCATTTATAAATTTTAGTCTTTTATAAGCTTATATTAATGAAATGGTTTTTACATGATAAAATATATTTATAAATTTAAAACTAATTAAAATTAAGGCTTTAATACATGACTCATTCATGCATGCTTTAAATGGTAAACAAATTATATTATTTCTATTAGTAAACACATCTAATTCAATCATTCTATTAATTCCATTTATATTTGGTTCAAGGTAACATTTGAAATATAATATATTATCCAAAAATAAAATAATACGTTTTCAATATCAAATTATTAGGAAATAATTGTGGATTTTATTTTCTTCAACATTCTTAACGGAAAAGATACTTTCTGTTATTTTTTTTTTTTTATATTATTAATTTCGTATTTATTTTGTTATTTTTATTTAGTTTTTTTTCAATTTTAAAAATTGATATAATTATAATAAGACTTTTCATAACAATCAAATTTGGTAATGATGGTTCGATAAAAAAAATCTGCATGCAATCAATTGTTTCTTTACAAAAATCATATTTATATATAATTAAACTTTCTATTCTATAACAATCAAATTTGATAATGAAGCTTCGTTAAAAAAAAAATCTGCATGCAATCAATTGATTCTTTATAAAATTTCTATTTTTATATTATATTGAAATCAGAAATCTTTAAATTATCTTAATTGGCAACATGTACAAATTAATTGTGTCATAACTGTGGAATTGGCAACAAGGGACCGTATAATCATATTATACTGACCCTATTATACATGATTTAATATCCACTTTTCTAAGTTTTCAATAAACACATGCTTGGGAATATCAGCAAGCAATAACTATGTACATGGAAACAGTGACGGACCCAGGATTTTTAGGTAATTGGGACAAAGTTACATTTTTTATATTTTAAAATTATTAAATGATCTTTTTATTATTAATATTATCAAATATTTTTTTCTATGTATGTAACCCAATAACCATTCAATAATATTATATAAGTTTTACTTTTTATCACTATAAATTTACTAATTTATCTATATATAAAGATAAAAATCACACATATAAAAGAATAAAAAAATATAAATTTACTAATTTATCTATATATGGGAGTAAAAATTACACATATAAAAAATAAAAAAAAATATATACATATATAAGGTCAAAAAAAAGTTTTAAAATAGAATAGAGACGTGTTCCCACTCCTCTAAAGCTAGGTCCGTCCCTGCATGGAAATGCACCTGCTTCAACTTGTGAAATAAGTTGATGCCACATAACCTCATACACATATGCAACATATTTTAGTTATTATACTTATCACATGTTAACAAATTAAAGTATTTACTTGTTGACTTGAACGATACATAACAGTTTTTCAAGTTATGTATCTTATTTTTCAATATTATTATATTTTGTACCAGTGTGATGTATAGGATAAACAATAAATTAAATAAAATAATAAATATAATTATAAATAAAAGTAATAAAAGTAATAATATCAAATAAAATATAAGCGTTACAATTATATAAATGATAATCTTGTGAATTATTTGTTTTTACTCATGTTTTTTGGTTGGATTTAGCTATTTGCATCTAGCTTTTAATATTGTTTTGTCTCATTTAAATTTGATTTTGACCATGATGGCATAAGATGATTACTTTGATGAATCCCATGGAGTTTGGTTGTATTTTGGAATGTTTTGCATCTCATTTGTGTTATCTTATTTGCAGTGAAGATTAAAGAAGGATGAAGCTCGAAACTATGAAGAATAGGGCTAAATGGAAGAGCTAGCAATGTCATTGAACTGCCAGACATGTATGTTGGACCCCTAGGAGCTCAGAAAAGCAAAGGAAAAGGAAGCAATAGCATAGCCTAGATCGTCGGGCGGCCAACTGGCCGCTTGGCGATGGAAAGTCAGAATGGAAAAGAAAGCAGCAGCATACCTAGGTCGCCGAGCGGCCAATTGGCCACTGGGTGATGAGTGTCATGCAGACCCATTTACATTTTGGCCCAATTCACGTCAACAGAGCATTTTTAGCTAAATAAGGAGGCCGTCAGGCAGCTGCTAAGAGAGGATACGAAAAATTAGACTTAATTTGGAAAACTTGGAGGTGGACTTGAAAAAAAGAAGAGTGGGAACTCAAATTTTCTTCAATCTTTCATGAAGTTTTTCATCTTCTTCTCTATTGTTTTAGTTTTTGTATTTGTTTCTATGTCTAGCTAAACTCTCTTTAGTTGGGGTTGAGTGGATTTTGATAGATTTTGCTTGTATTTGATTTGGGATTCAGTTAAGCTTAATAAATTATTCTGTTTTGAGTTTATAATCTATGTTCTTAAAGCTTTCTAGGGTTTAATCATCCTTAGATTGAATTTTAGGTTTATAAATTGGATGAAAATTTGATGTGTAAATTTTCTTTGAGTTTATGAACCTTGTGATTCATCGTACTAGGAATAGTCAATGAATGCTTGTTTTCTTGTTGGATTCTTAATCTTAATGCTTTTCCCTTTTAGAATCACCTAAAGAATTAGGGATTTTAACTAGGATTTAAAGTTCTTGTGCCTAAGGAATTAAGACTTGGATATTTTGGTGAATCCGATAACAAAATAGAAGTAAAAATTTGTTTTAACTCCAAACTATTTTGCAGCAAATGAAATCAAATGAAACTTGATCCCAACTCTTTCATTAATCGAATTCATAAATTTTAATTTTTTATAATAAAATAAAATAAAATAAAGCTTAACTAAATCTCAAATCAAATACAAGCAAAAACCATCAAAATCCACTTAATCCCAACTAGGGGGAGTTTAGCTAGACATAGAAACAAATACAAAAACTAAAACAATAGAGAAGAAGATGAAAAACTCCATGAAAGATTGAAGAAAATCTGAGCTTCTACTCTTCTTCTCTTCAATTCCACCTCCAAGTTTTCCAAATTAGGTCTAGTTTTTGTCATATCACATATTAAATGTTTGTTGAATTGCCAATAAATCTATAAATATAATTATAACTATAGTAGAAATACAACAACACATAATAACTACATTTTGTATTGCACAATTATATAGATAACATATGGTATGAGAAAATTAATATATAATAACATTAGGAGATGAGAAAATTCATATAATGAAACAATCACTTGATATTGAAAGTATTGCAGATGTATTGACAATCACTCTGTATTGCAGATGTATTGACATGCAACATGGCTGCATATATATAGATTAATGGTATGATATGTGCTTGAAATATGAGAGTTATTATGATATGGAAATAACACTATCAACATAATTAGATATAGAATCACATAATAACTTTTTATGTTTGAAATGAATGGAAATCAATTCAAATTAATTTAAATTGAAGATTGGAGATAGTTAGCATAGGTATCAATTATAAAATATCAAGTATAGCACATAATATAATATATATATTTTTTATATTTAAAGCTTATATTCAAATTTGAAAATTTTATATTCAACAAAAACAACTATAAGAAGCACACATTAACTTTTCATGTTTGAAAAAAATGGAAAATGCTTCAAATTTATGTAAATTGAAGATATTCAACATAGGTATCAATTATAAAAAAGAATATATTGATTATAGTGAAAAAAACTAAAATAAATTATAATTTAAACATGATATTGAAGATTAAAAATAACATAATCGATATAATTAAATATGAGAATCACATAAAAACTTATCATATTTGAAAGAAATTGAAATCAATTCAAATATATTTAAATTGATAGCAGTCAACAACTTTATTATCAATCAATTAATTATTATAACACAAATAGTAAAACATTTCACCTAATACATTTCCATTTCCATATTTGACAATAGTTGTCAAATAATAACATGCATTCATTTTTTGTTTGTTTTGGAAATGGATTGAAAATCAATTAAATCTTTTTAGGACATTTGAATATGATATTTTCATCCATAAACAGAGGAAAAACCAATAACATGTAGACATAGAGGGTACTTGGATGCCATAGCTCCATCGATATTGATTCGAAAACGCAATATGGAACATTACACATCCGACACATCACTAGAACCTGATTAGTTTCAAAGCATAGCCGCTGAAACAAATGAAAAACACTACAAGTTTATTTAAATTGAAGATATTCAGCATGGGTATCAATTATAAAAAATTATATTGATTATAGCAAAAAAATTTAAATAAATTATAATTTAAACATGATATTGAGGATTGAAAATAACATAATCAATATAATTAAAAATGGTAATCACATAAAAACTTACCATATTTGAAAGAAATGGAAATCAATTCAAATTTGTTTATACTTATAGCACTCAACAACCTTATTATCAATCAATCAATTATAACATAAATCAATTATTAGAACACAAATCGTAAAATATTTCACCTAATACATTTATGTTTCTGTTCAGTAGTGGTTACTGACATGTACTTGGATAGACACATATTAGTGTTTTCTTCCTTACGCAGTAGCAGAAAGTATTGCAATGGGGGGGTTGATACCTGCAAAGGAACTCCAACGCTCAAGTTAGGCTGTACACAATTATGATTTAAGGTAAAGAGCAATAGATATCTGTTAGAGGTGATTAAACCTGATATTTGTAAAGGTTGGATAGGAAGATACATTCCTTTAATAGTTGGATAGGGAGATACCTAAAATTGAAATGTTAATACTGCAATTATGAGCAGTCAAAGGGAGTTATGAGTGCTATTATTACGCAAGATCATGATTGACAGTTATGGATAATCATGAGATTTATCTACTGTGTAAATCTCACAGTAATGTTGCTGCTACCCAATGTTGTGGTCTGACATATATAGTACCGGGATCTCAACTATGCGCCATGAGTGAATTCCTGCTAGGATGTCAACGATGGACTTCGGCTGGATGCGTGCCGAGTTGACCTATGGGATAGGATCCCGGATCACGGTCCAAAATTGTTGCCCCCAGTTTGGCGCTTAGATGTGACAACTAAGTGTTAAGGTACCCGAGTTTGATAGGAGCACAAGACACGCAGTGGACAAAGGGATCCAAGTCAGTGTTAATGTCAGATCTCGCAATGTTTATTTCCAAAGGGTCGAGGTTTGTGATACACCATAGTATGCTTTCGAGGTTAACGGGTAAGGTCGAGATCTGAGTTGGATCGCTCTGCTCACGTCGTATTTTCGCTATCTGAGGTATGTCATATGTTGCCCTCATGTGTAGTTCACGGGGTCTTTGATGTCCTTTTTTGTAACCTTTACTCTACGATTTGTAGTAGTTTGTGCTTGCTTGAGAACCGTCATTTTCAATTGCTATGACAGTTGTAGTGTCCACGTGGCATGTTTTGACTGGGAGCCGTTGTTAGGGCTCCGCGCACCATGATGAGGGGTTTTTGAAACCTGAAGTCGTTGGATGGAATTGCCCCCAACTGTCTTGCCTTTATAAACAAAGGCTAAGAGCGACTCTTCCATACTTCCACTGTTCCTCTGCAATCCTCGGTGACCTGAGGCAATTTCCAGTGACTTTTCACAACTGAGAAGTGCGGTTTCAAGCGGTTGACAACGATTTTTAACAATTTCTAGCTGTTTAGCTTCTTTCAGTCACTAATTTTTCTCTATTTCTTCGGAGTATGTCTTCTTCTACCCTCTGTTTTTGTTGGTTTTAGCATTGTCCTAGAATAAAGAGTCTCCGTCTTCTTAGTTTTGGGGTATTCCCTTTCTTTTTATAGCAAAATAAGTAGGGATACATGCATTTCTGGGTCGATTCAATGGTGTTGCTCTATGGAGCACCCTATTCACCGTGCCACGAGCGACGAAGGCGCCCGACTCAAGCATATAGGCTTTTGAGGCCACAGAGGCCGGTGTCCATAGTTCTGGAGATGGAGAGCAGATGTGGATATGAACTTTTACGAGTTCCTTTCGCGATCTGTTCCCTTCCATGTCTAAATATGTAGACTTTGAAACATTCTTGATTCTAACATCACCTTACCGGCATCTGGATATTTCCATGGATTCCATGACGAGAAAAGAAGCATGGTCCAATAGACTGGTTAGAGAGAGGCCCATGATATATGCCTCTAGGAGAAACGTGTACTCCTAAATGGGAGACGACATTTGGGGGAGAATGTCCATACATCAAAACTACGAAAAATGTCAAGGACCTTGCAGGCTACCTAAAGCTAACAGAAAGTGGTACACGAGACCATGAGTACTAGGTCCTGACTACGGTATAATATAAAAACATACTCTTATTTTTCACAAAAATTGGAAGACAAAAACTAACTTATTAAATAAAGGTAAATTTAAAAAGTATAATAAAAAAAAAAAGAGAGTGCAGATAAGTATATTAAAATGTCAACAGTATCACTAAAAAAATAGAATATATAATAATTTGTTTGAGAAACAAAAGGAATGAGGAAAAATAAATTGAAAACAATTGATAGTTTTGTCCAAAAAAGTTCGTCCATAAAAATCTGGCCCACTGATATTGACAACCTCACGTATAAGTTCGTCCATAAACAATTGATACTTATGGACCACCTCACGATGCCCATAAAAAATAATTGACATTTACGAGATTTTAAAAAAGTTTAAAGGAGAATAACCTTTTTGTGTGCCTTCTTTTTATAGGTGATTTTTTTAAATAAATTTGTTGCCAAAATAAATATGTAATAATATATTTATTATTAATTTAATTTAAAATATAATATAATTTCAATTTATTAAAATTTAATAATAAAATATATTTATTTATTTGGGTATTAATATTAATGAGAATTTCATTAAGAGAGAGTTGAAATTTGAAAAGATGACATTAATGAGAATTTCATTAGGGATAGTTGACAGGATGAAACTTTCCTTTCTTCCATTCTTTTGGCTACTATATAAAGATTACCTTCCTTGTCTCGTATTAGCTAATGGTGAAAGGTCCTTTTCCTTAACAAGTGGTGATAAGACATGCGTATAAATCTCTCGCAAGCATCAATTGTATTCTCAAATTTCACTTTCAAGCATGTTGATTTCGTAGAATATTTAAAGTGTATAATAACTAATATAAACGTCATTGGATTCAGCTGTTGAATTTTTGGAACAACCTACATTAATTACGTTAACAATTTTTTATTTGAAATAATATTTATATTTACTGTCACTTAAAATTTTAGTGAATATTTATTTAGATTATCTTAAAATAAGTATGTGAAAATAAATTTTAAATTAAAAATTAATATTTGATTTTTGTATACTATAATAGTAGAATTCAATCATATATTATTCAATAATCAATTGATATGAAATTTAAACTACCACAATATAATATTAAATAATATTGTAAAAAAATAAGTTTTAATTAGAACTAGTATTTTGATGGGCATTATGTGTTTCTCAATCTATATTTTTATTTTTAACTAAGATTGAGAATAAAAAACATAAGTAATAACGAATAATGTATTATTATAAATACAAAGGTTGAGGAGTGCTTAAAAGTAGTTATAAATCTGATTAAATAATAATAATAATAGTGTTTTGATAAAAACAAAATTATGATAAAATATTAAAAAAGAGAATCCACTACATGCCTATCAATTAGTATTTTTATTTTGTGTTAAGATAAGAAAAAATGATAATAAAGAGTGTTTGAATCCATTTTAATTTATGTTCAACTGACTAATAAGATGTAATTATAATTTTATAATTTTTTATATTTATCTTTAAATAACTAAAAAATAATTTATAGTCATAGTTTTGAAAAAAAAACAATTATTGATATTATAAAAAATGTAACACTAACAAGAAATCGGATTTGAACTTGTTTTTTAATATGTCAAATATCCTTAATATATTATTGAAAAGTTAAGTATCCATTTAAAATAGAATTTGCGTTTTGATGGGTTTTATGTGTTTCTCAACCTACATTTTTAATTTATAGATAAAATAAAAAGACAAATAATAGAAATATGCTAGACAATTGAAATTTTTGTCAGAATTTTTCACCCGAATAATGTGGTAAGTTTGTTGATATGAGTGAGTGATGTTTATCACCTTTTTTTATGAATTATTTTTTTATAAAAGGAGTTGAGACTATCACGGACTAATGCCACGAGTGAACACATTCGGTTCCGGGATCCCAACACATTCTGAGAGCAAAATGATATGTCTCTCCTTTTACAAGATTTACGTAGGATTCCTATCACTTTATTTCATATCATAACCATCTTTATATTTTGTCAATATTGACATTACTCCAAATAATAATACATAGCTTTTTTTTTTGTAATAATAAAACAACTTGTGTTATTTCTATGAAAATCATGCATATAAAATATAACTTGAAAATTGAAATTATATTTTTAAATAATTTTTCAAAAGATGTGAAATGTGAGTCAAAAAGGTAATTTGAAATCAATTGAATAAATTAAAGAGTTTTATGAAATACACCAAATAAGAGAATATTTGTTTCTATATTAGTATTTTTTTATTTGGTTTCTATATTAGTATTGAAAAATAAATACTCTTGCATAATAACAAATTAATAATACAGTAATAGTGAGAGACATTATTTTTTTAAGAAAAAGTTATAATCAGGATATAAAGGTGTTTCCCAAAAAAAAAATCAGTATAACATAGTAAAAAAGTGAAAAGAAAAGAAAGTTTGTTTGCATAAGTAAACAAAAGGTTAAAGTAAACAATTACTAACTACAGTTTTATCCGATTTTGATTTTAGTTCGTGTAGTTATTTGTTTTTTTATATTTGTCCTTATATTTTAATTTTTTGAATTTTGATTTTTACTATTCTAGGATTGGTCCTTATAATTTTTTTATTTAGGTTTTAATTTATATAATTTTTTTATTTTTTAAAATATTTTCACTCAATAAATGAGAAACTAATTTATATAATTTTTAGTTATTAAAATATTAATTCTTATTTTTTATTAAAATTTGATCCTTATAATTTTAGATTATTAAAGTACTAGTCTTTAAGATACCAAAATTCAAATTAATAAAAGTATAAGAACAAAAATTCAAAGAAAACCTATACGAATTAAAATTCAAATTAGTAAAATTATAAGAATTAAGATCTAAAAGAATTATAAAACAAATTCAAATAAGGTAAAATTATAAAAATTAATGATTTAGTTTTTATCTGAATTAATTATTTAGTTAAACCTAAACAAAATATAGGCAGATATTTATCCAGCAAATGCAAGCCGTTACTCTACCCAAGTGGGAAGGAACTGGTACGATTTTTTACCCAGCCAATTGACTCAAATACCCTTCCGTAGAATGCGATATCCTCGAAACCGCTCTCCTTACCAAGAGCCATTTCATTTGGACCGTTCTTTTCGGTGACCTCCCACCGCAACCTCCGTATCCTTTCTCGTCATTTCCCCTCCCTCCACTCTTTCCCCATCATCTCACCTATTTAGTACTACACACATTCCCTCTCTCTCTCTCTCTCCTCCTTCTATTCCAAAGCTTCTCTCATGGCGGAAGAAGATTCCAGTCCTGGATCCCCTCACTCTCTCAAGAACAAACTCAGATCCTCCCTCTGCTTATCGTGTTGCTTCCCTCACCACCACCACCGCGTGAGGCCCAGGATTGTTCGGAGCTCCTCGCTTCACAACAAACCCCGCTCCACCGATTTACCGCACCTCAAGGAGATGTGCTGCAACTTCATCTCCCGGATCGGTCGCCACCACCGCCGCCACTCCGCCGACTTCCATTACGACGCTCTCAGTTACGCCCTGAATTTCGAAGACGATGCCAGCGACGAGAGGTCCGTCGACGACCTGAAGAATTTCTCCGCCAGGTTGCCGCTGTCTCCGGTGCCCACGGCCTCGCCGACTGCTGCCACAACAGCAACCGCAACCGTTGAAATCGCCGCTCTTAGTTGATCTAAAATGTTGCAGCAGATCTAAAAATGTGGAATAGCAGGAAAAAAAAAAGAAGTTTAGGTTGGCGGTGCAGTGAAGGTGCAGCCACCGTAGTAGTACGGGATCAAAACGCTGCTTGCGGTGGCGTTTTAAAGTAGTTTTTGTCCTGTTCTTTCTGTTTTTGTCATCTCTGTTGTAGATAACGTCATTGTGAGATCCACCAATGCAATGCAAACAAGAAGAATAAGAAAAAGCAATAGAGAAATGATAACAAAAAAAAGGTAGAAATGAAAAGGCGATGATAGTGCGTGTGGTACCGTTTTTCTCTGTCTTGTTTGTTACTATTGGATGTTTAAGATTTTTTATAGCATTGAAAATACGCTGAAACAGAGCTTGAGAGCCAGAGGTAGTGGTGGACTGGTAACTGAAACTCTGGCAGATGACGACGCCATTCCAATTTTGTCATGCTCCTGTTGCAAACGATTACAGACTAAGATTTAATATTTCTTTTTACATAAATTTTTAGCCATAATTATATCTTATTATCTTATTAGCAATTGTTAATTTTCTTCTTGCGGCATGACTGAGAGCATCACCTGTTTTTATTTTTAATTTTTTTATTTAAATTTTAATAAAGTATTTTAAATTTAATTTTATCTTTTTTTATTTAATTTATTTTACATTGTTAAAATTTAAATAAAAAAAAAAAAAAAAATAAAATGATCTCTATCCGACACTGAGTCTTCATTATAAGAAGACATACAATTTTTATGGGAAAATTAAAATATTTTTTAATTAATCTAATAATAGTATAATACCCTTACAATATCAGATTAATCATCCTTCCAATTAGTTAAAAGAATAAAAAAGTTAGAAAAAATGTATATTTGATATTTTTTTTAAATATCAAAATATTGCCTTTTTAATGTTAAGTTCTTAACATCTCGTAATTACTTAAAAACACATAAAAGGGTACATTAATACTTTTAAGAGTTACATTTTTTAAATTTTTTAATAAGTAAATAGAAAGATTATTAAACAAGGTTTTAATTTTATTTTCGAAAGGAAGATGTATCTCTCACTGTTTTATTTTTTTATGATAAGGATATTCTTCAAAGCTTTTGATTGTTAACCTACATTCATTTTAACTTGAAGGCTTACTCCTATATCAATTTAACACATTCAAAGGTAGAAAGTATAGATATAACACGAATATGTTAATATAATAAAAATTTAAAAAATAATTAAAAATATATAACAAAAAATATTTTAAAAATATCAAATCTGATATGACATGATATATATCAAATATTAATATATACTATTTTAAAATATTAGTACTATATAAGATTCAAAGTATTGGTCAAGGTTTGATCATGAATTTGTTAAGGCAAGAGAAATTCGTCCTTAATCAATAGGCAAATCCCATTAGATAAAAAACAAAATGTATCATTGCTAACTCTGGATAGTATATATGGTTAATAGAAGACAAAAATGATAAATCAACATAATTAACGTGGCACACTTCAAATCAAATATTATAATGTAAAATCATTGTTTACGTCGATTATACCCTATATGCCCCAAAAAATGTCTAAGAGTAATCCTATGTATATCCTGTACACACACACATATGAAAACGGCCCCCATACTATGGAACAGTTGTTGGAGATCAATTCAATAAAAGTGTAATAATTTATCATTTATAATTATACATATCATTAAATTAAAAAATAAAATAATATTAAATTAAATATTAACATTTATAAAATTACACAGAATTAATACTTTTAGAGAAAGTTATAATTTATGCATAGAATGGGCAGTTCTTGAATTGATTGATAATTGACATGGAAGCACTAGCGCACTGCTCCACAACTTACTGTTAAATACAGTGATTCAGCGAACATGGATGGGGCAATTAAGCAAAGTGAAATCAAAGGATCATATTGGTCAGCGATGCGGTTGAAAACAAAAAATATAGTTTTTAAGAATAATTCTAAATACTTATAACCAATTCTTTTATTAATATTTTTAATTATTAAATAAAATAATATTTAATATTTTTTATTTTTTAATACATCAAATATAGTTATTTCTTATTTAATTATTTTTTATTAAATATTAAAAAACTATAAAAAATATATTTTAAGAAAATATAACAAAATTCAATTTTTTAACCGTAACTAATTTTACATCTGGTGCATTGCATAGATTAATATAAAAAATTTGACTCTTCTAAACTATAGATTGCATTTTAGACAAATAAATACCATAAATGTACATAAGAAATTGGCTGGATACAATAAATATTAAAATATAGAAAATTTTAGACAAATAAAATAATTACAATAAAGTTGAATATCATAAATATGAAATTAATATAAATTATTGTAAAAAAAATTACAAATTCAAAAATTGAATTTTTGTATTTAAATAATAGAAGAGGACTAATGCCACTTAATTAGTATGTCATTTGTTATGATTTTGTTAAAACATTGATGTCATAAAATAAAATCAATATTCATATCAATGTTGTCAATGTTGGACTGAATAGTGAACTCGAAAAACTTATGATTCAGGTTTAACTGATTAAACTGTCTAATGGAATCGGATAATCTTTTGTATATATAATTTTTTATATAATATTGTTATATTATCATTCTTTCATTTTTTTGAGCTTTTAGAATTTTCTAGTTTTTTATAAATTTCTTATTAAACAAACAATATAAAAATAAAAAATAAAAAAAAAACAACACAATTAAAATAAGGTGTCCATAATTAAATTTGTAAATCAAATCTTATATTTAAAATGTCTAAAAATAAGAAATAATCTGATTTTTAAAAATCATGGATTTTCAACTATTTATATTTAAAAATCCATCAAATATAGTGAGATTTTTTAGGAAGAAGCACTTACTCAGACCAAGGGCGTAGGTGATGTGGTAATGAAAGCTTGTTCGTATGTAATCTCTCATGTCCATAGACTTTTTTTTTAACCAAAACTAAAATCTTGAAAAGGAAGGGAGCAAATTTCCGTTTTAATGGTTGAGCAAAATCAAGGAAACAGTTTGAAATATGACTTCATCGCTAAGAAGAAAGGGTGAATGGATATTGTGATATATTTGGTAATTGGCAATAATAAAATTTTACAGTCCAACAAATTGGTCAGCGTGGAAGCCTAGTGAATATTCGCATTCAGATGCAAACGTATAAACTGGGATATCATTTGTGATAAGCAAGCATATTGACCAATGTCATAACACCTACTAATTAAAAATACAATATTAACGGCATACAATTCCGCAGTTTCATATGTGGAAAATATCGTAAACACATATTTTTTTTCTTTGTTTGAACTGATGGAAATGTAATTTGTTATTAACGGATGTTTGAGATTTAAGGGTTGGCAAAAAAATGGTTCAAGTTTTAATTAAATTTTTTAAATCTATTTAATTTATTTATATTATAAATCATTTCAGTCTATTTTAATAAAAATCAAAATATATTTTATTAGATTAAATTTAATAAATTAAAATTAGTTATAAATAATTAGTAATCTAATGGAAAACATCAATTAAATATTCAATGAATATCTATTAAAAATCAATCAAGTTGGTATTCAATGTATTTTTATTTATATTAAAATTTTTTTCAATAATTATATTTTTTATTAAAGTTATAAAAGTCCATAAGAACAAAAACATTAAAATTCAAAAACTTTTATTCAAGAGAATTTTTTAGGGAGATAATATTTTATTTTTTTTAGAGAGAGAAAAAAATTTTTAGAAAAAATATCTTTTTAAAGAGAATAAAAATTTTTTTAGAGAGAAAAAAAATTTTTAGAGAGAAACATTTTTTAGAGAAAATGAAAATTTTTAGAGGATAAACATTTTTTAGAGAGAGAAAGAAAAATATTTTTTAGAGAGAGAATGAAAATTTTTAGAGAGAAATATTTTTAGAGAGAGAATAAAAATTTTTTGAGATAATTTTTTTTAAATGAGTAGATTAGATATTCATCTATTTAATCCATTAAAATAGATTAATAGATAGATAATGAATTGAATATTTATCATTAAATTGAGTCATAGTTTGAATTAAATTGTATTAAATATTTTGTAATAAATTTTAAATGAATTCATGATTTATTTTAAATTTATTCATTATGATTAATTCAAAATCAAACTAATTTAATCTATTTAATACCTTAATATCATTGAAAATACGTTAAACCAGAGGTAGAGGTAATGATGAACTGGTAATTAGAACTTTGGCTGATAGGGCTGATCATGGGTCGGGTTGGGTCAAGTTTAGGAGAAAAAAATACAAATCAATTAGGTGAGGTCGGGTTGGGTTGGGTTGGGTCGATTTTTGAAAAAAAAATTCGAGTAACCCGAACCAAACCAACCCGATTACAATCGAGTTAGTTCGAGTTGAATAATCGGGTTGGTCAAATTTCAAATCAAGTCGGTCGGGTTAGTCAAATTCATGAGTCACTGGATCGAGTTGTGTATCCCTAAGTAAGAAAGAATAAAATGAGGGCTTGAATTTAGACAAAAAAATGTTGTACAACGAATCATCAGGTCGAGTCATCAGATTTATCTCTTAAACTCGTAGTCCAAACTAATGAAAAAATAATTTTATTTTGAGTCAACTCAAACTGAACTGATGACTCAAATCAACACGAATATTTTAAATCAGATCAGATCAAATTAGTCGAGTTCGTAGGTCATCCAATCGGATTGTGTAACGCTACTAGCAGATGGCGACGCTATCCCTATTTTGTCATGCTTTTGATGCAAACGATTTTAATATTTCTTTTCACTTAAATCTTTAGTCGTTTTTATATCTGGTTGGCAATTATTAATTTTCTTCATGCGGCAGAAATTGATGTTCATTATAAAAAGACAGATAATTTTTTTATGAGACAATTTAAATATTCTTTAACTAATAAAATAATACTATTAAAATATCAATTTAATAATCCTCATAATTAGTTAAATAATAAAATAAATTAAAAATATGCACATTTAGTATTTTAGAAAAAAAATCAAAGTATTGCCTTTTTAATATTATTAAGTTCTTAACATCTCGTAATTATTACTTAAAAACTAAAATTAATACTTTTAAGAGTTTTAGCATTTTTGTTTATGGATAATGATAAACATCACGAACCGGGTGTCTGCCGTTTTACCAATTGCTTTTTTCCTTTTTATTTTAAATTATAATACATATTAATTATTACAGTGTTGGACGAGACATTCCTCTATTCTTTCAAAAAAATCTATTCATGTAATATAGAATTACATTTTTAATTTTTTTATTTAAATAATTAAAAGATTATTAGACCCATATTTTAGGAAGATGTATCTTTTTTTTCTTTTTCTTATCATAACAGTATTTTTATATCTGCTTTTGAGTTGGATTAACCAATATTCAGTTCCTCTCCATTATAGGAGTCGGCAAGGTTAGAAAATAAATAGCTAAGGCAAGAAAATTTCGTCCTTAATCAATAGGCAAATTCCATTAGATTAAGAAGATGTATAGATGTATCATTGTTAACTCTGAATAGTATATGATTAATAGAAGACAAATCAACATAATTAACGTGACACACTTTAAATAATTTAAAAACATTGTTTACATCGACTATACCTATATATACCCCTAAACATGTCTTAAAGAGTAATCCTATATATCCTGAACAATGAACACACACACAAAAGAAAATGACCGCCATACGGCCATAGAATGGGCAGTCCTCGTAGAAATAGTAATTTGTTTGGGAAGCACTAGCACACTGCTCCATAACTTACTGTGAAATACAGTGATTCAGTGAACATGGATGGCAATTATACAAAGTAAAACCAAAGGATCATATTGGTCAGAGATACAATTGAGAACAAAACATAATTTTCAATTGTAATTAAGATAGTCCCATAATTAAGGCTCTATAAACTGTCATAGTCTAGAGAATATTCCTCCTCTTTCATTTAAAAATCGTCACATGATCCACAGGGGAGAGAGATAAAAAAAAGACAAAATATTTGTTTTTACATTTAAAATGTAGCATAAGTCATGTTGTCAGGCATCAATTTACTTTGCTTTTTTTCTGAAAAAAATTCTGAAAATGCATTAACACAAATAAACCAATATATTATATAGCAATGACTTTGTATTTTAGTGGTATCCATTTTTTTTAGAGAAACATTTAATGATATATATATATTCTTTAGGTATTTGATAATGGATCATCAAATTTTTTTTAATTTTGATAAATAATATATCACACACTACATATATCGGGATATATATATATATATATGAGCAGGATATATATATATATATATATATATATATATATCTTTAAAGGATATTATATTGATAAATTATATGGATCTTATATCGAAATTTTTTTATTGCTTTTTTTTTACATTTTGTACATTTAAATTTATATAAAAAAATTGCATAAAATAGATAGAATAAAAACGAAAGCAAGATAAATAATTCATTAAAAAAATTTACACACACACCTAAACTCAGGCCCACACACATACATCAATGCACACTCACACACTACACTTAAGGAAAGGGAAAACTCATGTCAAGCTTTTTTTGCTTGCATGTGTATGGTGTAGACCATATTTGATTCAAAGACTCCACAATCAACTATAAAAGTCTTTATCATTGTGAAAATTTTTAAGTGATCACCGAACCAACCCAATTAGAATTGGGTTAGTTCGGGCCGAGTATCTGCCGATCAAAGTTGGTTGGGTCGATCGGGTGTCAATTGAGCTAGTTAGTATTCACAAACATTTGTTGTTATATTTGAATCTTAATAAATTCATAATTCTCATGTTGTACCCCCTTTTTGCTGTATGACCAAATTTTTAGACATCCATTATACCATCAACTATAAAAGTAAAATAAACCAAACATTTGTTGTTATATTTGAATCTTAATAAATTCATAATTCTCATGTTGTACCCCCTTTTTGCTGTATGACCAAATTTTTAGACATCCATTATACCATAAAAATAAACCTATATTTTTATTGGGCTCGTGATTTAAATAACAGCCCACCTGCAAACTTCTTGGGCTTCTGTTTTTTACTGCAATTTTTTTGGGTCACATTCTAATGGGTTTCATATTTACAAACCCATGTGATTGGACTTCGGGTCGTTAGCCTGATGTTAGGTCCAACAGAGGTTTTCATGTCACCTACAGTCCTACACAATTCATCCATTTGCCATGATGATATCCCTTTCACTTGAAGCATTCGATCTCATGGCAGATGGTTAATTGCTAATGGTAACACCATATACATATGGCAGGGCAAGTGGCTGATCAAGGGAGAAACTTTGAAGAATTATGATGGAAGAAAGCCTGAGAAGTTATGCTATCTCCTAATTGAGTCCAATCACTCTTGGGATGTAGAGAGACTGAGAAGAACTTTGCGCTTTACACGAAAACAGGGCAGTGCACAGTTAAAACATCTTACCATGTAGCAAAGTCAGAGGCCTAAAACTATAGGGAGACTACAACATCCCTGAGGGCGTATGGAAGGTGATTTGGAGCTGGCAGGTACCACAGAAGATAAAACTGTAAATCATAGAAAACAAAGTGATACTTTTTAAATTACAAAAATAATTTCAAGTCAAATAACGAGAAAGTAAATTGTAATTTATCTTTTAAAATAGATAAACATCTAAGATATGCTTGCGTACCAATTGCATATAATTATAATCAACTAATCATAATTAAATTGCAGCTTTCAGTGATACGTGTTATGAGTCATGGGACATTGCTTAATTATGAAGATACTTAACCATGTAAGGTGTTGGATAAATATCCATACAGGCACACAGCCACTTGTGGGGTATATAGAAACCTTAAAATTGAAGTGCATTACTCAGCTGTGAAGGTTTGTCGTTGTCATCACCATCAGGCGCTAAGCTTCCACTTTCATTAGGATGAAGTTGGGACAATTGCTCATGTGAGATGAAGAATGACGCTTTTATTGCTTTTGCCTTTTGTCATATATGAAAAGTTTGTAAGGACCATTAATAACGAGACGCATAGAGTGACTTGGTTTCATGATGTGTGCGTCTCATCAAATCTTAAGAATTAAATGAATTCAAAATGAAAATGCCCACACGTCAATGCCACTTGGACAGATCACAACGTCTATTGTCTCATGCTCATACCCCACAAAAACTAGGATAATCCTTCTTCTCAGTCTCAACTCTTTCATCAACTATTTCAATCTTAAATTGGTAAAAAAGTAGAGACGAGGTGTGACGCAATTGAATTTTATTTGTGTGAATTTTATTTGTAGTATAGAACTTGGAAATTTATTAAAGACTTCTTATGGTCGGAGTTATACCTTTAATTTGGATTGCTTCTTTCACTTTGTTTCTTGAGTAACGCTGTTATATAATTTTTGCATCCATGATAATGATACCACATTTATAAATGTCATGTTTGCTAAAAAAAAAATCTAAATAGGTGTTTGGTCAACTAGTATTTATTAAATAAGTTTTAATGTCACAAGTATCGTATAAAAGAAGTTGAGTTAGTGTAGATAAATAGTGAAAAAAAAATCGATACAAAAAATATGAGCGTATATAGTCATTGTGCAATTGTTATATAAAATCTAAGCATTAAAAAAAAAGCTTGACAATTTCACTCCAACAACCCGTAGTTACCCAACTCACTCCTATTTGCATAGAACAGGTTTAAGCGGGGCGGGCAGGTACAGATTTAAGGTTAATTTGTCCTACTCTATCCTGTATCCCTAATTCAAATAAATATTATTTGTCAAAATAGACATCATGTTTTGTTTAGTTACTATTAAAATTAATTATATTAATTGATCTTTATAAGTGTAACACTTATCCTTAACATATTTTTTAGTTTATATAATATAATAAATTAATTTTAAAATTATAATTAATTATAGTATAGATTTAATTTAAATATTCATAAGATCATAATAAAATATAACGGGTATAAGTTTTAATAATTTCTTGGAGAGTAGATTTGAGTTTTATTCTCTTTGGATGCGAGTAGGGCTCGAGTTAAGCAAAATTCTTACCTATCTCATTGTCAAGTTTAAAAGATAATGTGAAATCTAATCTTTTTAATGACCCATAAACCACATTATAACAAATTTGTTAAAAATAAAATATTTATGAAATTAACTTAACTCTTCTTATTTATGCTAAAATGATGCATACTTCCTTTTGGTATTAGAAAAATCGATTTTCTTCAACTTAAATTTCCGTCTCTCACTTGAGATTTCTGTCCCATTTTTTTTTTCTCACTAAAGAGTTAAGACTCAATGGATTCAAAGCGCGTACGACGATCACAATTGCTTTTGTGCCTTATCTCCCCTTTATAATAATAATGTTATACTTTTGGCCCAACTTATATTACTCAGCTTGCTAAAGAGAAAAAGGGGTAAAACCGCGTATGATGTTGCTCAAATTCCTCACAATATCACATTAGTTTCCTCTTTCAAATATTTACTTCCAAAGCATACCAATAGGTGCTCTTCTTTTCACCAACTATAAGTCTAGCACGAAGGTCTTAATGGAGGTGCATGAATGGAAGTTAATCCTCAATGCCACTAAAAGACATAACGTTGGACGTTTATGTGGAGCCCTTTTCTCCACTTTCTCACACACACTGCAATATAATTGTCTCCTCGTGGCCCTTAATTAATTCGAAAGCATTATCTTTTTTCTTTTCTTTTTGGCTGTGGTGGGACTCTAAATCCCTTATCTACTAACCAGACTGAAGCTTAAAGAATTTAAAAGGTCATTATCTAATAAAAAGGCTAACCAACCCTACCAAAAGATAGACATAACGAACAGCCAACACTATGAGGATGAATGTTGATTCTTGACTGCCGACTTTGAAGTTTGAAGTTAAGTTTGAACTGTTGTTTTGACAAGAAACAAGATAAGTAATTAAGAAACTTACTCACTCTCTTTATGACTCCATTCGTCTTATTATAAATATCTTTTAAGTTTTTTTTATAAAGAATAAGAACAAAATTAAATAATCTCTAATATAAAAAATATATGATGTAATGTAATTAAATTATTATTTCTCTCACTCTATTTATTCTCTTCATTAATTTTACATGGTATAATAAATTCTCTTTCCATTAAAGAGGATAAAGTTGAAAAAAATCAATTAATATTTTTTAATATTTTCAAATGACAAGTAATTTGAGATAGATCAAAATTTTTAAAAAGACAATTATTAAAAAACTGAAATATTATAAACTTTTATTAAAAAAATTGAATTATCTTTTTATTCATTATCTGTGCGCGTGTCATGTTATTAGATTGACAACTCAATATTTTTTCTCTTGCATAATATATAAAAGTTTGAATCAAAACTTTATTTTCAATAGTTTTATTTATTTTCAATTTAATCTTTATAATTTTTATTTTAAAAAATTCAATTCTTATACTTATAAATATTTTTAAAGTAGTCTCTACGGTCAATTCTTATTATAATATTATTAATTTAGTCACTATTAAATATTTTATAAAGATAAAAAAAATATCTAAAAGAATACCTACTTAACAAATGAACATCTATTCAATTTATTCAGAAGAAATGAGTATTTACATAAATACTTACTATCATACAAGTAATACTTATTGGACGTTTTACAAAAAAATGAATATTTAAAAGAATAACTATTAAACAAAAGAACACATATTAAATTAATTAATTGATGATGTTATAATGGAGTTATAACAAAAATTAATAATAAAGACTATTTTAAAAATATTTATAAATATAAAGAATTGATTTAAAAAAAAAAAATGAATTTAATTAAATATAAATAAAAACTGTATCGACTAAAATTTTAATTTAACCTATGTAAAAAAACAAAAAAAGAACACTTTTTACTTTTTAGAAAGAGAAATGCCAACACTATTCTTCTTATATTTGTTGTTCTGGTTTAGCAAATTTGATTGTAATTTTGTTCCAGTTGTAATATGGCAGTAGCAAATTGTTTAGCTAATTATGTTCGACGTAGCGATTAATGTGTATGGTTGGAATCCCCACCATCCTTTATACATCAGTTGCTCAATGCTGATTTTCTAGTGGAAAAAATTATATTTCATATATATTAAAAAAAGAAAGAAAGAAAAATGCTAGTTAAGCTAATCAATATTATGGTAATTATTAACGTAAAAAATATTATGGTAACTAATTAATTTTTTATTTTATAATTGTTATATCAACTAGCTCATAAACAACCAATTTGTTTAGTAAGTTCAAAATATGTGATATTTAAATTTTTTTTAAACATCAAATATAGCTCAATATTCAAAGCGGTGTCAAGTTTTAATTGGTTATTATTGTGAATATTGACTTAAATTATAAAATAATAAAACAAGAGATAAATTAAAAGTAATAAAAACATCCAGATAGAAAAAAGATAATAAAAACATAAGTTAGGTGATCTTTTAATTAGTTAGACTTGCTGATAAGGATGGAAATTTTTTTGAACTGAAAAAAAAAAAGCAATGGTCTTTGAGTAAGAATAGTAGGTGTAATTGAATTGTAGGTTTGTAAGAGTGTGGTTTAAAAAGAATGTAAATGATTGATTTTGATTATTAAAAGGCAAATTGCTGAATCGTATTAGTTTCTTATGTGCATCATATATATATTTTTTAGCAACGGTACCCAGCAGTTATAAATATAAAATAAATCTAAAGTGAATAAATTTTTTTTTATCTAAACCAAAACACCGTCTACATAAGTAATGTTTAATACATCCTTTTGTGAGATGCTAAAAAACCCCAAAACATGCACTTCTACGTGGCGGAAATAGGGTGATGCAAAACAGGTGTGACAAATGATTGAAAATGGTTTAGATATAGATAGACATATATATAAAGAAAAGTGGTTGTTAAGCTATCATTTTTCAAATATCATATTTATATCAGTTAAAGATGTATACTTGTATAGTTAATTGATAATCTTTATTGTTTAATTATTGGATTAATAATTGATTATTATAATATTTTAATTATTAAACATTATAGGTTATTAATAAAAAACTTATACATTATTAATATGTGTAAAATAAAATTATTGTAATAAAAATAGTGTGTGAATATTAAAATTGATAGATAAATTAAATCATAAAGTAAAAAAATAATACTATATACCAAAAACAAAAAATCTCAACTAACGAAGAAGAACCGAAAAAATCTTCTTTTTCAAAAATAAAATAAGTATAAAAATTGAGAGTGTTTCGTTCGGTGGTGAGAACTAGATTTGGTGAGGGAGATATGAAATGAGGCCCCATTAAAGTATGCCCAAATGAAAAAGTGTCAGTGTCTCATAGGCTACTTGGTTGTCGTATTAACCTTACCCAAACCCATAAATCAAAATCAGAAATGTTTTATGTCTAATCAAAATATAGTAGATGTGTATATTTTAGTATAAGATAAATGTTAAATTAAATTGTATATAATTATAATATTTTTATAAAATATAAAATAAATTTATAAATAAATTAAAAAAAATAAAATATAAAAATGAGACGAATAACGATATTAAATGAAAATAACACTTTAAACTCCAAAAAACATACACTTGCAATTATGGGTATGTATGTGTGGTGTGAGTAGGTTTTGTGACATTTTTAAATTTAATTTTCTCCTCAAATTAGTAATTTAGATTAGATTAAATTTGTAAGTTTGATATATAACAGAAAGAATCTCTTGTTAAAATAATTATTAAAATATAAAATTAAAAATTTATTATATATAATATATCTTAATTAAGAATTATATGTACTTCAAATAAATTAAAAAGTCACATAATAAGTCTTATATAAATATAATAAATTTTAAAAAAAAATAAATAAACATATCAAATTTTATTAAGTTAATATTAATATGAAATAAACTAAAATAAATTTATATGTTTTGAAAGTCATAAATATCAAACTACATTAGTTAATTAAAATTAATATCATCATATATAATATATGATTGATATAATTATTTATTTTATTTTTAATTTTTTTAATATATTCTTTATTATACAAGTAATCAATTAAAATTTTTTTATCATAATGATTTGTTAGATATTTTATGAATTTCTTAGTAATATTTTTATTAATTACATTTTTAATTTAACCACAATACCTACATTGACATTATAAAAAAGTAAAAAAAAAAAAAACTTAAAATATCATAATAATTAAACAACTTTTATTAAAAAAATTAGTTAAATGAATTAGATTTATTAACATTTTTTAAATCTATTATCTAACTTAACACACATTTTGTTAATTGAATTAGTACAAAGCCGATGAGTTTACAGATTTTACATGCTGGACACTATTTGCAATCGAGCAAGCAAAACAAGTCCATTCGATGTGGCGTAGCTTCTTTCTATTCCTTCCATCAAATCAATTTATTTTATAATTAAAGGTAAACATTACGAATTAAATTTTATAATACATATGTTAAATTTATCATGATATATGTCAACTTTTTGAATTATAAATCAATTTTTTATAATTAATTTATCACACTCTCATAAAAGAGTGATAAATATAAAATCATTCCTAGTAAGAGTTTTTTTTTAATAAACATGTTTTTTTTTACGGTCATAAACATGTTAATAATGAAATAGAATAATTAAAAAAATTAATTCTTATAAGTCTGATAAAAAAAAAAAAGTTAATGGTGATTATCGTGGAAGGCGATTTTGCTGCGGTAAACGGCAAACCCAGATCGTATCCTTGTTCTTCTGTTGTGCCGTTTTCAACCTTGCCACTTTCTGTCATTTTCGCGGGAAAATATTAAAAAACAACACGCCCTTATTAGTTTTTTTCTGTTTGGGATGTTACGTACTGCATGAGTACATGAACGTGTAGAAGTAGCACTGGCTGCAACTGAATTCGAAAGGGATGGATTATTCAAATATAAAAAATTTAAATAAAACAAAATAAAATTTAAAAAGAAACACACAGATTTGATTCCATTGGAGGAGGCACGGTTGTTGAGAGAGAAAGAGCAACACTGGAAACGGAAGGAAGGATCCCTCGTCAATAATCAATAATCTAATAAAATGAAAAGGCCCTGATATTTGGGGGTGATTGTTTACGTTTGTCACGCTCTCCTCTTTCCATTTCGGGACTCTACCTTTTTTCTCCGCTTCTCTCTCTATCACTCTTACTACAACCTTCAATTCAATTTCTGGTACTCTCTCTCTCTCTCTTTCTCTCAATTTCTCAGATTTTCCACCCCCCAAATTTTACTAGGGTTTTAATTGCACTTTCCACAATTAGCCCTCCCCAACCCCAATGCAGTAATCAATCCCCTACGATACGATTTATTCTTGATTCGTTCATATATCTTCACGCATTGATTTACATTTGCATTATTTCTTTGTGATCTCAATCAATAGCTTTGTGCAGCCATGGCGTTCGATCAAAATTCCGTTCCTAAAGATCTGCGGCCATTGAACGTTGCTCCAACCATGGCCGAAGAGCCCCTAATTTCCCCTCCCACTCCCAATTCAATTCGTGACCTCGGCAGCCCTGGGGCACCCCTCCCCTTTTTCGTCTCCGATGCTGCCCTCGTAGGATTAGGCTACGGGAACGTGGCTTCCGCCTCTGCAGCAACCTGGTGTGTTCGCCCCATTGCTCACCCCAATGTGAACCCTGCTGCTATTAGGTTCAATTATGCTCCTAGTTTTGGCAATCGCATTGCACCTGCCAATGCTTTGAATTTGGTCAACTGGGTAGGGTCTAATACTGCCTTGGATAAGGCCTGCAATGATGCTGCAAATAGCTTTGCTTATGGTGTTAGGGGCAATAGAGTCGTTGCCAATGCCAGTGATCACACTGGTTACAGTCCCGCTGCTAGCCAGCGGGCTGATCAGGCCGGTGATGATGGCGGGGACGATTCGGCGCCAGGGAGGAAAGTGAAGTTTTTGTGCAGTTATGGTGGGAGGATTTTGCCTAGGCCTAGTGATGGAGTGTTGAGATATGTTGGAGGGCAGACTAGGATTATTAGTGTTAGGAGAGATGTGAGCTTCAATCATTTGTTGCAAAAGATGGTTGATACTTATGGCCAGCCTGTGGTTATCAAGTATCAGCTCCCTGAAGAGGATCTTGATGCATTGGTGTCGGTTTCCTGCGCAGACGATGTTGAAAATATGATGGAGGAGTATGAAAAATTGATTGAGAGATCTCCTGAGGGTTCTGCTAAATTGAGGGTTTTTTTGTTTTCAGAATCAGAGCTTGAACTTTCTGGCGTGGTACAGTTCGGGGACTTACAAGATAGTGGGCAGAAATATTTTGATGCTGTGAATGGAATTACAGATAGGATTAGTGGTGGAATCAATAGGAAGGAGAGTATTACAAGTGCAGCTTCAACCCAGAATTCTGATTTGAGTGGGACAGAGAATCTTGATAGCTCAATTGCTGTTCAAGGGGATGTCAGTGGGGCGCCTAAGGGGAATGTGGCAGTTTCTCCTGACACAGCTGCAAAGTTGGTGGTTTCAGAGCCCAGTGCAGCAGTTCACTCAGGAGGTGCTTCTACAGTTTCATTGGGCATGCTTGTGGCTAAGACTAGCCTAACCCACACTCCATATTTCCAGAACGAGGTTGAGTTAGAGAAACCTATACCTGTTACTTTATCCCAGCAGCTATCTGGGTTGCAGCAATCTGGAATGGAAATTCCACCACCTTTACCTTATTTGCAGCCTTCTGTTGATCTGCGCCAGGAAGTTATGAACCATGTGGATTATGTCCAGCTGCCTCCCCAGACGGGGTTCTCAAATCCTCAGCTCTTGGGCAAGACTGGGCCTGTCTTCACCCAACAGCAGTTTCATGATAATACTCCTGGTTTAGCATCTCATCAGGTCATCCCTGGAGTGCAAATGACAATGACTCAACCATCTTCTCATGTTGGTGTAAGACAACCACAACCATTGATGCAACCCCAGCAAAATCGTTTGGACCAATATAATGATGAAAATACATCAGGGCTAAGGATTACCCAGCATCCTGCTGAACGCAGCTACAACGCATACCAGGTTCGAGTGAATCAAGTCCCTTCTGTCATAGTTGGAGGCAACTATGGCTGGGTTCAGGTTCCTTCACAAGAGCATGTTGTTTTCTCTGATGGGTTATTACCTCAACAACAGGTAATGATCCCTGAGATAATCCAAAGAGTGGAGGACTGTTCTATGTCTCAGACGAAACTACCTCATGCACATTCAGATCCAGTGGTTCAGGATCAGCGTAATAGTGGTGCAAGTCCAATTCCTGATTCAATACCAAGTTACCATAGTCTCCCGAAGGAGGACAATTTAAAAATTCAAGCAACAAATAGGGTTATGGTGACTGCACCCTTGAAGGAAGGCATTGTTGATCAAGGGGCTGGGACCAGACCCAGGGTCATTAGCAAATTGGAACCTCCAGATGGAGTACCTTGTAGTGATACAACTGGGCTTACTCATAATCTTGAGCCACAGCCTGAAGGGGGGAGGATTTTTATACAAAAGCCAGACGGTTTTGATCATCCCAGAAATTCATTTATCCAGCAAAAGATTGGAAGGATTGGTGGAAAACAGTCTCCAAGTGATGGGCTCATGGGCACGGCACCCCTGTCTTATCTAGATGATGTTGTCCAGCAGCATATGATGCCGGTTGAAAATTGGGTTAAACAGGATATGCTTGTGAGTCAACCTGTCAATAATAATATGCCTAGAGTTGATGGAACAGCTATACAAACTTCGGAGTGCATGGTTCAAGGATCTCCAAAAGAATATACTAATGAGCTTACTGGTGTTGTTTCAAAAGCAGATGCAGTAGATAATAGGATTACAAAGGGCCATCTGAAACCTAGGATGGACACCCTCAAGATACAAAATCCTGAAATTTATGTAAGTAATGATCACTGTTTGCTGCCAGTTGATAAACCAAGTGGGAATGATAAATTAGATTACAACACTCAGCACACTGTAGATAAAGAGGTGACTCTGGATAACAACTTTGGCAGGTCAAAATTGATAGTTGATGCAAATCAAATTAAGATGACGGGTGTGCTGCCTTGTTCTTCCATGGAAATTTCATATGGGCACAATTCCAGGCCAGGGGAATACAATGAGGTTGCACAAGCCCCTGTTTGGGGCATTCTTGGCTCAAATTCTCTATCAAAGAGTGGAAACCACCACAAGGATGATGCAGCATCATCTTCAATATCACCACCTGTCAGGTTTGGAGATGTGCAGGATTCTCCAAACTCACTTTTCAGCAATCAGGATCCCTGGAATATACAGCATGATACCTTCTGTCCACCTGTTAGACCTAGCAAAGTTACATTGAAGAAAGAAACCTATTCTTATAAGGATCACTTTGTTGAGAATCCAGGCAACTGTGGGGAACAAAATTTAGAAGCACAATTGGATGATGGTCCCTACCAGTCATTCAAACAGAATTTAACTTTAGAACATGGTCACTCCGCCAAAGGTCTGTAAATTGTTGAAGTTTTAATATATGTAACTTTGTTGCTGATATATGGTTATGGAGCTTATATAGCACATACTTATTGTGTTTTGGTTTCTTTGAAGCCTCAGCAGAAGACCAACAACTTCAAACTGTTGCTGAAGATGTAGCAGCTTCTGTTCTGCACTCAAGTACTCCTTCAAATCCTGATTTGCATGCCAGAGATGTTTTGTGTCATGAAAACATTGAGGATGGCAATGTTCAAAATAATCTGATAGATGTACAGTGTAAAGCTGAAACTCAGGTGATTTTGTTTACATATTCCTCACTATTTGTATTTTCTTCTTTGTCTTGTAATTGCAGAAATTCTCCAAAATAAAATATTTTTTATGCCACTCCCCCCTCCATTGCTATTTTATTACTATTATTATAATATAATTATTACTTTTCCCTTTTAGGATGTCAAGAGCAAGTCTCCAGAAAAGGCAAATTTTGGCTTTCCAGCATCAGATGTTGGAGGATTGCAGGTTGAATGTCTTCTTTCGTATGTTTCCTCTTCCATGCTTTCATGCTATTAGCTCAGCTGAGCTAACACCTTGCTGTTGGATCTTTGCTAGGTTATAAAGAACTGTGACCTTGAAGAGCTGACAGAATTGGGTTCTGGTACCTTTGGGACTGTATATCATGGAAAATGGAGGGGTACTGATGTTGCAATCAAGCGGATTACTGATAGGTGTTTTGCTGGAAAGCCTTCAGAGCAAGAGCGCATGGTCTGTGTCTTATTATTAATGGTTCTGATTTCCATTTTCCCCTACTCTCTTCACTGACCAACGAACTAGCTTACATTGATTCTCGGTTTATGCATCAAACAGAGAACTGACTTCTGGAATGAGGCAATCAAGCTTGCTGACTTGCACCATCCAAATGTGGTGGCTTTCTATGGTGTTGTGCTTGATGGTCCAGGAGGTTCTGTGGCAACAGTAACTGAGTATATGGTTAATGGTTCTCTAAGAAATGCCTTGGAAAAGAGTCAGAGGTAGTGTGTGCATGTATTTGTGTGTGAGTGCATGTGCATGTCCGTCTCTTAGTTCCTTTGCATTACCCTGATTTGATATGTTGTTTCCAGAATGATAAATGTTTGCTGCTAATGTGATCATGCCAGGAATCTTGACAAGCGCAAGCGTCTTTTGATTGCAATGGATGTGGCCTTTGGTATGGAGTACCTGCATGGAAAAAACATAGTACACTTTGACTTGAAAAGTGACAACTTGCTTGTGAATCTCCGTGATCCACACC